>OU015753.1:99760817-99803707 GCA_907169655.1 Acomys percivali | reverse complement strand
AGTGTGTTCCAGTGTGGAGGCTGTAGTGTGTCACAGTGTGTTCCAGTATACCGGTCTGTCCATACTTCCTTGCTTGCAAATGTTCGTTGCAATGACTTCTTGGTCTAGTCTGAGGACTCTCTGGCTTCTGCTGCTCCGTCAGTAGTGAAACCACATTGAGACCCCTCTCCCTCTTGGATATCCTGTTGTTCCCTGTGTCACGGAGGTTGCATAGTTTTCCATCTGTAGGACTGGCTCCTTCGTGCTCTCCAGCACTTCATAGATGAGGTGGGTGCTGGGATAAGCCCATTCAAAACCCTGGATCTGGGCCGGAGAAGCATATGAGCTGGTCAGCCCTCTAGTCCTCTCACTCTTGGGGATGGCTTCACTGCAACCCCAGGAACAAGGGCCGGCTCTACCCTGCTGTGCAAGCAAGGTTCAGGGCCCACTCTGCTGAGTGTTGCAGCCAGGCCTCCCACTCTCATGACCTAGGACCAGCTCTTCTGCCTTTGAAGGAGTATTTTTGAGATGTGTTTTACATGTAAGGCTATTTTTTGTTTCTTTTTTTGCAGAACAAGTTCAATTTTTACTTTCCTTCCAATAAATGCCATTACAGTAAATGAACCCCAAGAAACTAAAAGGAATGGATACAAGGAAATGCTAGTGCCTCCCCTAAAAAACAATCTCAGATGAGCAAACATAATGTGGTCTCAAAGAAATAATGTGGTATCATAGTGTTTGTGGTATTAAAGAAAACAAGATATAGTCAGAAAGACTCAATTAATACTGGCCTGGATTTAGTAAGAATGCAAAGTAGGTTCTATTAACATCATTTTCTAAGAAAATTTGCACAGAAATCATAAAGTAAAGAAAGAACATTTTGAAAAGACAGCCTTGGCTATTACAACTTAGTATGGGTCCATTAATAACTAAACAGCCTCCAGGTAACCCACCGCTTTTGCTCTTCAGAAGAGCGTGGAGATGGACTTTGGAAGTCATTTGATCAAACTAGACATTCCTAGAAGCTGAGTTAGAGATGGCAGAATTTCATCTTTGAAAGCTATTAGGAATAGACTTTGGGCCAGAATCTTAGAGGTTCTCATTGAAATTCTAAGGCACATTGGCCAAGTACATTTGTGAAAGTTCCCTCCATTTCCTGAACCTCAATTTTAAACTGTAAGCAAGCATGTCAGGATGCTGTGTTTAATAAATGCCATCATATTCCCCAGTGCTTCTTACGCGTCCTTGAGTAAACATTCAAGAAAGGCAGTCCTTTCTCACCAGCTTAGGCCAACTGACTATCTCTTATCAACATGGAGAAAGGTGTTCAAGATACACACAAGCACTTTTGTTTTCTTTTATACACTAGTCATTTAGAAGACAGCATTTAAGGCATTGTAATCACATCAGCAGTTCCCTTGCTGTGTGTAAAGAAAGCTCTTTCAGGACAAAGCCCTCATCACCTTGCTCTTGGTACCATCAGTGACCAACACGCTGCCTGACACACAGGAGCCATTCAGATGCCCTTTAGTGAACGATATGCAATAAAATATGGTAAGAGACACATTGGATACTCAAGTAAGGCTTCAAGACATATCATAAGTAATTACAGCAATGCACCAACACCAAAGATGAACTCTGGTATGCATGGGTGTGCAACTCCTTTTTTTTTTTTCCTACTCAAAACATTAGTTCTAACAAGAGCAAGACACAAGAGATTTGATTAAACAGAGTTCTCTCTGAAAAAGCAGACATTTTAGTTTTGTGCAAGTTCAGGAACAAGAATATGATGAAAACACCACCCCCTCTTCAGAGTGCGTTTCCTGTCCTCATAAATGACTTGAAATAGAGTCCCGAGCAACTGCAGGACGCTTGTGTTTTGCATAATTAGACCACATTTCAAGTAATACACTCAGTTCTGACTGCCACATTTAGGAGAGGCACGGACAAACTGGAATCCATCCAACGTGATGATAGGCCTTAAAAGCCATATCATATTATAATGATTAAAGGAATGTTCCATCTGGAAAAAAGAAGACTTTGGGAAAAACGATAGCCGTTTTCAAATAGTTGGATAACTTTCATGTGGAAAAGGGATTAAATTTATCCTATGAAGCTTTTCAGAAAATAAACCCACTCCTACTAAAGAATAGATTATTCAGAAATGTAATGGTTAAAACTAATGAAGAGCTTTATTTAAAATGAGAGTGCGGGCTGGAGAGATGACTCAGTGGCTGCCTCTGTCTGCCTCTCTTCTATAGCACTGGAGTTCAGTTCCCAGCACCCACATCAGGCAGCTTACAACTGCCTGTAACTCCAGCTCAGGGTATCTGATACCTTCTTCTGGCTTCCATAGGTACCTTCACACACAAGGCACAACTCTGTGTGTGTGTGAGTATGTGTGTGTGTGTTTAAAGTAAATAAAACAAGAAAGAGAAGAAGGAGTAATCTGAGAGCTAATTATGTGTTCTCTTCCGGGTGATTTGGGTTTCCTTTACTTAGAAAATGATCCCTACGTGCACCTATACATAGACCTTAAATCATTCCAACACACAAGGGAAAGCCACAGAGGTTGCAGGTTAGTTAATACAAACCTCTTATAATTTCCACTTATGTAATCATAAACATACCTGTAAAAGTTTGCTTCGCAGCTATTAACTGCACACCATTATATGTCAATATTTGGATAGATGGAGTACAGCTTGAAGCAAAGGTAATATGATATAAGAAATCCCTACTTTTGAGAGACATGTTGGTGGAAACTTTAATATTTGAGATTAAACATTTTTAAATTGTAAGTTTACTTCATTTAAGTGTCACCAAGGAGTCAAGAGGTTTGAGAACATTAAAATCTCACTTCTGAATCCATCGACAACACAGGTTCAAAACGTATGTCGATATCAGGCCCTTCACATTCACTGAGCCCCTTATTTTCTAAATATTGTCTTTCTTATGATATATTAACTGATAACACATATCATATGGTTGTGACACACCCTAAATTCTATTTATATAAATGTCTGTAAGACAGATATGTATATACAAAACATTTCTAATATTCCTATCAAAAGTTTTAACTCATTTATTGACTAACTGTGCCAAATCTACTATTCAAGTTGGGCTAGGGGAAGAGGAGGAAGAAGGAACGAGAGAAAGAAAATTATTTGATTTTCTTCAAGAAGTTTATAGATCACTTCTTTTCTCTTAAAAAGTAATGACTATCCTAACTGAATATGTCTGAATCCTAGCTGACATGTATGTTTGCTTTGCCATCAGATAATTTAAGAGCAAAATGAACCAGATATTCAAGTACTTAATTGCAATTATTTAGGGCACTCTCTGCCTTTGTTTTGTAAATATTTGCTGTAATAAAAAAGAAAGATTGAAGTGGAGTAATCCTTTATGATGAAAGCCTTTGTGTTAAAGAATAAATATCAAAAGACGAATCTCTTTTTTGCTAACTGGTTAATTAGAAGAGGATGGTTTGTAAAAAGGAAACAAACAGAAAGCCGTCAAACTGCCCAGTCCTGCTTCCCGCAGCCCAATCCTGATTCAGCAAATAGGTATTTGCCAGGAGCTACGAGCATTGTGTACTACAGTGACTGTGCTACTTAACTCGATACTGTTCCCACACCTCAGTGAGTTGAGCCCTGTGCGTGGGTACTTCATGAAGTCACCAGGTGCCTGAGCGAAATATTGAAAGCAAAGAGGGTTAAGAGAGTTTAAAGACAAGTGGAACTGGCTTCAGGTTGGCGGCCACGCCCACCTCTTAAAATGTACTTGGCAACGAAATTCATGCCAATATGACACCTGTCTGCGTAGGAAATTCATGATGGGCCAGAAGGGCAGGCTTCGGAGGATCCCAGTGTGGTGTTATGACTAGTCTACTCAGGAGTCTCTCCCGGAAAGGCTCAAGACTCCCTCTCTTGGACCACTTGTCTCAAACTGAAGGGAGCTAGTAAGTGGTGTCCTGTGTGGATCAAGGACTCCTCCTGAGAAGGTAAGGCCAATTCAGTTCTTGTTTTGAGCTGACAGACGCATTTTAAATTTCCTCTTAGACTTTACCTTTCGAATGTAGATTACTAGGACAAACTTGGCGGTGCGGTTCAGACGCCTGAACTGGAGGGGCAGAACTTTGAGGTGCTTGCTCTACCAAGGAGACTGGCGGCCTGGCGGGAGCTGTTTGTGCCATTTCTGGCTAATGGGATGCAGAGAAGTGAGGGGGAGGATGCCTGAGTGGTGGGGAATGACAGTCAAAGCGGCTCCTCTCCGGGGGCCCTGCCGGGAGGGTGTTTGGTAGATCTGGACCCACATCCAGAGATTTAAAGTTATGAACAAGAATCATAAGGGTGTCTTAATTGCCCTGAGGATGTCTTTTCAAAAGAATTGTCGCAGAAAGAGTTCCTCCCGAGGAAGCAAGAAACCAGAGGAGATGGCTTGATTGCAGAGGAGCCTAGGAAAGCCTTCTCTGTCCTAGGAGTTAATGTTCAGGGATCTTTTCAGCAAATAAGAGTCTCCGTTTCAATTCTGTTCTATTTGACGAGGACTCAGGAAGTCTTAATCAAATCTAGCAGTCATCACTGCTTTCTCTCTCCTAATCTCCCCGATCCTGAGTGTGTGAGCCAGAGCTCTGAAAGTAAAACACCATTTGTTATAGCCTTTTCAAAATTAAAACTAAGCCCATCAAGATTAAGTGTTTGTTAACATCAAATAAACAAAATTTTTAAGTTTGATGAATTGTTTGTAAGCTCTAATCAAGTGGGTGGAGTCATTCAAGAAGGGAGGGAACCCACTGGAACAATATGTGTAATTTGTCAGCAGTATTATTTGAGATAATTGCAAAGCAAGTGCTCAGAAGCTGTTCTTTATCTTTGTACCGTAAAAGGGGGGGGGGGCAAAGCAAGATGCCACTCAGCCATTGTCAGCAGCTCTCCAAAATATTGCCAGTTCACAACTGTCAAACATTAACATCCCTGAGAATACCAGGGACAGAAGTGTCACATTGAATGTAGAGTGATGACTTCATAGGAAGGCAAAGTGGGGGTATATGACCAGTTTGCAGTCACAGAGAAATCAGCTTTAATTAATTTGAGTGCCAGCTCTGTGTATAATTACCCAGCATGAGAGTTTGCATGCAAATGCGGAAATGCTGATTCTTCAAATACTTGCACTTGCTCATTAATACGTTGGGACTAAGCAGAACTGGCAAGCAGACAGGGGACGGCACACAGTGCCTGCAGGCTTGCTGCCACCACACTGTAGTTAGCAAACACATTTCAGATGTTTCTTCTTTCCTTAAATAATAAGCACAAAAGTATGTATGCTGTTTTCATCAATGACATACCTTGTTTTCTTCTCGATTAAAATGAAATGTTTCGGGATTTACGGAAACAGAGGAGGGAACAGTAAGTGTCACTGTGACACTGATTTACCACTCTTTGATCTGTAACACTTATACCCGTTTTGCAGTGCTTGTACTCAACACTTCACGTAATTGTCTAGCCTGACCATGTTTCGTCAATGGTGAAACTACATTCAAGTGTATATTTATACTTAAATCCATGTGTAAATTTGCAGTTAAACTCCAGGAGAGACGACTTGCTGATCACAAGTGGACTGTCTCCTAGTCTTAGAGTCCAGGCTATTGTAACCAGCCTCAGCCAGAGCCAGAGGCTTCAGCACAAAAACTGGCTGACTTCTTTGCCCAGGAATTTAATCCCAGTAAGTCCAGAGGTCAGTCTCCACTCTGCCCTTTGGATCTTAGCAGAGATCGGATAGGACCAAATTCCTAAGCATCTTGAAAGCACCCTACAGGGACCATTTATCCAAAGTACAATCCCAAGGGTATATGGTATTTCCTTCAGGAAATGGTATAGGCAAACACCATTTTAGTGTGCGTGCTCAAGTCCCACACATTTCGTCTCATCGCATCAATGCTGTTTTCTCACCAACATATCTGCAAATGTTCAGGATGTCGCTTTACACACACACACACACACACACACACACACACACACACACCTACAGCACAAGGGAGGAAACACAAGGCCTATTCGGCCTCAGTTTCTCCAGGAAACACAGACTGCCTCACTACCCCGGAAAGGCTGCCTTACACAAAAATCAGTGGCCTTCCTTAAGACAGCCTTCAAGAACCACTCCTCCACCCCCGGGAGTGGGGGAGATTGACTCGTTTTCTGCCAGTCTCTTAGCCCTGGTCTTGTATATGACCCTGCCTCCATTTTGGGGTTTAAGGTAAATTATGAAAAACATGTAGTTCATTAGGAAAGCCCAAGATTTTTACAGAAAATAAACTGAAGAGAAAGATATTAGTACCATTTCCCAAAAGACTATGGAAAACAAAAATAGGCACAGCTTGTAGATGGATATGGGCTTTTCCCATTAGCTTTGACCTGTGGTAGGCAGAATCGGAAGTACTGGTTTTCCAGAGCTATGAATTGCTAATGCCCTGAGCTTAAACAACTTAAGTCATTCATGATCAGACATCCATAATCAGAAAGCAAAAATAAATATGGATCCGAAGCAATTAATAGAATATGTATGTTTAAAAAAAAAAACTGTGCCAGGATTTAAATTTAAATATTTAACTATTTTAAAGTTTTTTTTTCTGAGTGGGCTGGTGAATACCACTTAAGCTAAGTCGCCATCCCGCTTGTTAGGTATACATTTTATAAGAGTCTTGGTGTGTTTGCACGTGATGTGTATGCATGTGTGTATGCGTGTTCACTATGCATGTGGGCACACATGTTGTATTGACATACATGCTTTTGTGTATGCATGTATGTAAAAGCCCTAAGTTACCATTGGTGTCTTCCTAGGTCAGGCTCTATAATGTATTTATTAAGTCTCTTAATGAACCCAGAACTTTCCAATTCCAGCTAGTAAATTAGTGCCCTTGTTCCAGGAATCTCTGAGCTCTGGCTCCTGAGGGAAGGGCAAGCACTGCCCCTACCCAGCATTCACAAGAATGCTTGGGATCTGAACTGCTGTTTTCAACCATGCACAGCAAGTGCTATGTGTCTGCTGAACTATTTTCCCTTATGTGTTTTCATTATCAGGCCTTTTATAAGGACATTTCATGCAAGTTCATAGTGTCCTCTGTTCTTTTTCTCTTATGTTGAGACAGGCTCTCATTAAATTGCCAGGCATGGGCTGGCTTTGAACTTGCAATCCTTCCCGTCTCCTGAGAAACTGAGCATGCACACCTGTACAACCAACCCTGGAAAAATAAAGGCAGTGTGACTACACTTTTAAGGACACAAAATGCCTACCAATCCAAGAGCAATTAGGAGGGAGTTGTGTCACTAATGGGGCTGAACTGGGGGTGGGAGAGTGGAGGGAGGGAAGACCAGTGAGCCAAGGTAGAGAGTGTAGTTTGTCTTGTTCTTGTTATGCTAGAGAGGATCTCAACAGAGAAAGTGCGAGGTAGAGGCTGAAGAGATTTGTGAAGATGCCTTTGATCTCATTGAGGCTGTTGGTGAGGTCATCACCTAGGAAGTGAGGGAAGCTGGGCATCACAAGTCATTAAAGTGATGCTACCTTCCTACAGAAGAGGAGAAACTGCAAACCAATTTACAACCATTTTAAAATGAAATTGAGTGGGGAAAAAAGGAAACGGAAAGTTTCTTTTAAAGGTTCACTTTTGCTACAGTAAAGTGAGAAATGAGACCAAATTTGCCATTAACCAATGAAATGAATAACTTCTACATTTTACAGTCCCCAATACCAGTGCACACACAAAAAAAGATTTTATCAAAAAGGTACTCTTGTCATCTTCATCAAGGTAAGGGTTGTGGGAAAGGTATGAAGCAAGGGATGTAGGGTTTGTGTTCCGGCAAACCCCACCTTGCTGCCTTTTCTCCCACTTACCTTTAGCTGCAGATGCTAAGTGGACTTACATAACCTCAAGGGAAGGCCTGCATACAGCTGGCCCAGTCCTGCCATTAGTACCCTGACTTCCTCCTTACACAGCCTAGGTTTCTGTTGACTCACAGCCCCCTGGGTGAAAGACTGTGAAAAACACCGATGAAAACACACCCATATGCCACTGATGAAAACACACCCATATGCCACTGATAAGGAGAACAGCCTCTAAATGCCTGCCTTTCTGCTCTCCTTGTCTGGGATGTCCATCAGTATTTTAGGATGGGTGAACTCAGACACTTAGCTGTTCTGGTTTGCCAGTCTGGAGATTGGATCAGATGACAGCATTCATTTAAATGTATGCTACTGGGCCCAGGGCATCCTCTGGGTGTGACAGGCTTGAGCATGGCATAACCAGGCCACAGGAGGGATTTCCGGTTGTGAGGATGATTGTAGTTGGTAAGTGAAAGAACAGAGGACAAAGTGATGTCAGAGTGCTGCCTGTCTGGTACTACTGGCTGTTTCTTGTAAGGTCTTATGCGCAGCAGGTTGGCCTCCAGTTTGATAAGTGTCCAAGGTTGACCATGAATGCCTGATTCTCCTACTTCTACCTCTCAATGCTAGGATTATAAGCCTGAACCAAGATACCTAGAAACTACTGGCTGCTTCTTTGTATTTCATTTTCCCTCATTGGTTTTCCCTGTGTGATCCCCACTTCCACACCTTTTCCGGATCCTAAACTCCAGAGCCTTGCTGACCTGGTAAAGGAGTTTGTAGTATGTAGCCAATGGGGGAACGTCAAAGACCTTTAAACAGTGGAATGACTGTAATCTAAATATTAAAGAATCTTGCATACCAATTTATGTGGGGAGCTGTCACACGCACAGGGATTTGAGGATAAAGCCATCAGGCCTTTCTTGTGTGTCTTTTCTTTATGGGAAGTCAAACCTGTTAGACCCCAACACTTTACACAAAAGTCACCATGGAGAAGCACTGAGAGGCTAACAGAAAAGACGTGTTCCTTCCGCAGGGAAAGTAAAGTTATTGGCAAAGCAAATGTCTGCAGCAAATGCATTTAGCTATGGAAATGCATAGAAACATGAACAAAACTGCATTTCACAACGATTTTTCTGGCAGCAATACGTGAATCTATTTGGATGAAGGAAGGTCTTAAAGAGCTTTGAAGAAGTTGTTGAAAGAGGAAGCTGAAAAGGAGTCAGAAAGGGGTTGAATTTCCCAGAGAAGTGATTGGTGGAGTTTGCAAGTGAGCCTGGAAAGAGACAGGGAAGTTGTCATATCTGACTTTAAGATTTTGAAGCCTGGTGGTGACATGTTTCTAAAAGAGGAAGGAGGCTGATCTTCATGGTGCACACCTTTCACTTCAGCATGCGGGAAGCAGAGGCAGGTAGGTCTCTCTGAATTTGAGGCTATCCTGATCTACATATCAAATTCTAGGCTAGCCAGGGCAACATAGTTAGACCTAGACTAAAATTAAAAATACATCAAAGGAAAGATGAGGGAATGGAAACATGGGAGAGAAGCTAGTTCTGTTTGGATATCATTGTTTTGGGGGGCATACTGGTATCTATCCTTTTGGGGGAAAAAAGCAAGTGACAGTTGACAACCATATCCAGTTCAGTGGCCCAAAGAGTAGATAAGACTGCCAAAGGAGAGAATCCAAACTTAGAGCCCATGTATAAAGACTGGGTGGAGGTTGGAGTGTGGTGTTGTGCTCACAGGTTCACAAGAAAAGCCTGGAATGTCCAGTGAGGAGAGGGCAAGGGATGGGCAGTTTGCAGAAGGATGAGCCTCATGAGCAGGCAAGCAGGAGGAACAGCCTTGATGTCACAATAGCTTACTCACTGGTGACTTTCTGGAGAGAGTCAGCGAAGGCCAAGTTTCTTTCCTGGGAAGAGGAGGTAGGTGCTGGTCGAAGGACTTGCCTGTCATCTCTACTCACTCAGAAAACCGAAACTGGAGCCACGGTGGCAGGCAGTCTCATCAGGAAGCCAGTTCCAGTTACCTCCTGTCCATCCACCCAGAGGCCTGCGGTCCTGCTTTCTCTCTCTGTTTCACACTTCCTCTGTCAACCGCAGGTGGGCAGTGGTTACTGGGGAAGGGTAGATGATGATCCCTGAGTCAGGCTGTAAATGATGGGCTGGCCCCTCCCACAATTATTGCTTTGGAATTAGCAGAATTCTCCCTGCACTCTACCCATCACTCCTGGTTCACTTTATCTTTTAGGGGGTGGCCTCTCTTTGATAGAGGCCTAAGTACAAATTCCTGTGTCACATGACTGCCTTGTTTGGGAAAGGCTTTAATCATGTCCCTTTTGTATCAAGGTGTGTCACCCAGTCCTGGCTACTGTTAAAGGCTATAGAATTCTTAAGGTTGTTTTCCTATTCCTGCAGCAAACTAAGTACTCAGCTTCCTAGCCTTATTGTGCATAGCTTGAGAATGTGTGACTCTAGAAAAGTCTAAATGTATGCCTGTCTTCCCTTGGCCTTTTATTCCGAATATATCTATTTCCTTCGGCATGCACATATTTGATGCACTGTGCATTCATAGCAGTCGGGTAGCAAATCAGCCCATATTACCTGGGAGAAGGAAATTATTTTCTCCCTATTCAAATACACATTTATTAGCCATGCACAAAATTGGCTTCCCCTATCCACAGAGGCTTGCCTCCATGTGCAGCTTAGGTGTGGTGACTAGATGGTTGGAAGAGAATATAATTGTATCTTTGTGCTAGGTGATCTTGGTGATTGGAGAGCGATGTCTAAGGCCTATGAATGATCTGCATGCCATGTCAACACTTGCATCACGCAGCCTTTTTGTTCTTTCCAAAACATGAAGAGGTGCTTCCTGTGTCTAGGCTCCATTCTCCATCTCTCGCTAGTTGTAACACTTCCTGACATTTAGACTCTGCTGCACAGTTTGGTCTCTCCTCTCTTCTCCTCTGTCTCGTCTTCACTTCTATCTTCCTCCTCTCCTCTCTTCCTCATTATCTATCTCCTCCTCTTCCCCCTTTGTCGTCTGTCTGTCTGTCTGTCTGTCTGTCTGTCTTAGTCTCTCTTTTTCCAGTGCACCTCTTCCTCCTAAGCACACAGGAAGGCACCTTCATAACGTTGCCCTGCATGGCTGTTGCTTTATCTGTCAAAGAAATTCATTACTAAGACAATGCCTTGCTTTATATGCTCACTACACTAAAAAAAAATGTTTTTCATTATATTTATGCAAACGTAACTTGGCTAGCTCATAATTTACCAAATGCAAGCATTTGTCAGGGTTATTTCCAATCACTCCGGGGGGGTGGGGAGGGAGGGAGTACCTTTGTGTATTTTGATTCTTTAAAGCAATTTTATTTCCATTATGTACCTGTGCCACGGGAGCAGCATGACTGTCTGGACGGAGGAGGCAGGGGTGCTCCTGAATTTCCTGTGTGCATCTGCAGAAGAGCTGTTTGTTTAACCAATGTACAGACAGTGATGTGAGCAGAAACACTTTAGTACACATCTATTCTCCTTGACACTTTAGAAGAAAGGAAAATTACACAGATGCTATTATTTGCTCATAAACTATATACTGGACTGTAACTTGGGGAAGTGTTTAATATTTTGATACATAGAAATTGGGATACACCCATTAAATAGATGTCTATCATATGACCTCATTTTATTTCGGAATTTCACTCAAATATTTTTGTAGAGGTTAGGGGTGGAAGTTGGGCCCATGCAAACTTTATATTAAACTCTGGGAGTCTCATGGATAAAAAAAAATTATTATTAAAAATTACCTGGCCTTGCAGAAAACTTCTGTCTGTTTTCAGTATATGAGCTATGATTCTCCAGGAAGACTCTCCATGGGACAGCTGGCCAATGCCAAAGCCTTGGCGGCCTCTTTCCAGAACACAATCTCACAGTGTGACTATAACATCCAGGTTGTGTGTTTGTAGGTTTGTTTATTTTTAAGTTGGGTTTTTGGTTTATTGTTTTGTTTTATTTTCCTGTTTTACCATTAAATTTCATTTAATATAAATACAATCAACAGGAAGAGGCATACATTGTTTTGGTTTGGTTCGGTTTTTCAAGACAGGGCTTCTCTGTGTAGCCTTGGCTGTCCTGGACTGTCTTTGTAGACCAGGCTGGCCTAGAACTCACAGAAATCCTCCTGCTTCTGCCTCTGGATTGCTGGCCTTACAGGCCTGTGCCACTTCACAAGGCAGGCATAAGTATTTTATACTCTCCAAAATTGTTAAATTCTGCAAAGAAAGTGGTTCACATACTAGAATTTACATGAGGAGAAGAGTCACGGTACTTTGGCAGGATGCAGCCTACGGGGTATAGGTCGAATTTTGGGGGGACTTTAACTCTGTCAGCACAAATCCAAGCTGAGCCTTGCCTGATAAGACAAGATTCGTTATCCCCTCTTATTTCCTGGGACAGAAAGTTGAACTTCATCCGTCACATGGCAGATTCCACTTCCGTTCCACAAAGGCACCAGCAGCCATTGTCTTTTAAGACAATGAGCTTGGTTTGTAGGAGGCAGAGGAGCAGAAGAGAACACCGTGGCGTTTACATGAGGAGACGCAGTTTAATGGGCTCCCTGCTTCTGTCAGAACTTAGGCAATGGCTTATACTACCTAAAGCTCAGCGTCTCTACTCCTCGCCAGCCTCAATGCCCCCTTATTCCTCCTACCAGCGTTTCCTCTCCATCTCCCTCTGAGGCCAAGAGGAATGCGTAATTTTGTTATACGGAACTGGAACGAGTGGGCATTGAAATTGCTTGAATTATAACCATAATGCAACATTTTTTAAGTAGTCAATGAGCTGTTGCTTTAGTGTATCAAGTTGGCCTAGCATATGTGAGGAGCTCCGTTTTCATCCTGAGGACTGAGAAATACAAAGTCAAAACAAAACTTGAAAAACCTCTTTTGTTTTCTCTTTTGCGGTACGTGAGGCCAGGGCCTCATTGTGCCAGAGAGCACCCCAGCCCTCAGTTTATGTTGCCCAGGCTGACCTTGAGCTCGCTCTACAGCCTAAGCAAACATTAAACTTTTGATCTTCCTACTTCAGCTTCCTAAATAGGCAGGATTAGAGGCCCAGCTTTTTTTTTTTTTTTAATCTTGAAAAGGTCCTAAAATTACCCTTTCTCAAGCAAACTGTAAGATTTAGAAATTGACACTCAAACAAGAAAGCCTAAAGTTGTGACTGTCACAACATGGGTTTAAGAGAAACAAACCATTCCCTGTTCCATTCACAGGACCAATACCTAACTCATTGTGTAACTAGCAGGATTTGCTCCATGAACATTAGTGGGTTTGGTTAGTTAATGAACTGTGGTCAAACAGTCCTGTCTGTCTTCAAGTCAGGCATTATGAAGCAAGAAAGCACTGAGAATTTTTTTTTTTTTTTTTACTTTGCATCTTAATTAACACACAGTTTATTTTATAGCAAGACATTTTCTGCTACAGTATCAGATTTTTCAGGGATTATGTAGAATTTCTGCGTCTCATCTCCTACTCTTGCTAAATAAACATCCGTGAAGCAATTCAGGAGAAGCCGGCATGTAGGCTCAATTTTCTTAGCAAATATATTTTATTACAAAACTTATTAACCAAGAGTACCTCACTTATAACCCGACTAACCTAAGCAATAGGAAAAGCAGATTAAAGAACACAATAGCAAAACTGTAAGGATATCAGTTCCCAGGAACAATTCTCCTGACATAGTCAGCGGGATTTCTTCTGCTGGAGCCTGGAACAACCAGAATGTGGAGCCTCAGCCAGAGCCTGGAGCCCTGAAGCTTTTCCTGGAGCGGTTCTCTCTAGGAGAGAGAGTCTTAAAGTGGAGCGATGAACAGCCAAAACTATCTTAAGTCTCCAAAGGCCCCACCTCTTGTTTTTGGCTCACATTTATACCTCCTCTCAGCATTTGTTCAAGAATGTTTTTCAGCTGCTTAATAACCAGTCTCCTCAACATGGCGGTTCGACTTCTAAGGGGATAAACATCACATGCTCTCTCACAAGTCTTTTTCTCATTCCTCTCCTTGTGATCTAAACAAACAAACAAAACATGTTTATCTCTCCTTCACCGGCTTCTTGGATAGAAAGACAAAAGGACAACCTTCTAAATTAGTAGTTCTCAAACTTAGTGCCTTTCCCATTTTCCATAGTTACTGAGAGGCCTGGTGACATAGTGAGTGCTTGCACAGCATTTATGAGCCCCAGGTATGTTGGGGTGTGGTTGTCACCCCAATACTCAGGTGACAGAAACAGCCTTTAGCTGCTGGTGCATCTTGCCAGCCCCATAAGACACGTTTTCAAGAAAAATAAGAACATTTTTAAAACAGAAAATTAGCCAGGAAAATGCTGTTATCTAAATAGTTTGTGACTATGTTTGATATTTGAGTTGAGGGAGGTCAGCTAAGTACCCCTATCCCCTCCTATGCCCATCTGCCATACTGCAGTGTGTGTTTTAAACCTATGAAGAAAGAAGCTGTCCACAGATAGCTGGGATAGGAAAGACTATCCTAATGGCCTTTTGGAGTAAACATAATTCTCCATTCAATAAAGAACCTTCTGTAGTAGAGGCCGATTGAAAGGTCAATTCTGAAGGCATGTTAGTTAAGTTTTAAAACTATGTTAATGGGCCCGAAGAGACGATGCAGCCATTAAAAGACTTGCTGCTCTTGCAGAGGACTGAAGTTCAACTCTCAGCACCCTTGGGTGGCTCACAACTACCTGTACCTCCATCCCTAGGAGATCTAAAGCCCTATTCTTGCCTCCAAGGACACCCACATTCATGTGTTCACACTCACATAGGGTCACATTCCTACATGGGAAAAATTTTAAGTTAAAAGTTGCTTATAGTAAGATGTATTGATAAATCTTACACTTGAAATGAATACTTCCCCGCAGGTTACATGCAGGATTCTGAGACATCATGAATTTCTCATTTGGAAAATATGGTTTCATTGACAGATGGAGATTTCCTAAATGCCACCATATTTCACAAAGTACATCTAGCAATGAGCACCTCTGTGAATATCTCTGCTGAGCTTATCAGAAAAGTCCATCTCTACTACTTGGGAAATGACCGAGCTAGCAGGACAGATTCACATCTTTCATTAGATGATGATTTTTATCGGGCTGTTTGCATTTTATCATCCGCAACATTTTTCATTGGGTGTCTTCCTTGAAGTGCCTGGCTCCCTTGTTCATTTGCCACAGAGTAACTCTGCAAGGCACACAAGTGTACCACAGTGTGTCTGTCAGCTGCTCCTTAAGTAGAAATAGTATCTGTGGGAGGATCTGCTAGTTCAGCCCCTGACACTTACAGTCCACAAGTGTTTTTAGCAAGACAAACTTTGGCAGAGTTGAATTGCACACATGTGTATGTGTGTGCGTGTGTGACACATGCACGTGAGTGTGAGGGTATACTCTTGTCCATGTACATTCAGAGGCCAGATACAGATACAGATGTGAGCTAACTTCCTCTGTGGCTCTTGACCTTATTGACTTGAGACAAGGTCTCTCTGAATCTAAATCTGTGTTTTAGCTAGGCTGGCCAGCAAGCTCCGGATCTGCCCATTTTTGCTCCACATACTGGGATTATAGGAATGTGTAGCCTTGCTCTTCTGTTTTACTTAGATGTTGGAGATTTGAACTCAGGCTCTTATTCTTCCATAACAAGCTCTGTTTCCCACCAAGCCATCTCCTCACATGCTGAAATACACTTTGGATGCATTTCCGTTTTGTCATAAGTGACATTAATGATATGTAGTCAGGGATTTGGTTTTTATAATAGTTTTCAGCATTCTTACAGGACAGTCTTAATGGAAGTCAGTGATTTTTAGTTTGCTGTATGTTTTATGTTGTTTCTGTTTTTCTGGAGGTAGGAGGAAGCTGGCACACGCTGACTATAAAACTGTGACACGCTTGGTGCTATCTCCTTTCTTTTCTTTTTCTTTCTTTCTTTTTTTTTTTTTTTCTTTTCTTTTCTTTCTCTTTTTGTTTTTTTGTTTTGTTTTATTCCAGACAGGGTTTCTCTGTGTATCCTTGGCTGTCCTAGACTCGCTTTGTAGACCAGGCTGGCCTCAAACTCACAGGGTTCTGCCTGCCTCTGTCTCCCAAGTGCTGGGATTAAAGGTGTGTGCCACCACCGCCCGGCTGGCCATCTCCTTAATACTGCGACATGCTTGGTGCCATCTCCTTAGTACTGTGACATGCTTGGTGCCATCCCCTTAGTACTGTGACATGCTTGGTGCCATCTCCTTAGTACTGTGACGTGCTTGGTGTCATCTCCTTAGTACTGTGACATGCATGGTGCCATCTCCTTAGTACTGTGACATGCTTGGTGCCATCTCCTTAATACTGTGACATGCTTGGTGCCATCTCCTTAATACTGTGACATGCTTGGTGCCATCTCCTTAGTACTGTGACATGCTTGGTGCCATCTCCTTAATACTGTGACATGCTTGGTGCCATCTCCTTAGTACTGTGACATGCTTGGTGCCATCCCCTTAATACTGTGACATGCATGGTGCCATAGCCTTAATACTGTGACATGCTTGGTGCCATCTCCTTAGTACTGTGACATGCATGGTGCCATCTCCTTAGTACTGTGACATGCATGGTGCCATAGCCTTAATACTGCTCAAATAGTAGCAAATTTGTACATCAAACTTTTCATCTTCAGTACAAATGACAACACTAAAAAAGGCAAATAATGTTTTAGTTCTATTTTGAAAATATATTTTAGTTTGTACCCAGACCCTCATATGGTTCAAGGATACCCAGGGGTCTGCTGTCTTGACATTGAACACCCACTCTAGAAATGCAAAGAATAAGGAAGAGAAATACTGCAAAATGGATTCTCAGTGGTTTCCTGTGAGTGTGGTGACAGAGAAAGTATAGTCTCCTCAGAGCCCTCTCTTGGGAGGGAGACATGACTCACACAAACTCTGCAACTCACTTATGCAGCCTAGGTTAGCTACCGACTGACAGTAATCCTCCTGCCTCAGCTCCTGAGCTCTGGTATTATAGGTGTTTAGTAATGTTTTTGTTGGTGTTTTGGGTTTGGGTGGTGGTGGGACTGAGGTTCAAACCCACGGCTTTATATGTCCTAGGTAAGTAATGTATGGCCGCACTACACGGCTTCTGCAGCCCACAGCACCTCCTAGAGAATGTCTCCGTAGATAGCAAAGGATGCGTAACTGTAGCACTGTTTTAACAGAGTGTCCAGCTGAGTGAGTCTGGGAAGCCCATATCTGCTCCCACATTGCTAAGGCTTTTCTGAAAGTCTGAAGAGAACTCAGCCATATGGTCCCTGTGGCAACTGGAATGTTAACAGACTATGCCCCCTCAAAGTGGAGTCCCTACTGGAATTTGGAAGAGAAAATCTGGATAAGTGAGGGAGGTTTCACAATGTGCTGCACAGATATTTTGATGGTGCTAAGGCAGGTGTCATGTATTTTGTGTGCATTCTGGCTCCTCATTTCCAAAGAAACAAATTCAAAGTGGTCTTCATTAGTGCAACCTGACCCAACACCATTAACGGTTTTAACTGATACCAAGAAGCAATGCAATCAATGCTATGGGAAGTATTCCTGTTACATGTCTTGGACAGTGTTACATCTGTAAGGATGAATGTCATTTCATTTAATATGTAATAATCTGATAAATACAAGGACATCCCTATATTTACAAACAAGAGACTGAGACTCAGAGATATTAAATAACATAGAGAGGGTTGGGAAATGCTCAGTTGAAGAAGTGCTTGTTAGTTAAACTTGAGGATCTGATTTTGCTCCCCAGCACCCATAGACAACGTAACATGTGTCTTATGTACTTCCAGGCCCAGTTCTGGGGAGTTGGGGATAGGCATATCCCTGGGGCTTGCTGGTCAGCCATCCTAGCCTGCTTAGTGAGTGCCAAACCACTGTAAAAAGGTGGGTAGCATCAAAATGGCACCCAAGGTTGTCCTCTAGCCTCCACGCTTATGGATATACACACATGCAGGGAGGTGTGCGTGTGCCTATGTGCACAAAGCATGCTCAAAGTTGCAGTGTAAATAAGGTGATAAATTACTTCTGAGGTATCTAGGTGTAGTTGAGGAGCCCCCTGCTCTTTCTCACACTAGGGTACATGCAGTACAACACATCATGAGATGAATTCCCATATGCCATATGCCACCAAGTAATACACATCTTAAGAATCCATATGAAATAATAGTACAGCACATATTATTAAAATCTTAAATAGTAAATAGATTCAAAGTAGAAGCGGATGGATAATGAGATAGATGGAAACCACTAGAAAATGGTGATGAAGCTTCCTCACGTGAGAGAAGGGTCTGGGTCTTCTCGGAGTGCCAAAGGTAGAGACTTACCTTACACCGAAGGGACTTTTTGTGATGCTGTCAGTCATTCATTCTTATAGCAAGTAATCTATATATATTTTTTTACAGCTATCATTCTTATAGCTTAAGTATACTGCTCTGAAGCTCAGCCAAATATTGTCCTGTTTGTCCTACAAAGCATTCTGAAGTGACAACAAAATGAAAAGAATTACTACTGTGGGTACCAGGCAAATTCATCAGCATCTCTCACAAGTGTGACATCACAGAGCAGCATGAGTGTGAAGTGAGAGGGTAAAGCAGGCCATGTCTAGTGTGAATGACCAGCCTCCTTTGGTGGGTGGTGGGGCTGGTGATAGCAGGAGTGTAAAAAGGTGGGTGACTGATGAGTATTGTCTTCGTATCTATCAAAGGCTGAGCACTAAGCATAAACCCATCACCTTGAGTAAATGCACAGCAATCCTACAGGGTAGTCATAGTATCCGTATTTGGGTGCCCACCAAGATATTGTACTATTGTGTTCTCTCAATAGCTCTGTGAGCTCTTATTAGCCATATGCTCCTGATGGGGAAATTGGTCTCAAAGTAGATAAGTAATTGCTCACCGTTTCACAGAAAGTTGAATGATGATAATATGTAGAAATTCTAGTGGGTTTGTCACAGACACTTTAGATATTTGACTCTCATGGTACCTTAATACTAGGTTGATGTAACTACATAATTTCTTGGTTAAATTTAGATACTTTTAAGCATGAAAACAGATACTAATAATAATAGTGCCAGAGCAAGCAACATGATTTTGATTGTGCCAGATAGCCTGTAACAAATGGCTACCTTGTTATTAGGCAAACATTACTAAATGCTGTTGAACTTGTGTGAAAAATAAACACGCCCACACACATCTTTGCTTGGAAATATTGACTGAGTGGGCACCGGAAGAAGTGGCTCACTGGGTAAAGTGCCTGCTGCCCAAGTATGAGCACTTGAGCTCAGATTCCCAGTGTTTAAATCACTCTGAACATGGTCGCTTACATCTGTATCTTCAGAGCTGACAGTGTAGTGGTCAGAGAAAGATAGACAAGCCATTGTCTACCCAGCCCAGGTGAACACATGAACTCAAGGTTCAGTGAGAGATCTGGCTCAAAGGCTAAGGTAGAGAGAGATGGAAGAAGACAGCTGAGGTTGACCTCTGGCCTCTACAAGCATACCCACACACGTGTCTTCACATATACACGCACACACATGAACAAATACATATGCTTCTCTTTCTCTCTCTCTCTCTCTCTCTCTCTCTCTCTCTCTCTCTCTCTCTCTCTCTCTCTCTCCCCCTCCCTCTCTCCTGATCATTTTGCATTAAAGAAAGTTAGTGGAAGGGAGAACTCCCCTGAGTATGTTTAATACCCAAGAAATAAGTTTTCCTAGAAATTTAAAACTAAGATTAAACACAGCATCATTTTGATCTATTTTTATACACAATGAAACAGAAGTCTCACAGAAAAGCCTAAAAAGGAATAATGAGCATTTAGAAAACTAACTCAGTATTAAAAGTTAACAAATGTGACATGTAGCTTACAAGTTCAAAGGAGAGCATTCTGAGAAATGTCTTGCATACCTGCATATTTCAGAAATAATGCTGTCGCATTAACTAGAAACACTTTTACATAAACTGTGGCAGGAAGCAACTCCATCTCCCTCTGGGTACAGGACTGGGCATGCCTTCTTTTTCTTTTATAGTTGCTCCTACTACAATACATCCTAAGTCTTCTTTTCTAAAAAATAGCTTGTAATTTCCTTTGTTTCTTTTTCTTTGATCCAAGGCTTCTCTCCTCCCAGTTTCTAACCTGCTTTGTTCATTCCTCCTTTCTGCTCTGTTTTGTTCTCTTTTTCTTTTTCAATGGGCTTACACAAATTTAGGCAACGGACACTGTGATGTTCGTTTTGAATTTTTATGACTTAATTCCTTTGCTTACTTCTGACCAGGTTTATTTTCTAAAGTAAGTTCATTTTAGAAAACTATCATCCACTTTTTCTTCTGTAAAATAAGTGCTATGAATATTTGACCAAGCAGGCCATTCAAAAAGCACGGGAGGACAGCTTCAGTTCTATCGTTTCACTAAGTGGGTCTTGAGATCAAACTCATGTCATTAGGTTCAGCAACGAGGTCCTTAAGCCACTGAGCTGTCTCACTGGTCCAACCTTTCCCCCTCCTCCTCCTCCTCCTCCTCCTCCTCCTCCTCCTCCTCCTCCTCTTCTTCTTCACATCATCTTTCATTGGTTTAAAATCATCCTCATAGAGTCTTTTCATTTGGGTGGGCATTTTAAAAGGATATTTTTCTCCTGAACATGTGTGAATTAGTGTGTTAGCTACTGAGAAAGAGTGTGCTGAGCGCTTGGTGTGGTACAATGTCTGTAGTATTCCCCCAGCTTACCTCCAGCAGGACCCCAATTTCTAAACATATGGATGACAGCACAGGAAAGAGACAATCCAAGGGGTACAGATCTGCATAAGATCAGTTCCACAATGGACCACTGTGTCATTGGTAAAACAGTTTCAATAACACTTTGCCCTGCATGTCACGAGTACCAAATTAGCTCCTGTTCACAAACAGTCCAACACTGGACCTGACAAATGAGATCTGCATCCATTGGATATGGCCATCATTCTCGATGTTATTAGCTTGTGTCTGAGTCTTATAATCCAGCAACAAATGAGAGAGCCTGTTCTCTCTCACTTTTTTTGTGGTTGGCACTCAGAGAGAGAGAGAAAAAAAAGAGGTCTCAGTAAAAGCTCAGGGTAACACAACTAACTGTGATTCATCAGGATCATACAAAAGAGCCATCCAGCCCCACCACCAACAAAATGGGAACTTAAGATCTGTACTAAACGGCTCTAAAACTGCCAATAGTGGCATTAAAGGATAAAAAAAAAATACACACAAGAAAATCAGTATCTACCCCCCAAAAGTAAATAAAGAAGATAAGGTACACTTTATGGTGTTAATGAGGAAGAGTGAAAGGAACGGCAGTGAAGAGAAAGGCAACGTGAGAAGTCAGAGAACACTCTATGTGGTTCATGTCGGACTTCATAACACCATTTGATAAAAAAAAAAAAAAAAAAAAAAAAAAAAGGCAAGAGTATGAATTTGTGAGATCACTCCATGTAAAAGGTACCACAGCATACATCTCCCATCCCTAGTCTGCTGACAGGGTAGAGACAGAAGTCTAGAGCTCATTGGTTAACATGTCAGTCAGTCTATAAAAACAGCTTCAGTTTCAGTGAGAAGCTCTGTCTCAAAAATAAATAAATAAATAAAGTAGCAATCAACCAAGGAAGGCACACAGACAATATCAGCCTCTCAACACTCACATATACCAACACCACACACCACAGATACCACATGCACGCACACACACACACACACACACACACACACACACACACACACACACACTCCTCAGTCTTTCTCTTGAAATAGGGACAACAGAGTTATGTCACAGGGCTTTTTGGAGGCCAGTACTAGATATGACTTGCAAGTGATGATAGACGCCTGTAGAAGGACAGAGTGCCCTTGCAGTAAACGTGGACCTTGCTTCTTTTTCTCAGTCTTCTCTGTCATTCTTCTCAGGTTCGTTTCTGGTTGTCACTCTGAGTTATCATGACTTCCCAAAGCTAAGGCTGAAAACAGTTGCTCAAGGACACTTGAGTGTGTTCCGATACTCCAAGAAAAGAGGCCTTTCAAATGATAATCAGCCATATACATACATATACATACACATATATATGTATGTGTGTATATGTGTGTGTATATATGTGTGTGTATATATATATACGTGTATATATATGTATATATATATATATGTATGTATGTATATAACTTTTGTAGACATGTTCAGGAACCCCTAGCAGGGTTTTTCCTCCTTTGGAGAAAGCCACACCATGACTCCCTGCAGACCAACTGCAAATCAAAGCCCATGTGTCATTGTTTGACGTTTCCTCATCAGAATTCATCTATCAGCGAGACAAGGTTCATGTGACTAATCTTGTTTGATTTGGCATGAGCTGAACTGTAGGTATGCTTCTTATTTTGACTGAAATTATTAAACATACTGAAGGGAATACCCCACGTGTGTTAGTCATCCCTGGGCACAAATGAGCACACAGGCCTGAAGTTCAGCCCCACCCGCAGGATAATGGATTGCCACAATACCTCAGGTTTAAAGCACATACTCGGTTCACATTCTTGCCTCGCTTGGAGATTTGTGTCACTGTTGTGAGAGTCTTGGGTTTCCTCTTCCCGGTGCCTGGATTCTCCATTGGCACAAACGGGAATTTCACAGGACAATATATGGAACTAAGATGACAGTAGCAGAACGAGAAGAACGCGTTTTATATGCTGCCCGACAGAACATTTTTCTTTACTGTTTCTGTTATAGTCATTGACTATTGCCGAGAAAGGTGGATTTGCAAACCTGAAAACATATGTTCTCTAGAGACCAGTGTTTCAAAAACATACTTTTACCCTTACATGTCACCACAAATTACAAAAAAAGAATAATTATAGATCAATCTACATAATTTTAATTTTGTGGTTAGTTGATTACAAAAGCATACATACCCCCCTGGCCCTGCCAAGAGTTTGGAGGATGTGTGTTGTTCTTCATCCAAGCTGAAAGACAGGCAGTTGTTCCAAAAGATGGGTAATATTTTCTTACAGAAACATAGTGCAAAATTTGCCCCTTAACAAAACTAAAAATGTGACGACCTCTTTTGCAGTTCATGTACACACTTTAGTCATAAGCTGTAGAGCTATAAGCTATTAAAATGTATTTTTAAAACGACATGAAAGAAAAAAAGCACAAAGCCCATTTATGTGAATGACTCATTGTCAAAATGTATAACAGCATCTTTTGGGTGCCCTGTTCATTATTTTGCTGACTGAAAAAAAAAACGCAGTCAAATGTTTTGTGTCCATTTCATTATCTACAGAAATATGAACTGATGGGATTTGCACACAAATCCTGTTGGAGAATGGGGCCTTTCCTGGGTCATCAGCTTGGCTCCTAACCCAGTCTTCCCTAGCATACTCCGGGTGGCAGTGGCCACTGTCTAGCAGCAAGCTCTGTTTTGTAAAGAAAAGTAAGAATTTAAGCTATAAAATAAGCACAAGTATTTTTCTATTACTCTAGATGCGTCTACTTGCTGAGTTTACATGGAAAGTCTGGCAGGAGGTGTTATTAAATAGCCTCAGAAATTAGCCCCAAAACAATTATCTAGGTTTAGCTAGGGGAAAAAAATTGACACCAGAGGCTTAATGAAAAGAGCATTTGAGGTTTTGTGACTGAATATCGGTTGGACACCTCTGTAGCTATTAACCCTTATGGGCAGGATTTCAGATTATTTTTTTATTATTTTTAATTGAATTGTTTTTGGAAAACTGCAGATTAAAAGCTGTCTTCTCCCCTGTGACAGTCAGGGATCCGAGGGCAAACTGTGAAATAATGGGTTCTTTCAAAGTTTGCTTTAAACCTCACTGTACTGCAAGGTTCAACATAAATTAGTGTTTCATATTTAATAGATTTATAGAAATACTTAGCAGGAGAGAATGTCTCCAGTAAGGCAATCCACCACCCACCCCTTATAATCATCTTTTCCCAACACCCAGGGCTTTCTTTGTATTTTGTAACAAATGGGATATGAATTAAAGCTTCTTAAACTCTCAAGAGAATATTTCAGAGTTACTAGATTTTTTTTTTCTCTTTTTCCTCTCCTTCCCATACATTGTTAGTATTTGCAGGATTGCCTTCTTTCTATAGTTTTTACCACTCCAAATAATGTCTCTTTGGTATTTGCTAGACTCAAATATTTGTTGGCTCTTATCATGTCAAATCTGAAAAGTTCCCTAGTCAGTTGCTTTAATCTTTCCTCCCAAGCCCCTTTCCCAACCTCACCTCCCCAGTCACCTCATCATTCAAAATAGTTTTCTCTTAACTCTCTCCAACCTTCCCTGTACTTCTGGAATCCAGCTTATCCAAGCTAAAGGCGCTTTTGCAGGTGGGTCATATATCACTCCCGCAGTCTGAGATGTGATGGCTCTTTGTACACAGCTCGGATGCTCATGGGGCTCCACTTTTCTCCCCCTGATCATTGTCAGCACATTGACTCCAAGTGCGTTTGAACATCTCCCACTGATTCCTGAGGGAGTCTTCCTGTAAACAGGCAATCCTCTACCTTCTGGCCTGTGAAAGACTGAACAGCAGAGAAAACAGGATTTTGTGAACGGTGTCATGAAACATGTCCAGGTACCCCCCTTTCCCTTCTCCTGCCATCTGCAGAAACAAATCTATTTTCTTGGCATTTCCTTTTTTTTTTTTTTTATTAACTGTGCTTTACTATGGAAACATCATGACTTGTATAAAGACAGCATTGCCGCCGAGACCCTCAGAGTGGAAGTGGAGAACTCAGCTCAGCTCAGCTTAGGGCCCTGCGGTTCTCCTTGGCGCATGACAAATGCTTGGAAAACGCAGTTGGGAAGGCCTCCACTGAAAGGAAAGCAGAATTTATTTAATCCCAGCAAGCTGGTTCTTCATATTTGGTCCACCCATTCACTCTAAATAATTTGTTTTCCTGGACATCAAAATAGTTCATAGTAGACACAAAATTGGATGCAAGCAACAAATGAAAAAAAGGGGGAAATAAATGTGATATTCCTCAATTTTAGCTATATTTACACTTCTTTAGGCAATGGCATAAAGAGTGCTACTCTAATCTGAACAAGAGAATACAAATCTGTAATTCCAGCTGCCTTTGGGACCAAGGCAGGAGGATCACAAGTTCAAGGCCTTGGGAAGGCAATAGGGTGAGTTCAAGGCCATTTAGCAAATCAGTGAGAGACCTTGCCCAAATCCAAAAAGACAATAGGACATAGCTCAGTAAATCATTTACTTAATGTGCCTGAGACCCTGGTACATTCCTCAGAAATATAAATAAATTAAGAACTACTACTCGATGCCAAGTCCTACCTAGTGCAGTTATTAGATGACCATAGGCTTCACAAACTCAACCAAAAGGCACTCTCACATCAATGAAGGAAATCTGGTGAACTTAAGCACCCCATCAATGTGGGGGAAAGGCCCTCCAAGCTTTAAATATCAGTATAAGTATATACTATTACAAGATTTTTAAGAGGCTGACAGTTATATGAACCCTCTCACTGATCTGATAATAGCCATTCAGAAAGCAAGCTTAGTCAAATTCAAACCACTAATTTTGGCAGACAGACAATAGCGTACTTTTTTCTATATACCTCTATGACTCTCATCTTTAAACTTCAGTCAAAGCTTGATCCCAAAACAGAGTCATTTTTATGCTTTGCAAGGGATATGAAAGACAGACCATCGGACTTCTTCTCAGTTCATGAATGTTCAACTCTCTTGGTATTCCTCCAGTTGTACCTCAGAACCACAGTCCTGACTCATATCTCGAGCAAGAAGGAACAATGCTAGCTTTTACAGCTCTCAGATAGCTCTTCAGTCATTGTAACCAAGAGCTTTTCTCTTCCATCCTGTACACAGGTGATGTCTGCCAGAACATCTCTCTCTTCCCTTTCCAAAGTCACAGGCTTGGTTCTGACTGACCTGAGCTAAGTTCCAAGTCCTGCAACTAATGGTCAGCCATGGGCGAGCCTCTGTGTTCTACTGAAGCTCTATAGTTGGGCTCAAGAGAATCCTCTGTGATTAGAGCAGTTATCTGTAACTTGAATCACACAGTACTATAGCCACTAGTCATTCAATGCTGTTGTGGCTTGAAATGTGCCCAATATAGCTAAAGAAATATTGTGGTTTTTATTTTAGGTAATTTAAATTTGAGCAACTAGACATGGTTGTATACACAGGTCTAGAGTTTGAGTTTTGGAGAAAACCCACTTGAGTTCATAGCTTGGGGAGTGATTTTAGGGAGCCACTCCTACCTTTCCAACCCAGGGACATGGAGATGCCAAAAAGTGATAAACACTGCACATACACATCTAAGCACTCTGAACCAGAGGTCTTAGCAATGTTTGAAGCGATAAACTTCCTGTATGTGCTTCTCATGTGACATCCAAGGTGTCTCTTAATTTGTTCTTCCTTCTGGACGCAGAAGGAACTATGGACAGATAGCTGGATCTCTATGATGTGCCACTGTAAGCTTTTGGTAAGCATCTATTGACTTTAACTGAATTAGTGTCTGTCTCCAAACTCTTTGTGGAAGGGGTGGGGGAAGGTCTCCCTATGTATACCAGGCTAACAAACTGTTGATGGCTCTTACTGGGCAGCACAGGCTCCAACTCCCGGCCTCTGCTTCCTGAGAGTCAGGGTTATAGGTGCCCTTAAACTTTTCATCAACCACCATGTTGTACTTCTCAAAGAAAAATTTAAAACAACATAGATGAGACCAAATTTAAGTTAATGCATTTTAAAGAGCCCAGCTGAATTGTCTTGTGCACACTGTTGGGATTAAGCATTGCAATGATAATCCTGACGTGGTGTTCCTCCTGGGTCATCCCTGGCTACAGGGCCACATAGTGAATTTGAGGACATCAAGAGTTATATGAGACCCTGTCTTTATAAAACAAGCAAACAAAGATGAATAAGAAAAAGAAAAGCTATCTAAAATGCCAGTATAAAGAGATAACTGCCTTGGGCTTTGGTCATTGCTGCTGGTGGCACTAATGCTAATGTGAGTTATTTTGCCAGTGGCTTCTTGGTTCTGGGAACTGAGTCCAGCTGCACTTGCTACCCTTTTATGTGTTATTCATAAGAGCAAACCCCACCACAGTGAGTCCTCAGGAACATCTTCAACTAGTAGCACATTCCTTAAGAGCACCCTACTTAATGACTGAGTGGTGTTCCACTGCAGGGATACAGTAAACGCCTGAAAAAGTCAACCATGCTGTTAAAAGGCTCTGGAAACCCTTGAGTATCACAACAGGGATTTTATTTACTGCTGAATATCAGAGCCCGGAGCAGTCTCTGACATCTGGGACACATTCAGTAAGTATTTGTTGAGTGCATACCAATGTGTTTCCTCTCACATTTCAGACAGGCAGGCATGAGATGAACTCATTTCTTTAAATCTTCATCAACTCTGAGACTTTTGATTTATCTTTAGTGCTGTAGACAGAGGATGGTATCTCATTACAGATTTATTTTAACTTATTCCTCTTGGAAGTACAAGTTGTGTCAAATCATGCGTAGTTAGGCAAAAACAATTTCTATACACTAAGAGACTTGTAGCTCTGAATTTTGGCTGAGTGTCTCAGAACTTTAAAGTTTTGACTAAACAAAGCCCAATTTTAGTCCACTAAAATCCATGTGACCTACAAAAGTTCCTGGCAATTTTTTTTTTTTTAATCTCACCATTGGGTCCTGAGATATGAACATCTGTGAGAGGCAGAGGAAGGAGAATCAAACCTCCTTAGCTACAGAGTTAGTTTGTAGCCTGCCTGCAACTAAATGCAACCTGTCTCAGAACAAACGGTAATATGAAGGCCAGGAGGGCGGAGCTCAGTGGTAGAGCTCTTGTCTAACATGTATGAGCTCCCTGGGTTCAATCCCTAGTACTAATCTATAGATTACAATACAGTACAGTACAGTACAGTACAGTACAACACACATATACATCTTATGATCTTATGAATTTATGTTTTAATAAATTTCCAAACAGAGAAACCTAAAAGAGAAGCAAAGCTATCTATCTCCAATATGTAAATCTTTTCATCCTTCCATGTCCTAAGTTTAACACATAGTCTAGGATGAAGCAAAACTTCACAGTATTATGCAATCAAGAGGGATGCTGGAGGTGTAGCTTGTAGTAGAAGCCATCCAAGCATGCGCAAGACTCTAGCGTTTATCTAGTCCTTTGCCGCTGCTCCCTATCCCAAATGTAATCTCAAAATGCAGAGAAATGAAGATGGGAACTCCAGACAGATCAGACAATAACCAGACCAAGGTGAGAACACTTCATGCTCCAAGGTCTCTAGAACATTTGCTCAATTCCTTTCTCTCAGCCCTTCCCTATTTTGTACTTGCCCTTACTCAGTCTCCCTCTGGGTGCCTCTGGCTTTTTCTACTCTCTCAGCTTCAGCACAAGCCAGGACTTTATAGCCCTTAATAACCTGTGCTCTGGTTTCAATTTCCCTAGAGAGAAGTGAATGAGGTCCACTTTCCTTGGGCATGCCTTTCTCTCCTCTGCCTCAAGTCCAAAATACCCTGATGGCAGGGAAAGATCATGAAGTTCAGATATGAGCCAAAACCTCATCACTGACATGGGGCTAGCTTTCAAAGGAATACAAGGATTGTTGCCTCCTTTAAAGGCCCATGTCACAAGGCCTGCATTTGTTAAACACTGGTGTGCAAAGGGAGCCAGAAAGAGCTTCCTATTGGTAGGCAGTAATTCAATGACCTGAGTACTATATAACTTAAATAATCTTTCAGTCATTACTTGTTTTTAAAAATTATTTATGGTAAAAGCGGTCTCTGAACACCTAAGTTTTAATTCTAATGCTAAGATTTTCTGTGTATCTTTTTCAGTTTAAATGTTTTACTATTTGCCTATGCCAAGCATCTTTGATTCTATAGAAACAATTGTAAGAACAACAACAAACAAACAAAACAAAACAAAAAACCTGTTATGTTTTTGTTCTAAATATAAGACCCCTATTTGCAATTAGCTCTAACTAGGCATCTGTATGTAAAAAAAATTTAGTAGTTGCTTTCTTACAGTACTTCCCCCCCCCAAAAAAATGATCTGACTTAAAAATAAATAAAAAACCAAACATAACTATCCCTTCCCTTGCAATGCCACATTTCAGGAATGTTTTTTAGATAATCCATTATGATCTGTGCATGCTATGGGAGGTAAAAGGATGATGCTGGAGCTGGGGCTGTCGCTCAGTCAATAGAAGGCTTGCCTAGCACACACAAAACCAGTGTTTGCATTCCTAGCATTGCACAAACTGAGCATGGTGGTATGGGACTGTAGCTTAGAGCCTGGGTATCAGAAGTTTAAGGTCTTCCACAGCTACTGGTGACTTAGTGGCTAGCCTGCCCTGCACAGGACACTGTCTAAAGCAACCAAAAAGAACTGCAATAGTGAAATTACTAATCAGAGCTAGAATTTGGTGATGCGTCTGTTTTCCCTCTTTTTTCATACACTTTTTTTTTTTTTTTTAATTTTCCCCATTTTGATTTTGTTGCAGTTAAACTCTGTATATGGTAAGCTGAGCCATTTTCTCTTTCTCATTTCATTTCTGAGGTTAATCTTCCTAGTCTTTTTTAGAATTTGTTTTTGTTTTTTTGAAGACAACAGAAATAACTTACTCAAGTTACATCTGTGAAAACTCCACTTTCAGTGAGCTGTAGTCTGGCCACATGTGCCTGTAGCATGTGAGGAAAGCTTGGGAGGGAGTGGGGATGGCATGTTGGGTCTCCTTGCTTCCATTGTTCAGATTTGTCTCCAAGTTGCAGCACACCCATGAGACGAAAACCATCCTTATTGGCTGATGGGGCTCATCTTTCATATCACTGAGCATCCAGCACAAAGCCAGCTAAGGATGTCACATCAGCAAACTATGCCTTTTAATCCTGAGATCCTAGGAAGCCATAACTGCCAACACAGACTCAAGCAATCTCCTGCCTCTGTGGTCGCCAATCTTCTCTAGCTAGAAGATCCATAAATATGCCATAAAATGAAGAATCCCATGGTTGAACATACCTTTTAATGTACTTTACAGCACTTTAACTGACTACTTTTTATTTTATTTCTCAGAGAACTGCTCTCATGTTTACAGAGGCTGAGCTGTGTTGTTGGCAGTTCTTGACATTAGAAAGATTTGTACAGAAACTTCTGAAGTCCTAATTGTTACAGCACTTACTCTAGTTCAAAAATGTGTAAAGTTAATATACAGTGCTTAGGGCTTCAAGCAAGGCAAAGACCACTGGCCTAAAAAATGCAGTCCCGACGCACGCCCCCCACACCCTGAGGATTTAGATAACTGAAGGCTTGGATTGTTCTTTCTCCCCTTAGCATATTGATTGGCTTGCTTTTCTGTTTCTCCTAAGGTGTAGAGACAAAACGTGTGATTTCCGAGGAAACCCCATCTAAGCTGTCACAATTACCCTTCTATGATTCTGGTTGGGCGAAATTATAAGTGTACTTCCCCCAAGAGGCAGTGAACTGGTGCTTATTACAACTTTCTCAACACCTCACTCACAGGTAGTGAACAACGACCAAGGAAGCCTGTGTGGGCAAGTACAATAATTTGACTTGAGGAAGTTATTATCTGTGCCAGCCTCCCTCCTAGTAGGGCTCCAGGTTATTATTTACAGAAATGAACCCGCGTGTTATATTTAATACACCCTTAGAACACTGGCACATACAGTCCGTCGTATTTTCTTGTTTAAATGTTTCTATGTTAGATGCATTCAAGAAAAATATTTTTGCCTGGGGCTGGAGAGAATGCTCAGCAGCTAGGTGTCCTCTGCCTCTCTTTCTGAGGACCAGAATTTTACTCTGAGAACTGAAATGAGATGCTTTAGAACCATCTGTAATTCCAGCTTCAGGGGGTCTAATATGCTCACCTGGCCTATGCAGGCAACCCCATTCCTATCCACATATACTCACAGGCAGGAAGGCACACACACACATACACACACACACACACACACACACACACACACACACACACAAGAAAGAAAAGATGAAAGAAAGAAAAATCTTTATTAGAAACCATTTTCCACATAATATCTTCTTCTTCTTCAAAACAATTTGTTGTTTTGTGGGACAGGGTTTCTCTATGTAGCCCTGGCAGTGCTGAACTTGCTCTGTAGACCAAGCTGGCCTAGAACTCAGAGATCTGCCCATCCCTGCCTCTTGAGTGCTGGGATTAAAGGTGTGTGCCAACACACATGGCTTCTTTTCTTCACAAATTGATTTAAAATCTATTTTCTTCAACAAGAAATATTTCAAAACAAATACCATGAATTCTGTTGGTTTTGAAACTATCTTAATATTTCAAATACTCTATAACTTTTAATACAGAAGATGTATTATAATCATATCTGCTTTTTAATTGCTTTATGCTCTGTAGTGTGTGTCCAGCTATAATCTTATTTCACAAGTGCTCCAGTCTGCATTTTTATTTGCTTTTTTTGTTTGTTTGTTTCTTTGTTTAGTTTTTTGAAACAGGGTTTCTCTGTGTAGCCTTGGCTGTCCTGGACTCACTTGGCTGGCCTCGAACTCACAGAGATCTGTCTGCCTCTCTGCCTCCCAAGTGCTGGCATTAAAGGCATGCACCACCACCCAGCTGGCTTATTTCCTTATTTATTGATTGATTTTTACTGAGCGCCTTGTTCACGCTGAGAAAGTTCTCCATCACTGAGCTACATTGCCAGCTCTTTGCATTTTGATAGTACTTTGTTTCAGCCGGAGGCGACATAGTCTAGGTGTCCTGGGTCTTGCTTTGCTCAATGACTTTTCCTACCCTTTATCATTATTGACTAGGCAACAGATATATTTTCTCCAAAGGTGGAGGGTGTTTATACACTATACAGCTAGTTCCTTCATTAAGATCACTTGCTAGTATCTAATACTGTCCACAGCTGCTTGAGACAAGGGGCAAGAGAGAGAGAGAGAGAGAGAGAGAGAGAGAGAGAGAGAGAGAGAGAGAGCCCTTTAGTGTTTATGGTCTAGAAGATGCCTTGATCAAAGTATTTGAGGCCTGATGCTAATATGCTCTCTGGAGACAAGGGGGTATCACTAGCTTGTCTCTCTTGATTTTCTCAGTAACCAACTCATTGCTGTTTACACAGTGAAGGGGCATTCAGGTTTCACTGACTGTGGGAAGCCCATACTTTCAAAAGGAAGTGAGCAGTGGATCACATATTCCTTATTTTAACCTTGGAGCTGGTCAGAGTAGATGCAGAGACAAGGAATGCAGTCTGCTGCCAACTATTGTTAAGAGAACACAATGTGCGATACTCCCCCGCAGCTCTCTTTGATGTATTCCCTAAAACCTCTAGCTTTGCCAGCTGTAAGAAATCCATCAAATGAACTGCTTGACAATAAATATAGGTGAAATTATCCTTGTCGGAGAAATTCTTGAGAGGAGGCAGGTTCCTTTAACTTGGCTGTTCTTGGAGTTCTGCGGATGTCACTGTGAATGAAACTTCATGTTAATTGCCTATCACTTACATGCCAATATAACCTTAAAGATGTAGTGACCAAGACAGCAGTAACAGAAACGGGAATTAACATATCTTTTAAGCCCAATTCATTCACCCAAATCCCAAAACAATGAGACAACTAACTGTGGCTGTCATAAGCCAGTGTGTAGAGGATCACACTTGGACGTTTTGGGTCTTCTGAAGTCAGTAAATAGAAAGAAAGCTGGGCAGCGGTGGTGCATGCCTTTAATTGCAGCACTCTGGAAGCAGAGGCAGGTGGGCTTCAGAGGTTCAAGGCCAATCTGGTCTACAGAGCAAGTTCCAGGACAGCCAGAGCTACACAGAGAATCCCTGTCTCAAGACCAAAATAGGTAGATAGATAGATAGATAGATAGATAGATAGATAGATAGATAGATAGATTGTAAAGCTTCATGCCTATGAGATGTAATTTATGAGATGCTAGAATTTGCTAGCAGAGAATGCTAGAATAGTTGAATTGAAACACAAGCCAGCAAAAGGTCTCAAACTGAAATAAAGTGAACTATCATTATCCATCTTAGGATGTTTATTTCACTCTCTTAGCTAAAACATTCAACTTATCAATTATTTATTTTTCTCTGCTTTTAATTTTATCACATGGAAGCAAGCAGATCTGTTACCTTGTGCTGATGGCTGCCTTCTGTGCACCCATGCTGCGTTACACAAGGCTGTGCTTGCCCTCTCTCTCCCTAGACCTCTAATCACGAAGAAACCAGGGTTTAGAGATGTGGAAGTAACCTTGCCGGAGACGGACACACAACAAGCTTCACGTCAGGAGTTAACTGATGGCCACAGTCAGGTGTGATAGTGCTCCAGAGACAGAGGTGGTGGGAACTCTGAGTTCAGGGCCAGCATGGTCTACAGTGCACGCTCCAGGTCAGCCAGGGCTACCTATGAACTTAAGCAGTATTTCATGGAGGTGGTTAAGAGAGGTGGTTACAAGAGGCAGATAAAAAAGGCAACTTTCTTTGATATAGGGATACCTTCCCAGTGTCAGCCCACCTCTAAGCTAGAGAAATGAGGTCACTTTTCTCTAACCTCCTGCCTACTGGACTCCTGCCACTCATTTATTTTCTTCTTATTCTGTTGGATGAATCCATAGATCCTACTTGTGATCAATGACTGCACAGTTTAGGTGGTCCTGGAACTATGTATGTAGGCAGGCTGGCCTCAAAGACAATAGCTGTACTATCCATCCAAGTGCCAGAACTAGAGGCATGTAACAATGTGCCAGGATCATATTCCATTTAACCCTGGTTTTCCCTCAGACCTAGATCCCTGTGCCTAGTAACCCATGTCTGATTGCTGTTTGCTTCTATACTGTTGCCCTGCCGAACATCTCTCTCTCTCTCTCTCTCTCTCTCTCTCTCTCTCTCTCTCTCTCTCTCTCTCTCTGTGTGTGTGTGTGTGTGTGTGTGTGTGTGTGTGTGTGTGTGTACTGATAATGGAAATCCATGAGCATCCTTACTCTATCATTTTTTTAAGGTTTTCTTCTTACCTCAGAGTCCATACCCTTTACTGGGGTTTCATCTGTTAGGTTCTGTGACACTGGTGGAGCTGGGTTGTTCTCATTTATACATCTGAACTGTGAAAAGGGCATATTCTTACGCATCAGTTTTCTTTAATATATTTACACATTTCAAGGTCAAATAGTACATTTATTTTTTTCCATTTGCTCAGGATCCCAAAATACCACCAGCACGGTCTGAATGTACGAAGAGAAGTTCACCAGGGTGCCAGTTCCCAGCTCTGGGACTTCCATAGAAAGTGTCTGAGAAAGAACATTTTTTAAGGTCTGGCCATGATTAAAATCAGAACAATATGCATGAATTTTTATTTATGATTACAAAAACCAGAAGTCATCTAAATTCCACAAGACTAGCAAGATAGACCTACCCTATAGAATAATTTTTGTCTAAATCATCAAATAAGCTTTTCATACACTAGATAGACCTAGAGACTTGGGAACAGACTAAAACTCAGTTTAAAACTCAAAATTTCAAACAGTCTGGAAAGCTAGACCACAATAGCCTTAGAAGTAAATAAAGTCACAAAGCAAATACACTCACATATCCTGCAATGCAGAAAATGTATCAACACTGCTCGACTGTGGCTTTAGGGTGCCGCCCATCTGGATTTAGGTCAAGACTGAATGCCAAGCTAGTCGGTAAGGAATACAAGAGGAGAGCACTGTTCCTGGGTGCTGATTCCCACACCTGTGGCAATGGTGGGTTCTCGGAGCTAGTGTCACCCACTTCCCAGCATCACTCTCAGCTGCTACAAAGAGATGCTGAAGTCTCATCTGTCCTCTCAATCCACAGGGACAGCCCAATATAACAGTGCACTGGAAGAGCAGAATGGAAGATGAAGTCCTGTCCAGAGAACTGTTCAGGAAACCCTATCTAAATGGGAACTAAGGCATGACACTTGAGGCGTTTGCTGTCAGGAATTTCAGGGAAGGAGAACAGGTTGGGTACATCAAGGTTGCCATGGTTGTTAGGATTCCCTACTGAAGAGATCTCTCCCCTCCCCTGGTGCAGCAGACTGTTCTTCCCCCATGACTCACCTAGCACCACAGCTACCTCCATTCTACAGAGAGCCTGACAGCCTGTGACTTTTTTTTTTTTAACCTTTGTTTTTCTAGTGCAGCCTTGTGTTCTAACCCTTGTGTGGCTGACCTCATTTTCTTCTTGTTGTTTGGGCCTCACCTTCCACCCTGAACTCTGGGCTCTTTACCAGAAACCCTTGGCCTTGTGACCTCAGAGATCATTGCTCTGAATGCCACCGTCATAACAATTAACCTAGTTATATGGTTGCAGCCAGCAGGGCTTGAGCTCCTTCAAATGTGCTCATTCCACTAGGTGCTTTCTCAAGCCTGTTGCCCCAGGGACCAGTGGCCTAGTGCCCTTTCAGATAACACAGGTGCTTCTGCTTTGGACTAATCAGGCTGAGAGAAAGAGCTCTCATAGAGAGGGCTTTTGTGCTCACAACTATAGACAAAGCTTTTATTCAGCCATGGACCAATCCAGCAAAGCAAGCCTGGCAGACAGAAAACAAAACAAAACAAAACCACAACACTAGACAACAGGAGTTGAATTAATTAGCTCAGTTAGCCTATGGCAAGCTTTGCTGCTGAGAGTGCAGCCTTGGTCAAACTGGCCCTGGTTCTATCACTTGCTGACAGTGGGTGTATTATCTAACTGGTACCTCAGTTTCCTCATCTGTTATAAGGAGAAAAAAAGCATAGGTATGTTGAAAAGATTAAAATATGATCACACAGCCAGGTGTAGGCTTGTGGTGGTGAGCATCTTTAAACCCAATACTCGGAAGGCAGAGTTTGAGGCCAGTCTGAACTACAGGGTGAGTTCCCGGACAGCCAAGGCTATACAGAGAAACTCTGTCTTGAAAAACCAAATATAGATGTGATATGATATGGTGTGTGTGTGTGTGTGTGTGTGTGTGTGTGTGTGTGTGTGTGTTAATGGCACATGTAACATATCTACAACACTGCTCGAATCTAGTGCTGCTCAACTATCTTCACTACGTTGCACACTCTGGCCTGCCACTCATGGAGATCTGCCTGTCTCTGCCTCCCAACTGCTCAGATTAAGGACACGCCATACTATAGTAATCTACTAAAAAAAAAAAAATTCATAATGGTTGCACGGGCTCCACCAAGTCATTTCTTCTACTTTTGACACAAAACAATCAGTTTAATAAAGAAAGGGTTCTTGCCTAGATAAAAGAGAAGGAGCCACCATGAACTCTTTTAAACTGTGAATCTTAGGGCTCTCTTTTCCACTGCACCTCTGTCCTAGGAGAGGGTGCTAAGGTGGAAAATTAGCTGATTATATTGACTTGAACGTTGGATGGTCAACAGTGTACATAAAATGAAGCAGAGATACCACTTCATCACAGACCATGTATATCCAAGGGCAGAGTCACCTAAGGTGTTTGGCAAGACTCCAAGATGCTACAAAGCTTCTATATGAGGCTTCTCAGCTTTGTTGATATCGCAACATTCTTTCTTAATCCAGGCTGTCCCAGGCATGTGGGTGCAATAGCATACTTGGGTCCTTCCTCCTTGAAATGGCAATACACTTAATAACGTCAGCTGCCTTCCTGTACGCTGTTTGCCACCGCCCTCACTCTTCTACAGAGTGATCAAGCTTCATACTGAGATCCACGGCATTAGCTATATAATCACGTACATGTCCCAGGAAGATGAATTCATTGAGGGAAATACCTCCCACAACCAAAGAAAGTTAAGGGGAAGTAAAGGCAGTGGTGAGCCTGCATCCGGGAAAGTAGTATTTATTCCTGTAAGCTATTAATATTGAGATGAGGTCACTTTAATGAAAGGGATTGTAGTTCATGTTTTTCTTCCAAACTATTCTCTGACAAGATGCCAATTATTCCATATTTTCCACTCTTAAAGAAGATCCCCACTGCATACAGTGCTACTAGATAAATTATATCCATCTTAAAAGGGTTGTTTGAGCCAGGAGAGAAAGGCTTTGATATAATTTTCAGTTTATTTAGCAGTATCTTAGATGGCAAGTTATTATTAACTTCTAGGCAGTGCCTATCACCACACCACAGCTTTAAACTATTTTTTTATTCCCTTTAGTTACATCTGTGAACTTAAGTCAAACTCGTTGGCTTGGCAGCATTTCTGTTAGAACTTCAATACCTTCTGGCTTGAGTAACTGCACTGAATAATCCTAACAGGGTTCAGACAAGCACACGTTATTCAGACGCAGATCTGGAATCCAGACATACGCAGACATGACTCAAAGGTTTTGTGCTCCCATAGTGCCCACGGACTGTCCTGCCGCAGACAGCCGCTCAGCTCCAGCCAGCACTGCCATTTACTATATGAAAGTTAAGCCGTTTGGTGGGCTTTCTCCTTTACATTCCCTCCCTAGACGGGATATCAAGGGGATCGGCTGCTATGAACAGAACCAAAGAGCTTTTGAAAGAAGAAATGCTGGCAATGCAGCAGAGGGGATGAAAGAGGCCAAGCCCTCGACGGTAATAGAGGGGGAAGGTCAGAACCTGCACGCTGAGTGTGGAAAGGTAGAGTGATGTATTGTGGGACAGGAGGGAAAAAAGACCCAGTGAAAGGGCTCCGTTACCACAAAAACTGAAAAAAGTTTCATATGCAGGGAAAAAAAAAAAACATATAAACCAGAGTGTTACGTTGCTAGGATATGGTTCAGTCTTACATCTTTTCTGTTCTCTGTAGGACAGAGGCTAAACTTAGGTGAAGACAAGACAGTGGTGTTCACAACGGGAAGAAAAGAGGAGGAGGGGAGGAAGGAACTAAGGAAGGAAAGGAGGGAGGGAGGGGGAGCTCTCTTAGGTTATAGATCAAGGGTAAAGAAAATCAAACTGAAATGAAGTTGGAGAATAAGGCCAAAATAGACGTAGGAAATGGCTAAAGGGTGGGAGGAGGTTATTTGGCAGGGAAGGGTGATTAAAAGGAAATACAGTACAAGGAAAAAGCAGTGTCTGCCTTCCTTTGACGGTACAGTCATTGTGCTTTTAGAAAACAGATTACCGGGCAACGTATTCTAATATACTGTGCAAACCCCTGAAATACTTAAACTTAGTTCTTTGCAATGATCTCTGTACATTTAAACTGCAAAGTCTAAGATCAACTTTGTATAGCACCAGTTGGATAAAAACACTCAAACTTATGTTTAATTAAATTTCACAGAATGCTTTCTTTACTTCTTATGAAACTCAGAAGCTTTTACATTTAAATTTAAAACTACCAGTAAAATGCACACAAACTTATCAATCTTTTCTTTAAAAAAAAAAAAAAAAAAAAAAAAAGAACTAAAGAAACAAGAGGACAGCAATATTCAATCAAGTTAATGTTATCAGTGTGGCAATTATTTGAATATCTTTGATGTCAGAGCCAGTCCTCAGACTGTTAAAAATTCTTGACTTTGAAATCAAAGAATAGATTTTTTTCCTACTGTAATATAAAATATAAATATTAAAATTTTATCAAAAAATTGAGCACACAAAAGGAAACTGTAAACTTTGCCAAGGATTTTAATAAAAATTTAATTTGTTTTCAAATATCTTATTATCTAGGAAATATATAAAACATAAGCTAGCTGCCGATGTGGTGTACATTTTCCTGGTGTCTGCGTGACAAGCAGGGTTGGCTGCCGAGCATTTCCTACAGGACTGCATCTTTGAAAGCCAGTGGCATGTATTACGATGCAGGAACATATCAGTCCAGAGCTTGAAAATTTATGCTTCGGCCTCAAACCTGCCTTTACCTCTTAGTTGTGTCGCTTACTCACTATCTCTTTTTAAATTGGAAATATGTTACCTCTGGTGTAAGTTGAGCATGAAAAGATTCTTTTAGGTGAAACAGGTGAAAAACAAACAAAAAATCCTTTGAAAATTAATTTAGTTACCTGCATGTATTAGGAAACATAATTTCTCTCATTAGTGGTTGTTTTCCAAATGGATATCTCTCTTCTCCTTGATCTTTCTTTCCTTAACATCTACTTCTTTATTGTATGATATGTACATGTATGTAGGGGTATATGCTATGCAGATGTGTGTGTGTGTGTGCTATGTAAGTGTATGTGCTATGTATGTGCTATGTATATATGTGTCCTATGCAGATGTGTGTATATTATGTAGATGTGTGTGCCTGTACAGAAATCAGAGGTTTGATATCAACTATCTATTTTTTTTAATTTTTCACTTTTTTTAAAACCTGAAACTCACTATTTGCTCTGCTAACTGGCCAGGCAACCCCTGGGTTCTGGTCCTCTCCCTGCACCAGGACGAGTGATTTGTTTCACCACATTTGGCTTTTGTATGTGACCTGATCTTAGGTTCTTTTGACTTCACAGCAAACACTTTATACACTGAACCATCTCCTCTGCCTGCTTTTCTTTGCACAACTAAATCTTCCTCCCATTGACGGAAATAAACAGGAAATTAAAAATAAAACGGAAAGCGGGGCTGGAGAGATGGCTCAGTGGTTAAGAGCACTAACTGCTCTTCCAAAGGACCGGGGTTCAATTCCCAGCACTCACATGGCAGCTCACAACTGTCTCTAACTCCAAGATCTGACAACCTCAAACAGATATACGTGCAGGCAAAAAAATCAATGGACATAAAATAAAAATTAATAAAATTAGAAAAATAAAATGGAAAGCATTTGGTTTTTCAAATCCATCCATTTTCTATCATACATGAAACAAAGCTACCTTGAGTGAACATCTTGAGGAAAACAGAGTTCTGTCCAACATTTCAAAAGAAGCATTTGTTTTTTTTACTTGTCTTTTGCCTTTAGATGGCATCACACCAAGAGTTACAATTGGAACAAAAAATTGCCACAGCTTAGGCATGATGGTATATATGTGCAACCCCAGCACTTAGGAACAGCTAGAGGCCTGGGCAGTGCAGACAGTTCTAGGTCAGCCCTGACTTTATGCCAAGACTGTTTCCCAAATCAACCCCCCAGACCACTTGTAACTGTAACCAGTAGTAACTTAGTGCTCAAATTACCATCCCGGGAAAGTAGGCATTTTCTTGTTATAACTCTTACTACGTCATCTAGCATGATCCAGGAAGTTTATGCGGGAATGTACCAATGGGTGAACCTTGCTGTATTAGCATTCAAAAAAGTCTGTTCTTCTTGTGCTGTTTTTTTGTTGTATAGTCACCCTTAGCCAGAATTTATAGGCGTTTGTGGGCAAGAATCTTATGTTTTCGAGGCTGGCCTAGAACTTGCTATATAGTCAGTCCAGTTTTACCTTTTACTTAAGATCTCCCTGCCTCAGCCTGCCAAGTGATGACAGATTACAGATAGGAGCTACCACCTATCTTGAGAAACAAAATATTTTTGATTTTCAAGTCACTGAATCATTACTTTCCCAAGAGTTTGAAATTCTGAGTTGTTGCTCACTTTTCAAATATAGACTGTCAAGTCCTCACTGGAATGTTTTGGCTAGATCACCACTAACACTTGACCTCCTCCGCTGGGTCTGGGAGAGGCACTCTCCCAAATCAAGCAGGAAAGGCCTCAAAGAACTAAAATAAAAGACACCATCCTTGCCAAATAGTGATGTCAGTAGTAAGGAAGTCAAGAGACAAGATGGAAGAAATGAGTTTGGAAAGAAAGCTGGCCTTGTAAGGAATAAACGGAAATGCAAAGATTGAAGTCCTTTCAGCCAGCCTAATGAACAGGTTTGACATTAAGGGTCCTTGGAGGAGACTTGGGATTAGATCAGGTTAAAGAAGTAAAGAATGAAGGGAATGAATGGAGGGGCCTGTGTGTCTAGGGTTGGTGTCTTGAGCGAGAAAGGGCAGCCAGCACACTGGCTGCAGTGATAAATTGGCCTGTGCAAGAGCAGACATGAAGGCTCCGTGCTGTGACAGTCATGAAGCACCTGACCCCACTGTCCAAAGAAGTTATTTAAAATTACAGTTGGCTTTTCTCCTCCTCCTCTACTGCCCCTCCCTCCTTTTCCTCCTGTCTGGGCTCTTGCTCGGCATTGTTTAAAGAGAAGAGGGAAACGCAAGTGACTAATTTACAAGACCCACTGTAGGAACTATTACCAGGAAATAAAGAAGGGGAGCCCTGGTAATTGCAATTGTGTCAGAAACAGAAAGCAAAGGGGCAAACTAGAGCTGTCTTCCTTAAACCCACTGTGACTTACAATGCACAGTTCGCCTTTTCTCCCAGCACAGTGTCCCTAGCCCTGTGTATGATGTCCATGTACACATTTCTCTTGTGCCTATATATGGAGAAAGCGATGAGCATTCCCTTATCTGTCTGCCTGTCCATCTGTCTGTCTGTCTGTCTGTCTATCTATCTATCTATCATCTCCCATCATATGTATATAATGATAGAGAGAGAGAGATGTCACTATCCTTTCCATCTGCTCAGTAATTATTCATTCGGTTCTCTCTCTTGGCTTTCCTTACTCCGAGGTACTGGGGACTAAGCCTAGGGTCTTGCTGTACAAGGTAAACATTATACCATTAAGTTCTATTGCTAGGCCCTCAATTTGTTTATGTGTGGTTCCTAGTTCAACCGCTTTAAGCTTTGCTGAGATTTATCCGTACTTTAAAAGTGCCCAACTATCTACTCTCCGTTAGCCTGTAAGGCCTATTTTGGTAATAGAGAAGAGATCACCAAGTGATAATGAGGAACACCACGAGCCATGTGGCCAGGCTGAAGGAGAGGAAAAGAGACGGTCTGGCTTGGCTGGTGACCAATTGTATTCAGTGTGGGAAAACTAACACGGGATATAAATGCCGGGAAATGAAGCATCTTTCTGGGAAATTAAGCAGGGATCAGATACAGGGTAAGCGTGTGATGACTCAGTTTTTAAGGATATGAACTTAAGACCCTGGTAGGTGTGATTGCACCCTACGCTGAAGCACATGAAATCATTTGTGTTTCTCAGTGTTGAGATATGTCGCCAAGCATATCTTGTCCATTGGAACTTTGGACATGTGTGAGGATGGTTCAACACTCCTTCCATTTTCTCATGTTGGGTACTTCCGGAATTTGAGGAGGATCTAATACAGTCATTTTACAAACCTGTGAGTGATAACTAGAGTGAGCTGACTCATTCAAAGTTGAAGCACTTTCAAACATGGGCAGAGCCTGCTTGTGAACAGACGGCAGCTCTCCTGAGATAAGTTCATAAACATTCTCCCTTGTGTGTCTAGGAGACAATTCAGATAAAATGCTACTGCCATGGGTGATTGTTTTTTTATATTTAAAAATGTGGGTGGATGTATGCAAATGCTATAGTGTACATGTGGAGGTCAGCGAACAACTTTGTGGAGTTGATTCTTTTCTTCCTCTTTACACTGGTCCAGAGAGGGAACTCAGGTGGTCAAGCTTGCATTGCAAGCACTTTCCCACTGAGCCATGCCATGGGCCCTGTGGGTCATAGGATCATTTAGAGATAAGCACTGGTGTTGGGAAGCTTCACGGAAAGATGGCATGTGCTGAATGGAGTGTTTATTGACTCTCCTCTAGGCTTGGAGGTCTTTTCTCTTTCCTCAACACAGTGTACCACACAGGCTCCAAGTGAGAATGTCTCAATGTATGAAATTCAACAGACAGCTATCCAAAACAAAAAACAAAAAAAGATTTCAACACACCAGCTGGGACACAACTTCTTACCAGAGACAGTCTAAGATGTTGGTGAAAACAGACGAGAGCCAAACAGAGAAGGAGATGTCTCTCTCTACTTAGGTTGCTCTGTCTCCTGCCATAATATTCTAATTTGACTCTGGTTCCAGCTCAAATGAGTCCATGTGCAATTATATCTGATTGATATGTTCATAAAGTCCCTGAGAGATGTCATATATCTTAGGTCTTTAAATTTTATCCCCAAAAGCCCTAGTATGTAAGTTGTCCCCATCACA
>OU015753.1:99741717-99756717 GCA_907169655.1 Acomys percivali | reverse complement strand
TACAAAACTAACCCAAGTGTATTAAAGGAAAACAACAAACATGATAATTTTTTAAAGTAGAGACTTTTTGGAGCAATGATTACAAGAAAACCAAATTAAGCCAACCATCTACCTAAAACAGCATCTACCTCCATCACTTCTTCATACTCTCTTCCCTTTCCCTCCTTCATCTTTTCTTAGCATATTCAATTTTAAAATTTATTTTTAATTTATTTGTGTGTGTGTGTGTGTGTGTGTGTGTGTGTGTGTGTGTGTGTGTGCGCGCGTGTTAGTTTGTACATGGCAGTACTGGTGCCCATGGAAGCCAGGGAGCTGAAGTTGTAGGCACTTTTGAGCTGCCCAGCATAGGAACTGGGAACCAAACTAAGGTCCTCTGCAAGAACAGCATGTGCCCCTAACCACTGAGCCATCTCCCCAGCCTTGCTTGCCCCTAACCACTGAGCCATCTCTCCAGCCTTGCTTGCCCCTAACCACTGAGTCATCTCTCCAGCCTTGCTTGTCCCTAACCACTGAGCATCTCCCCAGCCTTGCTTTTTAGCATTTTGACATAACAGATCCATGTGTTGTATATTTATTACCTTCCCCCATTACAGGTCAGTAACCTCATCATTTGTCTTAGTGGATTTTATTTTCTTTGAGATGGTGTCTCAGGAAGCCCAAGCTGCTCTAAACTCAATGTAGTTTAGGCTGACCTTGAACTCTCTGTCTTTCTGCCTCTGTGTCTAAGTGCTTTACCTACAGTTACAAGCCACCATGCCCAGGTAGGATTTTATATTTTCATCAGCATTTGAAATATATAAAGATTTCATATTCATTAAATGAATAAACTAGAGTCCATATGTTTCGGGGGATAGAATTTTTATTCTTAATCATATAAGACCGTGTTTGTTGTAAAGGTTTATAAGACATCTATTGTCAGCCATATTTCAGTTGTGGTTGACTTTAATATGCTTCCTGAGCATCATAATTCTACAGTTTCTATCCCTGCATCAAATCACACATGTCAGATAAATTGGAGCAAAATCTACACCGACTTCAGGAGTGACCTTATTTTGAGAAAATTGTCAGTCTCGATGTGGTTTCTTGTAATTGGCCAATTTCCCTGAAAAGTCAGTAAGTGAAATATATTGATTAATTGATAACTGCAGTTAATTGGGTTTTTATTAGAATTTATTATACCACCACTGAGTAGGCACTCAATAAATATCAGATAGGTGCAGTCTAGTTAGTTAGAAGAGAATTATTTTGCTTTTAGTTCCTCAGATAAAGAAGAAAATTTTCAATTAAACAGAAAAAAATTTGTTTTAAGTTTAGAATTCACACTGTGGGAAAGTGATTTTAAACATATGTCTTGTTCTTCATTCTCTTTTTACATTTCCTTTCCCCTCTCCCTTTCCTTCTGTTCATCCACCTCTTTGCTGAACAAGAGTTCTACCTCATAAGGTGGGAATGGGAGAACAGGCATTCATAGGAGGTGTTGTGGGACAGAATCTAGAGTCTGAGGGCTCTTAGACCTCTGCGAGGGTGGGGGAACCACTGTGGTGTGGCTGAGAGTGCTCAGTAGCCAGAACATCTATTGCCCCAACGCAAGGTAAATGGCCAAGTAAGGAACTGCTATGTTTAACACAGAATGGAAGACAGACTCTCATTGTCAGAGGAAGGAGCCGTAAACGGGAGATTAGAGGCTAGGTAGGCCTCGTAAGACTAGTCACAATGGTGGCCTCAGTGTTTCATAAATACGTAAGAAATAAATACACATCTGAATGTGTGGATAGATGGATAGCTCTTACACCATATGTCCTGTGCTCCTGGGTCCTGCGAAGACTGTCCTCAGGCACTGGGCACACTTTACTCCCGTATCTTGGTTTCTAACCACCATTCCTAATGGAAAGAAATGGGTACTCCTTGGAGAAAAGGGTTGCTTCTGAGAATGTGGCATGAAAAAATAAAATACCAAACTTGCCGGGAATATCGTGTTACATAAAGGCGCAGATGTTCTCGCACACTGCCAGGCACACGCTGAAGAAAACAGTCAGATTAAAAAGAATCACTGTGATCACATCTGAGATGATTTGAAGATGTAAGTGAGTAATAACGATAAGAAATTTACAGATTCAGCTTGACACAGTTGCGCACAGCACGCAGCACAGCCGTCCTGACTACCCAGAATGCCCCTACCCTGTTTCCCTTCACATGGCTTCCTAGCGAAAAGCAAGATGAGGCCATCAGTGGGTTGTTATGGGGACCTTGACAGCTGGACTTTGGTGTCAGAAATGGATGTGACTCTAAGAGGACTTCTAGCTTAAGATAAAATGGGTACACTAAGACTTAAATGAAATCAAGTTTGTCCTCAGCAGTGTGCATGCCCCTTCTTGTGACCCAAATGTTAGGGCCCACCTGGTATTGCGATCCCCTACAGTCTATCCGAAAATCCCCTAATGAAGAGTTGAACTCTGGGATCCTAATCTCTTTGCCTCTCTACCTTCGGTTACATGATCACAGCTTCTTGGAGTGGGTTTACTCTCAGGAGTATTAGATCGTTCTGGCATAGCAGACTATAACTTACTAAATGAACTGAACATCTATGAGTTAATACTAACATAATTAAATACAACTTAGTGTCCTGCTCTGAAAATACTTATAAAACAAGAAAGAAGAAGCCATTTTACAGTGATTAGCTTAACTAAAGTATAATATAAATATCACGAGTAATGTGCCACCTGATAGGATATAGAACATACAACATTATCACTATTTTCCACAAAAGCTAGAAGACCTGAAACTGATGATAAAGGAAGATGAGAACCTAGAACCGGCAGCTGGTGAGATGGTTGGGCAGGTAGGGAGAAGCTGCCAAACTTGATGGCCTGAGTTTGGTCCCGGAGACCCACACAGTAGTTAGTAGAAGGCAAAAGCTGGCTCTATCCAGTTTTCTTCTAAAGTCTACATACACTCCGTGATATGCACACCCCAACAGACCACGCATAATAAATGTAAAAATGTTAAAAATGTAAAGACAACCCCTGCCCCCAAACAGGCATTATACAAAATAACCCATACTCTTTGGAAGTGTTAAATCCATGCCCAGTGAGGTGGCACATAGTTGTAACGCCAGCACTCCAGGAGCTGTGGTAACTCAAGACCAGCCTGGACAGCACAGTGTCACACCAGCCACTCCCTGAAATGGAGAGCATGAGACCTGGTAAATAAGAGGCTCCCTGGAAACATGAGCCTTTTAAGGGAATTGTAGTAGACACAGGCCAGGAAGGAGGATCCTGCTGAAGGTGTCCCTCACTGCATTCAGTGGTGCCAATCAGTGTTTGGCTGTGTAAAAAACATAGCCCAAATCAGAGCATATGAACTCCCGTAGCAAGGATGAGCGTGCCCTCAGACCTCCGGGCTCAGCAATCTTCTGGTAGAGTTGCTAAAGGCAACTGTCCTTGAAGCCAAACAATACAGAGAGTCACACAGTCTCAGGGACTTTTTTTTTTTCTGCCAGCTTGGACTTATATATTCACACTTTAACGTGGAAAGGCTTAGGAGATGCCTCAGTAGTGAAGAGCACTGGCTTTTCTTTCAGAGAGCCTGCGTTCAACTCCCAGCACCCACAGGGTGGCCCACAACAGTCTGTAACTCTAGTTCTAGGGTCTGATGCCCTCTCGCAGCCTCCGTGGACATCAGGCACACACGCAGTGCACAGGCATACATGCAGACAAAATACCTGTGCACATAAAATAAAAAGATATTTTTTAAAAATTAGATTAAGTAGAGTTCTATGCGTGACAAGAAGGTTCCTGTTACTATAAAAGTATCAGGGATTCTCTTTCCCTTAAGGAAAAATAAAATAAAATAAAGCCATAAAAGTGAAATGTTTTTCACGATTTTTTCAATATGTTATTCTATGCTGGAAGGAGTGCTCTATTCTGGTCTAGTGCTGGGTTCCCCTGAGAGGAGAATAGGTTGGCAGAGGCAAAGAACATGAGGACTTGGACTATTTGACTGACTGTTCTTAGAAAAGATCCCACTCCAGGACTAGCCACATGTGGTGGTAGTGTGCTCATAGGACCCAGAAGATGACAGTAAGGATCCTTAGCCTTCAGGAACATTGTCTTAATGTGTGAGAAGAACAAACGCATGTGCTTGGCAGTCTGAGGATGCTGTTGTGGCAGAGATGTCTCCTTCCATCTTTCCGTGGGTTCCAGGAATCAAACTTCTGGCCAGACTTACACAAGGGCTTTACCAGCTGTGCTATCTTGTTGCCCCACCCCCAAATTAACTATTCACTAACACTGTGATTTGAAGTTGTTTATTTTAAAAAGTACCCAGAAGTCTACATTTTCAAAGATAGGTTGGATGATCATCAGGAACAGAATTTAATTGGCTCTAACCGTCCTGCTATAGATACAGAAACTTAGTCATATTATTTAGCCTCTTTATGCCTCATTTTCCTCATATATAATAATAACACCTTAAATTATAGGATTATTATGAGCATTAAATGAATAACACATGCAAATTGCTTACAGTGGTACCCAAGGCACAGGAAACACTAATTGCTAGTCATACTTATAATTATTGGAGATAAGGAACAAAGGAAAAAAAGTCAAGCAAAAAATGCTAGAGGAATCTGTGTTGTTGTAGAATACATTTGATCTTTTTTTTTTTTTTTTTTTTTTTTTTTTTGATACATGGATTTACTTAGTAGGTACCAGGCACAAAATTCACGCACATGAGTATTCCTTTATTTTTATACTCATCTGTATAAATGGAGACAATTTTTAGCTGCATTTCTCACAGTATTGCCACATAGATTTAATTATAAAAATTTTTTAGCAATTTGCCTTACAGTACTAATGAGCATTCAAAACACAAGTTGTGCCATCTTGCTAATTGTTATTATTGTCATCATTATGATATAGTGGTTTCAGAGTTAGAGAGGTGCATAGGAGGACATAATTACAGCTATATAGAGTAGGCTAGAAAGGCTAAAATCTCAGGGGTTTTAGAAATGGATGAATTTTCCAGGTAGAAAGCATTCATGATTCCTCTTGTTTCCCCTAAACTTCATTCATTTTCAAAGTCGCTAGGCTCACAGTTACTCCAGTGAGAACTTGCTTTCAAACTGACCTTGTGTACAAGCTTCTTTCAGCAGGAGCTGGGCACATTGCTGTAAAACATGCAGAGAAAACAGAGAGATCCTCCCATCTGGGTCTTGTCTATTCACATCCCCTCTTCCTCAGCTAACTTCTGAGGATAACAGACTTATCTCCTTGGAGCATAGTTTTCATCATGTCTTGACTGCTGGATAGGGCAGAGCCGTTCTCAAGTCTGAAGGAGGCTGCTTAGCTTTCAGCATCTCTATAGTATTCCTATTCTAAGTGTGGCATCAGTGCTAATGCCACCTGGGAACTTGTTAAAAGTGGGTAATCACATTCGTAATGCAAACCTACTAAATTAGAGTCTTCGTTTTAACGAGGTGGGAAGGGTTGCAAATTGAAGTTAGTTTTGAGAAGCACTTCTCTACAGTGCTCATTACTCTAAACCACACAGTATCACAAATCGTGGCCTCATCAAGGAGAACCTGTGTTGACAGCGTAGCTCAGTGCTAGAGTGACCATGTGGTATGCACAAGGCTTTGAGTTCAACTCTCCATCTTCAGAACTGGAATTCTTCAGTAATTTAGGGGTATCCCAAGCAATCTGCTGATGCTCTTAGTTCTGCCTCCTTCCTACTCACTACCCAGTGAAAAGCCCCTTAACTTAATGAAGAAACTAAGATCATTTCAAATGACACTGTTCTTGCTAAACATGTTTTGGATTTGGGTCATACCATTGCAATCGTTTTAGTAACTACTCATTCATTGTGCACAGAACAAATACTTTCTAAATATTTATTATTCTCAGCACTGCTACACAGTGCACATTGCAAATCCCAATCTTTGATTTTCCTACACTCAGTCAGACCACCACCAGGGCTCTGACAACTTCATGGAGAGGCCTTAACATTTTGTAGGCAAGAGGTCCACATGAGAGATGAAAGGGTATGGAGCCCTATTGGGCTGTGCCACAAAATCTATGCTTTCTTTCTTTGTTGCTGAAACTACTTAAATGAAGTTAACACTGCGAATTGTGTGAAAAGATTTTGTGGCACAAAAACATTGTTTCATGTTAAGTTAATTTCCAGTTTTATAATACTCCAGCAACACACCATTCTTCATTCTTTTTAACAAACTTCACCACTAAAAACAGCTCCTGCTGGTCCTTATCTGGCTCCTTAAAGTTTAGCCATGATAGGCATCAAATAAATACTTGTTAATTGAAGACAGCCTTTGTGATGGTATTGGGGATGAGGTTAACAAACAGGAAAACAAAAACAAAAACAAAAATAAAACATTGCAAGGATGAGGCCCTCTTCTCCTGGTCTTCATGACACAAGGACATGTTAGTGAGTTTGAGATAATTTTTTGGGATCAAAAAGTTCCTCCAGGGTGCCATGGAGGTTTCTGCTTCTGATTTCTGTAGCTGGTGTTTGTGTTCGGTAGAGACTGCTGGATCACAGCCAACCAAATGGGGTTGGCTTGTAAAAGCTTTTATGGGTGAGCCTTTTGGAGACAAGTTTAAGGGCCATTTGGTAACGACATCGAAGCAGGAGAGGTTTCACCAGCACACCCTAATGCAAAGGTTTGATGAGAACGGACTGGGAGGGACAAAGGAGGTAAAATAATTAATAAGTATACAGCAGTCTGTATTTTTTTTATAGCCAAAATAAAAATTCTTTCTGGCAGTTGCAAGATCAATTCTGTAGGTAGTATGCAGACATCTGGTGGGCAGCCATCGTTCAGAGATCACCTTCTCCAGCACAGCGCTGGAGTGCACTGCGCTTACATGTTACATAAGACTTTTTGGGAGACCCTTCCTGCAATGTGATTTGAAGATATGTCACCCTAAGACACTTCTAAACCAAATGTAATGAAAACACTACTTCCAACCAATGTGACCTGAGACCTTCCAGGGTCTGATGCTGCACGCAGAGCGGGCGCCATTTTGACTCAAGAATGGGCAGCTTCTTTATATTTATAATCCCTGAGTTAGTCACCGCTTCCCTTTCTCTTAGTCAGCAGTCATACCAAAGATGAGCATTCCCAAGAGATATGTAATTTTCTCTCCAACTTTTAATTTCTTTGGACACAGAAGAAGGGCTCCTGTGTCTCCTAATTGGGCGATTATTGTTTCTTAAGTGAATGTAGAGTTTGAGGACAGTGCCAGAAATCTTCCTTTAACCCAGGGCGGAAGTCTAATGTAAGCAGTAGGGGAGGCCACATGAGGCAGTACCCCAGCTGGAAAAGCCAAGTCAAGACCAAAAGGGGAACTCAATCTTCACCTCTCCTCATCCCCTGGTGACTCCAAAGGTTCTTGAAGGGAAACCAATTAAAGCCAATTTGCATGTCTCCTTGGAGGCTTTCTAGAACTCTCCACTAAGAAGTTTGTTTTTCTCATTTGTCCAATCTTCAGTTTGCTGTGGAGGGAGCTATTTGGGCACCATTGCTAGGTTTCCATAAAGACATAAAGAAAAATCCACTAAGCAATACCTCACCATACCTCCTGACCTTAAGGCCCAGAGTGGCTCTAACGTATTTCCTACAATGTTTTCTCAGAATTCAAGCAAGAGAAAATAGAGTTCACATTGCAGATAGCTCTGGAAAATGCCTAAGGAGACAACTTGGTGTTCTGTAGCTTAGCGTATTAGGTAAACAAGACTGTTGGTTTAGATTGTTCTTTCTACAGAGCTTAAAAGTCCACCTCCCTGGAGCTCTCATTTGTCAGACTTACCAGACGCTCCCTATCTGCCCTCCATAAGAAGTCCTTCAAATATCTGAAGAAAGCACACACACTTATCCCAGCTTGTAGGTTTCTCTTTTTAATTAGCACCCGATCTGCCTTTAGCTTCTGGGGTTATCTCGCTTCTGAACTTTATCATTAACGAGAATTTAACTTTTCAATAATGACATTTTGATAACCTGCTAATATGGAGCTCAATTAAAGCTAAAAGTACATAAGGACAATTTTTAAATGGTCCTTTATGTTCAAGTTTTGATTGCTGTCATCATCTGTAATAGATAAGATGCCACCTAGAAACCACTGTCCAAATATAAGCCTAGGGAACACAGCTGTAGCAAGCATCTTTGTGGCTGCCTCCACTAGCGGGAGTTTTACTAGCCGCTATTAAGTGATGACTGTAAACACATGCTAAAATATGAGTGCTGGCCGCTGGGGGTTGGGAGGGAAACATTTTATCAGAGAACTATCATAACTTCAAGATAAAAAGCTTTTTATCTAAATCCAAAGTGTAGCAGCCTCTAACATCGTTGGGAATATCTTAGATCACGTTGCTTCTGAAATAAAACTTAAAGTAAATTACTACACAGTATCAAATTAAATGAAAGGCCACCTGAGTAATGTCTGTAAATACCTACTTGCCAAGGTTTTTTAAGTCTTTTGTAAAATGCCAGCAATTCGCAAGACCATGTGGATGGATAGTACAGAGCTTAACACGCTGCACTGTTCCTTCTCATTGAAACATCATACTAACTGGAGGATGGCTGAAGCTTCCTTGTGCTTAGCCGTCTATTGGAATCTGGCGTTCTGCCGTTTGCGTCTCCTGTATCAGACTGTATGGTCTTTATTTCCCTTCCTTCTCTTAGCAGTCTTCAAGAAATCAAGGAGGGCTCTCGGCCATGGGCCATGGCAATTCAAAGTATGCTCCAGTGTGTGGCGAGTAATCCAACGGGCCCTTAAAGAGGGTTGCCCTGTGATCACTGGAAGCTGTTTCCTTTTCAACCTCTTCCCTGGCCAGAGTGGTGACTAGCTAGAGGTTACAGGCTGGTGGACGAAGAGAATTCAGCCGGCGACGTGAAAGGAAAATAAAGTAAAAATAAACCAACTCAGTAGAAAAATCTGAACATCAACTCCTACAGTTGTCTTACAGTTGCTAGGATATTTGTATGTGAGGGTGAAGACAAGATACGTTAAACTGTAAGCTGCGTTTGATCCGGTTCATCAGGATTTGGTTGTAAATTTGACTATGCAGTTTGGGCTTATAGGAAAATGGGAGCATCTGACTAAAGTGTGCATTGCTGCTGAGGCAAGTGAATGTTGCCATAGCAATTGAGATGAAATGGGCAAGAAATGAGATAATTAAATCTAACCCTTTAGTAGGCTTGACAGTACGCTTTGCCAATGGAAGAAGTTATCCCCAGCATTAAGATAGAACATATTCCAAACACCGTCTCCTTGCTAGCGTCTTGTTCTTCCTTCCCTGAACACATTGCTGTGGGTTGCTAATTTGAATGTTCTTTTTGAATAATCAAATGCAGTTTTGACCTTGGTGTGCAACTTCTTAGAATTTCTGCTGGTTCATTGTATCCTGGATCTATGAAATAGATCCAGTTCTTCCCTTCTAGTCAAAATAAATAAATAAATAAATAAATAATTGCAGTAACCCCAAAGCTGTCACATCCAAGCATAGAATTCAATGATATCCAGAGCATGCTGCCCTCTTCAGGAGCTTATGCTTAAAGATTCCTTAAAAAAAAATAAAAGATTAGAAACTATAATACTGAGTAGTGATATCAAAACTTCCGTTAATAACCTTGTGTGAATAAGGAACATATATACTGCAGTAGTGCCGTTCTAAATATAATTTTTGAGGAAGGTGAAAACTTGCAGTAAACAACCCAATAAATATAAATTTTTGAACTAGATCATGAACCCTAATGATTAGATACAAATGATAAGATTTTTAAAAAAAATTTATGAAGAAAAATTGTGAGTTGTGACAATCCAAATGTTTATTCAAGAATAAAATAGGTAGCTTATGTGGCATAAAATATAAAACAGTAATTAGGGAAGCAAAGGTTCTATAAATACAAAAAATTTCAAATGCAATTTTTAAAATAAAGACAAAAAGGTGTTTGTGAAAATATACATAGGACAGGCACCTACCAACTCTAATTTGGATTTTCTAGCTAAGGGTTTTAAGACTATAGACACTGGAATCTACATTTGAAATTTTAGTTTTTATATACAGAAAATTATATATTAAAGAATAATATTTTAAAATGTAATTTAAGACTAGTTTTGGTATAATTACTACTTCAATAGATAAACATTTTGGGATCTGAAATATCAGCATATAGCATAGTCTAACGAATTCCCTTTATTCTTCTGTTATTTTCATTCCTCTTACCCACAATGTAATTTCAAAAGATAGGAACTCAGTATATTTTCCTTAAACTATGTTTATGATATTTAAAAAATGTAAAGAAGCAGAAAGAAAATTTACCAACCTTATTAGGATGTGACACAGAATATTTTCTCATTCTGATATGTTAATATATATGAACACAAAATATTTTATATTAAGTGAAAAATTAAAAAGTAAATGTTTACTAGAGACTTTAGCCAGGCAGTGATGGCACATACCTTCAGCCCCAGCACTCCGAAGGTAGAGGCAGGCAGATCTCTGGGATAAAGGCCAGACTACTATACAGAGCAAGTTGTAAGACAGCCAGGGCTACACAGAGAAACTTTGTCTCAGTAAAAAAGAAGGAAAGAAAGAAAGATAAAAGAGAGGAAGAAAAAAAACCTTTAAAGGACATAGTAAATTGGAGACCCAACACATGGGTAAAGCTCTTGCCAGCACACAAGGCTCTGTGTTTGATTTCTAGTGCTTCAGGGGACGTGTGCGTTTGGGGTGGGGTGGCTTTATAGAAAGGAAATTTGCTCCAACTTTTATCCTGTGATAAACTGAGAAGCTTATGATTAATCAATATAAAGCAACAAACAAATGAAAAAAATTGGAACTTCAATCTTCATTTCCTAGTTTCTACATTTGATTGTTTTTCAAGTAAAGATTCTAGTTAGAAATTTTATTTATATTTAAACAATAACAATGGTCAGTGCGTTGATAGCGGAAAACTGGAATGCACCCCAAGTTTCCTGGAAAGAATTTTAGTATCACTGTCACCTCTACATTCACTCTCTACCCTAAGACGATAGCACTTATTTTGAGAAAATAAAATGCTGCATTATGCATCTGAAAGTGCTTCATCTCACAGTAGTTGCTCAACCCTGAGGCAGCCCTGTCCACAAGTCGTCCATATTCAAGACTGCTTGGCCCTCTGAGCCGCGTTTCCTTTTGATTTGCTGCTGATGCAGTCACTTGGCAACCAGGACCTCCGTAGATGAAGGGATAATAAATAATAATATTTTCTTTGCTTTCCAGGGTATTTACGGTACAATGATAAATTTCACCTTTCCCAGAATGGTAAGTAAAGAACTCTTCCTACATTTGAAACTCGCGAGGAAAAGCAAGGGAAAGTGCAATGTCATGACGAAGGTGGAGTGCTGGCCACGAGCTCTAGCCAACGACCTGATAACAGATGAATGTTGCTTTCAAATCGCTGAGCATCCCACAGTTCTCACCAAAATCACACGGGCTCTTTGAAAGGAAAAGAAGGTTTTGCCTCTTTTGTTAGATCATAGTTGAACACAGTGTGTTCAACGTTTTGTTTCCTGGGGTAACTTATTTTAAAATATACGCTGAGGCAGAAATAAATGTGTTTTGCGTTCTGCATGCAGAGAAAGAATGTGTACCTGTGACACATACTGAGTGTTGGTGAGCAAGAATCCTTTGGATTTTTACTGTTACAGAAAAACTGATTGGAATTTATGTCTGACCAGGGATTTGAAGCTTCTGTGAATTTTAAAATGTGTATTTTCTAAACCATATATCACAGCTTCCGTAAGGCAGGCTAGCTACTGTGGGATTTTTATAATTTAAATATGTAGTTCATTGTCTTCATGTTTTTTATGACACAGCAAGTCATTTGCTTATAGTCTTGATCATAACCCCATTGCAATCTAAACAATGACGAGATGAATCTCACTCAATAAAAAGGGTTAGTAGGAAATAGTTCCTGTCAACTTAGTACTCATTCTGTGATGTCCTACTTGAGGCTTCCTGGGCACTAAATATGAAAGCAAGGAAATTTCCACAGGAGAAAAATATCATTTTGAAATAATTAAACAACAGAAAATGTGAAAAAGCAGGCAGAGAAAGTCCTGCATATGTGATGTGCTGGGAAAAACTAAAGAGAAGAGTGATAATATTTTGTCGAATTAGGGGAAAGATTCAGAGGGTTCACAGACTGTTAGGACTATGACTCAATGAATATTTTCCATTCTTCATTTTCTGTAATAAATATGTATTATTTTTAACATAAGAAAACATTACTTGAAAAATAAACTATTCAAAAGAACATGGTTAGTATTAAATATATATATATGTGTGTGTGTGTGTGTGTATACATACACACACACACAGATACAACTGAAAAACATTTCTCTGTGCCAAACTCACAACTAGAATAATCACATAAAATTAAATATATACTTAACTCCAAGAGGAACTAAAACCACATAAAATTAAGTATATATTTAACTCCAGGAGGAACTAAAATATAAATGAATATTAATTAGGTAAAATATATTTTTAAAGTATCTGAAGTGGTGAAAACTGTTCTTTTAAAAACCATTTTAATTCTAGGACCAATGTGTTCCTTGAATTCAGGCATGTTCTGCAATATCCCATTGGGGTTTAGTGAATAAGAGTGTGGTATTTCACTGTTTGAGGACAGCAATAGATGCTCACAAGAAGAAGTGTCTGGACAGGAAGGTGGAGCACTTCAGCCCATTAGATCAAAAGACCAATATTCAACAATAACCAGTCTCCTTCTACAACTCACAGTGCAGTTTTCCTATGTGCAAACTGCTTGAAGGAACCTGTGTAAAGGCATGGGTTGTACACCCAGATTTTTATACGGAATAAGAGTCAAAGACTATGCACACCTTTGCAGTTTTATTTTTACTTGTGTGGTGCTGAGAGTCAAGTCAAGGGCATCCTGCACCCAAGCAAGCACTTCATTCTCAGGCCCAGAAGCCCCTAGGTGAAAGCCTGCCTACGGTAAGAATGAAAAGAAAATTCAGTATCAATATAACTAGTGAATCTGAGAAATTTTCACTGTGGCCAAAATAGTGTTGGCAAATCACTCTAACTTTAGCAAATACACTGTGCCTTTCAGTAGCATCTTCTTAACCCTTTCCTTCAGTCACAGCTAGACATTGTCTGAAGCCCCTTCATTATTTTATCTCTTGCTTATCCAAGGCAACATTATGATTTGTTGTTCCCCAAAATAGATTTATTCCATGTGTTTGCATTTCAATATATTTAACTGCACATTTTGTAACACAAGTGAACAATATTTGTCTATCACTATTTCACATAACAATATATTTTCAACCCTTTATGTCACTAGCCAGGTATACTGTTATATACTATTCCATTACAGTCCAAGCATTTGCATTGCTTCCAGTATTTCACTTTTTACTATGGCATAAGATGATTTCATGAATAATCTGGAACACACCTATCTAAGCAGACACATGAAAAAGTCTCTCTAGGACAATGGTTCCAAACCTGGGATGGTTTTTCCCCCTCCAGAGAATATTTGGTGATACCCACAGCATTTTTTTTGCTTGCTACACTGGGGTATGCAAATGTGAAATAGCCCTTAGGGACAGTGCTAATCATCTTGAAAGACACAGTAGAGTCACTACCACAAAGCCACCTTATCTGAAAGGTCGACACTGTGAAGCTGAGGGACTCCTCTCCACAACAGATACTGAAGATCAAGCTGTCAGCTCCCGGGCACAAGAATTCCAACCTCATTTCCTGCATCTTGACTGTCATGTGGGTATCAAGGTCCAGGCACTACCAGGAGCACAAAGGTCAACGGTCAAGTGTTTGGGACCCCAGAGATCACATAATACTGTAGGTGGTTTGAGTTTTGTTTTTTGTTTTTTTAATGAAATTGCTGACTCAGCCATGTGTGGTGATACACACCTTTAATCACAGTATTTGGGAGGCAGAGGTAGGTGGATCAATGTGAGTTTGAGGCCATCCTGGTCTACAAAGTAAGTCTAGGTCAGACAAGGCTACACAGAGAAACCCTGTCTCAAAAAACAAACAACAAACCAACAAAAAAAAATTGCTGATTCAATAATGACAATTCTCCATGGTTTTAATTTTCTATCCCTTGATTACTGAAGTAGTTGTCTTGTGGGCATCAGGGTTTCTTTCCTTGACTAATTTGTGGGTGACATACACTACTCGGTTATTTTGTAATCCAGTGACAAGTGTATTTCTTTTTAAGTTTCTGAGGGTTTGTTGTTGTTGTTTTAGAGCTGTTGTGGATGTGCGTTCTTAATTCACTTTTACTCTGCATGCTTGCCTTTTCGACTCCCCCGCCCCCATTCACCTCTGAGTTCAGAAAATGTTCCTCTGTCTTCTAAGTGTCTTAGCATTTTGCCTTTTGTATCTGAGTATCTAATCCATTTGAAGTCATCTTTCATGTCTGAAATAGAAACACATTTTGAAAAATAGGAAATTATGGTCTTTGTGATGTGTTTGGAGTAGTTTGTTCTTTTCCTAGGTGATTTGTCAATGCTAGCCTTTTGTAAATCAAATGTCCGCACATTTTCCATTTAACGTTTGGTTCTCTGTTTGGCTCTACTGGTCAATTTGTCTGTCCCTCCACCAGCATCACACTGCTAAATTATTGTAGCTCTGTAATAACATTTTGGGCTCTTTAGTAAGTAGCCCTTCTCATTCTTCCCAAAGGTACTTTGGCGGCTGTGTCTTTTTCTCTTATAAATATATTTTAGAAAGAGTTTGTCCCTGCCTTCTTCACAGACACAAAACCAGACTGAGAAACACAAGATGGCTCAGTAGAAAAGGAGATTTGCTCCCTAGCCTGGAAGCCAGAATTCATTCCTGGATCCCACATAGTAGAAAGGAGAAAACCAACTCTCATAAGCTGCCCTCTGACCTGCAAACACACACACACACACACACACACACACACACACACACACACACACA
>OU015753.1:99694290-99741707 GCA_907169655.1 Acomys percivali | reverse complement strand
CACACACACACACACACACACACACACACACACACACACACACACACTACGTGGGTGGTCAGATTAAAAAAAAAATCAACTTGATTTAAATGGCTCTCTGTGTTATCTTGGCTGTCCTGGACTTGCTTTGTAGACCAGGCTTGACTCGAACTCATAGCAATCCTCCTGCCTCTGCCTCCCAAGTGTTGGGATTAAAGGCGTGCGCCACCATGCTCAGCCTGGGAAAATAATTCTTAGAGTCTGTACTGCTCTAATCCATCCATATGCTCTATTTCTCAAGTATTTGGGTTTTCCATCACGCCTTTCTCTTTCCCTCCCTCCTTCCCTTCCTCTACTTCCTTTATTGCTTCTTTCTTGAGTTAAGGGTTCACATGAGGCTGTGCTGGCCTCAAATTCCTCATCACTCTGATTCTAGCAACCATGATGCCCCACCATGCCTAAGCACTGTAATGTTTTCAGAAAGGTTCTGGATTTTATGTGTACTTATTAAACTTATTTCTACTTTCTTACAAACTATTTTTCAATTATAACTTTCAGATCTTTATTTTTTAAAGATGATATTTTCCAATGTTTCCTTCTCAACATTCAAATGTTTTAATACCTTGTTTTTAATACCTTGTGCCTAGTAAACCTGCTTTTATTCATTTCATAACTTCTATTTTCCCTGGTATTTCCCATACAAAGAGTCTATCTTCCGTTCCATTGGTTTTCGTCAGTCTTTACATATGCTCCCCGCTCAGTTTTTCTTTAGGTTGGCCACAATTGCAGTATTGTGGGGAAACAGTGAGAGCCATAGCTGCTTTGTTTTGATTTTGTTGTTGTTTGGTTTTTTTTTGTTTTGTTTTGTTTTATTTTTTGAGACAGGGTTTCTCTGTGTAGCCTTGGCTGTCCTGGTCTCACTTTGTAGAGCAGGCTGGTCTCAAACTCACAGAGATCTGCCTGCCTTTGCCTTCTGAGTGCTGGGATTAAAGGCATGTGCCACCTGTTTTGACTTTTAAAGCAAAGGCTTCAAATATTTCACAATTAAGTGAGCAGCGCTTTGTACACACCTTACATCCAGTTAGGAAAATGTTCTTTTTCTTTTATTTGCTTTAAGGTTTCATGCTTCACGGATATTGGTTTTTTAACAGATCTCCTCACTGTACTGACTTAAAGACTGTTTTTTCTCCCCAAAGGTTGTTGCATATGGAAACACCTTGAACCTTGAAGCTCTGAGTGGGCTGAGCATGGCTTGCTGTGATGGGCAGAACAGCAATGTCCATCAGCACAAATCTCCATCCCCAGAAAGGACAAAAACAATATCTTGAGTCTTGTTTTTTCCTAACTATATCCAGCTTTATTACAGATACTTCTCATAAACTATCATGGTATTTCAGGCAGGATGTGGGCAGACAGTCATTAACAGTACACAAGAACTTCCAAATTCCCTTCTTATACAGACTACCAAAATCTGAAAACCGCTATAAAACCCAATGAAATCTCCATTCAATGCTTTGAAAAAGGAGAAGTGGCTTAGAGTGAGGGTTGACATCCCACCTTAAGGATGTTCCAGAACAACTTTTAACAAGCCAACCCTGACTTTCAGAGGATGAATATGGCACAATTACCAATCTGAAGATCCATAATCCTTTTAAAAAGGAACCACCACTCTTCTGAGGACACTGCAAAGTCCAGATTACCCAATAGACTGGAAAACCAATTTGGGGGGTCAGAGTCCAATAGCATGTCTACGGTTTCAAGGGAGTTAAGTCAGTGTTGATGGTACAGGGGTAGAGGATATAAAAATGAATTTAGAGTTTTCCCACAACACAAGGCATTTTGTGCCATGGTGGGTCACATATGTCAACACCAGGACATCTCTCCTGGGAGCCAACTGGAGTCTTTCAAAGTTATCAGGGAAGGATGTTTTCCACCATCAACCCTGCTTGGGAGACATTTTTTTTATTGATACACCCACCCTCCCAAAAACACCAAACAAAAAAAAAAAAACAATGAAGTGTTCTATGTCCTAACATCATAGCTTTTTAAAAAGCTATGCATTTTTATAAAACTTGATAAAAAATAGTGTTTCAAACTGTACAGTCACTAGAAGTACACAGTTATAGAAAATGCACACACATCCTTTGGCATCTCCAGAACCTTCAGTTTTCAGTGCCTGGTCTATTTTGGTGTCTCCATTTTCCTCAGCATTATTCTAGTCTTTACTGGCATTGGCTTTCCCTTTCCTCCCTCGGTGCTTTTTCCCCCTTCTTCGGAGGGGTCTTCTTAGGCTTGGGCTCTGGCTCTGGAGGAGCAGGTTTAGCAGACAGCCTTGCAGACCTTCTCTGTAGCTCGTCCTTCACCTTTGTTTTATCTCCTTTTGTATCCCTTTTTCCGCCTTTCTTTTGGGCATGGCGACGGTGGGTGACGTCAGCGCTGAGCATACAGCGGCGCACGGGCTTGGTCAGTCTGCTTCTTCACATTGCACCAACATTTTAAGATTAACACAAGGCCTTAAAGCCCAGGGAACGTAAAGCTCAGCGGCCAGTGTTGTCTGTCTAGAGTGCCCATGGCCTTAAATTATAGTCTTAAACCGGGCGGGGAAAATACATAGTTCAGGAGAGATGGCTCAGAGGTTAAGAGCACTGTCTGCTCTTCTAAAGGTCCTGAGTTCAATTCCTGGCAACCACATGGTGGCTCCTAACCATCTGTAATGAGATCTGGTATCCTCTTCTGGCCTACTGGCTCACATTCAGGACGAATACTGTATATAAAAAAAATACATAGTTCAAATCTGTCCCTAAGTTGCATCTTTAGAATCAAAGGGAAGTCTTCTCTGCATGGGGGTGAAAGTGGTGCATAGGCCTGTGATTCCAATATTTAGAAGGCTGAATCAGGACAGTATTCTAGCCAAGTGAGTGTTTCCATAGCAGAAGTCTATATCAACAAATAAAAATAAAAAAATAAAAACCTCAAAACCAATTTTTCTGTTTAGCTTAAGCAATAGTAGTGTGGCTGAGGATGCAGCTTAGTGAGCGGAGTGCTTGTCAAACGTGCGCAAAGATCGCGCTTTTTATCCTTGTTTGTTTGTTTGGTTGGTTTTGGTTTTTTTGAGACAGAGTTTCTCTGTGTAGCCTTCGCTATCCTGGACTTATTTTGTAGGCCAGGCTGGCCCTGAACTCACAGAGGTCAGCCTGCCTCTGCCTCCCCAGTGCTAGGGTTACAGGTGTGCAACACCATGCCCAGCTGTGACTAGTATTTTAAGTGTTAAGTAATCTAGGGAAATTTTTAAAAGGAAGAAGGCTTCTTTCCTTGTGTTTATAGAGCTTTTGACTCTTTTGACTTGGACAATAGAAGTCTTAGTTGGTTTTTTTTTTTTTTTTTTTTTTTTTTTGGGTTTTTTTTTTTAAGTGAGACTCAGTAGTTGAGTGTTTGCCTAGCATCTATGTGACTCTGGGTTTAGAGTCCATAACAACATATAAATGAATATGCTTATCACATCTATTTAAAAACTAAGAGGGTAGGGTGGCACATATACTGGTATTCATAGAAGCAAAGGTGTGGTGCATAGGAGACAGGGCCAAGAGCAGATCTTGGTAGCCAGGGTCTGTCTACTCGGGACTTAAATGAGCAGTGATGTAGCAGGTCTAAGTCTGCTCTTGGACCTCCGTGAATCCTGTGCAGATAGACTGCAGACGTGAGGTACGGCATGTGCTGAGCTCTCTCTGCTCTGAGTGTCTCTTGTATTCAGTAGAGAAATATTTTGCTAAATCTAGTTGCAGTCCAAAAGGTCTCCGTACAAAATGAAATATTCACCAATTACTCCTTAGCTTATTTTTTTTTCCTGGCCCATATTTTGAACTGTATTTGAATCATAATTTATAAATTATAATCTGAACTGACGCAAATGATGAGGTCAAGCTTCTAGACCTCTGCCAGCATCTCCTGCAAAGGAGACCACTATCTAGGTTATCAAGCTATTGCCTGTAGAGCTGGGGTGTGAGTCAGCTGGCTCAGCCCTTCCCGAGCATGCACGGAGCCCCAGTTCAATCCCCAACATTGCATAAAGAGAGTGTGGTACCTACCTGCAATTCCAACATTCAGCAGTCAAAGCAGGAGAGTAAGAGTTTCAAGGGTGTCTTTAGATACACAGGAAGTTTAAGATGAGTATGGGTGACACGGGACCCCTCTCCCTTCCAAAAAAACCAAAATGATAATTAAAAAACAAAAGATTAGTTCTTTGAAAAATTGGACTATGATTGGTTCTGTTTTGTTTTGAGACAGGGTTTCTCTGTGTAGCTTTGGTTGTCCTGGACTCACTTTGTAGACTACGTTGGCCATGAACTCACAGAGATTCGCCTGCTTTTGCCTCCCAAGTGCTGGGATTAAAGGTGTGCGCCACAACTGCCTAGTCTAGATGGGTTCTGACTTTACACTGAAAGTTGTCTTATAATGTTTTTAGGTATCTTGATTCAACTTCTTTTGGGGTATTTAAAATAAGGCCAATTTTGCTTTGACATAATAATTATTTTTTTGTTTTTTTGTTTTTTGTTTTTTTTTTTAAATTCAGAAACTGTAGGTGGGAGTTTTACAAAATCAAGATAAGCTCAGTAAAGACGTTTTGTGAGATTAAAAGAAATAGATAGGAAAAAAGTGATTTTTTTCATTACTTAAGTATAACTGACTTTAAAACTTTGATACATCTATTTCCAGTCGTTTTTTCCTGCATATTATTTTGATTTTCTCTCATTCCACAGAATTTTATCAAATATATAATACACATATATGCACATTATGCTTAATATCTGGTACTATGTAATGGGTAATTAATTTGCTTGTAGTGGGGAAAATCTGACTTATGGACTGACTAGGCACTGGGTTCAATATAAACTTTAATTTGATAGCTATTAGTATTTGCCACCTAAAACCACTTTGTACCCTTGAATATAAAAATAACTCCGGCCTGGCACGGTGAGTGGCACATGCCTATAATGTTAGCACTTGGGGAGGCAGAGCCGGTGGATCTCTGTGAGTACGAGGCCAGCCTGGTCTACAAAAGGAGTCCAGGACAGCCAAGGCTACACAGAGAAACCCTGCCTTGAAAAACAAACAAATAAACAACAACAACAACAACAGCAACAAAACCCCTCTGAACCCACTTTCTCACTTCTGAGGGTTGTTGTTAGCATTAATTAATGCAAAGTGGTTAACACGGCATCTGAGTACAGTAAATCCTCAATAGTGATGAAAGTGTTACACTTTTAAGATAAAATGATCAAATATTGTTGTTCAGGTTAGCAATTCCCAACTCTTCCAGTCTTTCCTCATAGGCTACAGTGAAGGGTCCTTACCATCCATCTGCTGGGTTGTGGGGTTTTCTACTGTCCTCTGGTTCCTTCCTTAAATGCTGCTCCCAGAAAGGAGCACAGCCACGTGAGCAGCAGAAAATGTAGGTGGGCAGCTACAGCCTCCCTTGCCTTATGGCCACTCTAAACTTACCACGCAGTCTCAACTTCTGTTTTGTTGTTGTTTGCAGCCATCACACCAGTGGCTCACTGCCAGGCGAGGTTCTCCTCTGCTTCCCCAGGAGTGCTGTTGCTAAGTCACATAGACTTCAAACCAAATTTAGCCAGTTGGCGTTTTAGTCCCAAGGCAGGCCTACACAATTACTCTAACCAAATTACACATTATTAAATTTTATGCATCTTTCGGTTGTTGAGAACATTTACATCCTGATTTCGTAATCTAATGCATCATCTTATTGTTCTCATATAACCCGTTTTTGACAGGCATGCCTTCCGATTGCTTTTTCTCAATCTTGGACAAATATGTCCCCATCTGAAACCTTTCTCCAGGTGGACACCAATTCACTAACACCACAACTGGGGGCAGTCGTTCAAGTAGTTATGAAAACACAATACAAAATTATCCCTAAACATGGACTTTTCAATCCAGCTCACAAGGATAAAAAAACTTCAATTGTCTTGCCAAAATCTGTATATCTGTACCTATTGAAAAGATAAATTGTTTACTAACTCTTCCAGGAAACAGTACATAAACTTAAACAAAAGAGCCCATTCTCTTTTCTTTTTTTAGTATAATTTTTCTGACTTTTAATCTTTTAAAAGTGATTGCAGTCTTTTATAAACATAAATGTATATAAATAAATATATATAAATAATATAAATATAAATAAATATATTTATATAAATATAAATATATATAAATAAATATATAAATGTAATTTGGCTATTCTCTCTGAAACAATACTGTTGTCACAGACCCCATATCTCAGTGTCTGCCTTTTTTTCCCTGTTAACATAAGGAATATTCTTCCCTGTGTCTCTTGACAATCCTGATTTGATAAAGGTAGCTGATCACACTTTCCACCCTATCATTTAGAAGGCATCTGGTAATAATTCATAGAGATCAAGAGACATGCTGACAGCTAGGCCAGTCAGCTCCTCAGGCATAGCATATAAGTTCTGTGCATCGAACTGTCCTTAACTCTCTTGGCTCAGGTTTTAGCTGTGCAGTTGAACGCTTCAGGGGAAGTAACTCAATAATAATGCGAGATTCATAGGGTTACTACGGTAACTGGTGCACATAAGTACTTACTTACAATACCTGCTAGCATGTCAACAGTGTTGCCTATGTTCTCAGTAAGTTGTACAATGCCTTCATATAGTTCTCTCTTTAGAATGCTAGCCTAGTGGTCCTGACTCCACTCACCGAGCTAATGTTTACTGAGTGCGTGCAAGGCCCTAGCCGTGCATTAGTGGCAACATTGAAGTCTCTTTCCCTGTGGAGCTTACATTCCAATGCAGAAAGAAAACATTTCAGGGTGTAAAACAAAGTCGCCAGCAGTTAGGAGACCGAAAGGTCAGAGGGTAAAAGATGTCAGGCAAAACTTTTTTTTTCTGAAGGTGGTCAAGGTCCTCTCCAAAGAGGTGAGATGTGAGCAGAGATATGAAGGAGCCAAGGGCAAGAAGCAAAGAAGAATGGAAAACCCTTTGCTTTCTTCTTATCACGAACGAATTTGTCTTCCACGTCAGAATCTGGGCCTGCTCCTCTGCTGCCTGTTCTCCCCGACTCCATGCTGAGGAGCAGCATCCTTGCTCCTTCCCAGCATCTCTCAGGAGCCCCAGTGCTTCAGTTCTGCTGAGCATGTATAGGTCCACACCACCTCCACCCGTTCCCGCTTATGTGTGCCCCTCGTCCTGTCTCTGGCACGTGCTGCTTGAGATTCAGAGGCTGTCAGTGAGTCCCCCCCCACCCCCTCCCCTGTCGTGGCATGCTGCTTTCTTAGTCGCCTCCCTGTTTTCTTGCTCATTAGAACCATTTGTGTTTGCATAGGCAGAACACTGCTTAAATCAAACTCTGAGAGTGCATGGCTGCTTTCCCCCAGGTTCCAATCATTTCCACTTTACCTACTGGTTTCTGTCAGAATTGGGTCCCGAGCAGGAGTCTCCTTAATGCTTACTCTGCCTTCTGGGAAATGAAATTATCAGCAAGGCTGGTCAAGGAATTGTCAGTATTTTGTTTTCCAGGGAATTCAAGTTTCTGCAGATACCTCAAGACTAAAATCCCCGATGCCGAGATGCACTGCTGCTCTCCTGGCCAGAAAGGCGAGGGTGCAGTCCCACATTCCTATGGAGGCTGGGCTTGTCATTTATTTCGCCTAGGATTCCCCCCCCCCCCCCCCCCGCAGTGTCTCTCAGTAGATGCACAGGTAGTCTTATAGCATCCAACTAGTGAGTCCTATTCACCAACCTTCCAATCTACTTGGCCTAATTATAATTAAAATAGAGGACCAAAAGTCAATTAATATTTATTCTCTCAATACCTCAGCTATAAAGGGTTCACCAATAAGCATGAGGTCCTGAGTCTGCTCTTTTTAACCTATGCAAAAGAACCGGGGGATGGTGCCAGGCACTCACCCTCAGTGCCGGGGGAGCTACGGCAAGGGGTTTGCTGGGAGCCAGTCTATTCTTGATTAGTCTCAGGGCAGAGAAAGACCCTGTCTCAGCAAACAAGGTTAAACTCTCCCCCACATACATAGGAGAAGAACATACACTCAAACAGATGAAATTGGGATGGAAGGCTGACCAAGCCACACATTCAGCTGAATAGCCTTCGGTGCTGGTGCGTCATCTCCCACCTGAAGAGCCCTTGGGAATGAAAGATCTGGGGCCTCCATTTATACCGATGAGCAAATTGTAGCCAGAAAAGGTTAATTGACTTGCCTACTGGTCTCCCACACAGCTCATTGGGGATAATATCGCAGCTCATTACAACTGCTAGACAACACTCCACCCCCTTCTTAGGCAGGTACATTTCGATGTACACTGCCTTGTTCTCTATGAATAGCCGGGAGGGTTGCTTCTACTTCAGTAGAGTGAAAATCTGAACGGCTTACCCTTGGGCCTCAGTGAGCCTGGGAAAAAGGACAAAGATAATAGGTGTAATAGTGGTTCTGTAGGGCAGTATTATGAAGGTTATGATGGTGATGATTTCAATAGTTTAACTTGTAGGTTTCTGTGGAGGTTTCCTTTTTTTTTTTTTTTTTTTTTTTTTGAAGCAATTTGTATTTTTAAATTCCACTCTGTATTGAGACGTGTTTACTTTCTTGCAGATTTACAACAAACTGTGGGGGTGGGGGGTAGGGGGTGGGAGTGGGGGGTGGAGGTGGGGTGCATCCGCCCCAAGTTCTGACATTCCTGAATCCAGGTGTTGCTTCTTAAGAGATGGTGGGGCAGTGAACTCTTCCTTTCAGACTTGACTCCTCACTAGTTAAAGGGCCAGTCATTCCTTCCTTTCGCAGGTGTAAGAACCTAAGGTCCTAAGGATCCTGTCTCATTAGTAGCTGTTTTCTTTGGCTTTTTTTTTTTTCCCTCTTTGTTTTCTTCCTCTTTCCTATCTTCTTGAAGGCAGACAGCATTTATTTATCTTTGTACTCCTTGAGACTAGCACTCAATAGCTGCACAGTATGTTTGTTAAATGAATCATTTACCAAGGTGAAGAACACAGAGTGGGGCTGAGGTTACATTCTGTAGGTCATCGGATTTCCATGTCTGAGGAGGAGACCAAGCCTCACGAAGGTGTCCAGTGAGCCGCAGAGGGGACGAGGGTGCAGCCAAGGCTGTCATTGTCTTGCTTGAATCACAGCGAACATATTTGTTGCTAAATTGATAGATTAGGCTGATTTTTGGGGGGAAAGCATTCCTGAAAACTGAAAAGACCTGTGTACCAGGATGGAATTAAGCTCACACAGTCTCAAAGACGCGGCTTCTACTATTTTGCTTATGGTCAGGCAAGTTAACGTTTCTATGCCATAATTCCCATTTATCACAGAGCTGATGGGTACGCAGATACCCCATGTGCACCTGCCATTTCCACAGTATCCTAGCCCAGTGCACAGGACCTGGACGCAGGTAGTGGGATATAGCAGAAGCCGGTGCAGGCAGGCACAACATACCTGGCTTGACTTTTCTCTCTGTCTGGTTCCCTCTGGGCCACACAACTGCCAAAGACTCCACTGCCAAGGCTGAAAAACAAAAACAAAAACAAAAACAAAAAAAACTCTAGCTCACGATTCGGAAGAACTTATACTTACAGTTTACATATCTCCATGTATGGCTCTCTTGAATCTAGAGGTACCTACTATATGCATGCTGGCCTTGGGCATCAATAGATGAAAACAGATGCAGGCCTTCAGCTTCCCGCCAGCTACCAGCACATGACAGCAAAATGGTAGGCCCTGATTTAAAGGGACCTTAAGATGTCTGCCTAGCTTTGTTACCTAAGTGGTGCTTGGCCAGTGCTCCTCCCTTGACCTGCCCTGATTTCTACTCCAATTGAATCCAGTGGAGACACAAAGTGGGAACTCCACAAAAAGGTATCTCCAAGTAGCCCCAAAAATCAAGCCTATTACTTTATTCCTGCAATATACCAACGAGGGAGCTAGTTCTAATGCCAAAATTCATTTGTATCTACAGAACATCGCAAGACCTTCAAAAATTAGTTATAACCCAGACTCCGCATTTGGAACCCACCTGCTGACTAATAGTATATTTTAGTTATTCCTAAGTGGCCTGAGGTCTTTCTCTCCTGAGTTGGTTGTTTAGTCTGGCAGGAAAGATTTGTCCACAAATGATGTAGTTCTATCTTCTACCCTACAATGAATCACTAAAACTGATGGTAGAAACCTGGAACATTCCAGAGGAGATTTTTCACTATCCTCCTTTGATACTTATCAGAGACTGTTAGACCCTTCTTCCTCATAAGAATTTATATTAGAATGCGGGGATGGGAGAAAGAGAAATCCTATGGTGATTCAGCTCCTTTGAGGGGTTGCCTTGGCTGGGGCATCAGAGTTGAGAAGGAAGGATGTCTCTGTAGGTGAGGTAATACTGGACTGTAGTTACTTGATGCTAGGAGAGGGCAGAGAAAGACCCCAAGGGTTCAGGGCCAGGACGAAGGATGAGTATCTAGCCAGCCTTGGATTCTGTGAGTTCTTTCTGGTCTTACTATGCATTTTCTCAGTATTGGCAATCTTTTAAGAGCCTTTCTCTTTGTGTTGCTCTTGGAAAGCTGAAAGGCAATCTTGGCTCTGTGTTAGCATACAGTTAGCATGCACCAGACCTTTTTTTTTTTTTTTTTTTTTTTTTTTTGAGACAGAGTTTCTCTGTGTAACCTTAGCTGTCCTGGACACGTTTTGTAGACCAGGCTGGCCTTGAACTCACAGTGATCTGCCTGCCTCTGCCTCTCATGTGCTGGGATTAAAGGTGTGTGCCACCGGAGAGAGGGAAGGGGAGGCGGAGAGAGAGGGAGAAAAAGAGAGAAGGGGAGGGGAGGGGAAGAGCAAGCAAGGGAGGGAGGCAGGGAGGGAGAGCTGTTTCCCCAGTCCAGCTATTTCCCCAGTCTAGCCTTGCCTTGAACTTACTTTGTAGACCAGGCTGGCTTTGAACACTCCTTTTTCCTCCTGCCTCAGCATCCTGAGTCCTGGGATTTAGGTAAGGGTCATCACTCTTGGTCTATTTATTTTAGACTGGGACAACATAATCATAGATGCCAATATCAACTTCCAAACAGGAAGATAGTTGTAACATTTCCATGGAGTCTACCCAACAATTAATAAGATAATTGTTCTAATAAAGTTTTAATAGTAAAGCTATTGGGTAATTCTTTAACAAAATAGTTGGCAAGTATTCATGTGTTCTGAAACAAAATTAAGGAAAATGCCAGTTAATTAAAAGTTGGTGGAACTGTTTGAAGAGAAAAGTATTCCAACAGGACTACAAAATATAAATTTTTAGAAATTAAATATTACTCTGTATTTCAACATGTTATAAAAGGTATTTTGTGGGCCAGGAGTATGTTATTTGGCTCAGTGGAAAAGAGGTCATCTATTATATGTGAAATCACAGGCTTAATCTCCAGGATCACCAAATTACACACACACACACATCTTATAGGTACTTTTTTTTAAAAAAATGAGCATATTTCATATAGACAGTTCTCATCTTATGCAGTAATTCATGATGATCACGTTTTCCAGCTTATGAACTAATGCAGTAACATTCTGTGAGAAATTGTGTTAACCTGCAACCATACTAGAAATCTGTATTGAGAAACAGACACTGTAAAATAAAATTAAGAGTAACATCAACCTGGCAGTGTTGGCATACACTTTTAATCCCAGCACTCAGGAGGTAGAGGCAGACAGATGTCTGAGTTCAAAGCCAGCCTGTTCTACATAGTGAATTTCAGGACAACCAGGGTTACACAGCAAAGACCTGTCTCAAAAACAAAAACAAACAAACAAAAAGAAAAAGAAAAAAAGGTAACAGAATTACATCAGTAATGCAAACAGGATGATTCTTACTCAAGTTTTGCAGATAGTCTGGACTCTGAGGAAATATCGTCCTTTATAAAGCAGAATCTTAGCATGTATGGGGCTATCAATTACTTGAGATTTTAAGTGAAAGCTTAGCTGTGTTTGGCTGTTTCTGCCATGAGTATTACTCATTTGTTGAGCTATGGCTACTAAACTCTGCAGTTTGTAATAATCCTTTGGAAGCTTGTTTGCCTCTGCTTCTTGGCTGGAAGTTTCTCATTTCTTTCATGTGTCCTCCCTTGGTGAAGCATAATTATGGGGTACAATGTGATGCAAAAATAATGAAAAGTAGAATTGGCTTCTGATAAACACAGAGGGAAACCAAAGGAATCAAAGAATGAGAACAAAGTGTAAGAGAAGACAGTTAAGTGCTGGGGGTCGGGCAGCCGGCAGCAGCATAGGAGAAAACTCAGGAAGGTATATGAACTTAAGGCAAACAGTGATCAGACAGCCTCGTAGTATGGATTGCAAATAAAAACGTGTTCTTATCACCTGAACCCTTGGAACACAGGAAGTCATGTTTGCTGCTGTTTCGCACATTTCTTCGTGTCCTATGCAGTGACATGTGGTTCACATTTTTGTTTAGAATATAAAATAGTGTCCACTGAAGCTTAAAGCTAAGATGCTTATAGGTTCCTGGAAGAAAAGGGAAATGCATAAAAGGAAAATGGGTGAAAAGTAAAGTCCTTGTGTACTTACATGAGTACATATATATTCATATGTATGTGTATGTGTGCATGTGTGTGCTTATGCAGACACGTGTGTGTGAGAAAGCATGAGTGTTCACGTGTGACTAGAGGCCAAAAGTCAACGCCAGTGCTCTTAGCTATGCTCCTCATTATTGTTTGAGACAGTGGTTCCCTGAATATGGAGCTTGCCAATTTGGCTAGACTGGCTGGCTAGCAAGGCTGTGCAGGGATCCTCCTCTCTGTCTCCCCAGCACGCGGATTAGGAACACACACTGCTACAATAACCTGTACATGCATCCTGTGAGATCCACTAAGGTTTTCATGCCGGCAAGGCAAGTGTCTTCCCTTCTCTCCCTACCCTACATACAGTCCTGTTGGTCTGACTCCCACTCTCCACAGAGTAGATGCCATCTGAGAGAACATGAAACAGTAGCAGAAACTGGTAACTCACTGCAGGAGATGCCATGCTAGGACTGGAGGAGATAGTAGGATTCATGGAGGATTCGGATGGGGTAGGTCATTGCCTTGGCATTTTAATTTATTTTTTACCAAGAAAAATATCCCACTCTGAAGGATGCCGTGAGCTTAAGAATATCATGTTCTCAGATATCCTTGCCTCAAGCCACAGAAGCTAGAAATATATAATATCTTAAATTGTTCCCCCAAACTAGGATCTGACACGTGATAGGTCAGTGTTCTACCCTTGAGCTACATTCCCAGCGTCCAAATCTCATTTTTAAGTTGACAAAAAACAGATTAAAATCTAAAAGACTATGTGATACTACACACACACACACACACACACAGACACACACACACACACACACACACACACACACACACATATATATATATAGACACACATATATATAGCAAACAAACTGCATCTCTTGGGTAGTCCTGTAATGGACCAACAGTGTGTAACATCTGAGGACTGCTGCAGTAATAGCTCACAATATACAAGTGCAATCTAAGGAGCTCTTGGGTGGGGAAGAAGTTAAACCATCAGACAGAGATGTGCCTCAGGCAATGTTATCGATGGTCATTAGGATGATTCCTGAAGACCCAAAACTTGCAATCATCAACGACAGGTACAGTGAGAGTCAGGATGGTGCTGTTGACATAATGAAACCGTAATCCACTGTGTTGTGGGAGAATTTAAAAAAGAGCTACAATGTTAAAAAAAAGAGCTACAATGTTAAAAAAGAGCTACAATGTTAAAAAAAGAGCTACAATGTTAAAAAAAAAAGAACGGAAACAAAACCAACAAGTAAAGTGACAGGACAATGTCCACTTCTCTAGCAATTTCCATTATTTAATTTTCTCTTTAAGATAACATTAATACAATTTCTGGTGCTTTGGAAGAACAAGGAAATGGTTAAAATGCATTTCTGGCTCCTAGAGTTAAGGTTTCTGGCTCTGGCAACTTAGGAAGTCGTAGGGAGTTAAGATGGAAGTGGGATGCTTTTTAGCATAATGTATAGTTTGTCAAAAAATGTTTTGCCTTTAAATAAAACATGAGTGTTGGGGTTAAAAACAGAAACTGTGAAAAGTCCCATTGACTCCTGTATCTGAGGTTCTCCTGTGTCATGACAGTCATTGAGACAGGACGGATACCAGGGGAATGGCTGACCTCTGTGAAGAGGAGGGCCACCGCCATTTCAGTTTGCTCACCTCAGGGTACGAATGCCAATAAGCACTGTCTTAGTTGTGTGATTTTTCCATCTTCTCAACATACACACACACACACACACACACACACACACACACACACACACACGGCACATGCATGCCCCCACACATATGCATACAAACAATAAAATCACATAGCAGAAACTAGAAACCCCTTAAACAAATTGCCCTTATTTGTGATTGTCTTTTTATTAAAAAGAACATGCACATTCAAGTACAACATTTTTATTAAATTAATTTTTGGAAATAACTCAAATTTTGATTGCAATCACCAATATGTGAAAATGTACAAATAGCTTGCAAAAATATTTCAGTGAACTGACTAAAACAAGCTACTTGAGTAAATTTATTCCATTTATTAATAAGTAAAAATGGTACATATGCTTATATGATGATAAACATATTCTCACAATAGTTCTCATTTATTTTACTGCTAAGATCTCTGTCAGCTAAAATGCTGTCATGTAGGTACTATCTACCCTTGATGCTGACCTGAACAATATAGGTGTAAATCCACAATGATAGCATCCTGACTATCATGTATTTCACAAGCAACAACTGCAGCTGCTGAAGACTTCCAAGAGTAGGTGACTTCTTCCCAAATTACCTCAATGGTTGGTACACATCATGCTATTCTGAGTAGTAAGTAGTCCCACTACTTCCTAGGTCATATAGAGTTCTGAGTCAAGTCTACAAAATGTGAGTTGGCTGAGGATGTGGCTCAGTGGCTGAATGCTGGCCCAGCACATGGAAGGACTCTGGTTTCCTTGCCAGGATGTGGGCAAAAGGGCAGTGCTGATAGAGACGAACTTGCAGAGGGGTCGTTTCTTTCCTACCCACTCTCTCTCTTCTCCTTCTTCTTAATTTAAAAATGCATACCTTAAAAATTAAGACTTCTTTAAAGACTATTGTCACACCAAGATGTCATAGCCGGACTTTGTTAAGTCAATGCCTTTTCACAATTGTATCAACTTGCCAGCTTCTCCCAGAGTCTTTCTAAAGCTTTGAGCATGGCTGATAACAAGTGTGAAGTGGCACGTGTTACAGGTGGGCTTTACATAAGTGAGAGACAGGCGCTTGCAAGTGTACCAAGTGCCACAGTAATGCAATGCAATTTATGTGCAAAACAGTGGAAGCCAAGAGAATGTGTTGAGAGGCTCGTGCTCGAAAACAGAAATGAAAACCAAACAAACTCACCCCAAACTAGGGAAAAGGGGAGAATAGTGCCCGAGAGAAAATAAGTAAATAAAACCAATAAATACAATCCAACAAGCGGGAGTTTCCCAAAACAGGAATCTAGTAGGCAAAAAAGAATAAATATGTTTGGCAGAAGAAAGACTTGAATGAAAGCTAACTTTCTTGCATGCTTAAAATTAAAATCGGTAAGAAGCTGTAATAAATTGTGTAACTTGGCCAAATTTGTGGAATTATTAATTGTTTGCATTATCTGTGAAAGTGGGAAAAAAAATTCACATCACTGGAGGAAAAGAACAAGATTTAGGTGAGAAAAATCGTGTGAATAACCTGTGAATAAATAGTGGGCAGTGGAAGTTTCTGAACGGCATTGCCTGCTGAGCATATTGTGGGACTCTCCGCGTCCTTTAGCTTTGTGTACTGTTCACACAGTTGGTTGGTGTCTGTTCTAACTGCTCCTTCAGGCATATTTGTACAGACAAGTTATTTCTCTGGGGAGGGGTGTGTTTGCCACTCTGCAGTAGCACCTACAGCAGCACACTGAGGAAAGCAGTTTTCTCTGACGGCCCAATAATTGCCTTTATTATCCTTACATGTTGAAAATTATGTCAGCCTACAATTTCAGCAAAAATGCAGAATTGAAAATGAATATAGAAAATAATGTGTAAGTTTCTCTGACATGAAATCACCATATGCTGCCAAATGGAGCACAAATGGCCTTCGAGCAGGGGTCTTATGCCAACAGTGGGTGATCAAAGACCTCTTTAGTGGCAGTCACACCAAGCCACACTTGTGATGTCAAGGACAGGGCATCTGAACCTTAACCACTATTTTCTTGACGATATTGTGCTAAAAATACAAATATGTAGACATAGTTATATACATACACATGTTCACATATATATTTTACAGAACTTAAATAATTCATCTAGATAAATTATTTAAATGATTTAAAAATTCCTTTGTCAAACAGATTAATGGAGCCTTGTTATTCAAAAGATAAATCATTTTATATGAAGTGGAAAAGATTTCAAGGGCTAATAAAGTTTTTATGGGAGATAAACTTTAATGAATTAATACTTTTCACTTATTTGGTATATACACAAATATATACATATATGCTTATCTTGATACTTGTATTAATATTTTATGACTGATTTTTTAAAAAGGAAATAGTGTTCGCATTATTTAAAGCAAGAGTTCTTATAGACTTTAGGCTTAAAAGCTGATTACAATTCACCAAGTGAACCTTTAAATAGTGCTATAAATGGTATTTGTGTAAGAGATAAAAGAGACTTTTTTTTTGTAATTTACATGAATCTAGCAATCATTATTCATGAACAGTTTTATTTGTGTCATTTTGTAGGTTTAAAGTTTATCAGGCCTGCAAGACTTTCTTCTGTGCAGGTCTAAATCAGAACATTTTGCTCTAGAAAATCATGAACTAGTATTTTTACAATAAGACCCTAAGACCCCAAAACCCTGGGAACAATTTTAAGGAATTTATGAAGTCCAGGGCACATTTTTCATCTCAATCTGGCATAGTTTCAATTTGAGACTCCACTGAAATTCAATTGGTTTATTTTATAATTAAAAACAAGGAAATCATAGTAACAAAAATATATAATGTATAGCAGTCTTCTTTATTATAGAAACATCCATAAAGAAAGAAATATGTTCTAACTTTTCTCATTACTCCAACGGGAACTGCATCTTTAATCACACAGAGTACAACTGCTTTCTAATTTTGTTTAAAGGGTTTCAGAACTTACGAAAACCAGAACAGGTTATTATAAATCTAGAGCAAATTAGAGTCACCAGTCTTCCGTCAGTTCTACGTAAGAGTTCTATGTATATCATAAATTTAATGGTATATTAAGACATGCATCTGTTTCAGTTTTGTAGATGCTAATAATCTAACTATAGAGTACTTAAACATTTCTTTCATTAACAACAAAATTTAAGCAGAGATAAAATTTGCTTCCATTTTAAGGAAGAATAACTTATAACTGATTTTGGAAAACCTAAAAATTTACTCAAGTAAAGACAGTTTTCTAAATATTTAACTTAGTATCTATTTTTGACATTACACAATTTCTTTTTTACATAAGCATATGCTATCCTTACAAACTTGAATCTATGCCTGCATAATATAGCTTGGTATGCATACACATATATGTGCACATATGTACATAAACTTTAAAATCATTTTAAATAGGGCATTGTTGAGAAGGTATGCATTGAATAATGGTATGAAAATTTTCAGGTTTCATTATTTTAGGTATTTCTCAGATTCTTTATTTGACTACACATAGATTTATTTATTGTATGCCCACATTCAGAGAAACACACAAAAGCATCCCAATAAGTAATATTCTCCTTGGGATTAATTTTATTCAAAAACAAGTTTCAATCTTGTGTTCCTTGCCCATTTATATTTTGTAGCTGGTATTTGTGTTCAACTTCTCTCTGATTTTATTTTTAAAAAACTGTTTTTCTCCCCACGTTATATCTACCACCTTTATCTTTGAGACTTGCCATTTCATAAACAACAATAACCTAGTATCATAATGAATTATTGGGTTTCAATTACCATTAGATAACAAATAGCAAATTAGTTTTTCTTGCAGTACATTTTATATTGTTGGAACATTTTAAAATACATGGTTTGCATTTGGGCCATTAATTCAAGTAGTAAGGACACAGTAGCAATTAAGTTGGTGCCATAATTACATCTCTACAGTGAAGATGGGGGGACTCTTCGCACAGTAATAATCTGTTTTAGTTCTGTTGCAATCTGTGATGCTGGTAGGAAGGACAATTGAATTAGAGAGTAGATAATTCAGAGAAACACACAGAAGCATCCCAAGAATACTTCTCCAGGCGACAGTGCAGCAGCGTCTTTTTAATGTGCAGTACCTCCATGGGTTATAATAGGGTTTTATTTTTAATCTAAAGCAAAAAATACTTTGTGATTTAAAAAAAATAAATAAAAACACTTAAAAATAAAATCTCATCATTATCACAGCATTTCAATACTCCTTTGAGATACAAGTGATATTTTAATGTTTCCAAATCTGAGTACTAGTTTTACAGAAAAAAGTTAATTCTACTCTAACATAATTTTATGTATCACAAAAGCATGTGCTGACTATGTCATGGTGCAGTCTAGGGCCTAGGGCATGGGCTGCAGAGAGTCACAGTGGGCGGACACTCAGCAGGGGGATGTAAATGATATGGAAAGATGAGGGCACTTTGATACCTTAGCAAGAAACTATATGATGTTATCAAGAATCTTCACAGCACTTTATTTTGAAAATAACTATTCTGGTTCTCACATGCTCCAATTTGATTTTACCACAATATACAAAACAAGTGCCTTCAAGAATAAAGCAGTACGCCTTTAATCCCAGCACTCAGGAGGCAGAGGCAGGTGGATCGCTGTGAGTTCGAGGCCAGCCTGGTCTACAAAGTGAGTCCAGGACAGCCAAGGCTACACAGAGAGACCCTGTCTCGAAAAAGTGAATAAAGTGAATAAAGACAAGTAAATGAATAAATAAATAAAGCAGTAGTGCTTCTGTTGGGGCTTGGTTGGGTAAGTGCCTAGCGCTCACGAATCCCTGGGCTCTGCAGCCAGCACTGCATATGTGATTCCTACACTCGAGGGCCTAGAGGAAGAAGGGTCAGAAGTCTGAGGCATTCAGTTAGAGGCAGGCCTGCGCTACATGAAATCCTGCCTCAAAAAAATAAAATTGAGTTGAAAAAAAAAATAACATAGTCATATTAATTAGAAAATAAGACAATGGAAGATACTGGTAAAACCGAGTGGAAGTAATCACAGAGGACCAAAGGCAGAGTAAAAACCTTCATGTTTCATAATTTAAATTATAAGGTGTTTTCAAGAGTGAATTTTATAAATATTTTTTTACAAATTTTATAAATAAATTATTTATAAATAAATAATTTATAAATACATTTTATATACTTATTTAAAAATATTAAGACTATAGTACAACTATTACATGTTTTACAGCTATGAGAACTTAAGTTTTAATCAGAAAACCGTAGAATGATATCTTTGACCTTCTAGAATTCACAGGGGCCATCTGTGAGTTTGCATTCTGACTCTTCAAGCCTTTAGCAAGTTCGGTCATACTGCAGTGGACTGTGATATGAATAGACAAACTCATATTCCCGGAGCCATGGAAAATCCCATTGCGAGGATTCTGTGAGGCTGCTGTTCAGCATGAAGCTGCTGACACAGTTAACATCGCTTTGCCTTTGTTCTGTGCCCAAGTGATGTGTGTATGACGAGTTAGAAGGAATGGCACATGCAGAGACTTGTATCTTGGTTTAACCTCGAGAGTAGAGTTTTAAAGAAATTTAAAGGAATTTCATCTTCATGGTTGACAGTGGTAACATTTACAAGCCTTAAAAAGAATGGGAGAATGTTCATTTCTAAACACACACATAACCAAGAGAAAGTGCTTGAGGATATGTATCCTGAGCAAAATAATGGCTCCAGGTTAGGCCAGAGAGTTTTGTTAAAACACTGCATTTATTCTTGGTTTAACGGAAGCATTGATAGAGGAAGATCTATAAGGACCAATTAGAGAAAACCGTCACGGTGCAGAGATTAACAGGAGTTATGGGAACAATCTATGGAAAAGAACAACTTGGACTTATGAGAAACTCAGTAGAACAATTATTATAAGGGATATCATTTTTAAGTTGCTTGCTTTCAAGTATCATAATTGTAATGGTATAAAATTTTATAATCCTTTACAGATATGCATATTTAAACACTTGACATGTATAGAAAAACTCATGCAACCACTTATATGGGTGGATATTTTAAAAAAAGTATTAATTATAAAATGATGGTCTTAAAATGCATATGATTATATCTTCTAAATACTATCATTAAGCATAGTATACCATAATCATATTTATATTATGCTTTTCACTACTCCGAATTTTACGACTGTTTTGAATTCTTTTTGGTAAGGTTTGGCCTTCTTGGACAAAATTTACTGAGTCCAGAGAGCTGAGAGAGTAATTAAAAACGTATTGGCTTTGCCAAATGCTTTCATATGTTTCTGGTCTTATGGAAAATGAGTTTTGATTTCATTTTAGCTCCATGCATAACAAGGCAGGGGGGAAAAAGGCTAGCAACTTTCAACCAGTTCTAGTTAAACCTATGACTCCTCTGCTTTGAGCTGCTCTGGAGTGTTAGGCCAGAGGGCTTTCTGGAGCAGGGAGCAGGGCTTCTCTACCAAGCATCAAATAGCAACGGTCAAGAACAAGGACAAGCTCCATTTATCTATGTTCCTTCTATTGAACTAGAATGTGATGTAGTCACACAGACATTTTTTTTTTTTTTTTTTTTTTTTGTTCTTTTTTTGAGACAAGGTCTCACTCTCTATCACTGGCTGTCCCGGGGAATCACTAAGTAGTCTATGCTAGCCTCTAAGGCACAGAGATCTGCCTGCTTCTGCCTCCCAAGTGCTGGGATTAAAAGTGTTACCAGTATACTCAGTTTCCTCCATGCTTTTTTTTTTTTTTTTTTTTCCAAATTCTCAGGTAAAAATGTATCCTTCATCACAGACTCAGCTTTCCCTCTGAGATTGTTCTCTTCACTGGGCAGTTCAGAGAAATCAGGTTCTTTGACCAGTCAAGTCACTGGGTCTTGTCAAAGCCCCCTTTAGACTTGGTTTATTTCTACTCGTTTGCTCCAGCAGAGCAATGAAGAAACTAACAGCTGGATTTACCAGCTTATACCCATCATGATATTTTGCCACATTGTCCATCTTCATAGTTCTTCAAATCCATTAACTTGTTACCTAAACTGTTACAATTCCGACTTCTATTTTGACAAGTACCTGATTGCTTCCTTGTAAACAAAGATACATGGATAGCAAATAGCTTTGAAAATTAACATGATTTTGGTATCAGAAATACCCGAGCCTATTGAATGAAATGATCTCTAGTTTCTTGAAGTTGTTTAAATTAAAAACATGCGTTTCTACAGTTGGGAAACCATGTATGGCGAGACGTTTGAAGGCCATCAATCTCTTCAACCACATGAGCTAATGAGTTCCTTCTGTTTGCTTTGAATGAAATCACCATGAGTGGTTAGATGTTGATTTAACATAAAACAAATGGAAATGGGTGTTTCCTTTGTCCTCTGTAGAATCTATTAAAAAAAAACAATTAGCAATTATGATGAAGAAGTCAATGATTTTGACATTGCTTAAATTTTAATAGAAATTGAGTAGTTGCATCCATTGGATTTCAGGAACAAATAACACATTCTAATTCCCCTGACATTGCTCACGTCTGTAGACACTGTTTAGCAACTCATTCATTGTTTTTTCTACTACCACAACACCTGTGTTGCTATATACTGTGTTTCGAATTGTCATGAAGTGTCAGGTAATTATGTTTTCTGGATGTGGATAGGCTCTATGTTGGTGTATCACATAAGTGTTCCTTTTCAGTGTGGGGTCTGTGACTAACAGCTTAATCTTGAACATTTTGATTGAATTGATTGCTCTGCCAATTCTTTCTTGTATATATACACAGAAAGTTGAACTATTATGAAATATAAAGACAAAAGAAATAATTAAAATCACAATATTTAAGACATATTGGAGGCCGGGTATGGTGGTGTATGCCTTTAATTCCAGCACTCGGGAGGCAGAGTCAGGTGGATCTTTGTGAGTTTGAGGCCAGCCTGGTCTACAAAGGGAGTCTGGGATAGCCAAGGCTACACACAGAAACCCTGTCTCAAAAAACAAAACAAAACAAAACAAAACAAAACAAACAAACAAAAAGACATTGGAGAAGAGACATTGCTAGGGGAGGCGGGGGAGAGGGAGAGGGAGAGAGGGAGAGAGAGGGAGGGAGAGAGAGAGAGAGAGAGAGAGAGAGAGAGAGGGGTTGTCTCCTTAGAAACATAGTGGAGAGTGACTCGCTTTATGTCCTGAGCATCAAAGACTACTAGACCTATGAAATGTAGACAGTGGTTTCTTTGAAAGGTTCTTTCTGAGAGAATTAAATAAATGAGCCAACATATGGCCAGCTTAATTCAGGCAAAAATGTCTATTGATTACTTACTAAGCTCACTAAATAAAAACTTCAGGCTAAGTTTTGCTCCCCCAAAGAAAATAGGATTAGACGGGTCTGTGCACTCACTGGGGCTTCCTGTGACTCAGGCCAGATGAATGGAAACCTTCAAAGCTGAACAAAAGAACAGGCTAAATTTTTTTGGCAAATGCAAATTATTAGTAGTTTGACATACTGTGTTTAACACTCACAAATAAAACATATTTTTTTTAAAAAGGAGAATGTGATAGTAATGATCTTTGATGTCTGGGAGGCGTTGGTCTGCCTTCTTATCAGTAGGCCGACTTCACCTTCCTGAGTGGACCAGCACTTTGTATGGCTTTTGACTGGTGGGAAATGTTGGGCACAGTGCAGTGGTTTTTTTTTTTTTTTTTTTTTTTTTTACAAGCTCTGCAAAGTGTGCATTTTCCAGACTACTTTAACTCTTACAGATGGTATGGTATTTGAACTGATTTATCTAAGAAATTCCAAGTGACGAGTGTCTGTACTTTAAAGGACAAGTGCTCTCGGCAGCTCATTTTATCAGCACCCTACAAGCCATAGAAGAAACCGGATCATCAGAGAATCTTTTTCTAATCTGAGATATATGCACATTTAACTCCAGGTTTTCTACAGTGAAGAATGCATTTGACCAGTATTTGAATGACTTTAGTGCAGCAAATATTTGGCTCTGTGACAAAATGCAAATGCTAATTGATATTCAGAATCTTCGAGTATTCAGAGCAATCTCCTGTTGACATTTTAATAACATTGTTTGGAATGATTTCCGAAGTGTGGTGACTGCAACGTACCCGCTGTAACAAAAAGTACATATTGTTTCTGAAAGCAAACAAGCTCAAGTTTCACCCAGTTTTTAGGGGTTTTAAATCAGTCCCTGGAACTCCAATGGCTGCACTCATTAACTCACTCCTTAGTTTATGAATACATTGGGAAACTTGCTGCTTTTTGCTCAGCAATCTTCGATTAAAAACAAATCAAATTTTAAATTTTATTTATTTATTTGCTTCCCGGGCAGTAGACGTTTACCCAGTTTTAAACGTTTATTTATTTATTTTCTTAGCGTGATACTTTTGTGGTCTGGCCTTCTCAGCTTGCTTCTGTCGTTTGCTGACACTGTCAGCAGAGAGGGGAAGGGAATGTTTGGAGAGGACAAGAGCGGATTCTACATAAGGAACCGAGGGAAACAGACCTAAGAGAGCTGTGAATGTTCTAGCAAGCAAAGCCTAGTTGTCTCCTTTGCTTCCGTTGCATATCCTGGTGAGTTTAATCAAAAACAAACAGAACGCTCTTGTGAAATATAGTCAATAAAGTCAAAGTTTAGCTAGCCCTATGTAACTACAAAGAAAAAGTCATCTCAATTAAAAAAAAAAGTAACTTTCGTTAACGAGAGCGCCGGAAATCTCAGGTATCAAAGACGCATTAGCCCTGGAGCGTCCCCTGCGCGCTGCAGCCGGACGGAGGCAGCCGCGGCAAACAGACCTCCTTTCTCCAGCGAGCAGTCACACAAAAGGAGGGCTGCGGAAACTAAAAGTTTCGGGGCCTCCGGCTCGGGGAGCGCGGAGCAGAGAAAACCTGGAGACGGGGTGGGTAAAACACGCATCCAGACCTCCGGGGCGCAGTTCTTGCTAGGAGTGAGCTCCTGGGCCTTGAGGGGAAAGGGAAATAGGGAGCGGGGTCCCGAGCTGCAGGCCCCAGAGGCCCCAGTGCCAGGTCCTTGGTGGCCGGAACGCTGACCTCTCCCGGTTCCCCTGCACTGGGATCCCGAAATAAAAGCGATGTTTGGAAAGTGCGTTGTGTGCGCGCTGGCTGCAGAGCTTGCAGTGGGCGCGCCGAGAGTTGAGTTTGGGGGGCGGGGTGCAGAGGGTGAAGGGTGGATATGGAACCCTCAGACCTGGCCGGGGGTGTGTGTGTGTGGGGGACGCCAGCCGACAGCCTGGGGAGGAGAGGGGAGGGGCGCGAGCCTGCGCGGGCGCCTCTGGGGCGCGTTCCGTGGCCGTGCGCGCGCGTCCCCCGCCGAGACCGCCACCAGCGCCTCCGGGAAAGCCCTGCGGCCGCCCCACCGGGCCGAGCCCCGGCCGGCCAGTCTAGGGGCGGCTGCTCGGCCGTCGCCACCGCCACTCGAAAGGCTAGATCGCCTGTAAGTGTCCCCTTCACTCCTCCTCCTCCTTCTGCCCTGCGCCCGGCCGCCCCGCTGCCGCAGCTGCTCCATTGGAGTGGAAAATGGCCATTGGGCGCAATGAGTTCTAGATTATCTGCTCCGCGTTTTGTACTCAGCTGCTTGTCTTCTTTGGAGTTTGCACAAGCCCCTTGGCTGGCAAACGCGTGAGGAGAAGCGGATGCTGCGCCGCGGTCCGCGCTCATATGTTTATATGATTAGCAGTCCTGGGGTGGGGGGGTTGGGGGTGGGGACTGACAAGAAGGAGGAGGAGGAGGCTCGAGGTGACTCCAGTTCAGCCCTAGCTGAGTCCGTGTCAGGACTTTGGGCTCCCCGCCTCTCGCTCTCTGCTCTCCTTCTCGCTCTCCTCAAGCTCTCACTCTCTAACCGCTCACACACGCACACACACACTCACACTCACACACACGCACACGCACGCAGAGGTGCCCGAGCGCCATCGGGAGCTTACCGGAGGATTCTTGGCAATTGTTGAGGGGACCAGCCTCCCTCGGCGGCTGTGCGTCGGCGCGGCTCTTCCCTTCTCCTCCCGTCGCTTTCCCCGAACCTGAGTTCCTCGCCTCCTGCATCCGCGGAGCACCCCCAGGCCGGGAGACCCGACATGTGAGGAAGGGCCGGCGGCAGAGTCGTGCCCCAGGCCGCAGGGGCGGCGCGTGCGCCGGATGCAGGTCCTGCCGGCGCTGCCCCCGCGCTCTTGGCTTCTCCGGACAGACTGACCGACTTGGCCTCGCTCCCCGGCGGGCCGCCGCTGCTAGGGGGCTCCCGGGTCGGCACACCTCCGTCCGCCTTGCTCTCTCATTCCCGCATCCTTTGGTTTTGAATTTTGATTTTTGGCTCCGAAGGGAGCGTGCAGCAGTAGGAGCGCGCGCGTGAGGGCAAAGCCCTCGGTGTCGCGGAGCAGCGTGTGGGAAACTGCGGGAAGATGTTGACTTAACCCCTCCCGGCAGCCGCCCCGGCCGCTGGGCTGCTTGGCTGGACTCGGCGGCTGACGGCGGTGGAGACTTGAGCCGGAGGACACGCCGAAGAGCCGCGCGGCACCGTGTCCGGCCCGCCAGCCGGGGCCGCCGCCTCCCCGCGCGCGCTTTGCCAGCAGGAGCACCCCGGTCGCCTCGGCCGCTCTCTAGCGCCGGTGTCCCCGCGCGGCTCTCCGCCCCACATTGGCCCTCCCCTGGGGCGCGCTCGCACACCAAGGTAAGCGCCAACAATGTGCCTCTGTGCCGGCCTTCGGAGACCTGTTTGCTAGGCACCTTCAGAAGGGGCTAACGACTCGGAGGTGGCCGTGTTGCGGGGACAGACCCGTGTTGGCTACTCGTGAGCTGCCCTTCCCGCCGACATCGATCCGCAGAACTCTGTGCGGTGAGCCCGCTCGCCGGGCCGCGTGCGGCTATTGTCACGCTCTCGGGAATCAGGCTGGTTGCTGGGGACCGAGAAGGTGGGGGCGTGGGCTTGAGCGACAGCTCCAGCCTAACCTTGGTTTTTTTTGGGTGGGGGTTCTTAAAAAGCTTGGGGACCGGAAGGTGCCCTTGGTTCTTTACGCAGCGGGGCTAGGGAGGGAACTATGCAGTGCGCCCTCGACCGGGCTGCCCCGCTCCAGGTGTTGGGCCCCAGGCTCGGCTGGGACTCGTCCGTGCGTTGTCGCTGGAAGCGAGTCCCTGGGAAGGGGGCGGGGGGGGGGCTTGGAGGAGTTGTTGCGGGCCGCGGTTTCTTGTTGGTCAGGTGGTGAGGAGAGGTGAGGATGAGAGCAAAGCACAGCCAGATGTGGCCCCGCCGGTTCTGAGGCTGGCAGCGTTTAGAGGCGGCGAGCTGGCGTGGCCAGGGGAGCCGGGCAACGGAGCCCAAGGGTGGCGGGGCCGGGGACTCGGCCGGCCAGAGCCAGGGTAGAGAAGCTCCCGGACCTGCAGTGAGAGGGCAGCAGCGGGCCGCGCTGGGCCTGCAGCAGAAGTTAAGGGGCGTGGGCTCCCGGGCTGCCTTGGGGTGGGGAGCCTGCTGGGTCGGCTGCGAGCCTCAGGTTGAAAGCAGCAGGGAGAAGTCGTGGGAGGAGCGCGAGGCAAGGGAGGGCCTTTGGGGTCGCGGGCGTGAGTTCCTGGATCTGAGACCCTCCGCCACAGGGACGAGGGAGATCTACAGCGAGAAGGCGTCCCTGGTAATGCAGGACCCTGTACTCGGGACCAGCAAAGTTTTTACTCCTCGCTGAACTGCAGGGTTTGGGTTAGAAGAAATGGCTGGAGGCTTTAGCGAGCGCGGGACTGTTTCTGAGATGAGGCCGAGGCACGTGAGCCTTCCTGGGTGTTTATAGCCCTAGGTCCATCCTGTCCTTTAAAAGCAGCGTCCTGCCTTGCCAATCATAGCCCTTTCCTGGCGTTTGGGGACTCCTCCCCTTTCATCCTTTCCTCCTTTACCCCCTTTCCTGGCCCCATCATTCCGTTCCTCCAGATACAAAGTGTGCTGTCTCAGATTCAGACAGAGGAAATGTTTTCCTCCTGCTTCATGAAAGGTGTCAGGCTGCTTAGCAGCTTCTCCAGGCAGCCTGGGCGCGCCTGAGCCTCAGCACCAACCAGATGGTTGCTGTTACAAAGGCCAGGTTTCCGAAGGGCGCCTGCCCCCCCCCCCCCCGACTCCCCCCTCCGCCTCCTCCAGCCCCCTCCGCTGTTTTATCTTCCGCATTTTCCCGGCGCTGGGTTCCCCTGCTCGCTCCCTGTTTCCAGAGGTGTCGTGTTCCCAGCATTGTTGGTTCATTCATTTCTCCCGGTGCAGTCTTAGTATTGAGCCTACTCCTCTGAGTTGACGCTGCCTAGCTCTGGTTCCAACCTTGAAGAAAGGCACGCCCGTTTGGTCAATGATTGCCTGTGGGAGTTCCCTTGCTAAGTCAGGGTCCATGGCGCGTAACCTTAAGAAACAGGCGCTAAAGAGGCACTAATTCGTCCACAGAAATACAGAAGTTTTTGGGGGTGACCGTGACAGCATTCAGTTTGGATAGAACTGTCTCGAGCATAGCCAAAGGTAACTATAACTGTAGTGTCCTTTGATGCTTACTAAGTATCCTTTGGGACTCCTTCTAAGACAATCTGCTTGAGTTCAGGTGTGTTTTCGAACTTTGTCTTCCTTCCCTCCTCCACCGTCCACCGAACTGGTGCTTGATGGAATCCCAAGGAACGCATGCTCTGTTGTTGGGTTCGTTCAGACGGCTCGCATCTCCCCTTTTGTTGCTCTGCTCTAAAAGAGGTGCCATTTCACATGCTGCACAAATTGTTTGAATTAATGCAAGTGTGAATTCGTACCGTTTGAAGGGGACGATTAGCATATCAAAGGTTTCTTAGCTTCAGCTCAATTGAGAAAACTGCAGCCTGTCTTCCTTTTGCTTCCAAGCCGAGGCCCAAAGGGCAGTGGGGATTGTAAAGGGTGCTAGCTGCAAGGGAGGACTCAGGCAGTGCTGCAGAACTTTCACCCTTCTGTAATTATGTGAACCTAAAAAACATTGTCTGATGCTCTGGAGCCTTTGGAGAAGGCAAGACAATTATTTTCTATTGATAAATGGTTTGTTCCTAGGAAAACGGCGACCTTTTGTTTTAGGGTAGTCTCTGTTGCCTGTCTTTTGGGGTGCCCTTAGGGGAACACCGAGAAAGCCTTACTGTCTAACGTAACGCTTTTCTAAGACACACTTTGCTCTGTTATTACAATAAGAAGAGTGTCCAATTAGGCTATAAAACAGCAGCTATTCTGTGATAAGGCACTTGATGCTATACATCAGAAACTTTTTTTTATATATACTTGCTAAATTAATAGGGAATAAAAAGGAAATAGAGCATGAAAAGTAAAAGCCCATATGAGTTTTATTAACACAACTTTTCATACAAGACTAGCTTGGAAAACATTTCTAAGTGACAGACTCGAGTTTTATGACTTATATTTAAATAGAAGTAATGCTATGTAGATAGTTTTGTTTTAATTTTTAAAAGTTTGTCAAACACTAGACACCTTGTTTAGCTTAAAGCGAAAACGCCTAGTTTATTTATTTTCCTCCATCTGTAGAGCACTATGTTGACTGAATTGCTTTTAATAGCTCAGAACTTGAGTGAAGAAAGAAATAAGAAACTAGTCTGTGGGTGCATTTGATGGCAGAGAGGTCAAGAGAGAACTCATTTCTTCTGGGGAAAATTACTTGCATTTATTTCACTTTAGTTTTCAAAACTGATTTTTAAAGATAAACAGACTGGTTGAAAATTGTAAGCTTTCTTTCTTTCTTTCCTTCCTTCCTTCCTTCCTTCCTTCCTTCCTTCCTTCCTTCCTTCCTTCCTGCCTTCCTTCCTTCCTCCCTCCTTCCCTCCCTCTCTTCCTTTCTTTCTTGTTTACCTGTGGTGTTTGGTTTGACCAGGAACTGAATCCTTGGAGGAAGGATTATTTACCAGTTATGAGTTCTAGCTTCTAACAGTGGAAATGAATTCTAATGTAACGATTTTAGAGGGGGGAAATTTCACTATTAATTTCCTAAATATTTTAATCTTTTGTTTAATGGGGTGGTAATTGTTTTTCAGATCAAGATGAGTTTTTTAGTGCCTTTCCAATGGATAGCGTCTCCGTGCAATAATTTTATGATAGCTCATTTATCTACTTTGTTCACTGTAGTATTGGGGTGGATGGGGGCTTTGAGTGCAAAGCATTGCCGAGAAAACATACCACCCTTGAGAGCTATTAGTGATCATCCAAAAATTGTCTTGAAAACATTGTTCTTCATTTTTTTTATATGATCTTGAATTTGGCAAATCTCTAAAGGTGTAAAATGCAGTGAAAATAAGATTTCTCCGTATTTAGATGACAAAATTGGGCTACTTAGAGAAAAATTAATGTGCCGTCGAAGCACTTCAGCTGCCATTTTCAATCACTAGGTTAGTGTGTGTTGGCAACAGAAACCGAATTTAGAAATGCAGATAGCCCTGGGAGCAGGTAGTTAGGGAATTTGGAACATTGAATCATGTGGGCTAGAACAAACCAATTACTTCAAGTTTTGACATGAGAATTTCCAATAAATAACTTTTGTTTCCCATCCTTTTCACTCTGCTGTATTAGTGGAGGAACATCAAAGCAGCCAAAAGAACTTCCGAATGTCATAAAACGTATATAAATACATAGATCTCACACACAACACTGAGAGTCCTAATTTAAGATGAGCACTTGGAGTTTTTACTGCTGCAGTTTCCACAGTCAGGAGCACCAGGCTTCAAAATATGCAGGAGGAAGGAGAGCTTTAAAACCAAGGCTTGCTTAGTAACCGGGCTTTATTTGATTATTACTGCAGCTCTGTGTGCTTCTTTAAAAAAATTTAAGGTGGTGTTTTAGTGTCCTTAAGTAATATGGGGTGTGAGAAAGCTGCCTGAGATGTGAAGGTCAGAGTAACCACCGATCTGCAAAGCCAAGTAACAAAATGTCACTGCTCTGTTTTCTACAAAAATATTTATCTGACCTAATTTTTGTGAGGAATTATTTTAAAAAAACTGTTTATTAACAGATGTAGTATGGACTAGAGACAGCGTTACAAATTTATTGCAGATGTCCTCTCAACGCACCTGGCCCCACCTATGAACACTGTTTTGATTTTTAACAAAACCTTTATCAGTTGCTTAAGTGTTGATAATTAGAACTCAGTTTAAGTAGATTATTTTGTTAAGAATCAAATACAATTTTGAGAATAGAAGAATGGAGCATCTCACAATGGCTATTTTTAGAAATTTCCCTGAAAGAGGCTTATACTTGGGGATTTTTGACTTTTTTGTATCTGCTTCTGAGTCTTGAAGGACACAAGGCTCATTTGACACCTGCCTACTTTTCAGAAGAGTCGATCCTTGTAAACAGAACCACGGCTATTTTCAAAGTAATGTGTGCTAGAAAGAAGGCTCCTATTTACGGAGGAAGGCTATTTACAGACACGCTTATCTAAGTTAAAGGCTTTGATGGAGTAGTAAAGATAGCAAGTTTTGTAGCTGGGCTTTAAAAGAACCTGGATTCTTGTAGCTACCTTGGTCAGCTCAGCTCTGTCTCACACTGTCTCATTCCCTAACTGTTCAGAACTGTTTTTGAACAAAGATTACAACATTTCTACTTGAAAGCTAGATGAATGTCATAGGTTGGTTAGTCTTTATGTTACATAACACTAGTTCTTCAGGCCTACCCAAATACTCATCTCTGCAAATAATTCTTGATTAAAGGTTGGAAAAGTACTTAATCGTTAGATTACTATAATTAGAGTGATCTTATCGGAGAACTAGAGAGAGACGATTCTGTAAAGTCTTCAGTTGCCTGAGATGCTCTCAAAGATTGGGTGAAGTACTGACTTCATTATTTTCTTTTTAATGCTTTAAGAAACAGCTTAAGGAAATGGTTTGTTTAATATAAAGATAGACAGCTAATTACTGGAATTAGGTACCATGAGTCTTGACACTTACTATACTGACCTGGTGTGGTCACACACAAAGAGTAACTAGGACCCATCAGACTTCAGCGAGGCACTCTTCTGGCATGTAGGTTTCCTTAAGTGTGGGCTATAAACTAGAGAAATTCCTTAATGTAATTTTGATGTAAGTAGTTATTTTTAGGTGAGTCACAGGCCAAAAGAATAGGAAGGTCCAATCAGCTAAAAATACTTTTGAAAAAAATCAATATTTTTAGGTCATTGGTCTGATGGACTAAATACAGGCAGTAATTTGGATACTTCTAAAACAAATTTAATTCAGTAAGTTTTGAAAAGCTTATTATTACTCTCCTTCCCTCCCCCTCCCCGAAAACCTCTCCTTTGTTTGACAAGAAAATACTAACCTGGAAAAAAATAAATTTGAGAAACTGAACACATAATATCTTCATATAAAGTGCAGTTATGGGAGATGCTTTGGAAATGGCTGGAACGCACAAAGCAAATTCAGATACAAGTTGTTTAATTACAACAAAAATACAGCTCTATGAAGCCATACTGTTTGTCTTCATAGAGGATTTTATGCATTGTGTGGTGGTAAGTAAAATCCCATCACACTTGTATAAATTTGTTCAATTACCAGAACAGCTAAAAGAAAAAAAAATCAATTTAGGTTGAAAAGCAACAGAAATTAGATTACCTTGGTTACTAGAAACTTGCCAGCAGTGTCGAAATTGCTTAATAATATCAAAAGTCACCATGCTTTGCAGGGTGAAGGTGCTGGCTCCTTTTGTAATGTGCATGCATTTGCTTACTGGGTGATTTTTTTTTTTTTTTAATGCATCTTTTTTTTTTTTTTTCTTTTCTCTTTCCCTTTTTAACTTTCATGGACGTTGCTACGTAGCATACAGGAAAGTGTACACTGGGCTGGTGTCATTTCTGTAGAGGTTGCTTTTCTAGAGTTTTTGATCAGTTGGTATTTTGGATTAGTGTGGTGAAATGCTACACATGGTTTTTAGGAATTTGAAGAAACTAACTCTATCAGAAAAGGCAGCTAGTTAACAGCCACAGGAACATCTATACATTTAATCATCACCAACTCTAGAGTTATACAGAATTCTCCATCTTAAGTTCCTAGTGCGGTAAAGTGCTGCCAACTTCATCGCTGCAGATAGCTGGGCACCTGTGTTATGGTCACCTTGATTCATTCTGCCCCTCGGCTTCACCCAGTTGCAAGAATAGTCACTAGAGCTGTTCAGAAGCAACCAGGCTGTTTTTAGGTCATGAAGTCAACTTCCTGGAATTTCTAGGGAAACCAGTTGAAAGGAGGAGGACGAATGTCACTTTAAATAGAGATGTTTAAATCAGATTTCAGCCTGAGGGTAAAATTTAGGTCTGTCTTATCCCGGATGTAAAGTCTCCCTCCGCAGAACAAGGCATTAATCAGGGCAGGACAAGAAAGCGTGGGACAAAAGCGGTTCTTCACTGATGTGAGGAGCATCTTATACACATTAAATGGCAGACACCATACTGCACCTCATTCTCTGCACAATCTGGTACTGTTGTTAGTTTCCTTACAAGAACCGCACTTGAGGGCGGGGGTGGGGTTCAACAAAAACCCCTAGAAGCCCTTTTAAAGAGATAGGTCCAGTACTTTATAAAGTAGAAATGTAGGGTTGTAAAGCAGCAGGAAAAGCACCCTGAAATATATGACCCAGTCTTAATCCTATTTTAGAATATATTGAATAATCTTCATTTTTTTTTTTTTTTAAAAAGTATCTGGTAGTAGAAAAAGAGAAAAAAGAAATGGACACAAAAGAGAACTGTTAATCCTAGGCTGGGAAGGATGGCAGGAGCTGGTAAGACAGTTGCTTAACCTTACAAAGATCATCAAATCAAACCAATATTATCTTGTCAGAACAAAAGCATATAGAGCTTCTGTCTTTTTCTGATATGCACAATGAAATGTTTAGCACAGTAGTGGAAAAAAAAAAGATGTGCCAAGACAGTCGGATATAAAAGGCATGGCTTAGCCAACAGAGCAAACTGCTTTAACCCTTCTTCTTTGTCAACCATATACACAGAAACGAACAATTTATATTCAGATCTTCTTGATACATTGGTATTTCTAGAAAGAATTAACGCAAGCCTAAAATCCAAACCATGTTTGATTGTGGCATCTCTTTTTCAAATGGTTTGGTGAGCTCAGCTCTGGTCTACTCTCCGAGGTCTTCTCAGCCTTTGGATGGCAAACTGTCTCTGCTACCCAGTGCTCCGCATCCTTCCCCTGGTACTGTTACATCAGTCTACACCTCGCAGTGACTGATACTCAGGGATTAGATGGCGGGATAATCTAACCCCAGTTACTGTCAGAGCGGCCGTTGGCTGGTGGGGCTAGGTGACCTTGGTCTTGACTAATGCTTTTTTTCCTCCCATAAAAGATAGCAACACAATTTATTTATAGAGAGTGCAAAGAAAATTTTTGTTGTGCTTTAAAAATAAGCTTCAGTTTTACGTATTGTCAAAAGCTGAAGGGCTATAATCCTAGTTTTCCGGAATATGGTTGAACTGTTACAAAATGTTGATAAACTCAATGCTTGGTGTTTATTTTATGTAGAATACCATTTACGTAATCAGTTCTCAGCTTCTACTTACGTAGAGGAGAACTGTTAAAAATGATTTTTCTGTCTTTGCTTAAAAGCAACATTTATTTTTCTCCTTTTTATTTCTTTATTCCAACGCATACCTTCCACAGGGAAATTTTAGTCTTCTGCATTAAAAGCCTCCATCTTTTAGTGTTTGGTACTGTGGTTATTGATTTGAAATTACGTTTCTTACACATCCTTTTCTCCACTAATTTCCACCCCCTTCCCTCAGGTACTAGGAATTGAGCCTAGGTCTTACAGTTGCAGCTAAGCAAGGCTCTCCCTTTGTGTTACACCCCAGCTCTCTTCTTGTACTCCTAATTTTTGGATTCTCAACATTATGTTCTTTTAGTTCCTAACCACCCACCAGCTTCCTTGTGGCTATTGGGAGCATCCTTTTGGTAGTGTTGCGTGTTTATGCTCCTGCATTCTAGCAGTTGTTCATGTTTTTGCAGAGCTTACTGAAGGCTTCCTGTGAATTGGCACAAGGCACACTGGAGACTGATAGGATGTTTTCTATATTTAAAAAGATGGATACAATACAAAACTGCTTCATTTAGTTTCAGATGCATCAACAAATACAAATTATAGACTAGAGTTACGGCATGTCCTCCGCTTATGTCCTGAGGAAGAGGGTGCCTGGCTGGTTGTGCTTTCTGTGTTTACTTCACTAGGTGGACGAAGAGGGACATTAACACTCTTTGCTTTGTCTGTGATGATTGCTGTGGTACCCACAGTGTGCACAAAAAGCAGGCTTTATATTGATAAACATTTCAAAATACACAAACATCCTATACTTTAAAATGCTTTTTGCCTTATTTTCTTTGTTTCCCTGGCGGATGGAATCTAATGAAATTGAACTTTTGTCTCTGTTGTATCTGCAATTAGCGTGATAGTTAATCCCAGTTTATATTTTCATCAGTTTTACAGTCTGATGTTGAAAGCTGGGGCCCTGCACATGATAGGCAAGTGTTCTGGCTTTGAACCACACCCACATCCTGTAACTTTTCTCTTGGTCATTAACAATGAGTTGTATGTTTATTTAAGCATCATGGTGGAACAACAATGTAATCCCATCGTGCAGGAGGCTGAGGCAGGAGAATTGCCATGAACTGGAGATCAGTCTGCCATGTATAGGGAGTCCTTGTATCAGAAAACTGAAGCCAAACAAAGCAAAAGTTAAAAAGAAAACTGTTTAGAAGCTTTTCAGTTAATGGTAAGGCAAAGCAAATTAGATTTGGATTAAGTTTCTATTCTTTATTTATTATTTACATAATTTGAAGGGGTGGCGTAGGTATTGTAAATGAGAAATCACAGAAGTGAATGCATCAAATGTTGTCTTTTTGGCAGTTTTGAGTTAACACATTGTCCCCAAGACTTTGAAACTGTCCCCCACCCTTTCCTGTTGTATGCACTGGCAGAGGGGGGCCCCCTTGTTTATATGAACCTGGGTGAAGGACACTGGGCAAAAGAGGGTTTTGGGTAAAGATAGATTAAAATAAATTCTAAAGCAAATATTACAAAAGAGGAAAAGGCATCTACAATATAGGTAGTGTTTTTCTTTTTTTCTTTTGATTTTTATGTTGAATTAGTAAAAGTTAGTTTAAAAAAAAAACACCACAGTTTTGGAGATCCTGAGAGAAAGATTAAGATAAAGTGTGAGGTGTGTTCACTTAAAACATTTTTTTGTCATTCCCTGTCAGGTGATCTCAAGGTGCCCCTTGGATTGCCTGCTCTGTGTTTAGAAGGTGAATGAAGAAAAGGGTTGGGCTTTGGGTGTCTGTCATTTCAGGCTGGTTGAGTGTAAACAAGCTTTTCTGATTTTGTTTTTTTTTTCCTCCTGTAATGTGAACAGTGGGTGACTCTGCTGAGTTTAGGGATGTGACTAAGCCAGGCTACCCTCCTAACCAGGGTGGGGAATATTACCAATCACATCATCTTACTCCAGTGAGAGAGCAGGGCACGTAGTGAGTCGCATTGAGCTATTGCAGATAGTTTTGCTAACCCTTGCTATTACCTGCAGAGGGAGCTTGTATATGAGATAAAATAGTCAGGGCACATTGCATTGATAACTTACCCTTTGAAAATTATGTTAAAGGCATGATTTATTTGTGTGTGAGTAAATGGTGGTTAGAAAGTGAGGTATTTTGAGGTTAGTCAAATTTCAGTGAAATTTATAGTAGCTCAATAATTATCATTTCCTGTATTCATAAAACACAAGTGTGCCCTTAATTAGGAAAAATATTAGAAAATAGTAAATATAAGCACATCAGATTCAATTTGAGGTTTATTTTATTTTGATTGAACCTCTAGGAGAGAAAACATTTCAAAGGTGTCTGGTACCTATTGGCCTTAGGGAGGAGATGGCAATGCTTTAGGGGCTTTCCCAGGTTATGCAAAATATTTATTCAACATTCCGTAAACACAAAGTAGCACGTTGTATCCCTTTCCCACGCACTTAGTCAGTTGATTAAATTAGATGAATGTGTTCTTGTTTCAAAAACAAAGACTTGATCACTTCAGATTAAAGACTTCTGCTTGCAGTAATGAGCAAATTAGTTCAGTGACACTTAGACAAGGGAGCCATCAGTGAGAACCTTACAGGAAGGCAGGAGGCAACTGTCGGAAAAACATGCATGCAAGCAGGACAAGCGAAAATTGTTCTGTTCGTGAACCATGCCCATGGAATTTCTCAGACCTTCTAAGCTCGACATCCAGAACTGTTTTAATTCTGGACACAGGCATTTTGACAATTAGGGCAGTAAGTACTCAGGTCGGTTTCATTGTTTCACACTGCTGACATACATTTGCTTTTGGTAGTAAATTTAACAGTATCACATTCTCCTGAAAATGTCAGTGTCTATTTTGTTGTGTGGTGTAATTTTTGAGAATTTGCTTGCTAGTGATATGAAAAGGGGTTATCCACTTACGTATTCTTGAAGAGAGATGTAATAGTCTCTTTCCCTTTGCCAAACTGGTGTGACAAACATACTTATTTTGTATTTTAAAGGGCTTTGATTCTTAGTGAAAGTCACTGTATTGAATATATTATTTCATTAGCTAATCTTTACCTAATATGCAGAGTCAGATTGTTACTGCTATACAGAATAACCCTGCAGGTGAGAGAAGTGGTTTAATAGAGAGATTCTTGGCAGTGACATGGGCTTTTGTGCGAGTATTACACTCTGCGTTATCTCAACAAGTCTGTGCCACAGCTCTACGGAGCATTTTTATAACAGGGTAAGACTGTTAGCAACAGCAATTATCCTTCAACAGGATTACGGTGCTGTGCTTCACACAAGCATCACACACTCCTCTTCAATAGCGTCATTGATAGGCATTCCTTACTGCCAAGTTTGTGTCATTGTCTTAAATAATGCTACGCAGGGACATTTCTCATCGCGGTGGCTAGGCACTGGGAAGTGCAGCCTGGTAGTACAGTTCATTACCCTCTCCCAGCTAATGCCTCAGCTTCCTTCTCAGCGAGGTAAGGGTTACTGCAGAATTCATTCCAGAAAAAAAATGTGAGGCGAGACGCAGGGGCTGTCACAAAGTGCATAACTTCTGTGATGTTATTGGAAAGGCACAGCTAGGGTAAGTGCTACTTGTATTGTCTTAAATTTAAAAGTAGAGCATTTATTTCAGTGATACTTCCCCCCCCCCCCAGCTTAATGAAATCTGAGTCCACTGCAAAACGTTTTCAAATGTTCCTGTAAGAATGCTGCTGGTTACTTACAATGTTGGGATGATTATGGGAGGACTTGATAGCTGCTTTTCAATGTGAAACACCCATCCCTGAGAATCTTTGTAAGTTGTCAGATAATCTTTTCATATATTCTTGAAGAATTTAAATTCATAAGATAACATCTCATGCTCATTTGTAAATTCATGATTTAAGAGTAAATACGTATGCATTGGTCTCACATTTATTTGAGCAGACTGATTTTATTTTTTTACAAAGAAAGATATATGATGAATAGACTCTACATTTAAGAATAAGATTTGCAAATAAGTAGTGTATGAGAATACTGTTGAAATAACTTTCTTAATAAAAGGTTATAAAGATGGAAGATATTTATTTTAAAAAAAAGTGTGTCTTTAGTCTTCCTTAAACCATGAGTCAGGTGCTTTGAATAGAGACAGAAAACAAACTCTAAATAGTAATCATAGTCTTGTTTGTGGGTATATGTAACCAAGAATGAGAAGTTATGAATCTGCATGTTTTCACGACTACATAAGGGAAAAAAGGAAATATTTAAAATTTCTCATGTCTCTAAGCTTCAACATTTAAAAATGATAAAATAGTAAAAAAAAAAAAAACCCAAAAAATAATAGTAAAACCATTATTTTTTCTAATTGTTTCAAAAGAATTCCTTTTGTCTGTCTCACAGATTTTTTTTTTCAAATATAAGTCTAACAAAGGTTTAAAGAATACCTTTAATTATGTGCACTTTGATAGATTTTTATGGCATTCACATGATAATGTAAATTCAAACCTGAACAAAAGAATGAACAAGTTAAGGTCATAGAATATCAAATGTCTACAATTTTTTAAAAGAATAAAATTAAAAATTTCACATTTCCTCTCCATTCATTGAAGCACTGTAGCTTTTGCCTTTACATAAAATCGAACACATCTAAGGAAATATCAAAAATTCAAAATATAAACACTGTCTCCACTGAATATGATTGGTAAGCCTACTGTTTCTGTTTATTTAAGAAAGAGAATAAAACTGGGTAAGATTCTTTAATAACCGAATTTTATGTTATATTTTCAAAGAATTAATTTGTATTTATTGCTCCTTAAGTCAGCCTTGGCTTAAGAAGACATCTGTATTTTCACACAATATAAATCAATGCAGAGGGTGGTAGTATTCAGACCAGGTCCCTCAGTGAAAGATCAGCCTCGATTCAAAGCAGTTCGTATGCAGTCATTTGGGGACCTGTGTGGACTTCAAGACAAACTACAGTGATATCTTAGTAGTAAGGAACCAGCGTGAAACATTAATACCTGGCCCGTTGGAATTATTTGAATTACAATTTGAATTATTTGAAGACAATCTTTGCTTTACCTCTGGGGTTTGGGATAACAGGTGCAACACATTAAGATATTAGCAATACATTCTAAACCCACTTTTCTCTGATTATAACCTCCATAAAATTTAGCCTTGATTAATGCTTATAAAATATTTTATAGAATTATGATGACTTAGAATTCATATAAATGGGGTGGCACAGTTACTAATGAACATGGTGGCTAAGTATAATGTTTATGCTTTGTTGTTTTAATAGCATAGCCCTCTGCTGTGCCCACTCGGTGGCTTAGAAATTGATGAATTCTGAATCCATTGCAAAAATTGTTTATTATTCTTGTAAAAGCATGTTTTACTTTTCATTATGTTGCAGATGTTCATGACAAAATAGTTGGATTTAGTTTATTTAAAATCCCCTTCTAGGTACCTGTAATTGGAACCATTAAATGAGAATTGATTTGATTTGTTTCAGTTACTATTACAATTTTTAAAAATGCAAAAATCAAATTTTAAGTATCTTACTACCTCAACTAATTTTTTTACATACTTTGTGTGTGTGTGTGTGTGTGTGTGTGTGTGTGTGTGTGTGTGTGGTGTATGTGGCAGCTTGTATGTACCCTGGCACACATGTAGAGGTACAAGAATAACCTTCAAGAGAGGTTTCTTTTCTTACAAAGTGAGGGTTCTAGAACTTAAGCTCAGGTCAGCAGACTCGGCAGCAAGTGCACTGATGTTCAAATCTTTCTCAGTGGCATGAAACTCACTTTTAAATACTGCGTTTTTCCAAAATATTTGGGATTGCCTTTTAATACTTTGACTATTTTTGAAAGTGTAGAGAATTAAGAATTTAAGCTTTTTAAAACAGTAGTTGATTAAATAATTTCTACTGCATTTACTGTTTAAATATTTGAAGAATTTAAAGAATGGTGAGGCTGAGGCTGGAGAATTGCCACATCTATGAGCATAGCCTGGGCTACAGAGTGAGAACCCTATTGTAAAAAAAGCCAAGGCAAGCAAACAAAACCAAGGCTGAGAGTAATACAGGGTCCTGGTCTCTTTCTCACTGTTGAGTGCTAATTCTATGACAGCCAGAAAGGCAAGTTCAGAAATATTGTAGTCTTATTACCATGATGTTAGGGTTGAGTTAAAATAAACTGGAAACACAATATTAGTGTGCTTTATTAACCCAACATTGCCTGTTTGTAGAGAATAACTTCTGACTAATTCCTGTGCATTCATAAAGCTGCTCTATTATCCCCAGAACACTTTGGCACTAATCTTACCATTTTAAAACATTTTATATATTGCTCTAATATTTTGAGCACATCCACATATAGAATAGCTTTTAAAAAAATCAAAATGGCTTTTTAATAAATTGGTTCTTTACATCCTACTGATACTTTCACTCTTCCTCAACAATTATTTTTCTGGGCCTGGAGTAATGACTTAGAGGTTGAGAGTGCTGACTCCTCTTGCAGAGGACCTGGGCTTGGTTTCCATCAGTTCTCAGCACCCTCATCAGGTACCCATGGCTGCTTGTAACTCCAGCTGCAGAGACCTCATGCCTTTGGGATCCGTGGGCACCTGCATGCACATGGTGCCCAAAATTCATTAACCTCGCACACATACATAAATAAGAAACATAAATCCTAAAAAACGTTTTTCCTTTCACTCCAAAGTAATTTCTGCTATTTGACCCTCTCCCCTGACCCCCCAAAAGAGTGAACTCTGCTGTCAGAGACTGCTAGCCTCTAGCAGATCCATGCAGGTGAAGCGCAGTGCTTTCCTGTACCTTCAGGTGTACTCACGCTCTCCCTGGTCAGGAGGGGAAGAGTTGCCTCCCATCCCCTACCTTTGGCATCACTGAACTCCTGTGAAAGGTTTCCCTCGGTGCTAAGTATGATTATTCATTGTAAACTGTGAATGGCCTTTGCCATTCTGCGGAAATAAAACTTTATACCACATCTTTTTTTTTTTTTTTTTCCCATGAAAAGAAATAGCAGAAGTTTCCCTTGGAGCTCCTTAGAGAACATGTGAGTGCTGTGTACACTGCCACTTCCTTTTCTGTGAGTACTGGTCTGGCTCTAAGGGTCAGGGAAGCTAGTTTGTGCAAGAGGGTTGGTGTGGGAAGTAGGTACCACACATAGTTGATGCCTTGATTCATCCTGGTCATTTCTGCCCCAGATTAGGATAAATCAAATGTTTTAGTGCTTCTGGCTGGGAATTAACACGGATGAACATTCCGCTCCTTGGCTGCAAACAGGCTTCGTTCTCTGTTACTTCTAATCTGTAAATTAGTGCATTTGTAAGAGCCAAGTCTGGATTATTTTCCCCTCACACCTCATTTTTCTATTAGATTCTACGACTTTGATAAAATTTTGTGGCAGCTGCGTTTTGTTGTCATTAATTTGTATTTATTTCATAAGAAGAATATAGCAAAGACTTAAATACCATATCGAATTCTGGACACAGGCCTTTGGGTAGGGACCTGTAATGGATAAATAATTAAAGATCCTAGAGAGTCAAACTAAAAATACTAGAAGTCTCACAAAGTGGTATATAGTTTGAACTAACAGTTAGGTTTTCCTTAGCATGCTCTAGTATAAGGGCACTGTGGAAATCATCCAGGCCTCTCCGAGCCTTTAAGTCTCTGAATGTTCACTCTGTGTTTGTGAAATTTGCTCTTGTAAGACCAAACACTTATGAAAGCTTTAGTATTTTTTTTATTATTTATTTATCATTTTAACAAACAGTTAAAAGCGGGGAGGCTAAGGGTGTAGATCAGGTGTACTTAGCGTGCTTGAGGTCCTGGGCTCAATCCTTAGCAGAAAACCCAAATGAAGCCCAAACCAAAATGCTGGTGTTAAAAAAAAGCAAAATTAAAGATTCTAAAATCAGGAGGGTAGAGATAGCTTTACCCCAGTCATTTGTACACTTCCCAACAGCTACAAATTTAGTAGAGATTAGATGTTCACTGTATCTGAACTTTAGGTTTGGTGACAGCTAAGCACCCCAGAGCAACCCACAGCAGTGTGGTTTTGGCTTAACACATGTAGATTTTATAGATTCAACAGAAAAGAGTAGAAACCGTGAATGCACAATTATGACTAACACCAGGAACTTAGCCCTTTCTTTCAAAATGTAGAATTAGTTACCCTAGTCTGATTATTTACCTGAGTGGGAGGTCTTTCCATCCTTGAAATTGCTTTACATATAAGCCTGTTCATTTGACTTGTGCCTCGGCTGACTTTTCATGCATAAGGACATAACAGGGTTCAACGATGGTCATGATAGTATATTTGAATGCGTAAGTCCTAATACTTGGCAGCCATGCCAACCACAGCTCAGTTTCTTATACAGCTTAGTTTCTTTAGCCTGCAAGATACTGCCAATCCTGAATGATTCAGCTTTTGCCGTTTTGGATGATGTTTCTCTCCCAGTTTCAAGAAGCTGTATTAACATGTCCACAACAACGAAATTTTGGTTTCATAAGTATTTTTAGAGGCTTCTTGGAATACAGTTCATATTTAAATTATGCACACGTACAATTGGTGCCGGTAGCGAAACTGTCTTGGGTGGTGTTGCTTTGTGAGTGGCAGGCAAGGTCTGGGGTTTACTTTAATAATCCACAGTATTTGCAGTGCCTTGGATTTCACCTTCAGGATGTTATTTTTGGTTCCTTGTAATACCACAGAGGTTATTGTGGCCACGCATGTGGGTTCAAAAATTTGACACAATTTCTGGTACGTAGTTGGTCCAAATTGCCAGACCAAAAATATGCATTTGCTTTCAATGGTCCTCCTTTCCAAGAGTAAGACCCCTTGGTCAGTACATTTGACCGAGTTTACTGTTAAATCTGTGGGCTTTAGCTCTGTTTGCTTTAGATGCATGGGCATTTATTAAGACCCTGCCTGAAGAAAGGCAATGTCTTGTGGGGTTTGAGTTCACTGGGCTTGTGGGAGAAACAGGACCTTTCACACTGTTACGTGACCAAATGAAGAGTAGAGGGGAAACTGTGGAAACAGCGACAAGTAAGAGTGGCGTGGAAGAGACCCGTATTTCAATGGACAGATGCAGGATGCAGGTTCTCTTTCAGGAGGAAGGGTTGCTGCCTTCGAGGAATGCTGTTTCACACTGTCAGTTACACAAAAAGTGGAAGGAGGTGAACTGGTGTGTTTGTGTGTGTGTGTGTGTGTGTGTTTGTGTGTGTGTATGTGTGTGTGTATGTGTGAGTGTGTGTGTGTATGTGTGAGTGTGTGTGTGTATGTGTGTGAGTGTGTGTGTGTGAGTGTGAGTGTGTGTGTGTGTGTGTGTGTGTGTGTGTGTGTGTATGAAGAGCTTGCTCTGTTCAGATGGTGTAGACCATAACTGTTTATAGTTTCAGTAGAGAGAGTATCTCATTGACTTGGCTAGTTTCTGAGCCACAAAATTAGAGTGGCAATATATTGGAAGGGATGGAAACCTAATTAGAAGCTGTGGATGGCAGTCTTAGGGAGAGGCAGTGATGACAGACAGATGTTGTAATGACTGAGTGTAACAGAGTAAGTGAAGGAGGGGTGAGGAATCAGAGGGACCCAGGTTCTAGCCATCCTCCCTCACGAGGGAGTCATTCCCTGTTTCACATAGTTCTTGGACGAGCATAACTAATGCTCACTGCCCCCAGTTTGCTTCAAGCTGACACGCACTTGTGCTTATTATTGTGTTGCTGGAGGCTGAAATCCTAGGCCTCGTGCATGCTAGGCAAGTGCTCTACTCTTGAGCCACATCGCCAATCCCACCATGTGTATTTTTAATGTGATATTTGTGCAAAAATAGACTTTTCCTCCCTTTATACCTATCCCTAGAAGAGTTTTTGGGGTGAACTGCTGTGTGCTTCAGTAATTTTCCCAATGTTCCTATAAAATGAGACATTGTATAGTTTTCAGGCCACAGGTGTAGGTTTTCAGTTAATTGATTGATTTATTAGAGTCTCCATAGTCAGCTGTTGCAATCTCTTTCAATCTATCTATTCTGGATAGATACAGTGAGATATTTGTCGCTGTTCTGGTCTTCCTCCTGTTTGAAGAACTCTGTAAACAAATAACTTAATAGTCAGTATTTGTAGGGCTCCTTAGTTACCTGTCTGTTACCTTATAGGAAGTTTAGCAATCTCTCTGTTCCTGAATATATAAGTATATATACATATTTGTATACATATGTATATACATATACATATATGTATGTATATTATTCATTGCAATTTATCTTTACTGAGTTAATCTTTCCCTTTGGTTATCATAAATTCCCAATGTCACAAATTTATTGAATTAAATATACAAATTAAAAAGTTGCAATGCCCTTACTAACTTTTGCTTTCTGTAAGAGTGGAAAATTTAATTTCATAAGAGTGGTGGGATTTTAAAGCTAGCAAGGTAGTTTATGCCTGTCCTCTCAGGACTCCGTAGGAAGAGGCAAGAGGATCACCATGAGTTCGGGGACAGCCTATTGTACAATCTGTCTGAAAACAACAGAAATGGAGACATCAATCCCAGTCCTGGGCAGCAGTAGTGTTAATATTGATCGGTGCTCCTTTGTAGCATGTTAACTGAACAAGAGCCAGTCTGCACTCAGTCCATCAGTGATGGCTGGGCTCAGAGTGGCCTCGGCCCCAGTGGGCTCTTGGGGTCTCCTTTTGGCAGGAGTACTTGGGATCTAAACGTAGTAAGCCTCATTCTTGCTAGGCTAAAGCTGCGCCATGGAGCTATACCCCAGCCTGAGTTTTGTTTCTGTAGGGGGACAGCCTTGAACCCTTGACACAGCCTGTGTTCCCTCAACTCCTTCAGTGCACTTTGAGGAATGATGATAAATAAGTTCACAACCAACTACCTCAGGATTCCCATCAATACAGGGGTGGTACATACAGTAGAGCAGGCTTGTGATATTTAGTGTTCTGGGCATGTCTCAGAGTTTTCTTGCTTCTAGACAGTGGAGAGTGTTTTGCGATGCAGTCTGTTATGACGGAATTTCAAATTCAGATCACCCTGAGTCAATGCTTTCCATAGCTGTTGTTGGTGTAGATTAAAGCTGGTGCATGCTGGTCTCGGTACTCAGGTAGCCCACGTCTTCTGACAGCCACTTTTACCTTTCAAGTTTTATTTTCTGCCATTTTTGTTTTGGGCCATTTTCCCTTTCCTTCTTTTCTCATTTCTGCTCAAGGCTGAGTCCCTCCCTGTTCATAGTCTCTGTGTGTGTGTGTGTGTGTGTCTGTGTTTCTGTCTGTCTGCCTGTCTGTCTCCCTCTCCTACCCTTACTTTCATCCTCCTTTTCTTTCTTCCTTCTCCCTCCTTCTGTCCCTCCCTCCATCCCTTTTTACTATAGGGTTTTCTAGTTAAGGTAGCTTAGATGGTAGGTAAATCAGTAACTACTATGCCAGAAATTACAGTCTAATACTGAGAACAGGCAGCCTTGCTGTCTTTTTCTACCTGCAAATGCCACTTTGTTCAAACCTTTATTGTTAAGTACAAAAGGTGATGCTTTCACCCTTCCCTTTGTGATGTGATGCCTGATGGAGCGGCCATATAGACAGCGCAGAAGTGGATTCTTCCCGACCTTCAGCCGTAGCTCCAGCATATGTGTTCCCAGCATGCCTGGCCCCATATCGTCCCCAGCATTAGGATCCTCCTACCTATTAATGTCTTGAAAAGGGAGTCAGTAGGGACTCGTGTCAGAGGATCTGGGATGTGGGCTTGTCTCCCGTTCCTTCTGAAAGGACCCATCCTTCTGGGGACAAGAGTCCAGGTAACCAGCTTGTAGCAGAGGGAGGTAGCTGCATTCTTGTTGATCTTGGAGTGTGAATGTCATTGTATTTAGTGGGTTGTGGAAACTAAAACAGTATCTTTCTTAAAAATGACATTTTTTTTATGTTTGTAAGGTAAAATATATAAAGAAATGTTTTCATAATATTGTAATGTCTGTGCTTAGACTATTGCCAAACTTCGCTCCCATTGAGTCATCAAGCAGCCTGTGGAACAAAGGCATTTAATTTTTACATGAGATTCTAACACAGGTGGCCACAGTTTTGGCATCAGAACATGTTCTGGAATGCAAAGAGCCATTCGTCCACAGCTCTTTTTCAGTGGGTGATCATACATCACCGGTGGCTTATCTTTATCTTTTAATTGTGAAATGATAGGTTTTTTAAAAGGGGGATAGGAGGGTGCTTCCCTTCCTCCCGAAATGCCTTCTATTAAAATCTGATTAGAGTATCATTGTGTTCTTGCTTTCACAGCAGAAGTCTACTGTAAATTGCATTAGATTAAACTGAATAATAACTATGGCTTGATTTAAAGTATTAATAAAATCTAAATTTATACATAAGGCTGTAGGATTTCAGGATTTTAATTTACTGAAATAAATTTCGTGTGTTTAGTCTGAGGAATGTTTTTTGAGAGATGCTTCTTAACAAAATTAGGACAGACATACATATCACACCATTTACAGAGTGTAATTATTAAAACCTGCTAAATTTCATATTTAATACCTGTGTCTCTTTAAAAATGAGTTGCTTAGGCTAATTGTCAATGTTGAATTTATGTATTATGCATAATTAGTCTGCAAATGCTGGTATGATTTCAAAGTAGCCATGCTTTTCTAGAAGTTTCTGTGAATGATAGACTAAAAGGCAACATTCCATAGTCTGTGTGCATTAAAGAAAAGGTGCCACATGGGTTCCTTACAGAGGGTGGAGTTACGTTTTAACATGGAGTCTACCTCCAGTCATATAGAAGTGAGATTGCTCATTAGTGGCCGAGGAACTGGATCACTGATTGTTCTACCATTTGTGAGAAAATGTGCAGATTTAATTTTATTTCACTCTTCGTTCTGGGTTAGAGTTGACTCTGGGGCCTTGTCCATGCTGGATAAGCACCACACCATTGACCCACATTCTAAACCTACATTTTTATTTAGAATGTAGATAAAAAATGTTTTATTTGTTTTTAAAACTCTCATGTTATCCCTGTTTAATGATATTTCAGTGTTAAAGAGGTACTTTACTGATATTTCCCCATATATTAAATATGTGGAAGTGAAAGCAATAGAAAAAAAATCACCAAGATTTTTTGAGTGCACTTTGCAACACAGATGCCTAATCTGTTCATTTGCACAATTTTCAGTTTTTACTTAAGAACAATATGAGAAGATTCAAGATGATCAGCTCCCTATAATTTCACATACCTCAGTTTTAAATTGTTGTAAATTGTGAGGCGTGTGCACGTCTATGTGTGTGTGTGTGTGTAGATACTGTTATTGTTCTAAATAAGTATTTAAAGTTGCGTGGGATGGCTCTCCTTATGGAGCCGCAGGCTTTGTTTTAGTCATAATTTGGTGTTCTGAGCTTCCTCAGCCTTTGGACGAGGAGACCCAGTGCTTCTAAATTTTTCTCTGGAGGCATTTGTTTGACTCCTGTTGATGTTGAGAATGATAAGATAATTTATATCATATCAGTACGTTCATCTTTCTGACAAAATACTCATTTCTGTTTTAGTAATACGTACTCTTCAGTATTGAATTGAAAACTAGGCCTGCCCAGAAAACAAAAAACAAAA
>OU015753.1:99671858-99684565 GCA_907169655.1 Acomys percivali | reverse complement strand
TGTGTGTGTGTGTGTGTGTGTGTGTGTGTGTGTGTGTGTGTGTGTGTTTTATCCCAGGTGAGCCTTGCTTGTGCCTCATTCTCCAGGGTCTTGAGGTTGTAGGTGTGCACTAGCGTGCCAGCCTGTGAGAGCTGGTATTTGCAAGTGGTTTGAAGGGTTGGCTTGGGACCTGCATGAGTGCATCTAAGTTTCCTTAGGCCCCAGCTCACTTAAGAGCAAAACCTTCTTGGATTCCTCTTCCATATTTATTTATTCATTCTACTCTTAGCGGATGGTGGTTTGTAAGTATTTCAGTTTTCATTAACATTTGTTCAATGAAGGGTTGTTTTTAATTTGGATCACAGCAGTAAAAATTTCTGACTTACTTTTCAAAAACTGCGCTCCATGTATGAACTTCTGGAAATAATTTTATTTGATGTGAACGTGATTCGTTATAGGTTGTAGAATGAGAAAAATAAATTTGATATATTTCTTTTACTTACTGCACAGGCAGATGAACTCCATCTTTATTTGCATAAAGAAGCTATGACTTTATATATTCCAGAATCTTCTATTTTCCAGAAACAGACATTTACACTGCGTCTCCCAGTCAAGTGGCCTGTGCGTTGTAAAGTGTGTTTCACAGTCTCAAACCTTAAGAGTACATGGGATTTCAGTGCGTAAAATCTGCTTCTGAAGTCGTTGTGCTGGCCAAAGACCACAATAGAGGTCTTGGTTGTGTGTGGTTTCTCCTGCCTTTCCCTCTCACTCACACAGGCTAGCCTATCTTGGCAGCTGTTTCCTACAAAGCAGACATCAGCCCTTGATTTCTTCCTTCCTTTTCTTCCCACAAACAAGGACTCTTTCAAATAGTGGGTGACCAAAGACAGACGGATCTTGGATCGCTGTAAGAAACTGGAGACGGGTTTGAGAGTGGTACAAGTGGGCAAGCTGCCTGTGTGGAGAGCTCACTGAGAGGAAAGCCTATTGCAAGAAAAACTTGGATAGGCAGAATCCCTTGCTTGAGCATGGGTCCGTCCAAAGGCTGGCTTAGACCTAGTTGTAGCAATGAATGGCTATAATTCACACATTGAAATTATTCTCAACTGCTTGACCAGATGACTGAAAAGACTGAAGCGTGTAAGAAAATGTTCATTGATGAGCACTTGGGTATGTTAGAGCACTAGCGTTTTGATGGGTCTAACAGAGAGTAACTTTCAGCATTGACAGGCGCTTTGCTATGGGAATGTAAACTACAGGCTTACTTACTTCAGATTATCTTTGACCGAGCAAGCTACCTAGTAGTGCATATGGAGTTGTGTCCTGTCTCCACAAGATTAAGTTTCGATGTCTTCCTTCTTTCTGTGACATTTGCGTTCAGAAGAGGAAGCATGGTGCCTCTTCTTTTGTTTTTGTTTTATTTCTTTTGATAGAGAAGCTTATATGGCACGGGGGTGGGGGTTTCTTAGAGCTGCATAATACCCGTGGCTACTTTCATCATGGCCGTACCTAAAATCTCTTCAGTATTTTTACAGAGCAAAAATGTGGGCTGAAGCGTACACATACAGGGGCATATACAGACATAGTTTTATCCCTTACCTGTAAGTACAATAAAACCAACTCCTTATAATAGAAATGTCTTTGATTGCTTTTCATCTGAGACTTTTGTGGATTTTTATATGCAAATGCTAGAGAGTAGATTCAGAGTAAATTGTTTCTTACATCCTTTTTTTTTTATATTTGTTGCTGACAGCTGTGATAATCCCTTTGTAGTTTGATGAATGTTATGATGTTTCAAACCATTTAGAATCTGACCGCTTTTCTGCTGAAGTTTTATCATGACAGAATAGAGAGAACTGCTAATAGAATGTGGTCCATGGGGCTTCTAACAAATATGAGTAATTCGGGTGACATGACAGAATACTTGATGAGCCAGAGAGTCTTGGTTTGCTTTTTTTTTTTTTTTTAAACGATAAGAGTTAAGTCACTAAGAATTTGTTTTGAGTCATGTATATAACCTGAGAGAGTCAAGGAATAGAAGTGGCTTTATGTTCCCACTTCATAAAACTCTTCAGTTAAAGCTGGGATTGGTAGCTCAGTGGTAGAGTGCTTGCTTAGCATAGATTAGTCCTTGGGTTCGATTCCCCAGTCCTGCTCCTCACCCAACAGCAAATGCTACATGAATTTCACAGTTGCAGCTTGTGTGGGTTCTCTAAGGGAACAGTGGTTTCCTTACTGTGAGAGGGTGGGGCAGGAGGTTCAGGTATATTTGGGGACTGTCTTCATTTCATGTGTGTTGTAAGGCAGTATGACCCCTTATACTACCCTACAAGGAAGGCTCCAAATGACCTGTTTTCACGTGGTCTGAGGAGCTGAGGATACTAAAGGATTTGAAGCCACACTCTTCATTCTTTTGTACTCTCTCTATAGGGGGGGAGGGGGATGGGCCAGTCAGGGATCATCAAAATTAGGATAATCTGTATATCAGTTATTTTTTAAAAAGTGATGCAATGCAGTCTCGTGACAGACACCTTTAATGCTGGTGCTCAGGTTGGGACAGGAAGCTCATGATTTCAGAATTACCTAGAATTAGATGCTGTATTAAAAAAGAAAAGAAAAGAAACCTTCAAAGCCCTTGAAGATACAATGCTCAGGGTCTTTGTGTATTTATTTGGGTCCAGTAGACTCAGTGATGTTACTTTGGGATTTTTAAGCTCCACCTTATTCAGAAAAAAGCAATTATAGGAAACCTAAAGCATTAAAAGGAAGTAGTTTTGAGACAGTCACTAACTGCTCACTGTATGAATAATTAGCAGGGAAGTAGTGGATAAAGATGGTATTTTGGTTGCCTGTGTTGGAAATGAACATACACCCGTATGTGAACAACCACTTACCTTTGTCTAGAAAAAAAAAAAACAAAAACGAACTCATCAGATCTGTAATCGGCCTTGCAAGGCAACTGGGAAAATACTAAATTACATTGCAGTTACTGTGATCAACAAAAGCTCATGTGCTTATATGTTTTTCTAGAGGTTCTCTAAATTCTAAAGCTAGGTCTTTGGTCAAAACGTTAATGTCACGGAGAGATGGGTGAATTATCTCAAGTGACTTCCTGTGTTGCTAAAGAGAATGTTATTATTAATATACACACACATATGCATGTGTGTATTTATGACTATGATTGTCTACACATTTTGGGGGCTTTGTTATCAGGCATGACTCAGATACTGTGCATTTAGGAGCAGTTATTGTCTTGGATATGCAATCAGAATGCATTTTATACTTAAGAAATGGAGAGAGGGGGAGAGAGGTTTGTTACTCATGCATTTGCTGTGATGCCATACCAGGGCTTTAAAGTAAGTGATGGATTTGTTTGTTTGTTTTTTTCAGCTATGAGGATCAATGATGCAGACTGCTGGGTTCGATGAAGCTGGGCATTTATAACTAGATTCATTAAGGAATACAAAGAAAATATTTAAAGGGATCAATAATGGTGTCTTCTGGTTGCAGAATGCGAAGTCTGTGGTTTATCATTATAATCAGTTTCTCACCGAATACAGAAGGTAAGACACAATTCACACTTTTTTTTTTCCTGTAAACCCAGGAAGACTTGAAGGGTGTAATCCTCTTAGTGTTAAAGTGGCTATATTCTTATTTCGTTATTTTAAAAATAGGTGTTGAATTCATATTTTGTGGCTAAATTGTTCTCTAGTATAGGAAATTCTAGATGCCTTAGTTTATATTTTTATATTAATTTATAAATTTACAGATATAATAATTCTCAGCAATCCTTCGGTGTGTTTTATATATATGTCTTGGTTGCCTTCATTTCAGAAAACTTGAGTTATTTTTTATGATTCTTCGCACTTCATTTTACTTTTGAAAACTTTGTCTTAGAAGCTCTGGGTCTTCATTTTGTTTCTAACTCATATTGCTGTAACACTTGAAATACAATTTCTCATATTTGTGAATACACATTCATACTCTTTGCAGTGTGAAGAACTTCAGAAAAATAGCAAATTTCCCTGTAGTTAAGAAATTCAGAATAGCTACTACTAAGTTATAACCTCAGTCCTTAACAAAATGCTAAAATTTATAAATAATTGTGAGTGTAGTTTTAAACACAGACCTAATTTTCAAGGAAGCACACTTACAGATTTTTTAAAATTCTAAATAGTGAGAATTATCACCAATTTCTAAATGGATTTCTCTGATACTTATTATTTATGGTTTTTATTATTTTCACATTTTAAGAAATGCTCACCCAGGTGCTTTTTAGACTAGGCTGGAAGTGAACACAGAAGTAAGATGTGACAATCCTATAGCTAGTAGATCACGGCAATGTTTGTATTTATTATGAAAATATGTTAACTTAAAAACTCTTTTAGAAACGTCTGCACATAGAGTAGGTTCTTTCAGTCTTGATATAATAAAGCACTGAACTGGTTCTGTGAACTTTTCAGTGTTCCAGTCCTTACATTTGAAAAAGATGGGGGAAGGGCGTACTATCAACTACAGAGAAGCCACTGCCCAGTGTCTTCATGAAGAACTTAAACCATCTAAACATTTTCGTTTTGTCAAAAGGAGTTTCTTTGAATTACTTGTTTTAAAGTTGCACTTTGTTTTCGGCAAGCTCTCCCACATCTGATACACTAATATAACTTAATAGTGTAATTTAAGTCGTTAACATATTTAGGAATATTTGAACTTATTTCTGTACTTGAAACATATAGTCACTTGAAAGTTACTCACAGGCAAATATTTAATTCAAGGATGACACAGTTCTTTGCTTTAGAAGTGAAGATAGAAAATCTAAAAGTGTAATACATCTGAATAACTACTACTATAATGATAAACAGGCGGAAACTACGTTTAATAATATGAATCTCAGGCTTGGACTGCTGTGAAAAATCATACATGTGGTCTATAATTTTGCATCTTTTTTTTTTTGGGAACACTGTCTGAATTCCTGCTGTTATATTTGAGTGTTTTTATACATTGAAAAAGATTCCAGGTGTGGACCAATGGCTCATTAGTCCAATAATGAAAAAATTTCCAATCAAGATCGAGACCACTTTGCCAGCAGAGTAGCCTCGCTCTGTGGGGGGCCTGTGCCGAGGCTTTTCATGAGATGCTGCCGTTGTATTTCAAGTGTCACCTCTCAGGTCAGGATTCATATCCGCTCTTAAGAGAAATTTCATTTTTGCCTCATCAGTCCAGGGGCGTGTTGCTTTTGAAAGAATTCCCTCCTACTGGCAAAAAAGAGCCTGGGAGGGACTCACACTGCTGGCTTTAAGAGCAGCCACGGTGAGCGCACACTGCTAGACCATCTAGGAGGTGTCACATGAGTTTGTCTTTGAAGACTTGTGTATGACACTGTCCACTTTCATTATCAGAAACCAGTTAATGGCCTGTGAATACCTGTTGAGAAACAAATCAAAGTTAGGTGTAAAGGGCACAGGGCAGAGGGTTGGTTAGAGCTTTCTCTTCTCAGCCATTAAGCAGTTTCCTACATGACTTTTCTTTTTCTTCCTTCATTTTATTTGTGTATGTGTGTGTGCGTGTGTGTGTGTGTGTGTGTGTGTGTGTACTTGTGTGCTGGGACATGTGTGTGTGTGTGTGTGTGTGTGTATACATATCCATGTGTACTTGTGTGCTGGGACATGTGTGTGTGTGTGTGTGTACATATCCATGTGTACTTGTGTGCTAGGACATGTGTGTGTGTGTGTGTGTGTGTGTGTGTGTGTGTGTGTGTGTGTAGGGTAGACAATGACATAAGTAGTCCTGTTTTGTCACACTCTGTAGACTCATTCCCTTGTTTCAGGGTGTCTCCCTGAACTTGGAGCCAGGCTGGAGTCAGTAAGTCCTGTGATCCTGTTGTTTCTACCCCCACAGTGACCCACCCAGCTTTTTGTGCAGATGCTGTGATTCCAGCTCGGACCCTCAAATCACTTAGCAAGCACTCTCAGGGGATGCCTGGAGACTTCTCTTCGCTGTGGCCTTTGCAGACAAGAGAGCTGTTTGTGCCATTTGCAAGGTGCTTGTGAACACTCAGAGTAGGTCACCTAGCTGGCTTAGTCCCTTACTCTTTATTGGGTATTGAACCTGAGTGTGTGCTTGATATTAAGAGATGCACACAGTAGGCCTCCAGCTTAGGAGCTTGTGTTCCTCTGTTGGGGGTGGAGCCTCAAGAATCCACTGGGGTCCAGCAGTTCACTGAAGTGCTGTAGCTTGAGGTGTGCCATGGATGGAACCTGCCTCCCAAACCCACCCTGGATTGGGTTCGTTTTATTATTTAACCCATTTTGCCAGTTCCTCAACCTTTAAGTAGAATTTTAAAAAAAGAAGAAGAAGAAGAAAAAAGTTTCAAAGCACTAAAGATGAAAGACAGCAAAGCCCCCAACCACGCTGCTGCATCTATATTCTTCAGTGTTTTCACTTTCTCCTACATACGTGCTTTTTCCTAGGCGTAAGTGTGGAAGCTTCATGTATCTCCAACCAATGAGACATCTATCAGTGGTTAGACAAATTTAGTCACGCTGACATTTCTTGTGCAAATTCTTGCACTTTTGTTTCTTGTACTTTTTTCTCAGTGCTGGGTTCTGGTGCAGGGCCTTGTGCTTGATGGCGGGTGGCGGGGGTGGGTGGTGGGTAGTCTGTCACTTGGTTATGTCCTCACCTCTTCCTGTGCATACAGAAAATCAAATACAACACTCATCAGAAGTGCTTTAAGTTGATAAAAACTAATTATTTGAAAACCTAGCTGCTTGTATTCTGTTTGTCCACCAATTTGTCATGTGATTTTTTTTTCAAAATAGAAACAATGCCTGTTCATGAGTCTTCTATGTAACTTTGAAGATTGTAGTGTCTCTGTATAAACAGCGATTGTATGAAGATCGTACTTTGATGTGATTTGTAAAATTTCCATATAACTGACTTATATTTCTACAGAGCTAACCTTGCCTTTACAAGTCACTTCTGTTGAGAACCTGGTGTGGTTTGATTATTTGGCCAATTTTTATAAACATAGTAACCCACTGTGGAATCACATATCAGTAAGTCAGGAGGTAAATTGAATTTTTGTGTCCTAGAGAATTAAATTATGCTGTATAATGGAGCCCTGGCAAGCATAAGTCAGACACACGAAGGCTCGCTCAAGTGACGGGTTACAAATAATAGCAGTTCTTGAGCAAAGCCAGTGAGCTGAACTTTAGGCTGAATTCTTTATGCCATGAACGTGTCATTAGACCTCACAACTCTGAATGCTACTTAATTAATGCAGAGTACACCGTTGCTTACCCGGTTTCAAAGGAAAATGTTGTAATCAATGCAAACGGCAAATAAAGATTCACATTTTTATAGACACCGAGGAAACCTGACAACATACTGGCAGGAAAGAGGATCAAGCCTGGGTCAAGATGGCACATTTTCTGATACCTTTTACACTAATGATATTTTATTAGTTTTAATATGCAGCTATGGAACAAAGGCAGTGGCAAGGGTTAGGCTTGAGTGAGAAAAGTTGTTTCGCGTGTGTATACTAATATTTCTTTTAGAATGGTCTGAGTTTGGTGGAACAAAGCGACTCTTCCCAACGCTGAACCGAGGGGAGCATACAACAGTTCGGATCACTAGAAAGGGTTTTCTTCCTTTCACAAACATATAGTAAATATGCATTCACACGTGCCTGCATGCACACATGCGCACACAGAACATGTCAGCTTCCCAGGGTCAGAGAAGGTCCATGGTCTCCGGTTTCTAGTCATCAGCCAGTCTGTATTTACCATGGAAGGGTACGATTCTTCAAAGGCTTAACTGGAATGGAGGAGGGGTCAGGAGCTTTCAGAGAACAGTATGATAAGTACCAAGTCGGTACACAGGCTGGACAGTTACTGTCACCAGCTCACTAACATCCTGTGTCGTCAGTTTTGAAAATTAATTTGGAAAAAAAAATGTGATTTTTATTCACTGTGATTCAGAAGTTGGTAGAACCACCCCGCTTTCTTGGGGTTTTTGTGTTTATATTTTTAGTTATTTTATTTTATTTCTTTTTTATTCCTGGTGATCAAGTTCCTTGAGCGCAATTTTAGGCTCTGGGAAAGGTTTGTGTGTGTGTGTGTGTGTGTGTGTGTGTGTGTGTGTATGTATGTGTGTGTGTGTGTGTGTGTGTGTGATGTATTTGTTTCATTTTGTTTTATTTCCTTGACCAGTTTTGACAGTGAACAAAGACAAAAACATAAGTAAATAAATAGAAATAGTTATACTAAATTGCAAAAATAACATTAGCAGCTAGAGGTAAGCACGGTTCAGCAGTGCTCCTAGGCTCAGGGCTGGTGTTTTCACAGAGGCACCGTGTTCTCTTTCTTTCTAGGAACACCCATGGGCCTCCTGAGCTAGCTGACTTACAGAAGCCCTGTTAGACTTCACAGCCTGGCATCATCACCTACTTTTGTTCGTTTCAGTGTATTTGATTAGGTGATGTCTAGGACGTGAATTTCTAGTAAGGTACATGGGGGATTTGGCTGCATGACTCCTATTAAACTTAGTGGAAATCTTAGCTCCTGTTAAATTAATAGGAATTGTGGCTGAGCTCACTGCATAGTGAATAGAACCTCATTGTTTAAACTCAGAGATTGGGCAAACTAGCCTCCATTCAAAACAAAGCATTTACTTTTTTTTTCTTTTTTCTTTTTTTTTGTATTTATATTTTTTAGTGCAGACTAAAGCTGTTTTTCTTTTTTAGTAGAGCAGGCACCTGGCCCTGTCCCCTCTTAGGACATTTCAAATCATCCTTATTGTGTCTTGCTGAGTGTCCTAGAATTTGACTGTGGCAATGTAAAGATGTACAGTCGGGTTTTTAACTGTGCACTTAATGCCACTTGTAAATTGTACAAAATAGCATCATATTTGAATATATGTTTAACATAGAATTGCTTAGTTTCTAGCTGAAAATAAATATTTTTTTCTGAATGTGAGTTAAAGTTGCATAAATTAAAATAATAAGCGTACATGCACATGCTTTGAAAAAGTTTTTGTAGTAACAGGTTATTCTGACAGATGTTTGATTTTATTTTATTATTTTCTTATGTTTTTTAAACAGTCCCAGAACTCACTACCTAGAACCACTTGGCCTCCACCTCAGAGATCCATATATCTGTGCCTACTGAGTGCTGGGATTAAAGGTGTGCGCACACCATGCCTGGCAGATTTGTTTTATTTTTAATTAAGTAAAGTAAATTTGTCCGTCTACACAGGGGGCTCTTTGCATGTCAGTGCAGGTGCCACGGGAAGCCAGAGTTGTTGGCATTATGAGCCACCCTTGATGGTGCTGCAGGAGCTGTCGGCAGTTTTCCGGTCCCACATGTAGGTCCCTTTATCTGTGGGATTTCACTGCTAATGTATGCCACTTCATAATTGGAGACTAAATTCAAGAACTTGATTCCTTTTTTTTTCCCCCCTGAGTTTCAGTTCTGACTTTCTGTATTCTGCCCTCTTACACTTCAATGGTGTGGAAAAAAAAAATCATTAAGTTATAGTCTCCTGTTTGAATAATCAGTCTTTTCACTACTGTTAAAAAGTATCATAAAGTAGTGTGTCTGTCACAACAGCTAACTGAAAAAAAACACTGACATTATTTCCTTGGCTATGTGTACTTTTCAAGCTTTGCTCTTCAAATGAAAAAGACTGTATCAGATATTTATAGATGCTATGATTTTTTTTCAAAGTAAGGTATATTTTAGAGTTATTGATTTTACATGCAAATTAGGCATTCATCACCTTTATTGTTACGTTGGCAACAATCAATAATATATTAAATGTGCCTTAATTAAAAACATAGGAAGCATTGAAACCACCATAGTTTTGCAGGCCTTCAGTTCTGTTAAGTATTTGTCGTTTGTTTGTTTCAGTTAGGAGAAGGCATTTTCTTTATTTTTGAGTTAACGTGCTTTTTTTACTTTAAAATCTACCATACACTTGGGTTGCAATATTGGAAAAAAAGATAACCCCAGTGGTTGAACGTAACTATTAATGAGGACTTGGTACGCCTTGAAACCCTGATTTATCATCCACAGTACTGAGGGAGTGTCTTACTGAAACATATGCTCGCTACCCTGTGGCACTCTTTATTTCTTTTCACCTCCTCTGCGTGACAGAGAATGACACATGACAGCCATGCAGGCTACATGTATTAGACATCAGCGTGGATTAGTGAATATCTCCTGACATCTTTCAACCCCGTCTCTGAACTCCTTTTGTCAACTTGACAGAAGTGATTCCAAGAGAATGCCTAGTCCCGGCCTTGGGATCTCGTGGCTAAAATGCAAAGCTGGGAAGGGAATTCCGTATCTGCACTCCAGGAAGCACAAACAACATTTATAATCTCTTCTTATCGGCATGGGACTCTGCTGACTGTGACTTTCATGTCTGCCATAATTCTTGCTTTGAGAGCTTATTTTTCTTAAAAGTAACCCTCATCCTCTTTTATTCTGAGTGTGAATGCAACACATCTTCGTGAGAAAAGATAGGGAATAAAAAAGAATCAAGATACCAGTGTAAGGTTGTTTATACTTTGAACTTTTTATATTATTTTCTTTTGACACATCTTACTTTTTATTGTTTTCTACAGTGTACATAGTGATGTTACAGATAAATACAAAATCATGTATGAAACAAAGATAAATTCTTCATTTACATCTGTTATTGTGACAGTGGCTTTAAATAGCTTTAAACAGCATTAAGGAAGAATTTTTTGGAATGAAAGAGATTTGGATAAGACAGTTGTGTTTTGTGTAAAGGGGTACTCTCTAAAGGAGAGCTAAGTAAAAATTTCCTTTATTTCATTGCATATTTATCATGCATATATTTAAAAACACTTGCCTTTAATCTTGACTTATGAGATATTTGTTCTTAATTTTTCTTAGGCCAATGAAGATAAATGGAAACATTTCTTTTTGTTGCATTCTTTCTTGAGGCTGGAATTCTAGGATTCTGAGTGGTCAGAGATCTAGGTGCTTAGTTGTCTTTTCTGAGAGGATGCATGGTGATAACTCGTATATGAGGATGTTAAAAATGTCTATATACTTTATGAGCAGCGATGCAGAGTAAAACAGAGGCTTTCTGATTTGGAGACTATTTGTAAGGATAAGAACATTTTTTTGTGTACTTAGTTGTCCGCCAATTAAACTTTGATGTGAACTTCTTTTTGGTTTTGTTGGCCACTTGATCACTTTTCTGGTGACTATAGTTCGCTGATTGTAGTGGTCTTAAGCCATTTTTATTTTGAAAAGTATTTTCTGGTTTGTCTGATAGGTTAATATTTTTATTGCTTGGACAAGTTCCTATACAAATTTAAAATGAGAAGATTTTGTAATATCACACCAATGACAGGTTGAATGAGTATCATGTTTTTGCTATAGCTGGTTTATTTCACATGCCCCTCCTTGGTAGACAGCTATTGTGTTTTATTTTTTCATTTTATGCTAAAACATCTTATATCCATGTCTTCAACTTTTCCTCACTTGCATTTTCTCATGACTCTTAAGTATTTTTAATTGAAATTTGTCAGTGTGCAGGGTTTAACCCAGGGCTTTCTTCATGCTAGGGAAATATTCTACCCCAAATTCTGTAGTTATTTAATTTAAAATAGAGTGAATGAGCAATAACCCAGTTCTTTGTGTGTTCGAAGTTGGTTTAAAATGAGATAAGACCAGATTATTATGGGAGTAGTTAAAAACAAAACAGAAAAGTAACATACAGAACATACTACCTTAAAAAAGCATCCAATTATTCATCCTTGCTTTAAAGAGATTTGTTTTTGCATAGAGCCTTAAAAATCAAGATGTGCATTTAAGAAATAAATAGGTAAATAGATTATTTTAAAAGGCAATAGAGAGCAAGGTTGTGATTGTCTGAATTAAATATTTTAAGCTAATTATTTAAAAATAATTTTAAAATAATAAATAATGTTCTGTATCTTAGGAACCTTCAGCATTAAGAAAGAATTTCTTGGAATAAAACAGATTTGGATAATACAGTTGTGTTTTGTGTAAGGGAGTACTCTATAAAGGAGAGCTAAGTAAATTTCCCTTTATTTTATTGCATATTTATAAGGTGCTTCTGAACTGTTCCTTTGTAATCCTCTATTTCTAGTTACCTGATGTTTAGTCATTGCTTCTCACTTCTTTCTTTGGTTTTTATGCTTTTCTCTGTAGTACAAGTTGACTACCCCTCATCTGAAAATCTAAACAAAACACTCTGTGGCCCAAACATTTGAGGGCCAGCGTGCTGTCTTTGTTTTGTTTGCAATTTTTGTCCTAAAGTATTGGAAATGGTCTCAAATCCCAAAAGACTCTGAAGTCAGGAATAATTCTAGCCCCAATAAGAGATAGTTAACCTACAAATTCTCAAGTACATGGTTCATAGCCTGGTCTTAGATTACTGTTAGTGTTGTACTAACAGAAGCCACGGACTTCGGGAGGGCATTGCTTATGGCACACAAAGCCCACCAGATTTTGAAATCCGCTTTAAAAAAATGTTAGAGTGCTATGGGAGCTGGTAGTGTCAGGTGAGTCAGGCAGGAACCTAGTCAGGAAAGACAGCTCGGAGTTTTTCACTTCACAGGGAAAGAAGCTAAGAGCCAGAAAGGATGGTTCTCTCACCAAGCCCTTCTTGCCGGGGTGGTGTGTGTGTGTGTGTGTGTGTGTGTGTGTGTGTGTGTGTGTGTGTGT
>OU015753.1:99661535-99671848 GCA_907169655.1 Acomys percivali | reverse complement strand
TGTGTGTGTGTGTGTGTGTGTGTGTGTGTGTGTGTGTGTGTGTGTGTAATTGCGAGACATAATGCTAAAGCTTAAAAATCATAGCCAGCACAGTGTGTATTGGAATTCAGTGCGCATGGCTCTGGCTTTGTGTCTGTCACTTGGGGATCTGCAGCCTGGATTCTGACTCAGGGTCTGGGGTGGGCTGGAATCATGACTCACACGTCCCGGGGTGGCACAGATATTGTTAGTCTCTGCTAGGAGATATGTATCCTGGAGTTGTGGTTATTAACATGCTCAGACAATCACAATTTGCATGATACTGATTTCAGTCATTCCAAGTCATTTGTTTTTAATCCGGACAGCGTGGTTGAAATACAGAAGCAGCATCGTGTTCCGGTTTATGACTCTTATTAAGAATCGAGCTGAGGTGCTTCAGGATGCAGGGAGCCTTGTTATATTTTGTTATGTTTTAATCCCGTTTTGTATGCTTGGTGATGACCTTTTATCTGATGATTTGCTTTGAAAAGAATTCCCTGAACAACCATGCAGCCTGCCCTCTCAATATTTCCCTCTATTCCTGGTTGGTCTGCCCTACTTTTATTTTACCCTACACAGATACATTATTTTAATAGCATCTTAATACATTGTTTTATTATTTAAAGTAACAGTTAACACACAGTCATGTAATGTGAAGTATTGTGCTTCGTCCTAACTCACTTGGGTAAAGTTTATTTTCTGTTATTTTTAAATTAATTTTTTCAAGGTCAGCATACATCAATAACCAACAGTTATCATTTTGCTTTGATAGTAATTCTGTGGCGTGGTAGGGCTCTGAGATTATAGGCCTGTATTACCTCAGTGTTACCAGGGAAGGGAAATTTTGTGTGTGTAGGGTCATATAATGGTGTCACTTGGCAATATAATCAAAGATTTCTATTTTTCCTTTTCACAGCAGATAACAATATTTCTTTGCAGTAGAGGATATAATCCTTTGCCTGTCTTTCAAAGACAAAAATAGGTTACTCATGATATTTAATTTTAGGAGAATAAAAGTTGCAAATTAAAGGTGTCTTCAGAAGTTCCTTGAACCCTCGAAGCCAGTAGTAAACAGCAAATTTAAAATAAAAGCAGTTGTATATAGGTACCTTAGGTGTTTTTTTGCTTTCATGATTTGATAGAGTTAAAGAATTCTAGAGTTGGAATTAGCAGCTTGGAGATCAGTAGTGTAGAATCCCTGACTTCACAGAGAGGAAACTGTGACCCTGAAAGAGCTGTCCGTTCATCAAGGCTTTATAAGGGAATGCTGCATTTGGCTTCAGCTGGAGTTTGTCACTCCAGAATAAAACATACTTCAAAATCTATTGTACACGATTGTTTAACTTAATGGCTGTTATCAAAGAGAGAATTCATTTTAAGATTTTCTTTGTTCAGCATCCTTGCAGATTAAGGGCAACCTTGCTGGACAAGCTATCCACCCATCTGTAACCACAGTCCTTGCAAAGGCTGAGGCAGGGGAATCACAGGTGTAGACTGTTCTGAGCTAAAGTGAGGCTCACCTGAGCTATACAGGGAGATTCTGTCTCTCCTCATTCCCACAAACCAAACCAAATGAAGCCATCAAAGCTTGGGTAAAATTGCCCTTTTTTTTTTTGCAACAAAAGAACACAGCTAGGCTAAATCAAGCAGCTTTCCAAACATCTTCTGAAACTTACAGTGAGAAGAATACAGTTTTCTAAGTACAGTTTCCTCTCGAAGTTATCAGCTATTAATAGGATGATAGGCTGTTAATATTCTGAAAGCCTGTGGAAGTTATAGTTACTTTGTATTTCTCAGTGATCACTGTTATCATCAAATAGTTAAAGTCAGGACTTTCCAGTCCTCCTTCAGGTCTGGGCACCAGGTGTCATTTCCCCCCCTCCCTCTTTATTCTGCTTAACACGGGAAGCGTGCTTAATCCTGGCCTCTGTTTTAGAGTTTTAGCGAATAGAGCATCCTGAATAGCTGTGAGAGGTTCTTACTCCATTAGAGGGGATTGCGGCAGATCCTGCAGTCCTGCTCTGTGCACTGGAGAGCTTGCCTCTGGGAGCCATCACCCTGATCTTTCAACAGTGCTGTTAATTGATGGTGAAGATTGAGCAGAGAATCCTTAGTGATTAAAAAATACTGGGAGATAGGTGTGACCCCAGTTTGCAAGGCGGACATCCTTGCTTCTTGCCTCCCATCTCTGTTCGAACTACAATGCTAAATCCAGAGTGGAAGGGTGAAGTGCACTTAGACGCGTTCACAGATGTTAAGCCGAGATAAAGCTGGAACCCTTTAAGTGACAGCACTTGACTATTTGAATTAACTTTGTGTTTGGCTTAATTTGTGGCCTTAATTATTGCTAACATTCATGAGTAGGTTTTAGTTTAGTGTCCTGGAGGGATTTGTAGCTAAGGCAAATGTAAGAAGCATGTACTTTCAAGTACTTTTATTCAACTGATAAGTAAAAAGTGTAATACTGTAACATTCTGACAAGGTGTGAACAGATAGTTCTAATATTTTTGTTCAAAAAATTAAACTAAGTTTAAATTAAAATAATACCTTTGTCTTTGGAAGGCTGGTTTCATTTTTAAAAAAACTACTGTATGCATACATCTTCAGGTCACATATTTTAATAAAGTAGCAAGACTCTGAGCAGAATAAAAGGTTATGTTTGTCACAGTGGATATTATGCATACTTGCTTTTGCTTTTAAGTCCTTGGCCACAATTTTAAATACACGGTTTTATAAGAGACGTCCTCATCTGTAACTCGAATGGCTGACTTCTTTACCTTGTACTTTGGAATGCGTTTTAGTTGAGCACAGGCCAGCGATCACGCACAGAGTGGACATGCCACAGTAGTTTAGGGGACACACCAAATGGCTGACATTGTGGCACAGCTAGTAGACCAAGTTAGATTCTTATACACCCTTCCCAAACACTCTTCTCACCGCGCCCCCCCCCCCCACTCTTCAGACACTGTAAACTGGTCCAAAGCTACTCTGTGATGTGGCTACCGGTAGATGCTAGCCTGCTGCTCACTAATGTATGTTCGGAGCACAAAATAACAAGTATCTTCCAGCACCACAAACTGATTTTTGAGGGGTCAGTAGGATAAGCTGTAAGGCTTTCTGTATTTGCAAACTTAAGAGCTAACATTTCTGTTCTAGTGTGTTTCAATATTCATGTAACTTCTCCCTCCTTTCCTCTTCTCTCCCCACACCTTTAGGCTTTGAACATCTGTTGTATGTTAACATCAATTCTATGACCAGTTGATGTTTCCTGTCTGGTATAGTGACACGTCCCTGTGATTTCAACAACTGTGAATTACAGTCAGGATGATTGGCAATTTGAAGATAGCCTGGGTTAGTTGAGATCCTATTTCAAACAAAACATAAAAATAACCCAAAAGATAATGTCCCCTTAAAAACAATGCTGGTCATTTTTTGAATTTTAAATTTTTCTGTTTTTTTTTGGGGGGGGGGAAGCTGGTTTCTTTTGGAAGCTTAAGAAAAAAAAATACAAACACAGATCCTCTGAATTCATATAGCAACACAGTAGAGTGCTAATAAGCACCGAAACTGACCAGTGGTAGTGAGAGCATGCTTTTATTGGCCAGAGTAATTTGTATGCACCACCCTCCCTCTCCCATAAGGCTCTGTTTTTTTACAAACTCTTCTTCCTTTTATGTGTCTCAGTGAGTTCTGTGAGGCCGGAGACAATCTTCTATTCATGTTTTTATTTGCAGTAGTGCTAAGATTAATGTACTCATGTGATTTAGTTGATTGCAAAACACATTCAAGGAGATTTAGCACCCAGGTAAGATTTTGAAAATGTTTCCTTCACAGTCCTGCAGTTTCAGTAGTGAGCACCTCCAAGCGGTATGTTGAGTTTATGGATGTTGAAAGGATAGCTATGAGGCCTGTGGAGTGCATTGCTTGCAGAAGGAGTCATTAGTTTCCACAGCTGAGTGCTTGTGCATTTAAAGCTTAATTGTAACAAACTCTGGTTACTCATAGCTCAGTGCTTTTATTCCTCTCGTTTTAAAAAATTATCTAGGTCATCATAACCTTCTCAAAACCTCGTCAACTGACACTGGTTTTTTTTTGTTTTTTTTTTTCTCCCTACACATGGAACTTCTTTCTTTCTTGGAAGTCCAGGGATGAAGTCATCTTTATGCTTGCTTTCTATGCTTTCTATAATGTGTTGGAAGTAATTTCAATGGCATCAACTTAGACATGGTGGGCAGTGGTTATCTCTAGTTCTTTGAAAATCCTCCTGATCTTGTCCAATAATTTGTCATTTTAACAAGTAATGACTTTTGTTGTGATATCTTTTTTTTTTTATTAATTTATTCTTGTTACATCTCAATGGTTATCCCATCCCTTGTATCCTCCCATTCTCCCCTCCCTCCCATTTTCCCCTTATTCCCCTCCTCTATGACTGTTCCTGAGGGGGATTACCTCCTCCTGTATATGCTCATAGGGTATCAAATCTCTTCTCCGTGATCTGCTGTCCTTCCTCTGAGTGCCACCAGGTCTCCCCCTCCAGGGGACATAGTCAAATGTGAGGCACCAGAGTGATATCTTATACAGACTTAAATCTCTAGCTTTGAAGTCAGTGTTTTCTTAGTGACCTTCTGGTAACATTAACATAGTCACTTACCGTATGTGCTAATAAAATAGGTTTTGTAGGGTGAATTGTCACATTCTATCTTAACATAATACATTTGAATATGTATTGTGTGAAGCCTGTATTTGATTTTATATATGTATATGTTGGCAGTCAGAATTTCTTATTCTCCTTTTGTAAACATTAGTAAATGGGTATCTGGATTACATTTCTATTTCTGACTATTTCTGTTTGACTTAAAAAAAAAACCACAGGCTTTGTGTTGAGATAAATACATGGTATGTACTGGATATATTTTTATGTTCAGTAATTTTGAAGAGGGAAGCATTTGATTTAGAATGGTGAGATCAAAGATGCTGTTTTCTATATGACTGCTAAGTATTTTGGCCTCCAATGTGGTATAACTCAGAGGTTATCTTAAAAAAATCAGCTTTTTATGAATGCACTGAACATGGGTTTAGGTTTCATAAGTGAGTTTTCCTTTTCTCATACTTGTAGGTCTGTTAGAATCCTTAGCTTTGAAACCGTCTCCTCTTAGATAAAGAATCATTGCATAACATCTTAATCCTCAATGACACATATTTATTTCAGAAAGTTGTCCATTCTAAAAATGAAAGTTTGGTACCATTGAAAGCAACTAAAGAATAGATTGCTTTTCTCATAGGACAAATGTAAGAGAGCTGTTACGGTGTTGTTAGAACAGATGGAGAGTCTACCTGGGAGAGAAGGCTATAGTTATTCTAGGGAGAAGAAGTTATCAATTTAGTATGGAATATATGTGGAAATAAATAGTAATAGTCTGTAAGTACAGGTGATTAGTTTGCCATTTAAGTGTAAGAAGAATGCGGAAGTTTCCTGGGATTTAAAGTCACCTGAACAAACCATTAACTTAACTATATGTTTATATTACTCTTTAAAAATATAATCATATAGAGTCAGGAGGGAGGGGGAGTTGTGTACCCACTGAAGACCCTATCAGCCTCCAATAGGTAGCTCCCGTTAATGTCATGCAAATGCACTGATTGGACTTAATGTGTCCCAAAACCAGCCCACAAGTTGGTGATCTACAGAGAGCAGTAAAGAGAAGAGGGATAGGTGTGCAGAGAGGGTGTGGGGAGAGTTGTCAGAATGTACTGCATGCACATATAAAACTGTCAAAAGAGCAGACTTAATAAAAAAGCAAAATGATCCTCCATACATTTAAGATTTTTCCTCTTTATTTAGCATTTGCAAATGTATATCTTATTTACCTTTATGTTTCTGTTCATGGCTTTCACGTGTTTCTTAGAAAAAGTAGTACATTCTCCATTTACTAGAAATGTAAATGCTCACTCTTTGGGTCCCTGATAAGCTCTGTGCTTTTAAAGGAAGTTTACTTTGCTTAAGAAAAATGTTAGTATTTGCATATAAAACTGATAAATTAAATCTACCATATAAAAAATTAATTGTGGCTCCCCTCCCCTGGCATAGTAGAAATAAAACCCTGTCAGTCCATTCAAAAGTTAGGAAGGCAAACGCAGCTGGTCCAGAAGAGAGGGTCTAGCTAGTGCATGAAATTCCTGTCAGCATTTCGACACTGCATTCTTTTGGGGTATCTGTTATCACTGAATAGAAAACTGTTTCAAATTGACAGGCAGACAGAACGTTGTGCTGAATGTGTAAATTGGAATCATCACATCTACCAGCTCGCTTCACCAGGTGCCGGCTGGGAGCTTGGTTCTGCACAAGTGTTGAGAGAGTGCCAGGAACAATTTTTTCATTTCTCTCTCTTCTCTCTCTCTCTCTCTCTCTCTCTCTCTCTCTCTCTCTCTCTCTCTCTCTCTCTCTCTTTCTCTCTCTCTCCTAATTATCCCTCATCCCTTTCCTAAACAGCTTGCCCAGGTGTTTTTAGGAACGCATTGCAGCACAGTACAGGGGGTGCAGGTGCTCCTGTGGCAGAGGCTGCTGAGCAGAACTGGAGGAACATAGCCATCTGTGTGAGGATTGTGGCTTTCAATGCTTTTACCCCCTAATGTGCAGAGAGCAATGTCAGTGTTTTGTTGGTCTTGAGATACCATTGAGAATAAAATTGTGGGAGTTGATATTTAAAGAAAACTAGACTGCTTAATTAGGCTTTATGTTTGAGTCTTTAAAAATACTTTGATTTGCAAGCTATTTGGATAACTAGTGAAAATTTCAAGGATTGCAAAAACATGAAAGCGACTCAAGTGTTAATGAAAGAGTGTTGAATCTTGCTTCTTCCTGCTTTTTAAAATCTTACTGAAAAAAATGTACTGCATGATGTAGTTGTTTTGACTTTCTTCCAGTCATTTTCTGAGATTTTTTTTGTAATACAATACTATGATATTTGAAGATAGAATTTAAAATTTTATTCTCTTTGAATGTATATCACAGTTGGTTGCTCAGAACTATTCAAATTAATTTATGCTCGAAGCACTTGTAGCAGTGTTACTATTCTTGAATTAAACTACTTGGCTCACAGAATGCTACTTTAATTAGTTTGGTTAATTGTGCCTTCTTGACTAATGTAAATATTTTTTCTAGAATAGTTTACGTTCTATCTTTTGCTTATCCCGTGGGCAGTGAATTTTCTTGCTATATTTTCCATTAAAGATTATGGGTTCTTTTTTTTTTTTTTTTTTTTGCTTTTATTTTTCTAATCTTTGTATTATGGGTTGATAATGAAGTGCTAAGTGTTCAGAGTATGGCCACTGCATGCAGCTTCCTGTAACTTCTCTTGGCCTTTGAGAGTTGTGCTAGCATCTGCAGTGACCACACAACAGTAGATGGAAATTTCCCAGCATTCATTCAGTCAACTCATACGCAGGCATTTATTGTCATTTGTATTGACTGAAGTCTCTCTGTGCTTTCACTGACCACTCAGGCAGTGAAATTATGTTCAGGTACATTTCTCATGGGGAAAACAAAAGGTTAATTTCAAAAGCAGTACAATGTAGTGCTAATAAGTCCAGTGGGTTATTGACATTTTAAATATTTATTTATTTTGTGTGTGTGTGTGTGTGTGTGTGTGTGTGTGTAGAGAAGGAAAGAGAGCACCACAGAGGACAACTTGTGGGAGTTGGTTCTTTCCTTTTACCGTGTGAGTTCCAGAGACCAAACTCAAGTCAGCAGTCTTGGCAGCAAGTAATTTTATCTGCAGAGCCAGCTTGGGCACAATTCATCTTTTTTAAAAAACATTTTATTTTTATTTATGTATATGTGCATGTGTCTATGTATGTAAGTCTATGTCACATGTGTGTGGGTGTCTGGAAAGTACAGAAGACACTGGATTTCTTGGGGTTGAGTTAGGAACTGAGTTTATCCTCTGCAAGAGCAGTCAGCATTCTTAACTACTCTCTGGCTTGATACCTCATATTTTAATTGACATTTACCACTTTTGTGAACTTATTGCTCAGCCTGATGACCTTAGTTAAATTTCTGGAGTGGATGGAATATGGAAAGAACAGACTCCAACAAGTTTTTCTGTGACCTACGCTCATGTGCACACCTGTACATATGCACACATAAAATAAATAAACATAACATAAAAATTAAAAATAAAATTGATGTTTAAAGATTAAATATCCAAACATTTATTAAACTGTAATCTTTGGTCGGCAGAAAATGGTGAGGAAGGCATCTTAGATGAAGGGAGTACAGTGTGGTGTGAAAAACAGTATGACCAATAAAAATGTGGACTGTGTGCAGGTCACTGTGTGCTCAAGGTAGGGGATTGTGAGAGATTATGGGGTGCCATCGCAGCCAGGTCACAGAGGGCTCTGTGTGCCATGTAGAAGGCAGAATCGTGATTTCATAAGTGCAGGTTTTGGTTATAGGTTTTGATTTCATAAGTATTTATTTTGAGGGATGGGATGACTATTGAAAGCAGAGGGAATTTTTTTTTTTAAACACATCATCATCCAACTGATCTCTTCACAGCCTACCTTTCCACCGCCCCGTCCAAGAAATGTCAGAACTTGGATTCGCCTATTCTGTCTTCAAATTCCAAAATATTGCAACTAATTAAAAAAAAATCCAGCCACCAAGGGGGTAAATAAAACCTACCTGCAGCTGGGTTTATCCTTTGTTTTGGAGGGGCTCTGTTTCTTGAGTAAGATAATCGCTATATAGCTTAAGTGAAAAACAATGAAATGCAAGGAGAAAATCTCACTAATAAAAAGATAAAAAGGGTGCGACTGGCTGAGGCTTCAGGGTTAGCGGCAGTTGAGATTTGGAAGTTGACTGGTGAGGGAAAGGGTGATTCATTCGAACATATCTCTGCTTGGGAAGAGAGACCCATGGAGGTTATTTGCATTGAGGTTCACAAGGTCAAACAGAAGGCGGCCATGTCTTGCCTGAACACCAAAGCTGGAGTAACAGGTGTATGTCAGAGTCTGTTTAAATGCTTAATTATCTGGCTTAGAAATTCCTTCTGTGCCTACTGCTCCCTGTCGCTCACTAGGCTTTCTCCTCTTCAGCGCTGTTGTCTGACTCAAGCGTCATGCCTCCCAGTTTTGTCTCAACATGGCACGGAGTATCCTGGTATCTGTCCTCATTGCCCAGTGTGCTTCCCAATTCAACTTCTTGAACGCCTAGGCTTCACAGTTTTCTGTACTGTGGTCTGACTGTTTTTCAAAGAACCACACTTATTGCCAGGGTTGTCTGTGTCTAGATACTCATGGGTTCTCATGGTCAGGCTGGGTTTGCCCCCTCAGAAAAGTCTGTAACTAGAGTGGTTGAATTAGGATAAACACAGTGCTACTGGCTGAGTGTTGAGACATAAGTGTAAGGCTCACCAAATTCAAACATGGATGAACAGAAAAGGCGTAACTCAGGTAGAGTGCTTATCTAGTATGAGATACTGGGTTCAAACCCTGTATTGTATGAACTGGGTGTGATGGCACACACTTCTAATCCATTTGGGAAATGGATGCAGGAAAAATCAGGAGGCCAAGACCAGACTTTGGCCACATAGCATGCATGCCTAAAGCCAGCCTGGGCTGCAGGAGACTCTGTCTCAAAAACAAGCTAGAAAAAGGAGAAAAAAATGGATAAGGTCTTTGTGGAGTCAGTTTTATGAAGTTAATACTTTGAAAATATAAGTCATCACAGTGATTTGCAGAGGCAAGCTTGTCAGTGGTATAATCAATTCCAGAATTAAAAAATATTCCCAAAGCTTTAATATCCCATAATTTATAATGTGTTTACTGGAAGTCTTGCTTTGATTAAATAATAGATGTGAGTATGCAGAAGTGACACTTTAGCTTTTCTCTCTACTTAGTACCTTCAGTTAAATCTACAGCAGTGGTGACCCCTTATTGAACTCATCAGCCTCCCAGGCACTGGTCTCCATGTTTTATATTCACTGTCCTGGGTCATATTCCCAAATGATCTATGTAGTTCAAAGTATTTTGTCAATTTTGTAGCTGAGGAAATGAACCCATAGTTAGGAGAAATAGGCAGAGTAAATCAATACTGTGTGAATGATTGTAGAGATGTGTTCATCCCCAGAACTAACACAAAATTCACATTGCTTGTAAATCTGTATAATAAGGACTATCTACTTTTATATTGTATTCATCTATCCATCCGTCTATTCTGTCATCTCTCTAACCCCACCCCCCACCCCCGTGTGTGTGTGTGTGTGTGTGTGTGTGTGTGTGTGTGTGTGTGTGTG
>OU015753.1:99629892-99650850 GCA_907169655.1 Acomys percivali | reverse complement strand
CACACACACACACACACACACACACACACACACACACACACACACACCAATCCAAGCCAACCAACTAACCAACCAAACAAACAAACAAAAAAACTCAAGTGATTAGAAAGTTCATACATTCTAAGGTTGGAATGTTGCTCCTCTTCATCTTTGTCATCGTCCTCCTCCTCTTCTAGAAATCAATCTAATTTTAGTCAGTCCAGCTATTAGTAATGAATTGTCTACTGTCTACATTGATCCCCAGCCACGAAAAATGCCAAGCAGAAATAAAAACATGATAATTAAAGTAGTCTCACATAGGGAGAAATTGAATATTTTAGTCTATCATATGTAACTAGTTACAAATTCTCACCATAGTTTAGATGAAAGGTGAATATGAGTAAAAGTATTAATCAAAGCCATTGGCTTATTGGAAATTCATGAAATGACTTGATATTGGATAAAACACGTGTACTTAGATGACGATCACTTCCTGTTTGTTTACATAAACGGCTTTCTTCAAAAACAGGAGACTAAACAGACTTTCCAGGAGGCCAAATGTAATTTTTAATTCTTTTGTGGCTCCTTGAATTTTCAGATCTTTACACTGTGAAGCGCTGCTGACCTACAAATCCATGTTGTAGCTTATGGTCAATATACCTTAAGCGGTATAATACTGCCACATATGAAAATTAAACAGGAAAACTCCACTTCCATATGAAACAGTGAAAAATTTAACAGTGCCCGTGGGATCTGTGTAGAGTTAAGGTCTTAGCATGTGGTAGCCTGGCATTCGTGGCTGATTCCATCCATACCACAGCAGGTGTGCCTTGTTCATGCTCACACTGTAGAAGGGGACTAAAATGTAGGGAAGGTCGCCTTTTGTGGTGGGGGTAACTCAACATTTGTTAAAACTGAAGATTTGTAGAAAAGCTTTCACATGTTTCTAATTATCTAAATTGAAAACTTGCATTCCTTAAATCTTCTTAAAAAGGGATTTGTTTTCTTGATTTATGGCGGGGAAGGCAGGTTATACACACATGCACATGTACACGTGGTTGCAATACCTCTGCCCCTGAGAAAGGCAAAAGAGTAGGTAGGATTCTGAAGGTCATAAGAGGGCAGAGGATCCCCAGCACTCAGAGCTGCCTGTGTTTGTGGGAAGCTTAGCTTGTTAAGTCACAGCTGGAACAGAAACTCCAGTCCTCACAACTGGGCAGCAAGTGTTCTTAACCACTGAGCCATCTCTTCAGTCCCTTCAACATCTTTTTCAAAAATTTAATATAATTGATAACATCCTTGTATATGAGTGTTTTGCTTGGATGTAAGTGAACTGAAAGTGTGCAGTGCCCCTGGGAGCCAGGGAGGACACTGCATCCTTGTACAGCAGTTACAGATGGCTGTGAGCAGTGCCCCTGGGAGCTAGGGAGGACACTGTATCCCTGGACAGCAGTTACAGATGGCTGTGAGCAGTCGCCTGGATGCTGGGGACCAAACCTGGGTCCTTTGTTAAGAGTGTCTCATGCTTTTAGTCACTGAGCCATCTCTCCAGCATCCTTAAGTCTTATTTAGTGTTATCTATAGCATCTCAAGCCCAGCAGCAACCAGTGATCGCTGTTCTATAAACAACTTTTAAAAATCCTATAAAAGCAAAACTGATGTTGTTATCTGTCTTTTCTTGAAACATTTCTCTATATACTAATATAATACAGGACTTCAAATGGTAACATTTTAAATAACAAAAGAGCTATTTTAAAATAAAGTAAGCATAAAAATGTAGACAGGAATATAAAACACATCTTAGGATGTCATATCAATTAGATTTAATGAAAGTTCTCTTTTTTTGGGGGGAGTTTATTGGTTTGGTTTTTGATACTTGTTCTTCAATGCTAGGATGAACTTGTGCATATTAGACAGACGCTAGACACTGGGATATATCTTACTATAACATTATTTTTGCACAAATAATATTATGAAATGATCACAATTTTCATTTTTTCACACTTATAATTTTTATTGGCATTATACAGAATTGGATTTATCTGTATTTTGTTGTGTGGATAGCATAAAACAAACAATTTTTTCTTGGTTTTCCATTTTACTGCTTATGAAATTTTTAGTGGACTGGCTTTTATTATTTGAACAAACTTATTCTATCTAGTAAAAAACATTAATCTCCTTTTTGAAGGATATATTTACTTAGTTTGAAGTCACCATAAATGGCTGGTGCTGATAAATGAAGGTCTTGTACATTCATAACTGTTACAGTTGGCCTTACTGCTAACTAAATTTTAAGTAGGAATTTGGCACTAGATGATGGCAGTGTGTAGAGCCATTGTTTAGAAATTAAGTTCAGCATCCTTTGTTTAAAATGAAGATGCAAATTGGTTTGTTCCCACCAGTCTTGTCTTAAGGGAAATGTACAAGACCACAATTGTAATGAAAAACTTAAAACAGAGCAAAGCAAGCACACTAGAATTTGCTTCTGCAGCCGTGGGACCAGAGTTCCTTATGAAACCTGAATTCTGTGAGCCCAGAAAACAGTAGGGTCATCTTTATTTCTCGGAAAATCTTCTCAGTTTTTAAACCTGGGTGGTTCTAAACTTCTGTTCCTAATTTTTAAATCCTGTGTAATGTTGATGATTTGAATGTTGCCTGTAATATTTTTGCATTGGTATTTATCACACAAATAGTAACCACAATGAAAATTGGTGCTGGTTAAACTGGTGTATTTCACTGAGTCTTGTAGGTATATACTTCTGGAAAGTAGTTTAGTTTGTATGATTAAGTTTGTGCCACTGTCTTGAGGATACAGTTATGTTCATGTGTGTCTGTATTTTTCGCTTCCAATAGGGTAATGCCACAATAATCACATGTGTTCTTCCTCCTGTGGTGGGTTTTAATGTTTTTGTGATTGGTTTGTTAGAAGCAAAACTAAAGTTAAAGAAAAGTGTCAGAGACACACAATTACTTGCTTGTTCTTAACTATGTGAGCCTAAGTGATACTCAACCCTTCAGAGAGTGTGGGGGGATTAAACTGCGCAGATTTCTGCAGCGAGGCTACTGTGCAGACCAGGGCCTTAAAACCAGAGCAATGGAAGCTCTGTGTTTATTCTGTATTAGCATCTTGTAGAGAAAATGATGACACGAAAGCTCTGGTTTATTTTTAATTCAAGCTTTTGACTGAAATGTGAAGGCATTTTGAGCCACCTACCTATTTCAAAGATGGTATGGATGGACCGCCTGCTGTTAACATGCTGCTTGGAAAATGGAAGGATGTAAATGAACCGGGCTGATTGGCTGCCTCTGAATAGAAATGAAGCTGACAATCTGTCCTGAGTGAGCTCCAGTTAGGGAGCCACTAGTGTGTTGGAATCTCTGATTGACGGCTGTCTGTCACCCAGGATTAATGTTAGCCCCTCTTATTTTATTATGTAACTATTTGCTATCACTGGATAATTCAAATACCATTCAATCACTTTGTCTACCTTTTTAATGTCTCTAAACATGAGGCTCTGTAAACACTTTGACAGTGTTGAGGTAATCCTGAACTAAAGTGTGGAAAAAAAATCTCATTTTGTTTAAACACCGTTAAGTAGTAGATCAGAGTGCATGGCTGAAATGAATCCGTGGACAGGCCCTTCTAAGGACCCTAACCCACTCAGCCACTGCAGTCAGCATAGTTTTAGAACCGGAATTCCTGTCACAGGAGACAAGAACTGATACATTCTATCAAGTGTTTTGATTCGCAGGAAGCCTGGGCAGCACATTCTGATAGAAATCTAATAGTACCTGACTAGAGGTTCAAGTCAAATGACGTAATTATTACTTATCTCCCCCTTCATGTGGGCATACCGAATTCTTAACAGCGAAGACCTCCCATCCCCAAAGCGACTGAAAAGAATGTATTAAAAATTACAATTCATTCATGTTCCTTCTGATGGTTGTGTGGCAAGGTTAGGAGCAAAATGTACAAATTCTTTAGTTTTATGTGGAGGTAAGAAATGAAACCAAGGTAAATTCGCTGTCAGTAACTATTAAACTCTAGATTTCTAGGTGACACTAAGGGAAGTTTTCCCTAAGATAGGAAAAAGACGTAGGTCTGTTCTTCACGCTTTAAACTTTCAAAACCACAGAAGCACAGTTCCTGCTGCCTTCTGTCTGTATCTGCGCACAGCCAACCGGCCACTCCGCCCTTGCTCTGTACCTCTGTCTGGAGAGAACTTAATTAGTTGAGGTTGTTGTGTAGTTAGTCTTATGCCCTTTCAGAGATCAGAAGTGACCCTGAAAATTCAAAGTGAGCCTCTTGCTTCATAGAGTCAGTTTCAACCTTTTGGATCATTGGTAGATTATGGGTGAGGCATTCTAATAAAGTTTACAGCAGTTTAACTTAAAGGTAAAATCAACGCAGAGTGAATTCTGGAAGCTTTGACCTCAGGTTCCCCTCCATCTTCCCTCTAATGAGATTAGTTACAAATTAAATTCTTGATGAAGTTTAAAGCGAAGGAAGGGCTGTGTCTCTACCTCAGACTCGGGTTTGCCGCACACACTTCCTCACTTGATAGGCACCAGGCAGAGATGGGCCTTTTTTTTTTAATCTTTCATTAGTGTTTGCTCATTAATGTTATCTTGAGATTCAATATTTTATGTAGTTGCTATATGAGTTCAAAAGATAGAGGACTATGGAAAACTAAGCATAGCGTTAAATTTTTAGGTTTCTACAATGGTAAAAGGTAAAATTCCTCTTTGCTCAATGAGCAAATAATTCTTTTCTTATTTATTTACACGTCCTACCAAAATACCAGAATATCTGCGTTGCCTGTGGCTTAAACTCGTAACTCTGCAGGCTGTCTGCTCTTTCTCCCTACAGATCCCTGCAGCAAGTGACCTTGTCAAACAAGGGTGGGATAATGGGAGTCCGCCCAGGGAAGGTGGCTTATTTCCTGGCAGCTGTTTGCTGCTGTCAGAAGAAAGGCAAGACGGGCTGTATTAAGCGGGCACCAAGGATAGATGAACAACTGCAGCCCCTTTCACTAATAACACTCATCTTTAGTATTTTCCTGAAAATCTGACTAATCGAAGCAGTACACATGGCAGACAGTCTAAGAGTGACATAAATTCCACAGTGGCCTCAGTGAACTAGGTGTATTTAACTGCATAGCATATGTCATTTATTTTTAGAGCCACATTTATTGAAACCATAAACTTGCCAAGTGCAGGGCAGTACTTTGATTTTTTTTTGTTTGTTTGTTTATTTTAAGACACTTAGATTGTTTAAAAAAACCTTGGGAGAAGGAAACAGAGGTGAGGGGTAATTGAAAGTGAGTCAGAGCTTAATTTTTATTCAATTATCTATTTATTTTTCTACAAGCATTTATAGTTAACTATATAGGTTTATTGCCATTATAAGCTATTGAATGTGGCCTATTTGCCTAATGGCAATTAAAATTATTACAAATGTTTACCAGGTATGTTAATCATAAGTTAGGCATGACACCAGCACTTTTATTTCAATTGAAAGAAAAATATATCCTTACATTTTTTATATGTTTTTCTTTTTAAAAAATGAGTAGGAACGTTTCTTATACAATCTAAATCTTCTGTTTGCTTGCAATAGTAAAATCCTACGTGGTTTTATTGGATAAACAGTGTTTAGTCCTTAGAATGGTGCAGTGGTCTAGCTAGAGGTTTGTTCTCACGGGGTCAGCTTTGGGAGTGCTTCAAAGAGGTCATAGGTTCCCAGTAAGCAAACCTCTTATGTAGAAGACTGTTAGTGGCAAGCTGTGCTTCTCGCTACTTTTTTTCCCTTGAGTAGCTCAATGTAAGTTCATAGCTTCTTTTCCTGCTCTGAGACCCACAGTGCAGATGCAAAAGTCATTATAACAAAAAACGTGTTCCAATTTGTGGATTGATTGGCGTTCTTAACATTCATTCATAAATAAACAATTGTTTTGTTGAGTGTGGCATGAACTTTTGGAATACAGTTCCACAGTTATATTTGTGAACTTAAATTTAACTTGCCATGAATATGTGTTATAAATTTTATGTTTGCTAGTAATTTTTTGGAAATATTTGTGAATTGCAGTTATAGAAATCATAAAAATAAATCTATATCTTTTTTATTTGTGTTTTATTTATTTATTTATTTATTTATTTATTTATTTTGTTCTTTTGCAATTGTTGTTGTTGTTTTTCAGAGACAGAACTTTTCTCTATAGCTTTGGCTGTCCTGGAAATCACTCTGTAGATAAGGCTGGCCTTGAACTCACAAAGATGCCCCTGCCTCTTCTTCCCAAATGCTGGGATTAAAGGCAGGGGCCACTGTGCCAGGCTGCCTTTGGTTTTTAATTGTGTTTTTAAAATGATTTTTCCCTTAAGTGTAGAAATTAGATTCTAAGGATTTACTTATTATTGACTAAATAGAGTATGCATTAATTTTTTATTGTTTATAGTTCCAGATAACTAAGGAGAATGATTTTTTTTTTAACGTGGTAGTGATCAGTCTGCCAGTTCACTACTGTTCCCTTCACAGGCAAAGGAGGACATTTATTCCTTATTTTGCTCTGATGATATGAACACAAAATTAAGTGGTCACTTTCCAACCAGTTTGTCTTCAAAAGAGGAATTAAAATTGTATAGTACCAGAGAGATGCTGTAATGTATCCTTTTAAATTCCCAGGTTGTTTATTTTATAACGATAAGATAGTTCAATGACAGCAAAAAGCGTAAAATCTAGAGTAAGTAGCATCACAGGAAATGTGAAATAAATACTGAGTTCTATGCTTTAAGGGCCTATTCTTAAACACATTGAGAGTTTCTTTCCTTCTTAAACAGGTATCTGTTGTGTACTGTAGTGTTTTTTTTTCTTTATTCTACTGAATTCTTGTTGAATTACTTTATGTGTAAAGTTAGCAGGTCTTTTCAACATATATGTTCATTTTTAAAGAAGATACAGCACTTCCCCAAAACCATTTAAATAGACCATAGATTGATTCTCTAGCAGTTCTATTGAATTCACCGTGAAATGAAGGCTAAATGTACTTGCGCTCCTGTGAACTCACACTCCAGTCTCCTAAGATGCTTATAGCTAAGATGACAGATTGGCTTGGACACTGCTGAGCTGGACCATACTGTGAATAGATTGTGAATGAACATGAATGGAACACAGTTGAGAAGAATTGGGGATATGCCACAGTTTCTTTTCTCATTGTTTGGAAAAACAAATAAACCACCACCAACAACGATGGCATCACATAAGAGATATTTATATTATGACTCACAACAGTAGCAAAATTAGAGTTATGAGATAGCAATGAAAATGATTTTATGTCTAGGGGTCACCATAGCAGGAGGAGCTGTATTAAAGGGTTGTAGCATCAGGAAGGTTGAGAACCGCTGCTGTAAGGCTAACAATCCCACCCAGTGCCAGGAGCCTTGTCTCCTGGGTAATTCTGGATCCTAGCAAATTGACAACACGCACAATCAGTCAGTGTGTTTGGGAAATAATCCAGAGAAACTGAACGGGCTGTAAAATACAGACGTTAGTAGGCAAACTCAAGAAAAAAATATGTGAGGGTACTTATGAGCATTGTTCGAAGAAAATAGAGTTGATGTAGTTCAGAGTTTTGTTTTTGTTTTTGTTTTTGTTTTTTTAAAGTTTTAACCAGTCTCTGGCACTGAAATATGATTTCTCGGTCAGTCACTCAGACTCCTCGTTACCATTTAGAACATTAGTCTTTTGGGATAGGGAACTCTTAAAGCCTCACTACACTTCCCAGAAGCTTCATTTGGTTCATGATGTGTTACTCAGGTCAGAACAGGAAGAGCCTTAAAATGTGTGTGCTGAGATGAGCCAGATGTACTGGCAAATGAAAGGGCAGAAGCTCCGCCGTGTGTTCTTTACACAGCTGATAGGGAAGCTGAACTTTATCACTTGGTACTCTAGCCAGTTCTGATATGCTAGTACTGAGCACACCTAGGGATGCCAATCCTGCTCCTTCCTTGTCTCCCTTGGAAGAGTGACACAGGGGTGTGTTTGTCATGAGTGATTCTATTTCAGTATTTTCTAGTGTTTTGCTGCCTCTCTTGTTTAAAAAGGATTGTTTTTCCCACACAGGTCTACCTCACCTGTTTTCCTAAGAGTCAAGGATCCCAGACTGTCCTTTCTGTTTTGTATAGAACATGACCTTCACCCAGAGTGGTGGTATCTTTCAGTCTTCACACAGTAGAAATAGACCTCGGGCTACCCCAGAGCACATCCCCCTGTATTTGTTGAATATCAGTGCGCCAATGTCACACAGAGTGGTATAAACAGGTTTGCATGGTTGAAAAATGAATCATAGTGCTAACTCTTGGCTGATCCAACACTAAAAAAAAAAAAAAAAAAAAAGGGGATTGGTAAAAGGTCAAAGTAAAGCGTGAATTCTTGAGCTCTTGGAGTATAAAGCCTATGTCAATGTGTGAGTTTTTAAAGCCACGTGGAGCACCTGGAGGAAGGGAAGCTGACTTTGCAGATTGCTCCCTGCTCCTGGTGACTCTGCTCTCCCTCCATCCATCTGTCACTCCTCGGAGAGGTTTTTCTTCACAGCTCCACCCCTGTTCATCCTATTTTAATTCCTATTTCTACACTACTCTGTAGCTTTATGTGTTCCCTGTGTGGGTAGGTGGCAGTAGTTGATGGTTTTGCTCTTCTGGAGGTCTTAGATGTTCCAAGTGGAGACCTCTTCTTCTATGGTCCAGCCTGTTTAGGGTACCTAGTCCTCTGTGGTGTTTTCTCCTGCCTTTCCCTATCCGCTATGGTGACCCCTTTTCTCCCTAACCTTCTTAGTAAACAAACCCTACTATTTGTTTGCCTCTTAAAAATGTCCTATGAAAAGCTTACATAAAATGTATATAACTAGTTTCCTGTTTTTTTTTTAAAATGTGTGTGAGGGAAAAATGTGAAGATGGAAAATTGATGACTTCTGAGTTTTTCCTCAAATTCATGGTTTTTTTTCCAGTTTTGTTTTCACTATAATCAAGAGACAATGCCTTTGTATAGATTTAGTTAAGATATTTGTGCTGAGCATACTGTTTATAACAACATCACACATAGTTCAAGCTCTTCTGTTGTTCCCAGTAAAAATTATTTTATCTAAAAAATTACATTGAAAAAAGATTAAAAATAAGTCATGTGTTCTTCACAGTATGTCCAAATAAAACTGCTAAGATGGATAATAACACAATTAAGAACATTGTAAACATACATGAAGACATGATTAGGAGAGCCGGGAATGGGGGCTGCGTGTCTTTCATCTTTTCAACTGAGAAATGTGTAATGCGTGCTCTGAGTTCATAAGATTCCACATAAGTGTCTCAGCCAGCTTCAGCAAATAATTAAGAACTGAATACCCAAGGCATGCAATGAGAGAACTCTTAGATTCTTAAGGAAAGCAGGCATGCACATTGTTTCATGTGTCTCTTTGTTCTCCCATGGAATCCTATCTGGAGAATGGAGGGAATGATTTGTTTTAATCTACTCTTGTACAGTATCTTGTTTTTCCACATTCATGTTTGAAGACCTTTCTCCCTCCAAATTGTTCTTGCTGAACCCTATTATTTAGTGGTTAAGAATGTATTGACTATACTGTGTAATCCAAATGTGGCTGGCGCTGTTTGCTTCCCAGAGTTTTACATGTGGCCATGTTATATTGACAACGTCTTTCCTACTTAATTATGTCTTTTGTTGACAGCTCAAACTGTCTCTGTTTACTTGTATTTAGAATGCAGCTGGCAACAGCAGTTGGTTTGTGAAACCAAAGCACATAATTAGCTTCCCAAGTTGAGGTAGAGTTTGTTTCTTTGGGAGAAAAAAGGATTTCATGGGGCATATCACTTTGCTCCAAATGTAGTGTACCTACAGTGTGATTCATTTCTCATTTCAAAGCATCAACAGAGAAAAATATGACATCCTGACCTACTCAGCACTGTTATAATATAAAACAATTACCAGTTTTAAGCTGTTTTTCAAAAACTAGGAAACCAGATAGCAATATTCAGCTTATATATTAGCACCAGCCAATAGGAAATGCTGTGATCAGTTTTCATTCAGCCTGACGTGCAGATAACCAAACTTGACTGTAACATTTTGAAGAGATATAAATTCCCTCCCACTGTTGTTTCCAAGGTGCTCTGCAGTTACTGGTTCTACAAAGAAAGAGTGAGTTCATTTATTCCAACTAAAACTAGGAAGGAGCTCCTTCAAGACATTTATAGCACAAGAGTCCCATGTCTCCATGTCTCCATGTCTCCATGTCTCATGTCTGCATTGCTTACATGAGTTAGACTGGCCAACTCGACTTTAGTGTTCTACACTTCTAGCTATTTAATTTCTCACAATTAGTACTGTGTCTTTTCCTCATGTACCTGCTGTGTCAAGCAACATGTAGGTTTTTCTTTGCTTTCTAGAAACTAAAGTGAATAGTATATTCAAGTTCAGAATTAATGTCACAACATTTGGGCATAGTGGGACATGCCTGCAACAGAGTCTTGGCTGGACAAAGACAGGAGAGTCACGGGACTGTATATACAAGAGGGTGGTAAACTTGGAAGGCCTATCTTAGGCACATACATAGTGCGCGCACGCGCGCGTGTGCGCATACACACACACACACACACACACACACACGCACGCATGCACACGCATGCACACAGAGGCACACATGCCCTTACTTGCAACAAGAAAAACAAATAAACCAAGACAAAATGAAAACAAAGTGATATATATTTAAAAGCTTCAGTTGCTAGCCTTTATATCATACAGGTTTTAGAGTGTTAAGTCCTTTCTTTCCCATTTTCAGTTAAAACTGCTTTCTTCACAGCCTAACCCATGAGCGTCCCATGATGGTTCATGTTTTTAAAGAATCTTTTTCCTTTCTACCCAGAGTTACATGCAGACAGAATTTGCTTTCCTAAAATAAACTTTCTTACTATTATACTAAATTTTTTTTTACCTGCTGTTTCAAAATCATACAATTTATTGCTCTGTAGTTTTATTTTTAAATGGGAAATAGAAAATTATCCGTGCATGATGTTGCACACCTGTAGTCCTAGTATTTGAGAGACTGAGTCTGGGGCATTGCAAATTTAAAATCCGCTTTCTCTACAAATTAAGTTCCAGGCTGGCATGGGATGCATAGGGAGATCCTGGATAAATAAATAAATATAGCCTGATAGATAGATAACTATGGTGTACACTAAATAAATACAAAGCGGAAAAATGTGTACCATGTAGAAAACAAAAACTAAGTCAATGTTTTCAGACTAAACCTGGGTTGGATGGAGAAAAGGCAAACACATAGTGTGTTTTCGTACACCATTAGGAAACTCTTAGGTGTTACCTACCATCTGTACAGATGAGCAAGCAGACCTGCCCGAGTGACCAGATTTGGTGAAGCATGGAAGCATATACCAAATAATAAAAATACTCAATCAAGGGCATTGTTTTAATAAAAGTGATTTGGCCTTTTCAACATCCCTTGTTGGATACAAATTATATTGCTGATATTGCTGTTACTTTTTAGTAATGGCTGAAGTAAGTAGCAAGAAGTTACCAATTGAGTGGACTTGAAAACGTGTTCCACTGTGACCGCACAAAGGGAACAAATAAGGTCTTTTGAAAATCAATAGAATTAGGTCTGTAAACAGGTCTCTTCTATTAAGGTCAAGGAATTACAATAACAGAAAATTGTGCAATGTGTGGAATGCACAATGTAGCACTGCCAGTGTATCTCAGGGTCCTAATTAATGTTATTCTTACCCCCAAAATGACCAAATATAACTAGATAGAAATAAGGAAGGGATGGTAAAGGAAAAACTGTGTTGAGCTGGTAAAATCTACTTGGCACAAATTTTGTTCTTTTTGCTTTCATTTCACATATGGCTCTATCAGCTCTCACGTGTTTGTTTTCAGAGAAATCTAAAGAACATTGACACTTAACTTTAAGACATTGGGGATGACTGACTCAAAAATAATTCTTCTGATAATCAATTAGTAAATTAGTAAAAAAAATCCTGTAAACACAGCTGCTAAGAGCTGCCAAGGCACCTTGCTTGCGTTTTGTAACTAAGCCTTGCTAGGGATGTACTGCTTTCGATTAATTATTGCCTCCAGACAGCAAAGGAGAGGCCTTGAATCCAGCATTTGTATGGTCGCATGGCCCTGTTCAGTCAAGCTCAATGCATGTTACATGATGGCCTGAGAGGAATAGAAAAGCTACTTTCTCAGTCTCTGACCAGAATGCATGATGAGGCCTGGTGGCAGAGAGGGCAAATGGGCACAACAGCAATTACACCAGAAGCGAAGAAGTTTCCTTGACAACCAGTTTGAGGATTCATTGTGATTTATTATTTACTACTTCAAAAACTCATTCTGTGATTTAATTAAGGATTGAGATTTCCACAAAAATCTATCTCTTCCAAATACGAATGCCCAGTGACTATTGTTCAGGGGCACACGGAAACAACCCCACACTCACGGTATCTTAAACAGGGCCAGAGGAGGCGTCACGTGCAGTTCTGGGAGAATGTGCACAGGTCACACAGGAAACAGTTAACACCAAGGAAATGAAGCTTATACTGGGTGATGCTGTTACTTGGTACTTACTAATAACATAATAACAATAGCCCCTTGGGCATCTCTGAGTGAATTTTTACCTTTTTGTCGGGAGCAGCATTATTAACGAGCTTGCATCTCCAAGAGTCATTTCAGATACAACATAGACAGAGATTTTTTTTTTTTTGTAGTAACGTCCGTAATTACATAGCTTTCATATTTTTCAAATTATAGTCTTTTAAATGTTATTTGTAATCAGATCATATTTTTGCCAAAACCAGTTCAGCTTCCTCCCGCTCACCATTAGATAATGCTGTGTTGTCTGTGATTTCTCTTTCCCAAATCTTTCGATGCTCATTACATTTGCAGAAAGAGCTTTATGTGAGCTACTTATTCAGCATTAATTAATAATGAAATGTGACATGCTTCTTAACATGTGCTTTTTATTTAAGCAACAAAACCTTCCAAATAAAATAATTTTAAGCATTTCTGGAATTTTTGTGAAAATATTGTATTTGAACATATTCATTTTAATTAAAATACCCGTGCCTGGCTCGCTTACATTCCTGCTGTCAGAGTTTCAGCCTGGAGAGTCCATATATAATTAATGTAAGGAAAACAAGAGAGCTGTCCCTTGGTAGAAAACTGGTAATGGATTAAAAGACCATAGCTCTGAAGTTCCAGGAATGTGGCACACTTTCTCAGAAAGCTGCACTTAGGCCTGAAGTCTGGAAATACTAAGGCGTACCCCACCCGTGTAATTAGCTCAAGATAGACAAGTCCAAAATTATTTGGTTCTGCACTTAATATGGATTATTAAGTGCATACTCACTACCAAATATTATTTAAGCAGAACCTCTGCTTGAAGCAGAAGAGAGGACTGCGTGGTGGCAGCCGGCAGCCTTAGAACCAGCTGATAGAAAGTGCACAATGTGTGGCTTAAGTGCTGAAAGTAGTGGGAGGCAGCGTTGGTGCTGTGTGACTGCAGTGCACACTCCTAATGTTGGGATGGGGGAGGGGAGGGTGTGTTGCCTTCCTGGGTTCTGATTTGGAAAAGCTCAGCATTTTTTACATCATCTATTTCAGCTTTTGACCATATTTCAAAGTTATGATCACCAGCCACCATGAGCAACTGAAAATACTCTTGGGATTGATATCAGTTCTGAGCGTAGTCTCCCGTGTTGTCTATTTAAAAGTCAGCTGGTAGCGGAGAATAGGGTACAAACATGCAAGTACAAAGTTCCTGATCAAACCCTTCCCAGCAGCCCATGTCCCGCGGAGACTGTGCGTGTTTCGGTCTTCCTTAGGTCGTACTGTTCTTTAACAGAATATGCCACATGCAGGTACTTTAGGGGATAAGACGGTAAAGTGTGATACAGGATTTGATATTCTTCAGCAGCAGTGCTGTATGAATTGGAGTTATTCCTAATTGCTAACTGTATAGAAACCTTGTGGTTCTAGGAAGCCGATGACATCAGCACTTTATGAAAAAGTGAAAAAATTATTATACCCTAAATGTTAGTGGTGTGTGTCTTAGGGTTTCTAATGCTGTGAAGAGACAGCATGGCCATGGTAATTCTTATAAAGGAAAACATTTAATTGGGGCTGGCTTATAGTTGGGAGGTTTAATCTATTATCCTCATGGCAAGAAACCTGAAGGTATGCAGACAGACACGGTGCTGGAGAAGCTAAGAGGGCTGCATCTGGATTCTGCAGGCAGCAGAAGGAAGCTGTCATTCTAGGTCTAGCCTGAACATATGAGACCTCAGAGCCATCCACCCCCTCCAACAAGACCACACTTATGTGTCCTTGTGTGTGTGTGTGTGTGTGTGTGTGTGTGTGCGCGCGCGCGCGTGCACGCGCATGTGTGTAGGTCAAAGTACATAAGATTTGGGGTGTCACATCTCTCCTTCCATTTAAACGTAGTTTCTGAAGACTTAACTCGGTCAACAAGTTTACAGGTCAGTGTCTGTCTATGCTAAATGGCCTCACTAGAACCTTTGGCCTTAAATTTTCTTTTCTGAAGAGTATAGTCTGTCAAGCCAAGCCTGAGCTCATGCATTTGAGGCAGTGAGTGCAGGCATTTGACTCTGCGTGCTTCAGGTGTGGCTAGGAAGTTCAACAGAGCCCTCCATGTTGTCTCTGAGAACTGGGACTGGATCTTGAGGTCTAGCCAGAGCTACCACACCTTCCAGGCCTGGAAGGTACTTGTAGGAAGGAGGGTGAGAGGTCCCTGTGTGGATGACATGGTAAGTTACAAGAGAATTTGACATGGCTCCCAGTGACATGATGATACCAAGGGAGTCAAAAATGTCTCTTGATAAACGGTAAATAAATAGATGCCTGGTGGTGTTCCTGTGACACACTGATTGTGTTTTGGAGAGTTTCACAGCTTATTTTTAGAAAAGTGTTAGAGCAGCTTTGTTTCCGAGCATCTAGGTTCATTTGAGTGAAATGTGAATAATTAAAATGAAACCAACGTATACTGCGATTTGTCTTGTTGGGAGAACTGCGAGAAAAAAAAATGTTTTGACTTTTTTCAATTTCCACATCATATAGATTTTAGATTTATTTGTATTATTTTGCATGTTATATGTGTGAGTGTACAGGCCTCTAGAGGACAGTCTTGGAGTGGTTCCTTAGGAGATGTCACCACTTTTCTTTGAAGAAAGGCCTCTCTCTGATGCTGGGATTTCCATCATGACTGGTTCCTTTCCCATCGATTGTGTGATCCAACTCTGGTCTTTTTGCTTGCAAGGCAGTCACTAAACTCACTGGGCCAGCTCCCCAGATCCTTTGTGTTGTAGTAGGAGGTTTTTTTTCTCCCAGCTCCATGCTCTTGGAAAAACGACTCATGAGACTCATTAAATATTAAAAAAATACCTAGGCCATATAGCTAGGCTCTTCTCTGAGTAGCTCATAACTTGAAATAACCCATTATTCTGATCTGCGTTCTGCCACATGGCTTGCTACCCGCGCTCAGGTACCCTGAGTCAATCCTCTGCACATCTTGCCTGTTGAATCTTGTGCCTGTCAGTATCCCAGCATCCATCTCCTACCAGATGTCCCACCTCCTATTTCCTGCCTAAGATACAGTCCACCAGATTTATTATTGATAAGGGCTATATCCGTACAACACACAAGACATCCTTTCTACGTGTTTGTAGTGTTTTTAAATGAAAATATTTACAGCTAAATGATAATAATAGCTTAGATGACAACTTGGGATGTGATCTTTAGTTACTGAAGTTCTGTTTAGAATCTCCCCTGTTTTGTTTTATTTATTCTTGATAATTGGATTTTTTTAAAACATTACTTTCCCCAATTCCCCTCAGACAAATCAAGATAGCTATCACCTTTTGTTTTATTCATCTTTATTTCACTGTGTGATGTTCTCCTGCTGTGTGTTTTTTTAACAACAAGCTGTTTGAAAATAGAAATGGGCAAGTGTGTTTTAGTAGGATGTGTCCCTCTTAGAGTATGATTATTCCTCAGTAAGTGCTTGAACAACTAATAGCAAGTTTTAAAAAATCCAGCTCTACAGGGCAGAGTCTCTTATCTCAAGATTCACAGGATGCGATGTCAGGACAGTCTCCAGTTTCAGGCCAGCCTGGGCTATTTAACGAGTGAAATGAATGTAAATAAAATGAAACAGACACTTGTTTCCCCATGTGAAGATGATTCCTTAAGGAAAAGTAAAAGCACTTCCGCAAGAGGAAAATGAGTTAAAAAGTTATAATGAAATTGTTTCGAAGAACTAAAATTTGATGACAGTATTTGGATGATATTGGTTATATTGGCTTATTAATATGTATTTATGAGGTAATTTCTTTGTCAGGGGATTGTGAACATAACTGAAACCATCTCTATTCTCCTGCATGCTTTCTTTTCTATCTCTAATCAGAAAACATCCAAATCCAAGCTATAATGTGATAGGCACTGGGAAAATAGATATCTGAGAGAAAGTAGGGTTTTCTATTAAAGACAGTTACATAATATCCCATTATTGACAGGTATTTTTGACGTGTTAGTTTCTCTTATTTCTGCAGACACATTTAATGTGTACACTAAATTTTTTTTTAAAAAATTGTGAGAATATTTAGAAATAGTGCAGGTATTCCTGTGATTGTCATTATTTTTATCCTGTGTTTTGAGACCAGGTCTGACCTTGGATTCACTAGGTAACTAAGGATGACCTTGAACTCCATATCCTCCTGTTTCTGTGCTATGTGTTAAGGTTCCAGTAGCACACCCACACGCCCAGCTCAGAGTCTGATTATTTTGCTTTCCAAACGGTGAATGAGAAGATTGAGATGCAGGCATGCAGGCACAGTGGCAACAGCTGCAGGAAAACACACACAGCTCTTTCCAGCACTGGAAAGTTTATTTCCCATTGCTGGATCTCTTCCCAATTCACAGATAGCATACTACATAGAATTCTGATCTTCCTTTTACACAGAACATATATAGACAAGCACACTTGCCCAGAAATAATACGATACCATTTTAGAAAGACGATTAATGCACTCAGCAACGTCACCTTGTGTCTTACACTGTGGCAGTCAAGGTGACCCAAGTAATAGACTAAAGGCTTAGAACCCTTTATTCTTTTCCTCCATAGACAGTAGAGGTCTTGTACTCTGATCCTCTGGCATGGTTAACGGAGACATGCTGCTGCCGCTGATGCTCAGAACTATGGCAACAGCATTACATGCCAAGATGTTTTTATCATTAAAATATTTACTGGCTGTTAGATCACTTCGAATTTTTTCCCTGTAAGATTTCTAAAGAAAATATCCATTCAGGCACATCAAGTCGCATCAGACCGTAGCTGGGGTGGGGTGCGGGATAGGTGAGGAGTAAGGAAGGGGGGTGCAAGTGAAAGGGGAGGGAGGGAGGGACCGGGAGGAGAGTGGAGAGAGAGTGCTACTATTGGGATGTAAAGTGAATAAGTAAATTAAAAAAAAAAAACAAACACAGAAAAGAAAAAGGTAGTTCCATTGCTGCTTCTTAACTGTAATATTGTTACTGTTGTGAATTATAAAATACATATCCTATATGTGACCTCAAAGGGGTCCTGGCCCACAGGTTGGGAAGCACTGCCTTAGAATGATGGGGGACAGCCATTGTAATAGGTGCAGCAGTAAACTACAAAGAGGTCCCATTTCAAATAGGGTGAGTGGCAAAAACCAACACCCAACTTTGTCCTGTGACGTTTGAACACGTGCCGTGGCATATGCATGCCATTATTCACACATATGAACAAACATGCACACATATCACATATTAAATATGCACACACAAAACAAAAAAAGCCAGAGAAAAATTTTAATGTTTATGAAAAATCAATATTGCAGGACATAAGTACATGTAGTAAATATACATTAAATAAAAATGTTAGAATAGGGTTTTATTAACATTTTGGGAAAAAAACAAAATATCCATCGCATATAATTCTAAAATGTTACTATGTAGGGGAAATATAAACAAAAGGTTTATAGGATAATTTTCGTTGCATTAAATTGATTGCTCTTTTTAATGTGCATTTAACATACTTAGTTTCAGTGTTTAGAAACACTTTTTAAAGAATTATTTTATTTCTAATTTTGTGTGTGTGTGTGTCCATGAATATTACTGGCAATTATAAACCACCTCAAGATGTTGTTACTAGGAATCATACTCCAGTCCTCTGCAAGTGTCGTGTGCTCTGTCAACCACCGAGCCAATTCTCCAGCTCCATGGGAACGATTGTGATCAATTTGTGTGAGGATTGCAGTGATTTGCCTGTAAATGAGATTAGCGGTGTGCAGGTGCAGTGGCCTGGAAACCTACAAGTGCTCCTGATAGGACTTGACAAGATATGCTGATGTGGAAGGAGCAGTAAAGCAGGTCTCCCAGCTCTGAAGTAAAAGAATTCTTAGCCTCATGTCCTGAGTTGTTAAATGAGTTTTGTATTGAGATTTTCCAGGCTGGACACTTGGCACAACTAGCAAATACATAGCTAAGTAAGTAGTAAATAAACCCTGAGGACAAAGAATGCCTGGCGCTTACTAGAGGGACATAGATAAGTGCTGGAGCCCATGGCTGTGCTGTTGACTGAAGGAAGGAGGGCAGGAATGCTTGGCTGTGACGTCAGAGGATAGCTCTCAGAAAAGTCTAGTCTTCTATTTAGAAAGGAATGAGAATCCAGCAAGTAGGTTGAATGGTACCCTTGGCTTGAGTTCTTCAGGGTCCTCATGAGAAATGAGACTATGTGCAGTGTATGGAGAATGTGCTCAGTCCTTGTAAGGGATGCTGTCTGCTTGGCCTGGCTACCAGTGCAGTTTTAAGAGGAGCGAGGAGAGAGATAGGCCTAACAGGGATTAGCTTAATTCTAATTGCCTGCAATTATGATTTCATCATACACAAACTATTTACGTAGTGTCAGTTATATCTGCTGTATAATTTACCAATTAGTCTTGTTTCCTTGGATATCTGGACACAGGATCTAGATCTTTCAGAAACAGCACTAAATAGCAGAATTGCCAGCTGACACATTCAGGCATTTTCCCCCAATATGCTGGCAAAATTGACCACTTGGCAGTTGTTACATTTGGGTCCTTAAATGTAGTTTATTTTAATTTACAAAACCTGAAAAAAAATGGTGCAGGGTCTTTCGTTACTCCTATTTGAAAGGAGAGGAAACTAAAGGACAGATCCTGGAGTTAACAAGCAAGATAATTCTGCTAGCAAGCGTTGGAAGCCTAGCTCATGTCCAGGTGGGCCATGTGACGCAGTATGCCTGCAAAGTATCATGTGATTAAAGAGTTCCCAGCAATATACCCACCAAGGTGTAAGGACACCAGCAAAGATGCCAGCCTATGGTGTCACGTAGATGCTTCTCTACAACTTAGTTTAGCCTACAGGCATGCAGCATACATTAAGAGCTGCGTCCATGTCATCTGGGAGCCTGAGAGAACATGTCTGCAAAAGGTGGGTGATTGTGCAGTGCTGGCCATCTGAGGGCTAAGGATGTCTGGCTCTATTTGTATTTTCAGTAAGACTTGCTGTGACAGTTCCTACAAAGACATCAGTCTCTCTTGTCCCTAGACCTGTGTCTCTTTTTTTCAAGAGATGACTTCTCTTTTAAAAACCCAACATTGTTAGTATGATTTTGGGCTCCTGTGCACATAATTGGTGTGTATGTGTGTACAACATACTTGCCCTCTGCCTTGGGTCTTTTGGTAAGACCCAATGGCAGCTTTCTGCTGTCTGGGGAAGGTTTGAAGAGGAAGGAGCTCCTACCCCCTGCATAAGAAGGGTATTCAAAAATGCTGAGCATGCAGGAGAGAATTGCAACTGGAGAGACTGCCACCAAGTTATAAAGAGAGTTGTGCAAATGAGATTTTAAAATAAGACAACTCGATAGTGCACATTTGTCATTTAAGAAAATTTAATGGAATAAACAAATTGCAGCTTTTCTACCGCAGCATTCTAGTGCCATGATAACTCTTTGCTTCTTTCTTTGATATGTGTAGTCAATTTGCAGACAACTAGTTTTCTCAAGCACCTTGCAGAATTTAAAGTTTAACACAACATGGCATTGCCAACTGTGGGACACACTGGGGAGGTATAGAAGGAAGCAGTCAGGAGTTGGGAAGTTGTGACTGAAGAAAACACCATGAAGTAGTCTATTAAGAGTGATTTTTGCTTAACCGATATGCCATTTCCTTGTGGCATAAATCTGGGCACAGGTCAGTGGGGGAAAATATATTCCAGACAGAGTGAAGTGATTTGTGAAGGCAACAGAGACCAGCTTTTGGAGAAGCCAGGTGGGTTTACACTTCCACACAGGGATCTGCTGAGCAGGATGTAGCAACTCTCAGGCACAGAAAAGAGAGTAATAGAAATTTCACTTCAGCTCTCAGCACAAGGAGTTTTTATATTTTTAGATCATTTCCAGAAAGGGAAAGGCACTCTCTTATCTTTTGGGGCTGTGTGTGTGTGTGTGTATGTGTGTGTGTGTGTGTGTGTGTGTGTGTGTGTGTGTGTGTGTGTGTATTTAACTCCAGTTCTGTTTCTTGGTCCTTTGGGTTTGGTGCATATTTTGACTGGGTACCCTTGGTTTATATGTGCTGTTTTCTGGTGTACTAGAAAAAGACTTTCTTTCTTCCATGCATATGTACATTGGAATGAATTTATAATTCTATTTCTTTGTGTATCTCTGTGTGCATGCCACTTGTGTGTGGGTATCCATGGAGACCAGAGGCTGGTTCAGATATTCTAGTGCTGGAGTTCTGGTTTGTTGTGAGATCCCCAAAGTTGGTACCAGGAACTCAGGTCCTCTGGAAGAGTAGCAAGCACACACACACACACACACACACACACACACACACACACACACACAC
>OU015753.1:99610531-99621061 GCA_907169655.1 Acomys percivali | reverse complement strand
GCGCAGCACAGCACAGCACAGCATGCAGCACGCAGCACAGCACAGCATCACAGCACAGCACAGCACGCAGCACAGCATGCAGCACGCAGCACAGCACAGCACACAGCGCACCATAACTACAACCCGCATTGCAAGACCCACTGCTGATGGCTACAGCATGTGAAACCTTGGAAAACTTAAGTCTTATTTATCCCCCATTTCTTCCTCTGTAAGACAGTGAGTGACCTTAATAGTTACCATCAATAATGGCTTTTGGAGGATCATTAGCCATTAAACATTTGAAATATCTTCACAAGGGTTTGTGACAGTGGTGAGATAAAATTCTCAGCAGTGACCATTTGGGGCTGTGGAAATGAACTATAAAGCCTGACAGCCAGTGGTGGGCATGTGTTTGTGAAACTTTGCTGAGCTTCTGCCAGGGATAGTAGGATCCCACAGCCCTCTAGCATGAAGCCACCACGGATTCCCATTTCTGCTTACTGCACCCTGGTAGCATTTTTGCGGGGTAACACTGTCCCTTGGCTTGTAAGCCTTGGCCTTGGGGTCAGGTAGACTTGACTGGGTTTGGAGCTGAGGATGGGAACCACAGCCCAAGGCTGTTGTCAATGAGAGTAACAGAGGGGGTGCCTCCTTGCTCGTTAGCCCTATTTGGTTGTGGTTTCAGTTGAGAGGACAGCTTAGACATCCGTTCTGAAGTGTCCAGCAGCCCAACTTCCGGACACAGTAGGGGCTGTATCTTTTTCCACGCATGCTTGACTAGTCAGGAAGAGCAACAGGACAGGAGGGAGGCAGGAGGTTCCTTGGCAGGAAGGGATTTCAAAGGCCTCGGGTGGTGTTTTCTCCCCCCTGCCTCCTGCATACTCAGGTCAGCTGAGTGTGATAACCTTACTAGGGGCTCCTAGCTTCTCTGCAACATTTGTGCTCCATCACTGCTTGGCCATTAGGTGATACACGCAGAGACGGGGGATCTCTAGAAAGCTAGAGCAATGAGGAAAACGAGGTAAGTAATGCACCAAGGAAGAGGTACTGCTGTAGATCTTTGTAAGGCCCAGATCTACACAGCGTGGGGCAGCAGCTCAGGGCATAAAAGCCAAATTCAGAGTTGCCAACAGGATATTGTCTGAAAAGCACAGTTCTCAACAATGTTATGAGATGAGCAAATGAGAAAGCTGACCCATACTCGGGAGAAAACGTATCTAGTAGAAGGCGCCTCAGAGAGAGGCCCAGATGATAGATTTAGGTGGTAAACATTTCAAAGTAGCTATTATGGATATGTTCAAAGATTAGAATAAAACCATATCAGAGAATTAAGAGGAATTATGATGACAGAGAGTTAACAAATACATGGTCTCAGTAGAGAAATAAAACTATTTTTAAAAGACCTTGGAGACGATGCTGGCACATCTTCTCTCGATCATTGTTGTAAGTAAATTAGTGTTTATCTCCACAAATGCACGTTTCCCAGTTTCCTCTACTCCAGGATCCTCTCTCCATGGGTCTGGAATAGAGCTGCAAGCTGTGTCCTCTGAGATCTTACCACGAGATTACTCTGGCATGGTCTCATTCACTGACCAAGAATACACATTCTAGAGTGGCCACTTCTGAATAAAAATGACCTCATGTAAAGGGAAAAATTGCATTAAGAAGTGAAAAGCCACAGCCAGGAAAATGGTTTTGTTTCTGTTTGGGTTTGCTTAGCAAAAACTCTTGAGTGTTAATGAAGAGGTTCTGACCTACAGGGCAGGTGTCAGAGGTCAAGGTTCACCTAAGTTTTCAGAGAATGATATGAGCTGACTGAGGGAGGGACAGATCTTGTTTTTTTTGTTTGTATGTTGTTGTTTTGTTTGTTTGCTTTGACTGTTTGCTTGTTTCTTTGGATAACTGACATCGGTGTGGTTTTTTTTTCCTCCCCACAAGTGTTTGGTTCCAATAGCTAATCCAGAGGGTGTATGAACTCTGTCTAGTTTATAAGACAGTTTTGGGGATTTTCTTGACAGCACCCAATGATCCGCATTGTTCCACCACAGTGCACCCATTTACCAATGTCCCATGTCCATAGCTTGAAGAAGTAGAGTAAGTGCTCTATTAATTGTGGGTCAATGAGAAAAAAATGCTGTGATTAATTAGGAGGATCTTGTTCATTTAGATTCATAACCTGGAAAAAGTCTTACACAATTTTAACTACTTTGATTTCTTCAGAAAAGAAAGTGGGAACTTAGGAAAGCACAGGGATTTATTGATACAAGTTTTCAAAGGCCCAGACAGACAGACAGACAGACAGACAGACAGACACAGACACACACACACACATTCATGTACACAAACATACATCATACCACACATATGCACATATACAGACACACATGTACAGACACACACATACACATGTACTTAAGCACAAAAACACACACGACTACACACACGCACACATATATATACATATATTTACACATACAAACAAACCATTCACACATATATAAACACAGAAACATATCATACACACAGACACCTATACACACACAAGTACACCACACACACACACACACACGTCAATGACCATTGTTTTTTCCATATGGGTGCACTTAATCATTATCTGTTTTGTGTTAGTTGTCTGTGTATCTACAATTCCACAAGTACCATTTTCATTATGATCTGTACCATTCATTGAAGCCATACGTGTACTAGATAGTGGAATTCTCAACTCTATTAGTGAGCCTGGTGCTGTGGCTTGTGCCTGTAATCCCAATACTGTAGGAGGCAGAGGCAGACAGGTCTCTGTGAGTTCCAGGCCAGCCTTGTCTACAAAGTGAGTCCAGGACAGCCAAAGCTACACAGACAAACCCTGTCTTTAATAATAAAACAAAGCAACCTCTGCCAAAGCAAACCAAAAGACCTCTATCAGAGTCTAGCAGGTATTTGTGTTAAAGATGAATGTCACATGGATCCAGCAAAGCATGCTGCTATGTTGTTTTTAACAAAATCTCAATCGTTCGATTTTTTTTTTTTTTTTTTTTAACCAATAAAGTCTGGGATCCAGATGCTAGAGTGAAAGCCTGCTAGCTCAGAGAGGCAGAGAAAGCACCCAGCTGACCTTCCTTCTTGGTGGACATCCCAGAAAGAATGCCTCTCCCTAACTACCTCTTCACACAAACCCCTTCAAACTGAATGCCCCTCCCTTCCACTTCCTGTGCATCTCTCTAGCTGTCCTCCTGACTTTCTCTTCCTCTCTATGTTCTATGCCACACCACAACTAAAATCACATTTTTCCAGTAAATAACATAATTTCGGGGTTCACAGTATGATCAAATATCCTGCAACAATGGAGTTCAGCAAAATAGCTAAGAACCAGAATTTTGCAGAGATGATTTATGATCTGAAACAGCAGACACTGTAGCTATAGGCAAAAAGTGTTTGCTCTAACAAACTCCTATGTTCTTTGCAGTGGAAACACAAGAACCCTGATCCCTGTCCTCCTGTGATTCCATCCTAGGCATCTCCTAAGTCCTTAAAGGGTGATTATTCCTTTCCTTGCTTGACTGTTTTGGGTGACTATGATGTAGGCTGTAAAATTCCCTCTTTGTTAGCAGAACAGCAAGACACTGAGCTACATGGCTCCTCGAGTAGCTTTCACAAGCAGAGGAAAGTTCACTTAGATTTATACCTACACTCCTGCACACTGACAAAAACCAAATTTAAAGGGCACAGCTTAGAAATCACACAACTTTGTAATCAATTGTTTCTGACAAAACAATACCAAGGGTGAACTCTGCTCCAAGCCAGTCTTTTAATAGCATGTTCTAATACTCCTAAGATTTTATAATAATATGACTTATTCTCTTTTATTATGAAATTATAATTGCAAATAACCTCTGCCTTTAAAGTAGGTTACACTATAAGATTTCATTTGATGTCACTTGTTTGAATTACACGTTGCTTTTTCGACAAATAAATAAGAGCTTGGGAAGCCATACACATGTTTTTAATTAAGACAGACATAGCAGTATTAGGTCTGTTGCTTTTTAAGTACAGGATCAGAAGAGGAGTCAAGTGTATCTGACCTTGTAGGGGAAGGAAAATACCTTTTATACCTTTTCCCAGCTAACTCTCCTGTCCTGAGACGCCAAGCTTTGTGTCCATGTTCCATCCTTGTTACTTGCACACGCCTCCTTTTGTCCAATGTTCTCATATTGCAGTGGACCTTAGGGTCAGCTTCCCAGGCATGAGGATGAAGATGATTGTGTTCCAGGTTATACAATGCTTCTCTTCCCTCCGAAGTCTAGTTCCACGCTTAGTTTTCCCAGGAAAATTGAGCTTGAGCCGAGGTTGAGGATTGTTTTTTTTTTGTGCTGATCCTTTGGTTGTGGTCCAGCAGCCAGGTTTGGTTTGTTTGTGTGTGTAGGATGAGGTTCCTAGTACAAGGCTTTGGACTAGTGAGGGAACTGTACAGCTCAGAGAGAGAAGGGTTTACCACTGCTCAGACCCACACACACTCACTGCTCTAGGTTGAAGTTTATAAACTGGGAGGAGGTTCTCCTGAATCTATCAGGGTTTTTTCCTGTAATTGCGCTATAGAGGGTGAGCCAGTGATACAGAGTAATCTAAACAGAGATGAGGTAGTGAAGCAGACAGCTGTGGCGGTGCATACCTTTAATCCCAGTTGGGAGACAGAGGCCTGTGATCTGAGTTCAAGGCTAGCCTGGTCTACACAGCAAGTTACAGGCCAGCCAGAGCTACAGAGTAAGACCCTTTCTCCAAAACAAATACAAACACGAAACATTAAAGTTATTACAGAAATACTGTAGAAGGTGACAGGCAAGAAAACAGAAAGGAGACTCAGGCAGCACCTGAGAGCTTGTTACTATGGTGACTAATCCCCAGGTAGCCCTCCACTCTAGTGCAGCTGGAGCCCTTGTCTTTCTTGATCACCCTTTCTCTTGATCTTGTTCATCCCTTCACTTTCCCTGTCTCTGACCATTGGCTGTACTCCGGTACTAATTGACAGGATTTCTGGTTTGGAATTTTGGCTTAGATTAGGCTGGACTGGCGGCTCAGAAGATAAAGATGTTTCCTCACAAGCCTGGAACCCACTTGAGGTAGAAAGAGAGAACCAACTACAGAACTTGTTCTCTGACCTCCACTTGTATGCCTGTAGTGCACACATCATGTACCCCTTAAAATTCTAGCCTCTTGATTTTACTCAGGATTCTTTTCTAGCACATAGACCTGTTGTGTCATGTGTAATTTCATACAGCCCTTAAGCATTTTTGTGTCTTACAGGTAGAGAAGCTAATGCAATAGGTAATTCACTCCATTTTATAGAACAGGTAACTTACAAAACCTTTGCTCTTTGATGTTTATTGGAGTAGGTTGGCTCAGTGCTATCTTCTGTGAATATTCATCTTCCCAATCTTTTTAGTGATGTCACTTTTAAAACAGTGTCTATTAATTGAAAATATTACCATCCTCTAGAATTTTCATTGTCATAAACCATTTTAGTTACTTTAGGAAGAACTTTTAATATAAAGTGATTCGATAGTAATAATGCTGACAACAATTGATTTGTACATTAAAAATGATACAGTAAGGATGGTGTATGTCAGTTTTACTCCTTCACACTTGTGACAATTTTTCCTTGATTAGATGTTTAGATACTTATAAAACTTGACAAGTGTTCATTAAGTCAATTAAATTTAACATTTTCTTTGAATTTACGCAACAATAGATGTTTAGTTGTGATTATACTAGATTATAGGGAAAATGACTTTTGAAAGTAATTTTAAGATGTCTAATAAGGATGATGAGTTCAGGTAGAGATGCATAAAAGTATCTCATACTAACCTTCAGATGTCTAGTTAAGAATAAGTACATGGATTCCTGACATTTCTTGACTGCGACGAGTCTTGTTTCTTGAAAATGCCTTATTGTGCTGGACAGTGATGGAGAAAGCCTTTAATCCCAGTACTCGGAAGGCAGAGGTAGGCTTATGGCTCTGGGTTTGATTGAGTCCAGGGCTGTGAGCCAAGGGCACACAGAGAAACCTTGTCTCGAAACAAAAAAACAAAACAAAACAAAATCCAAACGAAAATGCCTTACTGAAATAATGTACCTAACACCCGAGTTAAAGACTTTCTTTCTGTTTTAATTCTCTTCAGGTTTCAGCAGAGCAGCCTTACCATTCGGGTTAGTTAGACGAGAATTGTCCTGTGAAGGTTATTCTATAGACCTGCGATGTCCAGGCAGTGATGTCATCATGATCGAGAGTGCAAACTACGGTCGGACAGACGACAAGATCTGTGATGCAGACCCCTTCCAGATGGAGAACACAGACTGCTACCTCCCTGATGCCTTCAAAATCATGACTCAAAGGTAGATACTTGGGCACATGTGTCCTGCTTTAGCTACTGTATCAACTCGGTAAAGTTAGTGCTTTTCCAAAGTGAATAGATGCTGCCTACAGCGAAGCTTGTGAATTGAATGGTTAGATTGTTTTTACTCACCAATGCTAATGTCTACATTATATTATGTTTTCTGCAACCTTTCAATCTGTACATCATCTTAATATAGATGATGGAAGATAGAACACATACCTTGATTTTATATAGCATAAAATAAGGAGAAGGAAGTTTCCAAATCTGAGCTTATTTCTCAGGGCTTCAGAAATTTGAAGTGTTTTCTGAAATCATAAAGAATGTTTATATGTCTGGAACTTGGTCAATAATTGCTCCTTACCCTTATTTTGTTTTAAGTGAATCTTTATAGTAGTTTAAGTTTAGTCACATCAAATCTGAATGGGAAATGTGCTGGGTTGTATAGTGTGAGTCCATTAAAGATTTAGAAGACCTTGATTTGTGTTTGGTGTAGTTTACCTATAAATCTGGCATGTTGCAGGCTGAGGCAGTAAGATTATGAGTCTAAGGGCATCCTGTTCTGTATGGAGAAACCCTTTCCCCTGCCGACCTCCTCCTCACCCACCTCTCAGTCGGTTGGGATAGGGAGCACATACTCTGTGGACCATTCTGCTTCCCTACAATGAAAAAATGAGTGTGTGATTGCTGCCCCACACTTCCTCTAGCATTTAGTGTTGACAGTGTTTGAATGTTAGTTGTTTTGTAAACATCTCCTTGTTTCAGTTTATAATTCCTTAATGATGCGTAACATGGAAGTTCTTCCCATGTCCTCATTCCTTTCTGGGTGTGCACTTTGAGATCATGTCTGTTTGTTCTTAGTGCCATCCGACCCCGACCCAGACCCCCGTCTTTATCACTTGGGCTGCTTGCTTAGTTTTAAAAATTCTTTGTACACTTGGGGTGGAAACTGCCTTCTCAGTCCTCAGTTGTGTCATATAGAAATGATTTCAGTGTGCTATTGGCTTCTTTTTTTAAAACTATATTTTATTAATTTATTCATATTACATCTCAATTGTTATGATACTAGCTTCTTTTCTGTGCCCCTTGTCCTTACTTTAAAAGAACTGACAGTAAAAGAACAGATGCAAGTTTAGAAAGCATGTAGCTAAGTGTACCCTCGTGGGCCAGGGTGAAATCTGTTTAAACACTTAAGCAACTTCCAGTGTCTGTTTCACATTTACTCAGCCACAATTGCGGGGCAGGGTAGAAGTTTGGAGCTGTGCTGACCATGCAATAAGTGTGCTAAAAATGACATATAAGGTATATTTCTGCATAGTGATGAGGGTATATCTGCCTTCCTCAAACAGTACATAAATGGGTAGACATATTCTAATAAAGTTCCTCTCTGTAATCCAAGCAAGTCCCTTCCACTTCACTACTTTATGCATTGTTCAAGATGATTCTGAGGATAAGGCAAAAGGCAGAACTATAATTTCTGTACAACTTGTAATAGAATAAATATGTTTTGCCCACACTTAGGAGAATTAAAGTGCAAAGCAATATAAAATGTGATGACACTTGAGTGTGTGCACCATGGTTTTTGTTAAGTGGGTACGTCACTGTAGATTGGTCTTCAGCTAAAGGGTTACAATTCAGTCTTCTGGGTTGAGTTTAAAGTAGGTATTTATGCAGATGTGACAGAATACCTGGATTCCTGGGTTGGGTTGTAAGCTGGGAGAACATCTGCGGAGTTGGCTAATGGAGTAGTCGATGGAGCTATGTGCTCTTCAACATAACATGGCCATGGGCCTCCATAACTCTCTCCTAAACTCAGATGCCTGCCTTATGGAGGCTGTTTGCCATTGTAACCGCACAGCTGGATAGGGCCTGAGTGATGCTGCTGGTGATTGTGAGGAGGCATCTGAGTATCTTTAGCCAAAGAAAAGATCAAGTTTTGAGCCTTATAGATACATAGTTTGCTCCATGGTGAGGTTGAAGAAAATCCTAAATTGAGCATCCTAGGCCAGTGAGAACCTACATTAGACACAATGTACCTAACTCTTGGTACCCAGTCTTTAAAATTTCCGAATTCATGGCAGCTCAGTGAACACTGTTATGTGTTTATATACACAGTGGTTTACTGTCATTGGGATCAACTAGCTCAGTGGTGCCTCAGTTCCCCAGCACCACTTTGTCCCGAAGTCCCCTCTATTTAGAACATAGTAACTATACTAAAGTGACACAATGGTCACATAGTTTAGCATCATTATTAATTCAAATATTTTGTACAAAAACCCCTTGATCTTTACGCTCACAGCTTTCCCCTCTATCTCCTGCTTCCCTTCCTCTGGGACACAATGTCATATCTCTAATTTTATTAGCAGATCACCTAGAAGAATAACAAGCTTTCTGTGTGGGGCTAGTTAGAGCAGAGATAATGAAAACATCAGAGGATGTGAGGGCATGAAGGGGAAAAAAATCAAACACTAATTCATTATTGTCTACACCTCAAGAATACATATTCTTAAGAGGATGGATGGGGATGGTATGTATTGATATATTTTAACAAAAAGCCATTACAGCTAGATTTTCAAATGTGGCCCTAGCTTGCTAGATCTTTTTAAAAAAACTAGAGAACATCACCAAACTTTTAAGAGTTCCAACAAAATGTCCTTTCTTTCAATTCTCTTTTTGTTTTGTTTTATTTAAATAATTCAGATTACATCTCAATTGTTATCCCTCACTTGTATCTTCCCATTCTCCTTCCCTCTCTCTTTCACACACCCTAGGTCTGTGACAGAAGGGGACCTCGTTCTCCACCATATGATCACAGCATATCAGGCCTCATCCTGGTAGCCTGCTTACCCTTCCTCTGGGTGCCACCAGGCCTCCCCACCAAAGGGAAGTTGCGAAATAGGGGGCAACATAGTTCATGTCAGAGTCAGTCCCTGCTCTCCACACAACTGTGGAGAGTGTCCCTCAGTCAAAGAATAGATAAAGAAATTGTGGTACATTTACTCTATGGAATACTACTCAGCTATTAAAAAAAGGAAATCTTGAAATTTGCAGGCAAATAGATGGAACTAGAAATGATCATCCTGTGAGAGTTAACCCGAACCCAGAAAGATACACATGGCATATACTCACTTATAATTGGACACTAGCCCAACAGGGATGTCCCCCTGAAAGTCTTCACTCAGTGGGGGATTGGGATAGATACTGGGGCTTCCTATTGGGAATCCAGGTGAGAAAGGTATGGGAGAATGAGGAAATAGAAGGATCCAGAGTGTCCTAGAAACCTACAAGAAGAACATCAAGGCTGGTGGATCTGGACCCAGGGAGGTCTGCTCAAACTACTGTACCAACCAAGGACAATGCATGCGGCAGACTTAGAACCCCTAGTCAGATATTTCTTTCAATTCTTAAGGAATTAGTATTCAGAATCTGAGACACAATCTCAGTTGCCTAAAGAGTGCTTGGTCAGATACGCTTACTTCAAGCCCAAATCCCAGACGAGGTGTGTAAGACTGGAAGACTAGCCTGTAAACAGAACTACTGTATACTGTTCCACTTTATTTAGTAAATGGGCTCTTCAAGTTGAGCATCCATAACAGAAAATCTGGATCATAGCATTGTATTACCAACATGGTATCACAACAGAAAATGCTCCCACATGGCTTTGTGACAAAAAGGTGCTGCAAAGCACGGTTCTGCTGAAACCCTGGAGTTACCTTCTGGCTGAGTCTAAGGTGCCTGTGAAACAATAAACACTGTGTTCCTACTTCAATCCTATCTCCTCAGTAATTTACTATGTATAATACTTGAGCCTTACATACCCGTTAAAAAAAAATTGGAAACATGAGTGTTTCAAGTTTGGGCAACTGTCTATGTCCTGGATATATTATGACACATTAGTAACTAACTGCTTCTCCATTCCTCTTGTTGGTCCAGTTTAGTCATGAGAGAGGCAGCATCTGGAAACAGGTCAGGGAGGAGCAGAAAGGGAAGAGTTTGGTGTGGATGGCTACCTGCTTTCACTGATAGAACAGCAAAAAAATGATGGGAGTCAGTGCAAAGAGACAGGAAGGTGTGGCCTTAGGGATCAATCACTACTGTTCCTTGCTTGCCAGATAAGTACACACACACACACACACACACACACACACACACACACACACACACA
>OU015753.1:99574663-99604576 GCA_907169655.1 Acomys percivali | reverse complement strand
GAACCTGCCTGACATATGGAAACATAGTCCTTCTCCTGGGTGGCGCTGCTATTTAATGCCAAAGGACAGAGCTGAGGCTGAGCTTCACCATCCCTCATTGTAGCTCCCTAACTCTCCAGGTAGACAGCTTCATTTCCCAGGGGTTCAGATCCTCACTCTGCACAAACTTGTTTCTGACTTGGCTTCCCCCAATAGAGTTTGGAGTTCTTCTCCCAGCAAGCCTCTTAGAGAGCTCTATTTCAAATGTCACCTCCTGCGTTGCCCAACCGAAGGACAGTGCTGATATTAAATATAAAACAAATCCTACAAGGATATTGGCTACCTATGTTTTAAGTATGGGAGTGAAGTTTTAAAACTAAGCATTTGAAAGCAAAGAACAACAAGAAAATTGTCGGAGTTCAAGTGTAAAAATGGATTTTTTCATCTTTGCCGTGTCATCTCTTTTTCTTTAACGAAGGACACTATTTTGACCTTTGTGTAGCCCCTAAGCTTTTTAGCTGCAAGCAAAAAGCAACGATTCCTGATTGAACCCAGAAAATTTTGTGCTGCTGAGGATGTAGAGATTCATGACTTTTCGGGCATCCTAATGGCATTTTGACATTAATGACATTGCTGAAATAGAAGTGTGTATGGGTCAATGATAAGAGCAAGGTCCACCATGTTTCTCCTTCTTAGTAATAATGTATCAAATACGTTTAATAAATTGACCATGATTTCTAGCACAAACTATATAATGATTGTGGACTTACTGCTTCAGCTATTATTGATGATGGTTTTTGTTTTGTTTTCTTTTTTTTCTTTTTGCAAATAAATATGCTTTGGAAACTATATGTACCACCTAGAATACTATTTGTTCTACCTGGATATTGTATTTTGTTAAGTTGTGAAACTCCTAAAGTTGAATAGTAAGGTTGAGTTGGTTGTGTCCAGGCTGATAAGGTCTGTCCTGTGTCTCTAATTGAAGTGATAAAGATGGTTTTCCAGCCCATCTTACTAAGGAGCTTCTCCAAATCTAGATGTGAGGCGTTTTCAGCTTGCAACGGCCTATGTTGAATGGTTCACAGCATTTGGCCCTCCCTTTGTTCCCATCCCTGCTTGCCCATGAAGTCAGTGGTGCTTAAAGCTCTTAGGTCCCCACCAGCTGCACCTTCTATACAACTTACTGATAGAAAGTAAATCCAGGCTGTGAGTACATTATGAAAGGGAAGCGTTCTGTCTTCACTGTTATTAAAAATCACATCTACGAAGTCTCCCCATTCAGGGGATGTGGTCAAATATGAGGCACCAGAGTACGTGTGAAAGTCAGAGGACGGATAGCAGGCTACCAAGAAGAGACTTGATACCCTATGAGCATATACAGGGGGAGGAAGTCCCCCTCAGTCACAGTCATAGGGGAGGGGAGTAAGGGGAAAATGGGAGGGAGGGAGGAATGGGAGGATACTAGGGAGGGGATAACCATTGAGATATAATATGAATAAATTAATAAAATAAAATAAACACATCTATGTTATTTGTACAAGTTATGAATCAGAGAAATTCTAAACTATTGTGTCTCAGGGTTTTCGAGCCAGGTTAACTTAGGAAGAGTCTGACCTTGTCAAAACGTCCAGAATGTGCCCTATCAAATGCGCTGCATGTCCTAATATGTCAGTCAAAGGTATCCATGAGCAACTGGCAAGAATATGCATTTACAGGAGTGCAGATTGGTGTGTGAGGAGATTAAGTTTATAAAAGGTACAGTGGTGTGCACAGCACATGGCTCAGATACTCTGAAAACTATAGCTAACCATTCAGATATAACATGCTAATGCAGAGTAGAGAAACCAAATCTCCTGTATGGTACAGCATGCTTCCAAACATAGATGGGTGATAGGAAACAGAGTAACTTAGATGGAAAATACGCTGTAGATTGAAGGGGCACTGAGATCTGTGAGCAACTACTGCACACTGAACTTCATCCTTCCTGCATTCTGCACCTTAGCATCGCCATCCACCATCTTCTTTTTAGTACTATAATTTCCTTTATTCCCCTTTGGCCAAGGAGCAGGGGTCTTTCAAATATCCCCCTTTTTAATTCCTAAAAACATGCAATCATTGTGTGTGTGTATATATATATATATATATATATATGTGTGTGTGTGTGTATACATGTATGTTTGTGTGTGTATGTATGTGTGTGTGTGTATATATATATATATATATATATATATATATATAATTTGTCATTGTTTCCAGTCATGTCTTTATTGAAATAGATATAAGGGTTTGAGAGGCTTGTATTAACTCTGAAGCCACCAGAATTCATGCTTTTATAGCAGAGACCAGTAATACACAATTCCACACACATTTTGTTAGTTTTTCTCTACATAGATATTGTTTGTATGTGGTTATTTTAGGGTATTATTATCTCTGTAATAGATTAGTCTGTCTGTCTGTCTGTCTATCTATCTATCTATCTATCTATCTATCTATCTATCTATCTATCTATCCATTTATCTGTCATCTCTCTTTATTTCTATCTTTTTTAAGATGATGTGTCCTCTTGTGACTGAGATGTAGCAGGATGCTTTCCTTGATCCACACTTTTTAAAAAGAGCTCTTTGGGTAATAGGCTGTAGACTGAATGCTTATGAGTTGTGTTCAGTTATCGAAAATGCCATCAGCAATGCCTTGTTGCTTTCTTATCAGCTACTTCCTGCTGTCAGCTTGGCACTTATTTCAATAGAAAAGGATTTGCATCGAATGTGATGCCTTATTATATGCAGCTAACACAGGGTTTTTAATTGTGCAAACACACCAGACTCCTGCGGTGGTAGTCAATTTGATAAAAGGATTAGATTATGAATATTTTGTCATGATTAAATATTACTTCTGATTTATCAGAGGTAAGCCAGTGAAATTTGTCATCTATTTATCAGTCAGATGAGACTCCATTAGATTTGAGTGTGAATCACAAAGTACCCATCTCTTTATATTGTCTCCTGAGGAGTTGATGTTTTATATTCAGATGCGGGTGTTGAGGAGTGTTTTGGGCCTTCTTCCCAGCTCAGCTGACTTGTTCCATTACCCCAAGGGTCTGTGTTTCTAGCTTTGGCCTAAGATTTTTTATTTTTTTTATCTTCAGGGAAACAATATCTATACCTATACAAAATTTCTGCAGTTTTTTTTTTTTTTTTAAGGAGATGACTGACATGTATCATAAGCCATTTTAGGTTGCTGAGTCCTTAACAAACAAACAAAAAGATGAAGCAGAAAATAAGAAATGCAATTTAGAAAGCACTCATTCAGTGATTACTTCTTGGTAAAAGTGGTTCTAAGCATTGTACAAATTTACAAGAAGCCTACCAGGGAAGTAAAACTTAAGCTCCAGTAACCACTAAAGTCATATGATAAAACAAAGCAAAACACTGAATATTTGAGAGGTAAATTCTATTAAACAAGTAGATATGAAGTTTACTCTTTTGCTTTAGATAATGACAAACTGACTACAATGAAAATAAAGCATAGAACATTCAATGTGGAACATAATGTAAATAATTGACAAGTAAATGCACGGACTTTATAGGTAAAGAATACAGAGTAAAATGTTTTTGAGTTCCAGTTCCACAGAAGAACTTATACTGTGGCCAGCGTGGTTTGTACTGGCTTTCTCCATCCACCCGGCCCTTTGTCATGGAGACCTTCCTTCCATGCCCAATGGAGAGTCACTGCTTAGGCCACACCGAGGTACCACCTGGAACTGGAGAAACTCAGTGTATTTTTGTTTGTTTGTTTGTTTGTTTTGTTTTGTTTTGCCTCAGAGACTCAAGGGATCTTCTTCATAAAGGGAAAAGCGGGTTCCAGCATGCAGCAAGTTTTATGTAGTACACTAGTGTCTAGTGTTTCCAACCACAGATGCTCAAGAATCTAGAAGTCTACACAAAAAAGTGGCTGCTATGGAGATATCTTTGTTCTTTTTCTGTTGGAAATCAGTTCTGAGCCATACTGTGGAGGAGGTGTTTTTTGTTTGGGTTTAGGGTGTGGTTTTGGTAACTTAATCAAATTCTCTTGATCTTGGATGTTTTATCTGTGTTCGAGAGGGACTATTTTAAGCAGCTATTTAAAAACTGACTTCTTGGCAGCCCTCGGTTTGAACAATAAGTGAATGTTAGAAGAAGGGAGGCAAAGGGTGGCTTGAGGCAGAATCGAATACCCTGCCTGGCTTCCCTTATTTTTCAGTACAGTTAAATAGGCGTGGCAGGATGCTTCTGTTGTTTAGATCTGACTCTAATTTGGTATCTATATTTGATAGATGTATAACTTACTCTTGGACCTATAGTTAATGAACTAGCAGGATCATTTATGGCAAAGAAGAGCCATGGGGGTGAAAATATTTCTTCAGTGAATAATCTTTCATAAACAAATAGTTACAAGGGAAAAAGATTTGAGGTGACCAATCAAAATCTGAGTGTAATTAAAGCAGAACATGGCAATCGAATATGTGACGGCACAGTTGCCAACATCTTTATACTATGGAAAGAGTACCCTTCATTCACACTGTGTGTCTGTATGAATGCTCCCGGAAAGATGGGATATAATTTCATGACAAGAGGAGTTGACAAAAGATAACATGAATTTCTTCTGGGTTGGAAAACAGCACACATGGGAGCGAAGCATAGGTGCCATGGCTCCTACAGGGCACAAAGCTGACGTGATCAGGGAGAGACAGCTGGCCTTTGAGTTAGTCTCCTGGCAGGTTGTCTTTAGTGGAAAGCATTTCCCCCCATGGAGCTTCGACAGAGGCGTGCACACCACAGCCGTTCCTCTGCAACACTGGCTTATTAATCAGTTTGTAGTAAGACATTAAGTTGCTCACTCAGAACTTTTCACTCCTTTTTAGAACACCACATATTTTTTATGTACCCTTTTGTAAACTACGACAAATATTTTATGGCCAAACATTTTAGAAGGTGGAAAAAAGTAAATAAAAGACTAGTTGTAACATAGAAGTGTTAACAGAAGTGCGTTTTTGTGAGGAAAAGTCACGCTTGGAAATTATCTTGCACTGAGTATGAGTGAGCAATGGAGCTTTCTGGCCACTTGATTAGCACAGAGGGTAATAAGCACTGTACCAAAATATGAGAAACTTTCCCTCAATTTATTACTTTACCAAAAAGCCACATTCCCAAAAGTTTTAGTGCTTTATTTTTGAGCATCCAATTTGATTCGTATGGGATGTTTATCAACATTTGCTGCAGTGTTTAATATAAATGAGAACTGTAGAAGCCGAGGTTATTTATACTAGTTGTTATTAATGAGACTGGGAATTTGTCTATGTTCGTTATAATATTGACTAAATGACAACCTGTCTAACATAAAGAGTCAAAAAAAATCTCAATGGTGTAATTTTCCTGTTTGTCAAATTTGTATACACACCTAGAGAGTAATCCTTAACGTGACGTTAAAACAGCGCCACACGCGTCTCTGACTCTGTGCTGCCCTCCAAAACTCCTTCCCCTCACAGCTTCTTTGCTCTTTTTCAAACTCTAATTCTCTGAGTGGGTAATTAACAGACCAGCGGAGCCATTTGTGGCAAAGAAGAGCCATAAGGGTGAAAATATTTCTTCACTGAATGATCTTTCAGAAGTAAATAATTACAAAGGAAAAAGATTTGGGATGACCGATCTAAATCTGAGGATAATTAGACGGAGTGGAGCGTGGACATCGAAGCACTTGGCATGTACAATTCTCACATCATAACAAAACTAATTAAATATTTAGAAACCAAAATCCCCTCACAATTTGAAGAAAAATAACCCAGGACAAAAGGGTCTGTAACTTTGCAGATAATTAGCAAAGGCTATAGGAGAAAACGACATCACAGAACAGCTCTGTGGCTCCACAAGGTCACATCCTGTTACGCTGTCTCTTTTATACAGTCTGGTAACAAGTCTGCTGCTAATTTCATCTAACTAGGGCATCCCATAGTGATTTCCCATTTCCCTTGTTAAAAATGCGACAGCGTATGCAAGTGCAAACTGTAACAGGTTAACAATACTCTTTTTTTTTTTTTTTTACAGTTTTTTTTTCAAATATTAAAGGTATAAGTCTGGAGAATTTAGGTACAAAAGCAATACTTTTGAAATACTATTTTACTTTATGAATTTTTGTCCCCACTTAAATGCTCTTATTCTTTTCATTAAGTAGTTAGACCTCATGACCCTATGAATGGAGCAGTCTTAGCGGCGTGCTTTGTAAATAAATGCCTCTGATTTCGCTAATAAAAGCAAGTGCATTTGTGTTGAATGTGCATTTCTGCAAGCAAGAAACTTTGTTTTGGATTAATAAGGCTCAGAGTGAGTCAAACCTCATTTGCATTAAACTGACCCCAAGGTCCAGTAAAAACTGTAAGGAGTTTCAGTGGATCCTAAAACACACACAAAAAGTTGTTTTTAGTGCAGCAGTGCCACTTCAAGATGCTTATTTTAATAATTAATATGGAATTTTAAGATAACTTTACAGCCTGCAAGATACAAAATGTATATGCTTTAGGATCTATGTATGTTGTGGTTGTTTCTTGGCACAGTGGTTTACTGTTCTTCAGACTGACCGTGGATAGTATAGCTGCTCCTGTTATTCTTGTTTCCAGCATCTACAATAAATGGAATGATAGAACCTTAGCAATGAACTTATTACATAGGATTATTACGTAGGATTATCACATAGGAACGTACTACATACTGGCTGACTTACCCAGAGCTGCTTTTAAAGGAGCCCTACACTTTTCTTCCACACAACATTAACAGTCAAATAAGACCTTAGGTATTCCTAGCACAAAAACACACACTCGTTTTTATGGATATGTATGCAGTAAGTTAGATTTTATTTTTTACAATGGTTCACATAGCGGTTTCACAGATTTGATCACAACAAACCTGAAAAGCAGTAGTATATTAAGACTTTTGATAACATAACGTGTAGGAGATTGACTAGTATACAATTTTAATTACTTAGTTTTTCAAATTATTTGTCTGTGCATGGCTAGTATGCAATGCCCTAGGTTCTGGTACAGTAGCGACTCTTTCAGAAATGATTTTGAAATGCATTGAATAAGACAATATTCTGTAACTCATACAAGCAGCAGCGTAGCATGCCTAAGGAATTAAGTTCTGTGTGAAACTCTTCTGGATAATACAAATTACAAATAAATCATGAGAATATAGTTGTGTGACAAATGGCACTATCCTATGGAACTTTCCTTTCTTGCCATGTTAATTCCACATCATTTAATTTCCTAATGTCATGTTTACCTAGCAATTAGCTAAGCTCTCACATCATCATTAATACATATTTAAAGAAAGCAGAATCTGCTTCCATGGCACTGTGAAAGTTCAAATCATAAAAAGACATTTCATTGTAAACTTTATTTCATGGAAAAGAAAGATGATTATTTGAGCACTAATTGGCATCCCTCCTGACCCAAGTCAAGACATGATCTCTGTCTCCTTTTCTTGCTTGACTTGAGTACTTGGTTTACATACATCTCTTTGCATTGGCTCTCACCTGCTCACAGGGACAGATCACATGCTGTGGGTAGAAAAATATATCTTCATCCTGTACTAAGAGGGACGAATGTAAGAATAATAGAACCAGACCATATAAAACGTTAGCATATGGAAGAATGATTACAATAAATAACTAACCTATACATTAAGTGTTTATTGTTTTCTTTCATGATATGAACATTTGTCCATACTAACAGGACTCTATCAGGCCAGGTAAACTTATTGACACAAACTTGAGTGTCTGCTCTATGTTTTTTGTTTGTTTGTTTTGTTTTTTGTGAACCATGCTTATTTGCAAGCAGAAATAACCAGGTTAGACATTTACCATAATTTCCATCAATCAGAAACATTTAGTGAAGACTTTTATGTTTATCATATGTTCATCTCCAATGAGTCTTACAAGCTTCCATATATATATATATACACAAATATATAAACTTATAGACATATTAATATATACTTCAAATTATATATTTAATATATTATTAAATACATATTAAATAATATGTATGTTCATATTACACACACACACACGTTAGTTTCTATTTCTCATCCACTCCTCTTTGCTGCAAGGCCTCTATATTTGCTTAGCCTCTGTCCTTGAATACAGTGAAGTATACCATTGATGTTATTTATTTCTTGTTGTTGCTTGAAGCTCATGAATTAATGCTGTTCATACTCCACCAATTAGATCCTTTGCAGAGATTGGGCTATATGTGCTCTGCTTGCTTAGAGTACACAATTCACCAAGGATGTGAATATACAGTTAGCACCATGACTGCTTATAGTTGGCCCTATGAACAAGGTAACACTTAATATCCTAACACCTTGAAAAGTCCCTATTTCTTTTAGAAATGAACATTTGAAGACTGAAGGTAGCTGGCAAGTGAGGAGCCTGGAAACAACAAGCCGATTATTGCTACTTTGTTGTAATTGAAGTTTAAAAATAGCAGATGCCAATTAGAGAAGGAAATTGTGGAAACAGTCTTCACTGAACACACACACTCAGTAAAGAATTGGACTAATTCTGCAAGATCATTTCAAATCTAAGCGAACCCAAATGTAGTTTCTGTCTGGATAATACCAAACTACTCTGTTGAATGTTGGAGTATTTGTTCAAGTTGGTAGATTTTGCATTTTTAATCTTCCTTAGAACTGTGGTGAATAATGGCCCCTGGCAGGAGATAATGAAATTTTCTTAATTTATATTTTCAAGTAGAAGCTTCAATTGAAAATGGCATCCTATGGCCTGGAGACATAGCTCGAGTGCAGGTTCCAGGGGAGCGGCAGTAATAATGCGGTGCCATCGGTGATGGGGAACGGTGGGACAGTGAAGAAGTAATTTAAGGAAGAAAAGAAAATGCACCAAAGCTTTATTGTAGCATATCTAATGATCTGGGGGAAGATTCCCAATGGTTTTTGGAGCATGACTGGAGAAGCTAATGTTATCTTGCCAAAACAGAAGCCTCTGCTTAATCAGCAGAACAAGACTATTGATTAAAACACCTCTCACAATAGATTACACGTGGAATCTCATCTCCATACTTTGCACTTGGTAAAGTGTAATAATGAGCATAAGATAATCAAAAGCAGAGGAGAAGCAATTTGTTGGGCATTGTACAATTCAGGATTAGCATTGGAAAGGAAACAAGTTTGCATGGATGAGTTTAGTCTGCTTTTAAAGGTACACACAGGAATGCACACACACGGTGCAGGGATTGCACTGGGAGAGGAAAGCACATTCTGTGCCCCTGGATTTGCAGATCTGTGTCTCCTTCCTGTAAATGGGGCATTGTTCTGGAAGCTTTCCATGTGGTAGGAATTCCTGGTTATTAGGCGTTGCACAAAGTTTGTCTTCCTTATCAACAAACTTCTTGCAGAGCAACACATTTTGTAGATGAGAAAGCTGAGTTCAGACTGGTTAGTGCACTCTTTATGGATTCATAGTCTGCAGGCAGGAGCTTAGTACCCACGTCTTCATTGCGTCCAGGCATGTTGTTTTGACATTCATCTTCCCACTTCGAGTACGATCTGTACTGTGCTGTATTGTTTTTCAATACACTTATGATTAATAGCATGTAAGCCAGTAACTATTCTGCTTCCCCCCAATTAAAAGACCATGTTTCTTCAATTACCCATTGTTAATTTGTGTGCAAAGTTTTTCTGAGGGTCAGTCAGAGAAGACCGAGCTGTCCTTGAACCTAATAATGCTCTTGCCTTAGCCCTTGACCACTGAGATTTCACAACTGTGCCAGGGTACACCTGTCATTTTCCAAATAATTTTGGTATTCTAATACGTAAACAAATATGCTTTCATAAAATACATTTTCACCAAGTACACATATTTTTCTTGAGCCAATTTGATTTTGAAAGTACTGTGGATGATTTTTTAAAAAAATCAATATCAACATTAACTACATATAAGGGTTCAAGTGCATGTAACCACCCTATGGGTTGTGATGGCAAAGATATTTGTGAGTTTACTCATTGGAGTATTTTTAATTTTTTTCTCTTATCTATTGGGCATTCTCCTGAGCATTGGACAACAAGTTTAAATATTTGCTACATTTTCTTCTGATAATGAAATATATTGATATTCTTTTCTGAATAGTTAGTAATTTCAGTGTCCAATCTCAATATTTGGGTTCATGTGTTTGTTTGTTTTAGGAAAGATAGTTTATTAGTATACTGTAATGGGGAGGAGAGTGATTTTTTTTTTTTTTACAATAACTGGAGAAACACCTGCTGACTTTCTGATTTCTAAAAATTCAGGCTATGAAGATGAATATCTAGCTTCATTTCTTACATTCCACTCCTGTTGGTTTGCATAGAAAGATTAGAATAATGGGCTTCTTATTATTGTTCATCATAAGGTATTTTTCTGTATTTAAACCCATTTATAACATGAAAAGCAGGACTTAGCCTTTCTTCCTTTTAAAAAAAATTTTTTTATTTTGTATTTTTAGATTTTACTATTCTGAATTTTATTCTGGAACTCAGAATTAACCCAAAGCATCATTGCCGTAATATCTTTGTCATGCAGTGGTATGCAGGCCCTCAAAGCAGGCTGCCAGGCCCTATGCACCCCCAGCTCAGGTAAACCAGGATTGGCCACACCCACTTAGCTAAGTTCTGAACGAGACGTGGATATGTTTGTACATCTGTAAATCTCATCTTGATGTCCTGAGGTTGCCAGAGGGTCTCTTCACAGCTTAGCTTTGCCTGGCTGAAGCTGTAGGTTCTGTACCAGTTCCAGAAGCCAGCAAGTCTGCGATGGCCATGGTGATGGTGCACTCAGTTTTCTTATCTGAGCTGAGAAGCACTGATCCTTTGCTGTTTTTTACATCCACCACCCAGGAGGCTCCTTTGCGCCCCGCAAGGCCATCCTTCACTTTGAAGGCAAAATATCACTGTTTTTTTTTTCACAAACTGCTCCCCTTCCTCTTCAAGCTTCCTCTCATCTTTGTAAAGAGATGCCTTAAATCAGTCACCAGCAGAGCTGGTGGGAATGGCCGAAATCTGGTGTGCTCTGAATTGATCTCGGAGCTTCAGGAAAATTTAGCCTGTAGAGTGTGACAACCACAGCTCCTCCAAGGCCTAAATTGTGCTGCAGAGCCACCTTTGCCCCAGAACCTGCCTCTTTTGAATTTAGTGCGTTCTTCATGTGACTGATGATTTTAAGAATAAAATATGTTTAAAGAATGTTAATGTAGGGTGTTAATATAATGATCCTCTTATTCTGCTATTTTTATGTCGTGATGTTTTGAAACATTTATTATTGGATGTATCATAATTCATGTGGAAATCTCAGCTGCAGTATGATGTCCACCATATGTATATAGAGAAAGACCTCTAGTATTGTAGTCAGGTTTGCAGCCAAAATTAGTGTAGAAACCATATAAAGTCTAGGCTTTTTGTTTAGGTTTACTGTTGCCATGCTGGGGATCAAATCTCTGGCTTCTCTGGTCTGAGGAAGTGTCCTATGCTTGAATTCTACCCTAGGTCAAGGTGATATATCACAGTAATTCAACATGAAGAACAAAATACGTTAAAGTTTTGAATGTTGAGAGGGGCATTTTAGCACATTTATATTTATTTTCATGGCCTCTTGCATCAGGTTATATACTCCAAAGTTTGGTAGGCATTATTTCCTCATGAGTTCACTCCAAACCATTACATCTATACCTTCTTAGAATTGAGGCACCATGTTCACTTAATTAAGTCAATCTAAATGCTGAGAAAAGACCAACAGTATTGTTTTATAAAATTATCTGTATTACCTTAGGCCCGGCTAGCAATCAATCAAGACACAGACCCTTGTTATATTTTAAGATAGCCTTAGTTAACCTGGGGCAGGGCAGATATCAATCCTCTACCTCCCATAGTGGGGCAGACATGGGATCCCTGTTGCAATCCCATGCCATCTGCTTTTAATAACATCTATCAAGCTACCTCCCATCCATAATACTAAATACTTGTTAATGTTCTTTATCTGTGCTGGATTCTCCATCCACGCCACCGGCCATGTGCTTCTCCTCCAGCTAACCCATGGCGGCCTTTTCCTCTTTATTTTAAGTCTCTCTCCTTTCTCCTTTTGGTGTTCTTTTTTTTTCCAGGATCCCTCTCTCTCTCTCTCTCTCTCTTAGCCCCACCTATCTCCTCCCCTGCCCAGGTGGGATGGCTTTTTATTAAGCAAAAGGTGGGTCAGAGAGCAAGCAGTAATTAGCATCAAAATACATCAGACCATCCCCAAACACAACAGTTATAATGAATATAGTCCAGTATATATAATATATGTTTAATATATTATCTATATTTGTAATACAGCCTTTAAAATAGTCAAAAATCTTAACTTCATATTTAATGAGTGAAAGGAATTTTAATTACTAAACAATTTAAAAGGAAGTACTATTCCTTTTCTTCTGTCTGTCAAGTAGGTGTATATGAGTCATATGCAAGTCATCAATGTCATATTTACTTTGACTCAGCAATCAATGATTGGAAGGCCTGCTCAAAATAGGGGCAAGAGAAACACCTGACTTCATGACCAAGCAAGATAAATTGACATTGCAATGTCCAGTTATGTGCTTAGATAAATCCTTCTCACTGTTTTCTAAGTTTTCATAAAATTTTATGGAGAAAAGTTGTGGTACCCATACTTATTCCTTTATTTTTTTTCTGAACTATTTAAACCTTCCATGTTTTCTTTTGTTTGCCCTGTTTAAAACTACCCCGGAGTCTCCCAGCACTGAGCTCTCCTCTCCTGAGGGCCCATGATGATTTTTCCTTTCTAAGAAGCTCCTGATGATCCCGTTCTGAGGAGCAGGCTCTGAAAGCCACTGCCTTAACTGGCTTCCCCTGTTACAGAACAGCCCAAGAGCTATTATGATTACTGCCCAGGTTGCTGACAAGAGTGAAAGCACAAGGTGTTCCCAAAGCATATCAGTGCTTTAATTGTTAGTGCAACAATAGTTTTGCACACATGCACAGCTCCTTATTTGACGAGAGACTCAAGCTCGATCTCCACCCTGTGTGGACACAGACTCCAAAATTATTTTCCTTTCTTGGCCTATGTTGCGTTTTCATTTCCATAGCAATGAAAATTGAAAGCTGAGCCCTTGGTTGGAATTGACTTTGCAATTGTAGCCATTTCCAGTTTTACCTACAGCACACAGACTTTCCCTCATGTTGAGAGCCCACACTGGGCATCGCTCTCATGAGCCTGACTGCTGCTGCACTTGACCTCCAAAGCTTCATTCATCTCTGATAAAGACACTAGTGTGCACAGCTGTGATTGTCATATCCTTTCATAATTAAGTTTTTCTTCTTTGTGACTCTTTATTCCTTTAGCCCAAAACTACAGCTTTTCTCAATATTAATTTCTATCTGTCTATACATACATATATTCATGGAAAGATACATATTTAGGCTTAATTATACACTAAAAACACACATGGAGAATTAAACTGTGAAGTGAACACTGGTGGTAAGTTGGAGGGTATGAATTTTTAAAAGTCTGATTATGATCTCATGCCTGACATTCTACACCACTGTATTGAGAATCCTTTGCATTTAGAGAATTAATAAGGTCAGAACAAGTGCTGACTTTCTTCCTCAGCGTTAGTTTGAAGCCGTAGGCTGTGGTCACACGGCAAACACAAAGTCCCTCATAAACATACTAAACCTAGACAGCAAGATACATTATTTTCTAGTGTTAGTCTTTTAAGCAAACTACCATGAAAGGCTTATATGTGGGCTTTCCTCAGTTTGACTTCTTGCCAACCTACTGTGAGACTGAGAAATATAAACGAGTTCAAATCCCATATCATCGTTAGGTTTGTTTTCCAGATCACCTCTGTGCTTCTGATGGGGAAAAAGTTGAGTATCTTCAATGTATTCTGTCTTAATCTCTCTCTCTCTCTGTCTCTTTCTGTCTCCCCCCCCACTCTCTTTCCCTCTCTCTCACTCTGTACATATATTAATTTTAAGGAGGGGAGAGGGAGGAAGAGAGGGAGCGTCAACAGAAGGCATCCAGACATCAGAGTCCCTGGGGCTGCAGTTGCAGTGGTCATGAGGCACCTGAAATGTGTCCTGTGAACAGAGCTCAGGGCTCTGGAAGACCAGGAAGTACTCGTAACCCTCAGCCATCTCTCCAGCACCGTCATGTACTTAATTTTTCAGAAAATGATACAAATCACAAGTCTTTTCAACTACGTGGGCTTTCACTTTGTTTCCTAAGTGTTTTTAATGCTTCTCAGCCTCAGTATGAGCTCTCTCTCCTCTTCTAACCTGCTGACGTGAATGGACGCCTCAGTAAGGAGGGGAAGTAATGCGATGTGAAAAGTCCATTCACTAATTGAATTGTTGCTTTGTGGGGTTTCTCCCAGTATATTTAAACCCTTGGAAAAGAAATAACAGAATACGACTGAATGACTATGAAATACATACAGTGCGGGGATATGTAAGAGAATTTTAACACGCAGGAGTTTGCTTTTCTTCCGTTCTGAGAAACAAGAGCATGCAACTTTAGGAGGATCCTTGCGTGTAGGACTAAGTATAAGAGAGAATATCAGAAGAAGAGATGTGATGGGGACAAGGGTAGGCTGAGGATTCCCGGAAGATCAACCGAGATTAGGAAGCCTTGAGATTTCTGATTGTTATACCAGGAAAGACGAGAAATGAACCATCAGAATTATGTTTCTGTATGAGCTGAAACATTAGATGTTGACCCATTGAAAAGTCTTAAGTCTACCCACCATATGTGTTAAAATGTTAATACGAGATGGTTTCTGTTATTCATGTGAAAGTAATCAATTTTGTTAAGTGGTGAACCATAGGCAGTTTCTTCAAATGAGTGAAAGTTTTTAAAAAAGAAGAAAAAAAAAACAAACCATAGAGAGAGTAGAGAGCAAAGCTTCATGTTGTAAGGGATTTGCCACTTATAGTATCCGTGTTCTTGAAATTTATGGAGCAGGATGTCTTAAAAATAAAATACTATGTGAGTCTTTCTGAGTCTCGGTTAACCCACTCAGTATGATAATTTCTAGTTCCATCCATTTGGCTACAAATTTCAGGATTTTCTTGTTTTTAATACCTGAGTAGTATTCCATAGTGTAAATGTACCACAGTTTCTTTATCTATTCTTCAACTGAGGGACATTTAGGTTGTTTCCAGGTTCTGGCTATTACGAACCAGACTGCTATGAACATGGTTGAGCATATGTCCGTGTTGTGTGGTGGAGCACCTTCTGGGTATATTCCAAGGAGTGGAAATAGAAGGATCCAGAGGGTCCTAGAAACCTACAAGAAGAACGTAATGATGGGCGGATCTGGACCCAGGGGGCTCTGCTGAAGCTACTGCATCGACCAAAGACAACACATGCAGTAGATATTGAACCCCTACTCACATCTAGTGAAGGGGCAGGACATCATCCGCAGTTGTGTGGAGAGTGGGGACTGACTCTGACATGAACTCTGGTGCCCCATATTTGACCACTTCCCCTTGGTGGCGAGGCCTGGTGGCACTCAAAGAAAGAATAAGCAGGCTACCAAGATGAGACTTGATAGGTTGTGATCATATGGTGGGGGAGGGGGTCCCCTTCTGTCACAGACCTAGGGGAGGGGAATAGGGTGAAAGAGGGAGGGGGAAGGAACAGGAGGAGACAAGCAGGGGGATAAAAATTGAGATGTAATCTGAATAAATTAATAATAATTTAAAAAAAGAAAATATATTGCATTATCTTAGAGACTGAGACCAAAGTTAACTATTTTTATGTTTACAATGTATCGTTTCGGTCTTATTTACAATTTATTGAATACAAACCAGTCACTGAAGTTCATTGTAATATATTTTAAACTTAACCCTGGAGACTTTCCTGATTTACCTCTCTCTAGGACAGTCCGGGGTTCTGAGTCCCTGTGGCACCAGTGCGCTTGACCTAACATGTCTCCCTGCTGGTGTGACTCTGCTGCCCACCATCCTGAGGTTCCCTGTGCTGGAGGAGCCTGCTTCTCTCAGACTGCTTTACAGCGCTATTTTATACTTCGGCTATTTTATGCACCATAGACTCTTTGGTATTCAAATTGTTGAATAAATTTTATAATAATGCCCTGGTCCTGCTTGCTTTGCTTTCTTAATGTATATACTATCAAGAAGCGTAATGAGACCCCTGCAAACATTCCATTCCACTGTGCTGTAATCAAATCAAATTATAAAAGAAACAGTCCTTGCTTTTACAAGCCTTAAGAGAAGAACATCTGGGCCCATTTATGGAACTTAAGCATCGTCCCTGCCTGGAATTCCTGTACCATTGGTGACTTAATGACGGTGACAACAACAATGAAACTACTTCTGTAGAGTAACATACAGGACACTGGGAGACCTTGTTCACAGCATTGCTTTTAATATCAGCATTCAGAGCATCCCACTGTAGAACTGGGTACATAGTCATATTGCAGACAGGAGCATGGCTTCTGTGGAAAGCAGCAACAGGGCTTAGACCATCACTGTGCTTCAGGCACTGGGCGTTTTTAGTTCTTCTGCCATCTATGCAGGCCTCCACATGTCAGATGGAAAGTGCTAGCAAGTTCCTCATGTTCATGCGTGTAGACAGTGCCTACGTTAGAACATGTAGCTCAAACTGGATGAGGAGGCTAAAATCTGGGTCTTTGTGTATTCAGGTATGTTGTGAGCCTGTGCTTGATTGTACCTTTTTCTGGTTGTAGCTTTTAATTCTTAAATACATTATGAAGGGGCCTGGTGGCTATGCCTCCCTCAATCCCCCAGGTATTAAAAAGAATTCCAATTACAACATAATAGCATAATGTATTTGAAAACTATCAACCTTTTTCTTTCTCTTCTAGCTACAGTTTAGTGTGGCCCTTGATACAGAAATTAAAATACAAAGACAATAAGTATGTTTTATAGAGACGTTTAATATCACCTCTATTTTTTTTTGTTTATGATTCAGCTCTATATTATATTTCTTAAGTATGAAAAGCACATTGTTTCACAGGCTTGATTGATTCTGTTTTCCAGGTGCAACAATCGAACACAATGTGTAGTAGTTACCGGGTCAGATGTATTTCCTGATCCGTGTCCCGGAACTTACAAATACCTTGAAGTTCAATATGAATGTGTCCCTTACAGTAAGTATGAAGTTTGTATTTTCTCCTTTCTCCAGCATTCCTTGTTGGATCTGAAAGACTACACATGTGAAAGAAGCGTATGTTTATGGCCCACAAAACCATTATGCATGCAAAGCACTCTCCGACTCGGGACTCCAATTAGCCTCATGAAGTGTGGAAGGGAGCCACAGTGTGATGCTGGCCAAGTGTCTGTCTGTGTTCTTAAGTGTTTGGCTTTTAAGGCTAGTGTTTTTCCAGAAAACAAACTTGAATTAGCTATTCAATAGGGCAGATAGAAATCTGTACTTTTGCCCAATACCAGTTGCTGACAAATTGGTTTGGCTCACAGTTTTCTGAAGAAGGAGTTGACTTCAGTTCTAATCCTGAGGGACTTGAATGGCTACCTGCTGTCGTGGTAACACGAATGCTTGGCAAAAGCCACCAGAGCAGAAACTGAGGCACAAAATTGTCCCCTTTCTTCCGTGTCCTGGAAGTACACAATTCTTTACCAGATACAACGAGGAAGTCTTAATGCTTAAAACAAAGTCCAAAGTATGGAGAAGGTAGATAAAAGTCCTATACCTGTTTCTGTTTTCAACCGTTAGCATCATGTTTAAGATTTAAAATTCAGCTGGAGATTTATAAGTAGGCCTTAGTATTTTCCTCCCAATATCAGGATGAATACTTCTCCATTATGTTTCATACACTGGATAGGGGAGAAAATAAATACTTTAGTAATTTAGACAATCTAAAAGTTTGAATATGTTGCCTAATCGTCACAAGCTAGTTTAGAAGTACCTGTGCTCTTTGCTTTTTAATGATGAATGAAAATTTAATGTGTCTCTTTAGTGCAGAGGCATTTGCAGTAAGGGTGTTAGAACAGTACTTTTACTGATTTCAGAAACTTTTCTATAGTTTCTACCAGAGAGAGTGAGAGAGAAAGGCAGGCAGGTAGACAGACAGTTGGAGCTGGGTATGTGGCATAAGTGTGTCTGAGGCCCAGCTCCTTGGAGGCAGAGCCATTGGGGTGATTGGGCCATTCTGGCCAACATAGGGAACCCCGCCTCAACACAGAAACACCAAAAGGCCAAATTCTGCTAAATAAGGCAGATCCAACTGTGAAGACATGCTTTGTCCTCTCTGCCACAGTTTTGATAAGTTGAATTTGTGTGTGTGTGGTGTCTGTTAAAGGCCAAACACAGATTCTCTTTCTCTTCTCGCCCCTGCTCTGTGCTCCTGTGTCACGTGGACCGGATGCGCTTTGTGTTTTCAGCATCTTCTGTACCGTTCGTAGGACTGGAAGCCCCGAGTGAACTGTTAAAGCGTTGCTCCTGTGTAGTGCGTGGCTTTACTTAGTCTCCAGTGCCACTAGAGGAACACTGTATTCTTTTGAGCTAACCAATATTTTTGTTCCACGAAGCCCCTCTCCCTTGAATTCAGCCGGTTTCTGTTCTCAAGTTAGACAAGGAATGCAGCACCCATTTCCAAACAGTGGAATCAGTCAGAGCTGCCAAGAATGGTGTCTTTCCGCAACCTGGTTCCTGTAACCTAGTCTAAGACACTAAGAACAGTGTTAAGCAACATTACTTTCAGACTCTTAAGTAATTTCTTGCGCTGATTAAGAGAGAAAAGTGGGGATACCTTCTGGAACGTCTAACTTTCAAATTTTTACTTTTCAGTTCTCCAGAAGTATTGTATATTGTGCACTAAACTTGCAAATAGCTGTACTCACTCAGAGAAGTATCTGCTTTTTTTTGTTGTTGTTGTTAATTTAGTTTTTGTCCTTCAAAATAAAAAAAGTAAATCCAGAAATTAATTTGCTGTTGCCTTTCTAGATGTTTTCAAGGGGCAGAAATAAGTCTATGGCTTTTTTTTTTTTTTTGAAGACTAGAAGTGGTTATCACTCCTATATACCGCTCAGTAGTGACACACTATAAAGTACGTGACTGCAGCTCATCTTAAAACTGAACGCAGAGCCGCCTTAGATTATTCCTAATCTTACGCGGCTCCTCATTGCTTGCATTTCCCCTCTTCTCCTTCTCAAGCTCCTGTTTCTGATAATCTCTCCTCACATTTGCTTTTATTTTAAGGGCCCAGCTTTGACCTTCCCTTAAAAAAAAAAATGTATTTGCTTTTCTCTAGCATTTACATACCCCTTTCTCACATTACTTAGATTAAAAAAAAATGTCACCGTCATATAAAGTTTAGTTGGTTTTATGCCAGTTTCTATCCATCACAAATCCTTGGGAAACCTCATAGACTCCAAACTGCTCCATCCTGTTCTAAACGATTTCAAAGATTTTTTTTTCCATGACTTCAGAAAACACAGCAATAAATATACTCAGCAGAGAGCATTAGAAATGCCACCTCCCTGGTTGCCTTTGTAAACAGGCAGGCGCACTATATGCGCCCTTTTACATTTGTCTGGTTAACACTGTATCAACATCACACACATGCAAGTCATTCTTTACTGTGTAGAAGATGCAGGTATTGCATCGTGTGAGGCATCACGTGAATGTACATTTCAAAAGTCTTAGGGACCGTACAGGAAAAAGGAGATTTGTCAGACTGGACTTTCACATTCTATAAGCAAGCATTGCTTTTCAATCTTGCATCTTTTCAATCTTGCACCTACTTATTTTAAATTGCCACAGCATGTAAGAATTTTATTCTCATATTACCTACAAGTTCATTTGATGAAAAAATTCCATTTATGTTGATGAATTAAATTACTATCACTGAATAAACGTGAGATTATTTCAGACAAAATAGTGTGTCACTTCAGGTATAGAGTATGTAGGCTTTACTCATTTTGGGTTAGTTTGATTTTTTTTTTTCTTTTCTTTTTCTTTCTTTTTTTTTTTTTTTTTTCTTTTTTCTTTTTGTCTTGTACATCCACGGAGTCCTCTGCGAGTGTTGGTGGGTGTGTACTTGTGTGTTTGGTTCATAGAATATTAAATATACCCTTATAAATTACCTCTTAAGACAAGTTGCATATATTTAGCATGTGAATCTGACCACAGATTATTGTTGATTTTATTTTATTTTTATTTTCCTCATAGAATTTTGGCTGATTTGACAGATGTCTATACTTTTTGATTTCATAAAAAGTCTTTATATGGAGATTTTTTTCTTATAAAACTCCATCAATCATCAAAAGTTTTACTTATTTTTAAACTTTCTTTTACCTTTCTCAGTTTTCATTGCAATTATAAATTATATAAAATTGATGCCCATTGTCTTTTCCCTTACATGGTATGGTTTAAATCATAAATAAATGAAGATATTTATGTTTTACATTTTGTTCAGTGACTGCACTGCAATTTTTTACTGCATCAAATAAAAATAATCCAGTAATCTTTGGTGAATGGACAATACAAGATACATCTTTTTACTTTTTATTGAACTTATTTTAAAGTTCTCTTGTAAATAAGTAAGCATTCTAAGAAGTTTTATTCTGATTCTCATACTTAATTGCTTTACGTGAGCAAAATCATTGTTTATTTAAGGAACAATACAGCTGTGTATAAATCCAGTCTGGGCAGCCTCAGCACTAACCACCCTTCTCATCCTCCTCCTCCCTCACCATGCCCATCTCTTACTGATACTGAGCAGATGCTATATGCCCCTTATGGAGAAGTTGCCTCAGGACCAAGTGTTGCTTCCAAACAGCCCACTGCGCTTCTCCTGTCTTCCTCACTCAGTCAGAATCATGCAGACCAGAGCAAGTGCACTTCCTGAAAGTGCGTAAATAGACCATGTTGGTGAAGCAGGCTGTGGCTTAATTTAGAAATTATATGCTGTTGCCATGGCAAAAACAATTTTTTAAAAAAATATTTTTGTGATGTTTCTCTCAAAGGAGTTCCAGAAGGTCACTGTTTTATCTTGACGAGCAATTATAATTCTAAAAAAATATGTAATCAAGCTGAGATTGTAATAAAGTGTGCAACTGCACTGAGTAATCAGTAGTCACAGTCAGTGCGTTTTGAAAGGGAGGAGTAGGAAGAAGGTCAACAGAGCCACTTTGTAATACTCAGGCAACAACAGACTTGAGAGCCTGCACGCAATCCAAGAGTTGCGTTGTGTGGGTTCTAAAAGCTGGAGACTGTGTGTCAATGAGAATTTTGTTGGCACCTTCCTTAGTGTGCAGTTCATCTCTGTAGCCACACAGGGCTCTCCCCACTCATGTCCTGCCCTGGCCACATCTGCCCTGTGAAAGCTTTCCCTTGTACGGGGGTCTGTGGATTGAGGTACTTGCTGTGAATGCTGGGTGTGGTGGCTGTTGCATGCTAGCTTGCTTTCTGTGTTAATAAATGATTGTAGAAAAATGTCATAATAAGCTAACCATAATTCTTTCTTCCTTTTTTTCCCTGCCACCTGTGCTTGCTTTTCCCTTGTATGTATTTTGCTTACTTTTTTTATAGACTTAATATTACACATTTGATAATACATATATATATGATATGAAAATTTAAGTTACAGTTTTGTACTTTAAACTATATGTAGATTTGCTAAACTAAAGTATATTTGATGATGCTGAATGGGAATTATATACCCCATCAAAATATCTATTGGGTAAGGGAGATTTATATATTCCTGGAAATGGGGGCATTTTGTTAAATGGTTAAGGCATATTTGTAGAAATAGGAAATAATAGAAAAATAATCGAAATGTACTGAGATGCATGACTGTGTAGTTTTTTTCTTATCTAAATATCTCTGGGGGAAATGTAGCCATCTCAATATTTATTAAAGTTGACTGAAACTCCAAAGTCAAGTTGGCATCTTATAAATGCACTTTACTGCCATGCCTATGTAAGTAGGGAGAGTTTGATAATTAAGCTCACAAAGACCAAATGGAGATGGCACACCTGTGCATGCTTTTATATCTGTGATGTACATACATAAAGGAAAACTTGGTCAGAATGCTGGGTGCCCAGGAGTTGTTTAGCTTGCATTAGCGAAGTGTTTCATTATTTATTCAGGCACACTAAGTGAAGCAGCATGCCAACTTATTTGTATTGCCTCCTTAATCTACTAAAATGATTGATCCATGTTCTTTTATGTAACTTTAGAATCTCTCTCCTGCTAGGTCCTCCTGTGTGTTTCTCTTTATCCAAAGTAGTACAACTCCCTTATTCTTCCTATATTTAGCATCTATTACGAATTCAATCTTAGACTAATAGTCAATTTATTTTTAATCTTTTTTTTTCTTTTTTTCCTTGCACTTTTTTTTATTTTTTCTTCCGATGCTTAAAATAGAAGTGGAGCAAAAAGGTAAATAATGTATACAGTCTCAACCCCAGCTCCCTGTTATGTGCCTTATGGATGTGACCCTTCTCCCTCCCCTTTCCCCGCAACACTCCTGTGTTAAAATGATCAGCAGGTCCTCATAATGCACCTCATAAAGACGTCAGCTGTTCACAATGAAATTGTATGACTGCTAAATCTGGTGATGGGGTAAAATTCTGAGCTCGGCGAAGGGGAGCTGCCCTTTTCTGTTTCTTTTCTACCCTCTCGTCTCTTTCTCTGACACCCTCGGATATTTTCTTGTTATTGAAGTTGTCATCTTGCCTGGCTTCCAGAACCCTCTCCGTAGCATGCCATGGTGACAGGGTCTCCTGGTCACCTCTCCACGCTTCCCTTTGTGTTGACTGCTCTCAGCTCTCGATTGCATTCTCCTAAAATTTATATTCTTCAATTTGAAGCACCTGTAACTTCTATAAAAAGTTCAGTATGAGTCTGTGCATCGAGCTTTCTGCTTTATTAGTTTTGTTCTGTGGGAGGTGGAAAAGTGGACTTAGGGGTTAGAGGTCACAGTGTCTGGATTACAGTAAAATATTTAACCACTTTTAAGAAAGGCTCCAAGCTTTGATGCATTCATTACCAAATTATTAAATGAAACCACAGTTTAGAAATTAAATCTTATCTTAGTCATCAGCGATCCCAGACATAGGTTTGTATTCGTGAAAGTAAGTGCCAGCCGTATGTACTATGATACCTCAATTAGAAAAACTCTGGGAGACAAGGCCAGTGTGTATAAAGTTTTAAAAATTGAATGTTGAGTAAAGTGGATTTTTCTCTCTCGATTTGTGATCAATAAAAGTGTGTGGCTGCCTGTGTCGTTGTTTTGACTTTGCTTCTTGCTTGTCTTTTCTCTGTGATGTTAGTTTTTGTGTGTCCTGGGACCTTGAAAGCAATCGTGGACTCCCCCTGTATATATGAAGCTGAGCAGAAGGCAGGTGCTTGGTGCAAGGACCCTCTTCAGGCTGCAGATAAAATCTATTTCATGCCCTGGACTCCCTACCGCACCGACACTTTAATAGAATATGCCTCCTTAGAAGATTTTCAAAACAGCCGCCAGACAACAACGTACAAACTTCCAAACCGAGTAGACGGTACTGGGTTTGTGGTGTATGATGGAGCTGTCTTCTTTAACAAAGAACGAACAAGAAATATTGTGAAGTTTGACTTGAGGACTAGGATTAAGAGTGGCGAGGCCATAATCAACTACGCTAACTACCATGACACATCGCCCTACAGATGGGGAGGGAAGACCGACATCGACCTGGCCGTGGATGAGAACGGCTTGTGGGTGATCTACGCCACTGAGCAGAACAATGGGATGATCGTGATTAGCCAGCTCAACCCGTACACGCTTCGATTCGAAGCGACATGGGAGACAGTGTATGACAAGCGCGCAGCATCCAATGCTTTCATGATATGTGGGGTTCTCTACGTGGTCAGGTCAGTGTACCAAGACAATGAAAGCGAAGCAGGCAAGAACACAATTGACTACATTTACAACACACGCCTAAGCCGGGGAGAGTATGTAGACGTTCCTTTCCCCAACCAGTACCAGTATATCGCTGCAGTGGATTACAATCCGAGAGATAACCAACTCTACGTATGGAACAATAACTTTATTTTACGGTATTCTCTGGAGTTTGGTCCACCTGACCCTGCCCAAGGTAAGAATGTTTGCTGTTAATTCTCCATGGCTTGCACTGCTTACTTTCCAAGGACTTTTTGGTTTTCTCACTAGTTTTTCTTCCCCTCATAGTTAAATCACAAAGGATGATCTGATATATATCACAGCCCTGTTTTGTGCTGTTTTTATTTTGTTCCTTTACATGTTGGTTCCAAGAAATCATAGCATTACTCAGTTTCGGTTTTCATTGCTAAACACATAGTAACACCTACAGACTTGTTAATGTTCCTCTTCCCTCCCTGTATTCTAAATTGATTATAGTGTGTGCTCAGACCTTTTAATATCTTGGCATCAGTGGTTAAGGGAAATATATGTTAGGATGTCCCAAGAGAATGAATAGGTCTGATGTGTCTGGCCAGGGCTGTGTGTTCTGAAGTTCTGACAGGGTAGGAGAGGGCATCTTCAGACTTCTTCCTCTTCCATCATGTAAAATGCCAATTTTTCATTTCCTGATGAATTATTGGCCATTTTAAGTCAGCGTTTCTGTAACTCTAACCAGAACACACAGGCTCCATGTTCAAGTGACTCCAAATGATCTGGGACAGTGCTGCCAGCATTGTCTTCATGGCATAGTTAACCTTAAGAAGGAAAATTATCTTCCAAAGAAGTGTTAAGTTTTTGGAAATATATTTTGATTTACCAAATGATTTCAGTTCTACGAGGAAATGGTTACAGCTCTAATTATGTCAGGTACATACACACACACACACACACACACACACGACTACCTCAAACTCAGAATTAATGTATTATCAGAGAATGCATACTAATCATGTCTTTTCAAATGAACAATAATGTGGGTTTGAGATATAAATTAATATTGCAGTTCACTGAGAGGAAACTGGGGTTTTCAAGTTGGGAAATTACTCAAAAAATTGAAAACCAAAAAATTTGTCAAATGATGAAATTATTCTTTTCACAGACATGAAACCTACCCTTCTAGTAAGGCACTGTGCTCAGATAAACTCACTCTCAATGACATACAAACACTAGTTTCTAGATGTGTTATTAATAACTTCTGAATACTATCATATGCTCAGGACCTTAAAGGAGGAAGTGAGAGTATAATTGAATTTCAAATTTGAGTCTTTGTTTAGTACCAAAATATGTGTTGCGTTTCAGTTCTAAAAGAACGATCGTCGGTGACACACTGATGAGTCATGTGCCTGGAGATTCCTGGTGTAAAAATGCGCCTGTAAAATCTGTTGTTAAATTTTCAACAGAGAAATTTTGTTTACCAGCATAAATCTTTACCGAGCGAGCCTCTTGGAATCAGTTGTTTTAAAGTATACGATGTCTATTTTCTCTAGAGGCTAGCAGTTTGGGTTGCTTCCTGCATCTTAAGTTTTATAAAAGATACGACTGTGCTTCCGTTGCATCCTTCAGCCTTCTCAAAAGGCAGACCTAACGCGCTGACAAGCTTCAGGCATTGGCTACAGTTGTACGGAACCCTGTTCACCTTTGTTTGTAGCTTGCTCCATGCTAACAACTGTGTTATTTGTTCTGGGTGGCCATAAATCGTTCTCCCTCCTTAGGAAAAAAAAAGAAAGTGGGAGGGAGGGAGAGGGAGAGAGAGAGAGAGAGAGAGAGAGAGAGAGAGAATGCCTCTAACAACTACAAATTCCTATTCAGTAGTTGAAGGGAGAAGGGCAGCGTATAGATTCTGTTCATTGAGTATAGATTGTGTCCAGCATAGCATGGTGATCACCTACTTGTTTCATTAAATACGATAGCAAGCAGCAATGGCTTTCCTACATGTCATCTATGTGCTAGTATATTTCGTGGTGTGTAGTGCCCATCAAAAGCTTTATTAATTTAGTGTTTTGCAGAAAGAGTTTTTTTTCCTAGTGTTAGAAATGAGACATGCAGCAAGTGAGCGTTCCCTTGACAGTGTTTCATCCTTCCAGATCGTTAGCCGTTCTTCCATATTCCCAGAACATAAAAATTCATATTGACCCCTTATTAAACCCTAAGTAATAAAACATTTTACCTGACCTAAATTTTTCTTGATGCCGTTTGACCCATATTCTTATTCTCTCTCCTTATACTGTATCTTCTGTTGCTTCAAAAGACTTGTCTCTCTCTTCTGAGGTGTGTGCTCTTTGTATGCCTGGAGGTGGGGTCTCACAGAACTATTCTGGCCAATAGGTCAAGGACAGACCAATAAGGCACATTAGAGGACTGGGTTCTCAGGAAGCAGAGGCTACAGGATTTAAGACAAGCCTAGCCTATGTAACTAACAAAACAAAACAATAAATATATATATGGGAAAAACAGTTCTATCAGCTGTGGATTTTATGTGGCAAAAAGTATAAAGGGTGCTGAGAAATTGTCCTCCTTTTCCCGTGCTCTGTGGACCATGTGGGCTCATCACATCCGACACTCCCCTCGGCAATGGATCAAGCCTCTCCAGTTTCTGAGTCATAAGTTTCTGTCCAGATCACTCATGTACATACATATATACATGCATACACACATACATACATATGTGAGTGTGTATACATATATATTTGAATATTTAGCTTTTGTTTATTGCCATGAGTCATTTTCTTTGATCTCCTAAAATTCCATCCAGTTTTCCCTCTCTCTAGTACAGGTCTCAGAAAAACCCTTTTTAGTCCAATTTTAACTCTTCTTTCTATCCCTATAACTTGATATTTCTTAATCATTCTACAGGTCTGATATCCCAGATATTAATAACAAAATGCTCTGATCTTTACTCAGTTTGGGGCAGTTCATGCATATTTGTTTTGTCTTTCCTATGAGAAGTCTGATCGTTCTGTAACAGGGGGATGTATTTTAGCAAAGGAGCCGTTTTTTATGTTTTTATAAATATTTTATAAATATTCAACATATCCCGTTTTATGACTATCTTCCCACTGATAGTAAATGCCTTTCATACAACAACATGAGGGCAAATTTAATGGATGTATACTTTACCTCGGCAGCCTACGTATATTATCTGGGTGCAGGTCATTTATTTAACAGTGGATGAACTCTTGGTCATCCTCGGAGGATCATGGCGCTTATGTACTTGGATGCTGCTCTCAAAATGACAGAGGAAGAGCCTGCATAACATGATGGACAGCATCCTTTTCTACTCATTCAAGTCTTCCTGGGTACCCAGTCAGTGTTCCTTAGCACTGATTCTTTGTATCACTCAAACGATACTTGGAAGGCAAAGTGTTAAATTAGCACAAATGAGTGTTTGCTAAGACACACTGATTGAACAGAACCTTTTTTTTTTTTTTTTTTTTAAGGGGTTGGTATCCATATAAGAAATATTTTGTGCTGCTCTTCAGAGAGCGTTCTCAAAGTTTGAACCTTTCATCATGTTCATGTTGAAACTTTACATATCTCAGAATAAGGGCAGGTTACTTTGTAGGAATGACTGTCCTTTCTCAGCCGTTGAACAACCTCTTACCTAGAAAAGAAAGATCAAACATTTAGGATGATAACCAGGTGACCTTAAACCAATCACCTGACTCCTCCATGTGCGTGAAAAGATAATTTGTACCCGCTTCATGGAGCTGTGGTGAGACTTGATCTGTTGATCCAGACTGTTGGTTGTCATGGCATCTGGCTATGAACGCTGAAGAACTGCAACCAGCTTTTATCATTGCCAGACGCTTCCCTGTCATTTGTCTCAACTCATGGAAAGAGTTAGTGATTTTTATAAACACCTCTTAAATACTAAATACAAAGCCTTGTGCCTTGAAGTCTCACTAAATTTCAGTCTTCTAAACTCCCACAAATCCTAGTTGCTTCCTGTGGGTTAGTGTTCTGACGAGGAATGCATGGCTGCAGTATGCTCCATGAGAGTTTGCGAATCCAGTGGTGATCTTGTTATTTACTTTGCTTGGTCTTTACTGGTGCTTAGCTAACAATGAGTAATTGTGGTATTAATACACACCTGAGCACTCCCATGTGTCCTGATTAGTATTGTGTGAAGGGATACATATGGGGGTATAACTCCAAACCGGTTTTCCTGCCCTTTTCTCAGTTCCCCTTGATTCCTCATTCTCTCTTCAGGACTTGATTCCGCAGCAGTCATTTGACACCTTTGCTAAAGATTAGGGTGCTTTGACAAATGTTAATTGAGAAAGCACTGAAAGCCTCGCTGCATTGTAATCAAAAGAAAATTACACAGGTTTAACAAGGTGTCAGGAGGGTACGTTTACAGACAAAGACAGACAGGTTTGAGCAGTTTTCCGCGGCAGCAGGCTGGGCACGTTGTTTATGTACATAGACGCCTCTCATACAACCAATCACGTTAGCCTAGAAATAAATCACATGCTTAAAATTTTCCCAGTGAGCTGGAGGGGGAAGGACCTGAGCGTAGTGTTTTTAATGAGAGCTAGAAGTTCGCCACACCTACCACACTAGACTTAAAACCACCTTTTAATTAACATATTCTCAAACATTAAGCATGATATAAGCATTCATAGGGTAGAGCCTCAAGTAGTAAACATGGTAGTCATTTTGAATGTACTTTTTAATATTCAATATTACAGCTTATTTCCTGTGTATAAGTAAAACAAAAATGCTTTCTTTAAGTCACAGGTTCATTGTACATAGTAAGGGTTTTTACCAAGATATTTTCATTTGAGCATACCACTCTTAATATCTTTATAATTCAAAAACAACTTACCTGTGTATTTTCAATTCAAGGCACCCTGTAAGTAACATTTTAAGAATAAATTTGTAATACCTGTGGATAAAACTTTCTGACAGATTTTAAATGTTAGCAAATGTTTGCTGACAGATTTTTTTGATGCTTTGTTCTTAACAGAGAATCACAGTTGAATGCTATTGTTTTAAAATCTAGTTGGTTTAACTGTTTGAAAGAAAAGTTAGACAAAAAAAAAATCTTTCCTGAAAACAATTTTTTGTTTGTTTTGAAATGTGTAAGTATAGCTATTTTACATTCTCTGCTGCGGGTCAGTGGGATAATGAAAGGCTGATACTTTGAACTCGTGGTCTATTCTAAGCCCTGTCTGGATAAGAGAATACATGGGGAGCTCATCCCACCTTTGCACAGTAAAGATGCCAAGCCCAGAGCAGCATAAGCGTGCCAAACTTATCTTCTGTTTGGATGCAACCAGGCATGCTCAAAATCCCTCAAGCAAGAACGGCTGCTTGCTGAAAGATGTCAGTGTTTGTTTTCCTGCAGGATGTAGTGTGGGTGACTTCAGATCTTTTTATCATCCTAATTATCCATAATTGTCAAAATTCTCCACCTTGATCTTTTGAATTTGTTTATAGAGTGTGTTTGTATAGTATAAGTTTCCTGCATTTTCCTTCATTTCTTTAGAGCAGAGGTTGTCAACCCGTGTTGCAACTCCTTGAGGGTCAAATGACTCTTTCACAGGGGTTGCATAGCAGATACCCTGCAAATCAGATTTATAACAGTAGCAGAATTAGAGTTATGAGGTAGCAACGAAATAATTTCTGATGGGGGGAGTCATCACAACATAAAGAACCGTAATAGGGAGGTGAGAACCACTGCCTTAGAACGTTAGAGAGAGATTACTCTTAAATCATGTGGCTATATTTCACGAGAGTCGAGCTACTGTCTAGCTTAAAACAATCATCTCTTAACCTTATTAATAAGTTGTAATAGATGTGGCATTTTTCTTCTTCTCCTATCCTACTATAATGTCATTTGTTGATTTGGGGTATATGCATGGGTGAGTGGGTTTGTGCGTGTGTGTGTGTGTGTGTGTGTGTGTGTGTGTGTGTGTGTGTGTGTG
>OU015753.1:99543992-99574653 GCA_907169655.1 Acomys percivali | reverse complement strand
GTGTGTGTGTGTGTGTGTGTGTGTGTGTGTGTGTGTGTGTGTGTGTGCATGTGTGTGTGTGTGTGCGCGTGCGTGTGTGTGTGTGTGTGTGTGTGTGTGTGTATAAATTCGCATACACGTGCCTATAGGTGAGCATGAGGGTGTGTTTGAGATTAATACACTCATCTTTTTTTCATAGTGCCTACCACAGCTGTGACAATAACTTCTTCAGCTGAGCTGTTCAAAACCACAGTGTCAACCACAAGCACTACTTCTCAGAGAGGCCCCGTGAGCACCACAGTAGCTGGACCTCAGGAAGGAAGCAGAGGGACAAAGCCACCTCCAGCAGTGTCTACAACCAAAATTCCTCCTGTAACAAATATTTTTCCCCTGCCAGAGAGATTCTGCGAAGCGTTAGACGCGAGGGGAATAAAGTGGCCTCAGACACAAAGGGGAATGATGGTTGAGCGGCCGTGTCCCAAGGGAACAAGAGGTATCTCCTCCACCATGCAAGCCACACTTTGTACTTTTAGAGTCGCTTCTTAACAACAGTGAAACAGTTTCATTAGAGGGGGATAGTTACAGTAGCCAATTTCATTATTTCATTACATTATTAATACAGTTTCTTTATACAATGGAAGGGGTTTTGAACTGTAAAAGTCACTTAAGGTCAGAGGTACAAAATTACCTCTTCCATTTCCTATGTCAAACCTAAGTCTTCTGCTCCAGGACTCCAGTGAGGCTCCCTACAGCTGACTTTCTGACTATAAATATCACTTTGGATGAGTCCCAAGGAAATGCTTTTTTGGCATTGCTACTCTAGGTGTCGGAGAGCCTATGCGCTCTATTTACTATTTATAATTTTTCGCATTGCCTGCTACTACTTCTATTAGCATTTATTCAAAATGTAACACACAGTCTAGCATCATCATAGTCAATTTCCCAAAAGCATTCAGAAAAACGGCTTCAATTTCACCATTGTTTTCTGCGTCTATTGCAGGAACGGCCTCGTATCTCTGCATGGCTTCCACAGGAACATGGAACCCTAAGGGCCCTGATCTTAGCAACTGTACCTCTCACTGGGTGAATCAACTGGCTCAGAAGGTGGGCTGGAATGTTTTAATGTGATAGGTTGATTGAGGGCTGGAATTTCTAACATAAATAATTTAGTTTTCTATGTTAAACCAGTCACCGTGGTTCTTAGTTCAGCATATAAGCGTTAAAAAAAAAAAAAAAAAGCATAATTTCGTCTGTAAACTAGTCATTGAATGTTAGAGATGTTTGAGGGTATGCTGCTTTCTGTGTTAAGCTGTTTAACAAATGCATGCTTGTTTAATTTCATTCACATTTAGTTTGTTCTGGTTCTTTTGATGTTCATAAGACAAATAGTGTATTGGCCCAATAAATCAAGTGTCATTAAGTTTGCAACTGAACCCACAGAATGCAAACAGATGTCTGTATCACACACGATTACAACCCAGTGAGTAAAAATGACCCTTTAAAAGGCCTAGAAATCACTCTTTTGAATTTTGCATTGTAATGTAGTACCCTTTTATTTATATTTTTCCTCCGTGTACCTTTTTTGAAATTCAGACATTAGGTGATAATTCGTGGTATCACAGTGACTGCCTTATGATGTAAAATCTGCATCACTGGAATAAGTAAACGTTTTAAAATAGCAACTTAAAGTGGTTACAGGGAAATAAGAGGTGACTGAAAAAAAAATTGAAGCATGTTGCCCCTCCTCCCCCTTTTGTTTCTTTTTTTTTAATGTCTGGGTAAGAGAATTTCTTTGCTGTGTTGAGGATCTAAAAGCCTTTAATCTTCTGAGATGAAGAGAAAGTTACTGGTCTCAATTAGTTGCAGATTTTTTTGACATGTTTGCAAATATTTTTTTCCCACCACAACGGAGGTGCTTAAAGAGAACTAAATGCCAAAGATGATAGAGTCTTACTGAGATGATACAAATTGTCGGTTCCAGATCAGAAGTGGAGAGAATGCCGCAAGTCTAGCCAATGAGCTGGCTAAGCACACCAAGGGGCCTGTGTTTGCAGGGGACGTGAGCTCCTCGGTGAGGCTGATGGAGCAGCTGGTGGACATACTGGATGCTCAGCTGCAGGAGCTGAAGCCAAGTGAGAAGGATTCCGCCGGCAGGAGTTATAACAAGGTAGGACCTCCTCCGCTGCAGGACACGGGTCTAAGCGAGCGCGTGATGGCGCTCTGCCCTGCCGCACTTGGCTGCCAGGCACCCCGGACGCGTTCTTAGAGACCGAACGCCCCAGTTGGCTCATTTCTCAGGAAGAATTACTGAAAAAGGAGCAGTGTTCTCCTCTCCTTCAAAGTTGTAAATGGCATCCATGGTGCCAGTTTTTACTTAATGTCACGGTCATCCAACTCAGTATGGTCAGTACTGTTCCTGCAGAATTAGCATGTGTACCTAGGGTGGTTATATGTTATGTGATTAGTGAACTGTAGGAAGACATGCAGCTCTTAATGCCTGAAGCAAAGTGGGACATACAGTGGTATTAGTGGCGGCTTTGGGGAGAAGGATGGGTCCATTTTAGAGAGAATGCTATTCACACCACTAAGCTTTCTTACTAAGGTGAGTGTGAATGCCACTTACCATATTGTGTTTATATTATGTTTATTCAAATTCAGAGTTAGTCACAGATAAGTGGACTTGTTTTTTTTTTTTTAAATGACAGTATATATATATTTTTCTGTTGTAAATTTTTAAATGACATTGAGAAAACAGAGCTAAAACCTATAGGCAGATAGCTTTGGCTGTGAGTGGGGCTTGCCTGGATGTCCACAGGATGTTTGTACATAGTCAACTTGGAACTCAGGAACATCAACTACCTTTTTTTTTTTTTAGGACTTCTTTCTTCTTTTTTTTTTTTCCTCCAGCAGATAAAATCTAACCTCTGATTTTCTTTTCTTTTACTTAAAAGCTCCAAAAGCGAGAGAAGACATGCAGGGCTTACCTTAAGGTATCTTTCCTGTGCTGTCCCTGCTCCCCTTCTTCAGCTGCCTGCCACGCTTATGCCACCCTGCTGCATGACTTGGAAGTTTCAGTCTTTGATAATTTTATAATGTGCCCCATATCAGCTGTACAGATGTTCGGCTTTCTCAGAATAAGGCAGTAATATTTTGCTGCATACTTTTTTTTTTTTTTTTTTTTTTGCTGTTTTCCCATTTATCCAAAAAGTACAAGAATTGTAATGACTACCCTATGAATTGGAAGCAAGCACATAGTAGTCCCTTTGTTTTCCTGTGGACTCAACAACCTGAAACAGCTCTGATATATTCTTGGCAGTTTATCATATCAAAGACTGTATGGGCATAATATATGTGCATGTCAAAGTCACTGCTCTCTGATCTCTGGGGTGTACTGTTCAATAAATTAGGCTTTGTCGTGGCCTTTTGGGAATTCGCTTCTGGAGCAGGGTGATAAATATGGGTGTGGAGACATAAGCTATGAACACTGGGGCGGTGGTTCCAGAATACGATAGGTGGGGATTCTTACAGGAACAGAGGGGCACTTCTGTGCTATGGCCACTATTTCTTCCTAGTGTGCTGAAATGATAGGCATCCTGCTGAGCTCTCCATACAAGTAAGCCAAACTACTTCCATTGTGTTTTGGTTTGCTCTGTGGCTTAGATGTTTCTTGCTGTTGGGATGGGGGGACTTGGCTATTAATTACCCTGGTAAACCTAACCTCAAAGGGCAAATTCACACCATGGGGGAACAAACCAAAGAGCTTGTGTAGTTTTGTAAATGAGAAGTTACTCAGAAGCTGAAACTTCAGGGATGGGCACAAAAAAGAAACAGCGGCTCACCTGTCACCCAGGGACACCTTTGGACCTCAGTCCTTCACAAGAAAAGGCAGAAGGAGATCAGTTTTCAGGTAGTAATGTTCTAAAAACCCTTAGGAATCTGATGAAGGATGTAACCTATGGAATAGTTCAGGTTGAGGTTTTCCTTAAGATGCTAATGTATGGCGAGTGCAGGGATCAGTATGTTGCCCAAGACAACCCTCCCCCCCCCGCCCCAAAGAGTAGACTTTCCCCCACTTTGGCGAGAAAAGACTGTTTCATGGACGTGACTAAGCTAGTGATCCCTCCTGAAAATCAGTAGGTGGTAAGAAGCAAGGAGTGTTTCAAATTAGTGTGAACATGCCACCAGTGTGAACGCACCCATGGCGAATCTCAGTACGACCCTATTTTCTGACCAGTGTCATTTTCAGTGTGTTTCAAATGAGCTTCTCCGTTCAGACAAGACTAATAAGCCCCCTTAAATTACAAATCAGAAGCTGACTTACTCTATGCAAATGAAGCAAGTTTTCACTCGGCTACAGAGGATTCATTTGTAACTTAGATTAGAGGCTCTAGTCTGTGTTTCTTGGTGAGTAATGAACCTGGCCTCAGAAGACCAGTTTCGGTTCCACTCTAGTTATTGGCTGAAGAAACATCCGTGTGAGCATTCTGAACTATTCCATCTCCCATTATAAAAAGAAAAAAAAAAAAAAAAGCCTTTAACGCCACTTGGAAGTACCTTCCACCTGCCAGGGAGGTCGCGGTGGCTCACAAGACAGACTGAACGAGGGTATTAAGATGGATTAAGCCAATTAATCTTACGCTGACAATAGCCGCAAACAGCTCATTTCAGTACAGAACCTGCAAGTAGCAGTTCCTTGTTGTTTTTTATAGACAGCATGCCATTTTTTTTTTTTCAGCGATTACCAACAGATCGGAACAACGTATAGATAGACCTAATGGGACATTATGTGTAGACAAGTGGAATAGTAAACACACGTTGTGATTTCAGCTGTCCAGCTATGTATCACACGCTGCAGCCTAAGTACAGCAAGTGTCCGCCGCAGAGCTTGGCTCCGATGAGCCAGCCTATGCTGGGCTATAGTGTTACTTGATGCAGTTCTGCATGGGGATGAATTAATCCCACACTTAGGAATATGCACAGTTTGGTTGTTTTTCAACACTTTTTGTATTTCTGTTCTCCTTAAATCATCAGTATAGCCTTTCAGCTTTTTGCCTGTTTTCTTCATTCCTGTAAAAGCAGACTAGTCCTTAGAAGTTAAGATACACGCACATGTGCTTTGTAGCCGTATAGGTAGTGGGAAGGACACACACTATGTAAAAAGCCATTTAACTTATTTGAGTTCAGGTTAAAAAAAAAAAAAAAAAAGAAACCACTGTGACTGAAATTTTTGGAAGATACTGGTCTATTCCAGAATTGGGGTTTTCTATCAGTGTTTAAAATTTGCAGTTATAAACAGGTGACTGTAATAGTTGTGACTGACTGCACATGGAACTCAATGCTCAGGATCCCAGCCGCTACTGAGAGCTCCGCGTTCCCTTCAAAATGTGCTTAGAGAAATGAGAAACAAGCCACCTTTCTTCCAGGCTCTTGAATGTCAAGCAGCTGCTCACTCATGTCTCTGGCTAGTGCTGTTTTGAAGTAGTGATCTGTACTTACAGTTGCTCAAGTCATGAAAGAAAAGTAAATTATCATGTCAGGTTAACACCACAGTTGTCACCAGTCAGTGACTGACATTTCCCTGTGTTCTAGAGGGCGTCAAAACTAATGGTCATTTCCCACTGGATGTAGGCAATTGTGGACACAGTAGACAACCTTCTGAGACCCGAGGCTTTGGAGTCCTGGAAGCACATGAATTCATCGGAGCAAGCACACACAGCCACGATGCTACTGGATACACTGGAGGAAGGAGCGTTTGTCCTCGCAGACAACCTTTTGGAACCAACCAGGGTCTCAATGCCCACTGAAAATATTGGTGAGTGTGTCTGTGGTCACACTTAATTTGGAAGACAGATGTTGTAGAGAGTAGAGTTTGGATTCTGATTCTATCATCTCCCAGTGTCAGACTTCTCATTCACTCAGTTATTTATTTTTAAGGAAAAGAGATTATCGATCATCCTTAATGAAATTAATGCGTAAGCTGAAATCTGCCCATGTCTTAGAGAAGTTGTCCTAATGAGTAGGTGTGAGTTTTTCAATTGAAAATATCATTAAAGAAAAAAAAATTAAGAGCACTTAAATGCTAGAATATGGATTGCTTAAGCAATGAAAGTGCTTCGTATGAGTTATAAACAGGTGACTGTAATAGTGGCAAATGCTTTTCCATTTTTATAACATTCCTAATGGATTTAAATCACTTTATGTATTCTTCCAGTCAAATATTCTAGCTTATACAACGTCAGCAGACTGTTTACATTAAATACAACCTCCTTTAAGTAAATGTAATATTTAATAGCTGGGAGTTAGTGGTTCATACCTGTACTATCAGCATTTACAAGGCTGGGGCAGGCCACCCTGGGCTATTGAATAGGTACCTGATTCACAAAACAGAACACTTGGGGATGGAGCCCAGTTGGTGAGGTGCTCACCGAGCAGGCCGGAAGCCTTGGATTTGATTCCCTAGCACCATTTAGGGCTAGGACTGCTCCATGGGTAGTTGGCTAATTGAGCACAGCATTGGTGGCACACACCTGTAATCCTAGCAGTCAGGGAGGCAGAGGCAGGCAGCTCTCTGTGAGTTCAAGGCCAGCCTGGTCTACACAGCAAGTAAAGGCTACCCAGGGAAACGCTGACTACTCCCCACTTCAAAAGTGGTGTAATTGTATGAGCGGAACATCTGCAGTCCACTTTGAGGTCTAGTTTGTATTCAGGGGTGTCTGTTTTGAGTACAAGTTTGAGCCAAACTTCTCCCTGTAGTCACCAGCACACAGGCTGCATTTTTATCTTCAAAAGGCTGTCTCCTCCCACCACCGCCCCAGGAAACCACTGCTTCCTGTCACTGTGGTTGGCCTAAACTTTGACTTGCATTCTCTTTAAATCTTGCTTCTTTTGGGGTTGAGTTAATATTGAGATCTCCCCATCTAGACTGATCATCTGTAGTTTAGTCTTGTTACTCACAGCTTCTTTATAACCATCCGTTGACATTTCAGGTTTTGAGCTGGTAGCTTTTATTTCCATTTGGTCTCTAACACCAATGTGTGAGAGCTCCACTACTCCTCAGTGCTCTCCAGGACTCAGGCTTTTAAGTTTTGGTCAGCTCTGTAGTCTACATTGGTATCCTGAGTGCGTTTGTTTTGCATTTCCATGATTACTAAGGAACACGTGTTTACTTTTGGGGTGGTTGTGCGGGAAACCTGGTCTCCCTGTGCAGTCATGTGATCTAAACTCTGCCCTCCAGCTTTGAGCCCCTGAGTACAGTGTCAGAGGTGTGTGGGGCTGTCCCAAGTGGCATTTACCTCATGGAGTCCTGCCAGTATGTATGGCTGGTTTACTCCTATTTTTAGAAAGTATCTGTTAGTCTCTTTTGCTCTGGGTCAGTCATTTTCTTTTAATTTTAATTTTATTTTTTATTTTTTGGCTGGTGAGCAATCAGGATTCTTTATGTGTTCTTAGTGTGTGTCTTTGGCCAGAGATCTGCACCCTGAATATTTTCTTCAGTGAGAGACGTCTCTCCCTCTCTCCCTCCCTCCCTTTGCTCTCTTAGGAGTAGCAGAACTTTCTTACTTTGATTTTTTTTTTTTTTTGATGGTACCTAGTTTCAGAGTCATCTGTTTGGCTAATGCTACCTTGCTTACCCTCCTTTCCATTGTATAATTGTATAGCAAGCCATAATGTCCTATCATTATTAATATGAAACTCTCAATGTCCTTTTTCAAAGGAAGGAAAAAAAAACCAAACTTAAACATTAAGAAAATACAATCAGAAGATAATATTCATGCAACTTTAATTCTTGTGAATGTGTTAATGCTTTATTTGAGAGTGGGTATAAAATTTGTCTATATATCTACCCCATATTCTGATTTAATTTCCTTTCAGTAAAAGAGTGCATATTTAAAAAAAAATGTTTTGTTAGAGAAATGAAGAGGGTGATTCACCCTGTTAATGCTTCCACACTTTAGATTTGGCTGATTTCATCTCCAGTTCATCACTCAACTGTGTTTCATACACTAATTATCTAGCAGCTTGATCAGGCCAAGTTTGATATTTTCCCCTCAGGAACTTCTGTTGTATCACACTGTGAGGTTCTTAGTGTTCCATTGTCTTTCCTTGTGCAACATTAAAGGTAATTAGGTAGCGTAGCCTGATACATACATTATAAAATGTCCTTTCCTTTATTTTCATAATATGCTTAGTAGCCAGTTTGATCTTCCACCCTCCCCACCCACCCGCACCCCTCTCCCTTTGGACTTAGTTGTACTATAGCTGGAAAGAAATACAATTTACAACAAAGGTTATTCTTCCTTCCTGCTGTATAGACTGGAGGCTGGGCTTGCATCTGTTAAAAATCTATTCTGTATTGTCTTCTCCCAGGAGCCTAGATTGACCTAGAACGTAGCAGATCTCCTGGCTCCATCAATATTTTCATAAGAGGCTCCACTACACTGTGGGGGTAGGAGAAGCCCTGATGGGTGAGATTCTGTATGGCTCTCCAGTGAGCTAAGTGTATGTGCTTTCAACTCTCTGTTGACTAGGCATGTACCCTATGACCACATAAACATCCATGCACTAGCCACTCAGCTGGGCCATGTGAGATGTTACTTTATTCACCTTAGTTAAAACACACAGGCAATACAGAAGTTCCCTTGGTGGCAAAGTTGTTGACATACCAGATCAGGTAGGGAATAATTATCACTCTTCATTTATTGTTAGCTGTCTTATAAGTTTCTGTATTTATTCTGGGAACTTTTATTTTTTTAATTTTAATTTTAATTTTTTTTTTTGAAATGGGGTTCTCAGTATGTTGTCCAAGCTGACCTCAAACTATTGTACTTGGCAGGTTGTACAGGTGTACACATCTATATTTATAGCATTAATGATTTCATACTGCAAATGCCATTAGATGATTTTTCCTGTAACGGTTAGACATTTCATGAATATATCTACTGATAGATGTATCTCTAGTTCATTCATCTGGTCTAAGGTACACCAGGGTTAAGTATCCTGCAAGGCAGTTCCGTGGGTTCCCACTGAAGAGAGAGCGGACCGAACACTTTTTTTTTGGGTTCTCTTGTTCAGTGTGTTTCTAGGTATGCACGTATCCTACAAGAAACATTTTAAGGGACATACTATGCTAATCCAGTTTACCAAATATTTTCCAGATTTTTCTCTATCTCAGTTTTTCCAATTCCTGTTCTCATTGGTAAAAACACCACACTGTCACAGGCTAGACCTTCATTTGGGCATCAGTTTTGTTAATCGGTTTGGATTAACCCCATTACTGCTTCAAATTGTAGCTACCTTGATGGTTTGAACTGTTTTTTGTTTTGTTTTGTTTTTAGTTTTTTTGAGACAGGGTTTCTCTGTGCAGCCTTGGCTGTCCTGGACTCACTTTGTAGACCAGGCTGGCCTTGAACTCACAGTGATCCACCTAACTTGGCCTCCCTAGAGCTGAACTGTTGTTTTTTGTTTGTTTGTTTGTTTTGTTTTGTTTTTAATTACTTTTATTTGCCTGTTATGTTTTTCTTTTTTTTTCAATCTGTGAATTTGTTGTTCTCAGCATTTCTCTATTTTTCTATTTCTTTGTGTTTTGTATGCATTCTGGCCACTAATGTGTTTAAGATTATATAGTTTAAAAAAATAGAGGGGAGGGGAATAGGGTGAAAGTGGGAGGAAGGGAGGAACGGGAGGATTCAAGTGATAGGATAACAATTGAGTTGTAATCTAAATAAATTAATTAAATTTAAAAACTAAAAATAAAAAGGAAAAAATATTATGTTTCTTTCCTTTAAAACTATTTTAAAGGCATTATTTTACATTAATGAAGTCAAATTAATTGACTAGTCTTTAATTTTAGGGTTGAAGTTTTTGATATCTAAGAAATTTTACTGTTGGCTTCCTGCTTAAAAAAAAAACTTCTCTACATTAACTTTATGAGGATCCCACTATAACTTTGTAAATTTCTAATAAAGCTTTGTGGTTTTTACATTTGGCTTTAGTCTTTCTAAAGTTTGTTTTATTGTGCTTGTGATAGAAGCAGCTAACCTGGCCTTTTCCATAGGAATAAACCAGTTCTTTCTGTACTTTTATTAGCACATAATGAGCTCTTTTCCCTGTCTCTGTCATCCATCAAGGCTCTACATGTGTCAGCATGTTAGTAAGGTCTAATATTCCTTGCTTTTGTTTGGTACTGTTTTGATTTCTGTGATACCAGTAGCTTTTGAGCCTTTTAACATTTCTCCTTGTGGAATTTCCTTGGCTGCCTTTGTGTACATCTCATGCATATGAATTTTAAAGTCAATTTTTAAAGTCCCATGCACTCATAAAGTCTTTTCAAAATTTTATTAGACTTAAATTTCACTCATAGACTGATGTTGGAAGAAGTACCAGAGTTCTTCAAATTAAAGAGCATTGCATAATAGCCTATTTCCTGATCATGCTCACTGTGAGCAATGAATTGTTACTCCCTTGTAGTCTACATTTCCTTTGATTTTTTTTTTTAATTTATAACTCAGCAGTCTAACATGGCAATATACATAACACACTGGCAAGTGTAACTCTCTTTAAAGGTGTTTAGTCATCCTAGATGATTGCATAGACACTACTCTGACAGGAAAACCTCCAGCGCAGGGCTTTGTTTCTTTTTTCAAGTTATTTTTATTGTTGTTGTTACTATTACTATCATTAAACAAGTTGAGATATACTGAAATTTTTTTGCTAATAACCTTTAATTTTTACATTTTGATTAAAATATAGTATTTTTTTCTAATACACTAATTAATTACCTATTGATTTCTTTTATTTGTTTGTTTGTTTTGTTTGTTTGCTTGTTTGTTTTCAAGACAGGGTTTCTCTGTATAGCCTTGGCTGTCCTGAACTTGCTTGGTAGATCAGGCTGTCCTCGAACTCACAGAGATCCTCCTGCCTCTGGCTCCCGAGTACTGGGATTACAGGAGTGCGCCACTGCTCCTTACCTATACCTGTTGATTTCTTTAGGATATTATATTTAAAGTGTGTGCATATTGCACATTTTACTAAGGATTATTTTTGCAACACTGTGATCAGCAAGCTTATGAAATGCTCGGCACACACTGATGTCCTGTTTTCTCAAAGTGAAGATATTAAAATTCATTTAAAATTCAGTATACATTAATACATTTATACATTGATAATCAGAAACTTTTGGGGTTTTGTAGTTTCTTTCAATCAGTTTGAATTTACCAGAATGTTTCTATTCTCTGTTTCAGTGTTTACTGGTTGATACACACTTACTTCTATAAAGTTGATTATCCCATATCCATTGCTTCATTTTTTTATAAAATCAGTAGTCATGTGTAGTAACAATCCCATTACTCTAGAAATTTCAGAGTCATTTTTCTTTTCTATGGATTTAATTCTTAAGCTAAGAAGTGAATATATCTTAGATGAAATTAGCTCATTCTTACATGTGTGTCTGGAACATTTGAATTCTCATGGAAACTAAGAGGTTTTTTTTTTTCATTATTTGATTTTTATGAGGAATTAGAAATTGTGACCCCATTCAGTGTAGGGAGGAGATAATTATATATCAGAGAGGTGTGTGTAGTGAGCGTTTTGCTTTCTATGCAGGGCTTCATATAGTCAGGCTGGCTTGGGATGCTCTGTGTCATGAAGGATGACCTTGAATTCGTGGGTCTTTTGTGAATGTCACTTTGTGATGCCACTCTGCGCATTTTTGCTGGGTGCTGCCTTTGGGGACACATTTGCTAGTCGTGTTTCCCCACTGCATCTCTTGCCTCTCACACAGAGACTCTGACATAAGTAGGAAGACTTACGCACCTACCAGCTGCCTGATATTTTCCAGGAACCAGGAAGATCAAGACACACCCTGCATGTGCACTGGTGGGAAAAGCCAAGAGCTCCATGAGCCTTGTTATAAACTTGCAGTTTAGCAGTTTGATTTGAGTCTGAATTACAGCTCAAGATCTTTGAATGCTAGTGTTTTCATATTTATGATAAAAGCAAAATTTAAAAATAGAGTAATCAGAGTGCAGGGATGTGACCTTATTTTTGTATCAAAAACGGGAGTGAAATCACTGATCTCTCTGCTTGCAGAAATTAGAAAAACGTGTAACCACAAACATGATGTACATAATCCTATTAAAATCTCTTCTGCCTAGAAAGCAATACTCCTGTGTGACAGAGGCACTCAGACTTTTACTAGATAATCAGTTTCTACTAAGAGATAGTCACTGAAATATTTCTTAATACAAAAACTTCAAATTAATAAAGTTGTGTGGGGGCTGGAGAGGCTGCTCAATGATTAAGAGCACTGTCTACATCCCCAAAGGACCCGGGTTCGATTCCCAGCACCTACATGGCAGCTCACACTTGTCTGAAAACGCCAGTTCCAAAGGATCAGACGCCTTCACACTAATGCACTTAAAATTAAAAAGTAAATAAATTATATTAAAAAAGAGTTTTTCAAAAAGAAAGTATAATTCCTATGGGATTCTCTTTTGTCTGTTGGTAGTTTAAACAATGTCCACCCTCCCTTTTTTCTTTGTTTTATCTAGCTCTTGAAGTTGCTGTACTCAGCACGGAAGGGCAGGTCCAAGATTTTAAATTCCCTCTCAGCATCAAGGGGGCCGGCAGCTCCATCCAGCTTTCAGCAAACACTGTCAAGCAGAACAGCAGGAATGGTGAGATACAGCAGTCTTGCTCTGCTTTGGCATTTTCTTTTCTTCCCTTCTTGTCTTCCTCCCGACCCCCAAACCATTTTTCAAACTGTTGAGTTGAATCTGCTCTATCTTGATAATTTATTCTTAACATAACAAAAATACTTTAGCATTTAAAATAATACCTTACTCATTCTGAACCAACTTGATTTAAATCTATTTAGAACGTCCATCAAATTTTCTCATTTTATTCTTGTTTTGCCGTATCGTGTGTATTTTTGTTTTGTTTTGTTTTAAGCAATTTGTTGTGAGTCCTATTTCTTTTCTTCCTTCCTAGGGCTGGCAAAGCTGGTATTCATCATTTACCGGAGTCTGGGACAATTCCTGAGTACTGAAAATGCGACCATAAAGCTGGGTTCCGACTTCATTGGTCGGAACAGCACCATTGCAGTGAACTCGCATGTCATTTCTGTTTCCATCAATAAGGAGTCTAGCCGCGTGTACTTGACGGACCCAGTGCTTTTCACCCTGCCCCACATTGATGTAAGCAAGCATATGCTAATAAAAGTCACAGAAGGTTTTAAACCCCAGAGAGAGGAATGCCACGCTGGCATGCTGAGGATGCAGGACTGAGAGCGAGGTTGGGTGGGCAGGAGAAGACCTTTCCATTTGAAATGTAAATGTTGGACTAGGTCAGAGACACAAGTTTATTTAAGTCTGTGAACATAAAATTAAATGAGCCTGGTTCAGTGATTATTAGAACTTAAGTGTATTCTTAATGAAAGCTAATTCAGTAACCAACAGGAAAATGTAAATGACTCTAATTTGTTTTTGGGTGAAAATTAACTCTTACCTTAACAGTGGGATAGCTAAATTAACTCTTTTTTTGTTTGTTTTTGTTTTTCGAGACAGGGTTTCTCTGTGTAGTCCTGGCTGTCCCGGACTCACTTTGTAGACCAGGCTGGCCTCGAACTCACAGCAATCCGCCTGCCTCTGCCTCTTGAGGGATAGAATTAAAGGCATGCGCCACCACAACCAGCCTGAATTAACTCTTATAAGTTTGCTCTTTTAGAATGGCTAATCATTTTTTTAATTAGTTATATTTGGCTCATTCATTAAAGTGTTGGCTCTGCAAACAGGGACCCAAGTTTGATTCACTCAGACCCATGGAAAGAAGCTAGGCAGGGTTAAATCTACACAGAGTCCCTAGCCTGCATGGAAAGAAGCTAGGCAGGGTTAAATCCACAGAGAGTCCCTAGCCTGCATGGAAAGCTTCAGACCATTGAGAGAGCCTAATTCTGTAAACAAACTGAGGAACATCACCAGAGGTCATCTTCTGACCTCCACATGATCAGGTGCATGTGTGCGCGTTCGCGCATGCACACTCACACACAGACAAACACATACATGTGTGTGTGTGTATATATATACATATATATATATATGTGTATGGATGTATTAATCATATTTGGCTCAACCTTTATCAAATATTAGGTCTAAAAAATTCAGAATTGAGGCATCTTACAGCACCCAGTTGATACTTAGGTGACAGTGATGTCGGGCAACTGGCTGCGATGAGTGGAGTAATGAGTGCCTGAGCATAGCCAGGTGTCCAGGACAGGCAAGAGTAGATTGTGTGGTCAGAGCCTACCTCATATCTGCTGTGTTTCACTTGCTCTTAAGAGCCTTACAGTGCCAACTGCATGTCAAATGTATGTGATAACCAAAAAAAAAAAAGACCCAAAATTTTAAAATAATTTTAATGACATTTGGTTCACAAGATTTTTTTTCAGGACAAATATACAACCTTAATGTTCTTTCAGAAAAGGGGGAAAGATTCTAATGTACCTATTAGTGGGTAAAATCATAAGGTAGAAATTGTAATCGTGTGAAATGGGTCTCTGGTAATTTGGAGTACACGTTAGAGTGTTTCGGACTATAAAGCCCCTTTAAGCTAGATATGTGCCTTGTATAACGTAGTCCACAATTTTGCTGATGAAAAACTTTATAGCGCGAAACATGCAAAGTTTAATCTAAATTACCTTTTACACATATTAAACAATTGGTATTGCCATCTTTGAGTGTAAAATCCTAGTTTTATCTTGTCATTTTATTTCCCAGCCTGACAATTATTTCAATGCAAACTGCTCCTTCTGGAACTACTCAGAGAGAAGCATGATGGGATATTGGTCTACCCAGGGCTGCAAGCTGGTTGACACCAATAAAACTCGCACAACGTGTGCATGCAGCCACCTAACCAATTTTGCTATCCTCATGGCCCACAGGGAAATTGCAGTAAGTATTTGCACTTCTAATTAGTTGCAGGGAAAGACCTCAGAGATTCAAAACAGCTTGTGTAATAGTCCGTCTTTGGGTGCCTATCGTAACTAAAAGCAAACAAAGTAATGCAGGTTTCTAATTGTATTTACTCTGTCCGTATATGCTCAGAAGCCTTGGCACTTTCTCAGTTTACTAACTTGTGCTAAGTTCCTACCCCACCCTTGTAGGCAGATGTTTTTCAGAGGCAACCAAGGGTTTTAAAAACGGATAGCAGTTGGGGCGCACTAGCACAACACAGTACGCCTTTCCTATCTTGAATTGTGGAATCTCATTTCACAGTGTACCTTGAATAGCTTGCACACTGTGTAGAGCTGCAGACGATCTGTCAGAAAGGCTTCTGGAATATGCCTACATAGTTCTTTCTTACTCTTGTTAAAGAGAATGATAGTAGATAATAAAAAGAAATAGTCAGTACATGTAGCGTGGGAACAGGGATGTGTCTCTGGTTTTTACCCCTGGACTGCTCACTCCAACAAAAGTACAACTCAAAATTCTTGGATATGTCAGGAATGCCTGTGTTGTTTATTTATCTCTCACTATGTAAGAATGTGGAAAACCAAAAGGAAAGTGTAAAAGTTGGTTTATGTATTTGCCGCAAAACCATCACAGTGCCGATCATTTTCATCACAATTGGTCTTTACTTCCTGTATACATCTTTGGTGATAATTGTTTGAATAGTTATTTGGCCTCTTGCATGATTCCCTAAAATTTCCCCTTCATTCCATCATTTTAAAGAGGTCAATCCAGGAAGATAACCTTCAACTCTGTTACACAGTCAGCATCGTTATCTATTGGCAGCCTTTGTTTGAGCACGTGCATATTCTTCATCAGCGGATGGGTGGGAGCTGCTCTCCTCTTGGCAATGTGGGATGCTGATGTTCTCCACACGTTCTGTCTTCCAGTATAAAGATGGAGTGCATGAACTGCTGATGACAGTCATCACCTGGGTGGGCATCGTCGTCTCCCTCGTCTGCCTGGCTATCTGCATCTTCACCTTCTGTTTCTTCCGAGGTCTGCAAAGTGACCGCAATACAATCCACAAGAACCTTTGTATCAACCTTTTCATTGCTGAATTTATTTTTCTCATAGGCATTGATAAGACAAAGTACTCGGTAAGCACCAGTCATCTTGCTGACCTGGGGTCTGTGGCGAATCATGTCTGTTAGCCAAGCACACGTGACGCTGAAGTCAGTGTCTGACCTTGTTCTTTGATGTAATTGGTGGTCATAGCAAAGGGTAAATTGTAACGAATTATAAGACAGCACCGTCAGTAATGTTATTATGAATGTATTTATTTCATGTATTAAATAAAAGCAGTTTTCTGGCTTGTTATATAATAGAATACCCCATGAGATCCTGGAATAAAAAGGTGACTCTTTCCAAAGTTCCACTTTGCCTGTACGGGCATTCTGATGAACAGTCCCTTCATTATCACACGTCTCAGTGTCAGATGTAGAGCACAGTTCATTAGCACATCACCCTGCACTCATTTGGCACAAATTTAAGAATGCCCCAGAATCAAAGAAGAAACCATCCTACATAATTAGAGTAATGCTATTTGTCATTAAAGCCAACTTTTAAAATTCCATTATACACATTAGAGATAATATGTCTGTATACAACTCGTCTGTGGACTTGGGAAGCAAATGCCCGCGCGTGGATTTTAGAGTTCAGAGTGGGGAGTTTGAGACGGGAACTTAAGGGTCTGTCTTCCTACTTAACACTTAATTTCAATAAAATAGTAATGGTTTACAGTGAGAATGTCCACCACATTTGGTGGTGTGTTCTTCGGGCATTGTGCTCTTGATGTTACCAGGCTTTCACCTTGTGTTCACTTATATAAAGAAGTGTGTGTGTGTGTGTGTGTGTGTGTGTGTGTGTGTGTGTGTGTGTAAAACATTGATGTGAGCTATTTAAACACCAGTGATTTCTGCCATCGACTCTTTTATGGTTGAGGAGTGGGCACTTTGTACTCATACATCTTTGTGTTTCCCTTCACAGATCGCATGCCCTGTATTTGCAGGGCTTTTGCACTTTTTCTTTCTGGCGGCTTTTTCGTGGATGTGCCTAGAGGGTGTGCAACTCTACTTAATGCTAGTTGAAGTTTTCGAGAGCGAATATTCAAGGAAAAAATACTACTATGTCGCTGGGTACTTGTTCCCTGCCACAGTGGTTGGTGTTTCAGCTGCTATTGACTATAAGAGCTATGGGACAGAAAAGGCGTAAGTAATTGCAAGCGACCTGAGTGTTTTTCAAGTGAATAATTTTTTAAAGCCTGTTAGCTGTCAGTGAGGGTCCCTGACAGACTAAAATAGCATCTGAAAGCTTTATTGGGGGAGAGAATGGGCCTGCCGTGCACAAATTACAATCAAGCCTTCTGTAATTTTCTGGGTTCAAAGGATTCGTTCTCTGGTGAGACAGATTCTAAATTATGGACTTTCTTTTTTAACGCAAAAGATTGACCTGAAACAAATTGAAAAAGTAAATAACTTTTTGGCCTCAGAAAGATATGAAGTAAAAATTCTCCTGAACTTAACACATCTGACTTAAGTTAATGCTTCATTAACTAACTCTGTACAGCTGGCTCTCTTGCTTTGTGACTGTAGCACATTCCATCCCATATGGCTTACTTTGATAATATTTTACCAGGGACTTTGAGAGGATTAAAATATGTCACGTTCTCTTGTTCCTAAAATGATACAGATATTTACAGAGAGTGACGGAAGGAAGACATAGCCACATTTCTAATGATTTCATTTGCCAAAAGTATAAATTTGACTTCGAAGTATTTTTTTATTCTAATAAAATTTGTTAATTAATGAGATTTATTTATAGGCAAGACACCCACAACTGTATAGATGATGAGAGAGAAATTCAAGAAGAATTCAGTATTGTATGAAATAGAAGCCACTAGCTAAAGTGTGTCTTAATGAGTTTATGCATCATATATTTTAATGCTGAGGAAGTATTGTGCGTTTACTTTCCCCCTACTGTTTGTCCATTTCTAATGAAGATGTTTATGCTATTCTGTTTTGCCACTAACACCATCTGAAATGCTTTCTCTAAATTCTGTTAAGCAATTTTATTCTGATCAACCTGAAAAACTAATGTTGAAGAGTACATATAGGATTTTAAAATGACGGTACAGTGTGGAGTATTGTTAGGGATCATTTCTAAGGAAGGTGAAGATCCCAGGACTCCAGAGCTGGGATAGGACTTCCATTTTCCCCATGGGAACCTCTATCCAATAGCATGCCTAAAATGAAACTTGTTGTCGGTTGAAGTAAACGGATTGCTAAACTTGGTTGGCTCAAAGCCAACTCAGATTTATTAAAATCTTCTTGCATGTCATTAATGAATTTTCAAAGGCAAATGAAGGGGGTGGTTTCTTGGATGGATTTTTGTGGTTCTGTTCCTCTGCTTAAACTAAGGATCCAGGAAAGCGACCTAATGCATTGCCTCTCTTCTTCCCAATAGGTGCTGGCTTCACGTTGATAACTATTTCATATGGAGTTTCATTGGGCCTGTTACCTTCATTATTCTGGTAAGCAGAGTCTACATTCTCAGTCTGCCCAGCTGCTACTGCAACAGCAGTACTCAAACTGAGATACACCCCTTCGCCGCTAATTATTTATGCAGTTGAAGATGTATAAACATGCCTGTTAACAGGACAATATTGTGTAGCATATTTAGGCTGTTATCATTATTGAGAGTTGTACACTGGCTAATTAAGGAGGCTGGAAAACCCCCTCTCCTGAGAAGGATCTTGTGCTATTTCAATTCAGTCTGCTGAAATAGCATACTAATACCAAAACTAGAAAACATTCATCAACCACGTTAAGAATTGTTTGAATATTTTAGAAAGGCTCGTGAACATACTTTATTTTTTTTCACTCTAATAGTAACAATATTTTTAAGTGAATGTTCATATCTTAAATTCTTTTAGATCATAAATCTTTACAAGGCTTGGATTAATAAAAGGATAGTAAATGAATTTTAAATTCATAGAAATAAGGATTCCTTTTGAAGACAAAATACTTTTGAAAATTAGTAATAATTTATTTTTAGATTAATTATATAAGTTAACAAAAGTAACACTAAGGTATTTTTGTAATCTCTTATTACCTATAACCATATTTGAAGTGTAATATTAGGAGTTTATTTACAAATTTATCCTAGTTATAGTGTGATGCAGATAGAAATGGATGTTATTAGCCTTTAGAAGCTTGAAAAAAAATAAACGAGTGTAAGTATCTTTTATGCAGAATTAATGTTCTTAAAGACATCGGTGTTCTACTTTAAATATTTTATTGCTATTTCTTTCCTAAATTTATTTCCTAAAGAAAGAGACTCATAAACTTTTCAGGGTATTTTAATATTTCTTAAAGAAGAGCTCACAGCTCAGTCCCGAAAGCCCTTGCTACACAAACATGAAGACCTTGGTTCCATTCCAGTAGCCCTGTGAAAGGAAATCCAAGTACAGCGGGGAACAGCTAACTGAAACACTGGGGAGGCAGAGACAGTAAGAATCCCAGGCCTGAGGCAAGACAGACCAGTCTGATTGCTGTCCTTCAGCCTCTGTGTGCAACTCTTTCTCAGAGCATGAGGAAGGGTGATTGAGATGGACATGGGGACGTCAAACATACATGAATAATTAATTAATAATATTTGTTGTTCAACAAAACCTAAAACACCTAAAAGTAGTGCCTGCATTTTAATTCTTACTGCAGTTATCTCACATAGCTACTTTAACAAAGCAAAATGAAAATTGGAGATGGATGCCTGTATGGACCAATGAAATGTTGTCGGTGTTCTTGAGGTGGTGATTTCGCCTCAGATTATTCTATCCAAGTGATGGCTCCAGTGCTTGCTCTTAGTTTTTGTGAGCACGCCCTCAGTGCATTCTAGAATGAAATGACTAATGGCTACCCTGTAGACTTACTATCCCTTAAGACATAGGCTTCTTTAGCAGCTCCTAAAACAACCACATTTGTACTTTCAAATTAAATGCAAAGGCTGCTTTAGAGAGGTTTGGGCCATAAAAATGTAAAGTGTTCAGTTCTGCGGACTGGGATTTGACTCTCTAAGGGTTAGCACTAATACATTAAAAAAATTCATTCTGAAAACAAGTTAATATATACTCACTCAAAAAGAATGGGGTGAAGATATTTTAGTACACTGCCCATTTAAAATGAGAACCCACTATTTTATTAGACTCTGATCATTGTTAATACTCTGCCTTCATGCTAAACTAAGAAGAACTTTGGCTTAACATTGTTTCCAACCTTACAACAAACAAAAGGAACCAGCAGGTAGCAGTTGTACACAGGTCTTGGGATTCTGAGATTGCTTTGCTCCCAGCATTGAGATTGTATTATCTGGAAATACAATATCTAACCTAAATTGAGAAATAAGTCCGTACAGCACAGGTATGCCAAAATGCATTTACATAAGTAGGTACTGTGGTGATACAAGACATTTAAAATCCAATTCGGACATGAACCTTAATAATATAAACTGCACTGTTATACGCTGCGCTTGTAAGGAATAATTTTATTTAAGAAAACCATTTTTTTGCCCTTCCAAGAAAATCCATTTTGAATTCTGACTTTTCTGAGTTGAAACCATTTTAACTTAATAGTATTAGGTAGGTAAACCTTTGTAATATTCTATGAAGAAAAATAAGAGGCTGCGGGAGATAAAACTTCCTGCTTAACGCCTTTCTATAGAATGTCTTGCCTACAGGCACCGGACTTATTATATCCATGAGAAAAGTGCCAGTTAGTAATGAGCAGGGGGAAACCATTAGTATGCCTGAAACGGTTTAATGAAGGCTTGGATCATGACACGTCAGGAGCTGTTCTTATCATTTGGACAGCTCCATCTGCATCGTTAATAATTAAATCAGTTCAGGAAGAGTTCAGCTCACACACTCACTTAGAAGTCTTCTTCAGAGAACACCTCTCTGGCTGCTCGTCCAGGGGAAGTCGGTTTCTGCTTGGCTAACAGCAAAGGTCTGGAGACACAAGTGTGGTTTTAGACTTGCATTTGCCGGGTAGCAGAAGCTCCAGGGAGGACAAAAAGGGGCCGGAGCACGTGCAGTTCAGCCAGGATGTTTCAGAGCGCTGTTTCTGTTCCTCTGTCTTATATCCATGTCAGCCCTGCAAGCTTTGGGATGAATGTTAAAAGCTGCTAAGCCCAGGCCGATGAGATTCAATGAGCAAGCTGATGACCATGAAACAAACTGTGCTTTCCTACAATCCCTGGGAACCTTTTCTCTTTAAAAACTCTTTTGTATGGTCATGCCTAGCAATATAAATGATGCTTAACTCTTTGCTGCCATTAAGTTGACAAAAGATTATTTAAATAATAATCTATGCATTTATGATTTGGACATCATTTAGCCATTGAAAGATTGTCCCAGTTTGTTTATATTTTTGTTTACTGAGTAGGATTTTTTTTTCCTTCTGGTTCTGTTCCCAACCTTTTACATGAAGTTCAATTAAGAGACAACTTAGCACTGTGCCTTTAGGCTTATACACACCAGCATGGACTTATAAGTCCACAGTGCAGATTTAATGTAGGATTAATTCATATTAATTCCTGAATGAATTGTTTTCCTCTTCTCAAGTAAGTTTTCACCCTGTGCATGTCGCCTGCTGGGGTGACACACATTCCTAACCCAAGTCTAAAAATGTACATTTACTGATTTTTGTAGTTACTGGGTTTACCCATAGCTTTGCATGTGTGGTACCCTAGTAAATTTCCTTAACAACTGATACATGACCTTTGAAGATGGCCCCAAGTATTATGTTTAAACTTGTTAGTATTTAGTAGTATTTGTATTGTAGGAGGAACTTTAATAAAGGGGGCGGGGCAGAAGATGTCCTAATCAGACAACAGGATCAGGGACTGCCTAGCTGGTGGAGTTGATTGCTTCTTCCTGTCTCTCTCTCTGCCTTCCACTGAGAGACAGGGAATCTCTGGTTATTGCCATTTCTTTGGGTTTTCAAAGCTTATGAGAGACAGTAAAAATAAAAAAAACTTAAAAAGGCTAAAGTAAATTTCACTTACTTATTTTCATTTAAGTTATTTTGTTATTTAAAAACAGAAAAAGCATAAATACACTATTATTTACTAGAAAGTTATTTATGTTCTGAGAAAAGTTCACAGAAAGAAACTCAAGTTTGTAGACACTAGTGTATTTGAACACAGCCTGTTTTGTCTTGAGGTGACATTTTTGGACCATACATCTTATGGAAGCTGCTTTTACCTGCTTCTCTGTGTCGAGATTTGAGCTCTATAGTTCAGTTCTAAGAGCATAAAGAGGAAGTAGGGGAGAAAGAAAATGGCAGTGGAGGTATATTAAAATATTCTAACCTACAAAAAAAAAAAATCAAAAATTTTGGTGGAGTGTACTCCCTCCTGAAAAAACTTATAGCAACCATATTTATTGTATGAAACAAATTCAGCATTAAAATATTTCAATGTAAGATAAGAGAGAAGTATAGAAGCCAGTTTGCACTTTAGTCAGCATTCTGTCCCACTCCAGGTGTCCACTGAGTGTATTGATGGTAGGCTCTTTAATTGCTCAATGTCTATGTCATAAACATTTCCTCCATTTCTCTGGTACACTGAAAGTAATACATATCCAAGAAATTTTAGTATTTATTAAGCATGGAGGAAACTTTTTAAATTAACTTTTTTTGTCACCTTGTGTCTTAAAAGTACGCCTTGTGACACTTCCTTAAAATTACTTTGTTTAAAAATGATGGCACTTTGTCCTATTAAATATACACTTGTTCTATTACTTCTGTGTTTTCAAGTCATTTTTTTTCCTGAGGCTAAGATCTTACATATGAGTTAATTGAAAGTTAACAGTATGGTATTAGCTATCTTTTTCCTTTTCCATTTCTTTAAACTATAAATTTTGTAGACATTTGGAAAAACAATTTGAATACAAAAACCAACTGAGCATTTTAGTACTTTTTTCCATAGATTTTTCCATCATAATTCCTTGCCTCATTTTTCCATCATAATTTTGGGTGGAATGTATTGCATATTTATCTTTAAAGTGATCATCTTTTCAGTCTTCTTAAAACACTTTAAGATGGGTGTGGTGTATGCATCCAAGCAGAGTTAGAGGCAGGTGCCAGCAGATTTCTGAGAGTTCAAGGCCAGCCTTCTCTATATAATCTACATGTGAGTTCTAGGCTGCCATAGCTACATAGTGAGGCCCCATATCAGGAATGAATGAATGAATGAGTGAACGAACGAATGAACAAATGAACAGACAAGCCCTCTACATTCAGGGCTTTCAGAAATAAAGAGGGTTGAAAGATTTCACCTACTTCTAAAAAAAATTTTAAAAAGGTCATTTCACTCAGGAGCTGAAGCCCATTTGTTTGTTTACCTTGATTTTTGATCTGTATTTAGTATGTTTACATAGAGAGAATCTTTCAGCAGCTGCTGCCTAAGTAACTTCCCACAGAGAGCCGCCCTGAGATGCGGATCTCAGCAGAGCCTGATCTTGCTAAGGTGCTCCCCCTCCCTGCCATTCTATAATGTTGTTACTTGTTAAGGTTACTGCTGCATAAAATAGAAAATTAATGACATTGTTGATTTTCGCTTTTTGGAAAAATGTTAGAACTACCTTTTAATGACCATCCTTAAAAAGTTATCAGTGTTGACTCCATAACCACAGAGAGTTCTAAGTTTTTCAGAGACAGAGACTGTGTTTCAAGTGTGCCCAGAATAAAAGCCACATCCTTGTGCAGCACCGGCCAGTTAGTAAGATACTCGTGGTGAGATTTTGAGAATGAAAGCATGTCTACAGACCATCTAGGATAATCCTGCCAGAGTTAAAGCAAGAGATGTTCCTGTGGTTTTATCTAATGTCTGATAATTCTTTTAAATAAAACAATGGCCTTAAGTAACTAGCATGCAAAGGGAGAGCATCTGGCAGCACGTGTAGGTTATGCTCATTTGATTCCTTAGAAGAGGAAATTGTACATCCAAGAGAAATAATAAAGTGCATCAGACAAAAAACGACACACAGCTTAAAGTGTTTGCCTTGTCCCCAAAACTGTCAACAGGGATAGCTGGAAACTTAATGCACTGAGCTGGGTAATGCTGCCTGGTTATTAAATCAGGAGTAGTAATGACTTAGTGTGAGGTCATCTGCTTGTCTGGCCTTGTGAATGGGTGAAACAGATTGTGATGACAGTACAGTTAAGTTGATTATCTCTCACCCAGAGGCAGAGTCCATCCCCTCATACAATATGTGTTGCTCAGTCTTCCTCTGAGTCTGTCTGAGTTCTCAACCGTGAACAGATGGATTTATGAATGAAGAAATGTAATGTCTCAAGACTACCTAGCTTAGCTCTAGTTTTAGGGCAGCATCAGGGTAGTGCTTCTCTGCAGCTCTTAGCCTGAGGCTGAGAACTGCAGCCTTTACCAGCCTTTCCCTCTCCTCAGTGAAAGTGCCCCAGTGTTCTCCGGACTCCGCCCATCTGACCTCTAGGGAATCCAAGCTCTCCTTCCGCATCAATTTCCAGCTCTCCTGGTTTGCTTATGACTGCCCTTAAAAGTCTTCACACAGCTGAACACTTAGTAGGACTCTTTCTGTCAGAAATGACCAAGGTTCAGGCAGTGTAAACATGGGTAGGAAATATGCAGACAATAAAATGTTACCTTCTCATTAGAATGTGTTTTATTTAATTTGCTCCTTAGAAGTAGATCGTGCAAACATCATTCCTTTTGTTTCTTTGGTCAACATCAGGAAGTAGGCTCTCAGCCAGGTCTCCTAGAACTTAGCATTTCTTCCATCACAGGTTCTCCGTGCAGATGCACTTCTCAGAAGTCCCTTCTCTATGAGGTGGCTTTAGGCCTTGCACTACATTTAGCTAAGGAAACTAATTTAGGTATTTTAATTAATTTAATCATTACCACATGATACTGGCTTAATGAGCTTGCAGTTCCATGTCAAATGATCTGTTAGATCAGTCCTAATAGCCAGGGTGTTTTCCTCAAAGACTGCATCCATCACTGTACACATAAATGAAAACTGACTCACAGTCTACGGCGTCCATATGCTGCAGGGAGTGCGCTGGGTGACCTCATTAACTGAATTTGCAAAATGTATTCTGTTGGTTGTTCATAGAGCGATCTAATCATTTCTTTATTTGTTAAAACAGCTAAATATTATTTTCCTGGTGATCACGCTGTGCAAAATGGTGAAACATTCAAACACGTTGAAGCCAGATTCTAGCAGGTTGGAAAACATTAAGTAAGTATTTTGTATTAGAACTGGAGGACCTCAGTGAAAGATGTTCCCGATGGGGAACCTGGGCGGTTGGTTCTGCCTTCTGGAAACTGTAGAAGGAGTTCTGAGTGAAATTTTACTGATCGAGGTTGAATTTCCCTATTACCATGTTGCGGGCACTGGTCAAGGAGTAGATAATTTCTGACTTGATCTAGAGTGGAAAATTTGTTTCTGTGGCTTCATGGAAATTTCATATCACTGCAGTGATTTCATTTGAATTTAAAATGCAGTTCCAAATGATGGTCCTGTTTGCATGGCTGATATGATTATATTAAGTTTGTTTTGTTAAGTGACTTTGATTTAAGGATTCTGAGCAGTTTCTCCTCCTAATCCTGTTTTCCTCAGAGAATTTACTCTATTACTATTGTTATCTTGAAGATTATCTGTTGTTTTCATGCTAATTTAACAAGTGTTTACTTTATCTCAATGTTGAATAAAATCTGCAGTGTTCTATTAGTGAAAATGCTACCTAATTAACCCAAAATTGATAGCTGTTGATTCATTAAATCAGCTATGGAAGCATTTTCAGACTTATTTTAAAAATGTGAGTCTTAATGTAGAATTCAAGGAGGTATTAGAGTTGGATATGGTAGTTGTGAAAATACTATTTTTAATGTTAAAATGGCAGATCTATAGTAAGGGTAATATTTTTTAATTAGATGTTTTAAATAGGCTAGTGCCAGCTTCATTGCATGTTGCATGGTAAGAGAGAGAGCTAATCGTTAGCGTCTCTCCCTTTTCTTCCCTTTCCTCTTTCTGTCTTCTCACCTACACCAGTAATTACCGTGTTTGTGATGGCTACTATAATACGGACTTACCTGGGTAAGGCAGAACCCTACATTAACAAACTTATGGCATGATTTATATTTTTTTGCAACTCCGTCAGTATCATGAATTGCTCTTAATTTTTATAGTTATTTTGGAGTATCTGATTTGCTGTAGTATCCTTAAACTATAATATGCCTTTATTTTTTAATTGCTTGCCTCTGCATTTTGACTTTCTTAATTTTGACTAATTTGTAAAATATATAAATGATTTCTTATTACTTTCTATTTTTAATTCTGTCTAATAATTTTGTTTCTCTTTTCTGCTTATAATGCTTTCTAGCTATGAAGATAATAAGCCATTTATCAAGTAAGATCATTAGTTAGACATGGAATGCAATGACTTTAAACCCTTCTCATTCCGCCCTGTTTTCTGCAGTTCTTTTCTTCTTAAGCTATTCATGATGAAATCTCTGCCAGAATATTTTATTTTGAAGTTGTTCTTGTGGTTTTTTTTTCCTTTAAATCTCATTTCAGCTAGGCCTCCTTTTCATACTTTCATTGTAATTTCATAGGCTCACCTCAGACTAGTTTATTAGAATCTGAAGTTTAGGCTCTCCGTGATTATCTGCCATTTAACCTTTCTGTGTGTGTCACATTATCTAGTATCATATAAGTACACCACAGGAGTGAAAAATACAGGAGTAAACTAATTAAGGACTCCTTAATTTCTTCCACTAAAATTCACGTGAAAGACAATAAAGCCACAGGGGATATTTTACACCTTGCATTTTAATATAGTTTTGATACGTGTTCATTCTGGAGCGAGAAAAGGCCATACCTGCTGTTGCTGTATTCACTGGAAGCCGCAGTACTAAATGCTGTTCTTTCTTAATCGATAGAAGGTTAAAGCCAAAAAGCTGTTGAATTTGAGTGAACATAGAACTTCTTCTGAGTCCTAACTAAATGAGAGATTAAGTGTCGCTCTGCTCAGGGAACCTGTTAAAAAAAAAAGTCCACTTTATTTTTCCAGGTCTTGGGTGCTTGGCGCGTTTGCCCTGCTGTGTCTCCTGGGCCTAACCTGGTCCTTTGGGTTGCTTTTTATTAATGAGGAGACTGTTGTCATGGCGTATCTCTTCACCACCTTTAATGCTTTCCAGGGAGTGTTCATTTTCATCTTCCACTGTGCTCTTCAAAAGAAAGTAAGTGAATGGGGACCTCTGGGGACAGGCTCAGTTCACTCGGCCTTTGGGTCTAGACAAGATTTCCCCTGCAGCTGGCTTGTTCATAAACAGTGTCATATTCCAGTTATCTGTAATGCCTGTCTGGAAACATAAGGCTCATGCAGAGTTGCGTAACAACAGTCATCTTTCGAATCTTGGTATGAGAACTTAGGTCAAGAGTCCTTCTTTGGAGGAAGGGTTTGTGGAATGTCTGTACCTGGTCCAGGCTTGACTTCAGTCTCAGCTCACTATCATGAATGTGGTGGTCCAAAATGAAATGAATCCAAAGACAAATAGCATTAATTTTTTTAAAGATCCAGACATGCGAAAGATTAATATTAATGCTGCCTTTTGAGTGATTTTGAAGGATCTAAAACAACTGTCATTTAGTCCTTCACCTCTGATTATTTTGCCCTGATTTCATTTATATGGATTTGAGTCAGAAAAATAATTTTCAAAATGAAAGTGGAGGATGAAAACCTTGAATCTTTCGCCAGAACCAAGGAAACCACTTAGCAGCTGTTTTAAGTTTACAATTTCTGCACCTTCTGCAAGAAATCGCCTTTCCCTGCGTGCATGTCTAATGTAGTCTTTTGATTCTGTTATTACTAGTTGGTCACTAAATTGAACAGAGAAAGTGAATTGTGAAAGTGAAAACTATTAAGTTTTCAGCCCTGACAAGATGATAGTGTTGTTACTTCCATTGGTTTTGAATAAGCTGTAATTTTGAGATAATGACAGTGGAACGTGAAATACTGACAGATAATGTACAGTCACAGCAATATAGGCATTAGGCAAAACCAACACCGGAGGGTGTTATTCGGACAAAATACCATTTTGATTGCCATTGTATTGGTTATACAGCCTTTCAGAGCTACTAATAGCTATTACATGTGCAGAGAATTTTCCTAAGGTATCTTGTGTCTTAATAACACCATACCTTAACGTTTCAAGCACTGTACAGTGATATCCTTGGTACCCACTACCGTTTCTATGTTTGTCGTATGTAAACTGCATAAAGCATGCAGTCACAGATTGTTCATTTCTCAAAGGTCATGCCCATCAGCTTTGGCATAAAGCTTCGCCTTTGCTGCAGAAGCCTGAGGAAGTTGCTTCTTCATATAGCTGTGTGTGCTCCTTGAGCATGGTACTTTAAGTATCTCGCGTCCTGCCCTTTCTTCTTCTGCATGTGTTTTACTCAGTCTTGCAGGTTTCTTAGTGGATGTTCCCATGATACATTGTTAAGAATGTAAAATGAAATGGCTAAGTTGAAAAAAAAAATAAATGAACACTTGTTTTTTTTAATGCTCGAATGATCACAGGTGGGCCCTGTGCTGAAATGTGCTGAAATCTCAGTGCCGCTCATATGTGTTCTGCTATGTGCCACTTAATAACACTGGGAGGATGACAGTGCAGTTGTGCTTAGCTTTAGAGAGTCTTCTTGTGACATTAGTTTCTAATTTTAAAGGCGTGTCAGTCAGGGCCTTCGCAGGGAGGTAACAGAAATATGCAATGGAGATGACCTCAAGTGTTTTGAAGTCTACTGGAAAAGATTTTGGCTTTATCCTCAATTTTTCCTCATCTACTCTAGTTTCCAAAAGTCTAGTTTTAACCTACTCAAACTGTATTTATCCACCAGTGTAGCATACACTGCCTAGAACCCTCTTCCCATAGCCCCCCCTCACACACACTCCTCCTGTTTTTGTGCCTCTCACTGTTCATGAGGGGCTTATTTCAGTTGCTTGGATTCCACATTTAAAGGCTAAGCTAAATTTTCTTTTAGACTAGTCAGTGTTTGTGTCTACTGATACACTGCAGCTTCAGGGGATAAGGGTGTGGGTAGCACATTAGTGTGAGTGGAAATGCATAAGTCGTGCTGCTGTGTGCTTATTGGCCAAAGCGACCCATTAGTCGCCACAAGTGCCAAAGACTGACATAGCAGAAAACCAGGGAAACGTCCCCTTTTAAGTATTGACAAATGTATGACGGCACTTTCCATTGGCTTTGTTCTCATGCCAAAGGCACCTTGTCTGTGAAATCCAGAGGTTCCTGTACTGACTGCCGAGAAGGCTAAGCTTATAAAACATTTGCAGTGAACTTCCAGATTTCTTTGTACAGCCAAGCATTGACAATGCTAAATTTTTTTGTATCATTAGTTTGCCAAGAAATGGTTACTAAGTATTTAGAGAGAATAAGCCTTAACTATATCACTTTTGTGTTACTAGCCTGAATTCCCAGAATAGTAACAGACCCCAAAAGCATGTCCAGATGAAATCTTCAAGCTCCCTCCAGCCAATCTGGAGTACAGACATAGGTTACTTTAGTGACCAAACTTTCAGCAACTTGCATTAAACTTGAGTTGAGTTCAGCCCCTTTTCTCTATGGAAGTTTAAATTTTCTCAGTTGTCTTCACTGTTCATTTAATCTGAGAGAACAGGAGAAGCCAATATGCTCACATTAATCTCCTGGTCCTGTGCTTATCCAATCCAGGTGCGAAAAGAGTATGGCAAGTGCTTCAGACACTGGTACTGCTGTGGTGGCCTCCCAACCGAGAGCCCCCACAGCTCTGTGAAGGCGTCAACCACCCGCACCAGTGCTCGCTACTCCTCTGGCACACAGGTAACAAAGATCTTGACAGCATCTTTAATTAACCTTATTTATAGAAAGCCTGCAGAGACATGCTCTGTTTAGGAGCACTAATTGTTTCCTCATTGTAGTGATCTACGTAATAAGTACTCACCTTTTTTATTAAGGATTTTTTTTTTAATTTTTTAAAATTTATTTTATTAATTTATTCTTGTTACATCTCTATGGTTATCCCATCCCTTGTATCCTCCCATTCTCCCCTCCCTCCCATTTTCCCCTTGTTCCCCTCCCCTAGGACTGTTCCTGGGAGGGATTACCTCCCCCTGTATATGCTCATAGGGTATCAAGTCTCTTCTCGGTGACCTGCTGTCCTTCCCCTGAGTGCATTTCAGTCTTTTCTTAAATATGTACTCAAGGTAGTAAGTAGATGCAAACATCCTTTTTGGAGAAGTGCACTTTAAGAAACTTGTCATAATTCCTATTCTAAGGTCATCTAGAACAGGGCTTTTAATAGGCACTCGGCACATGCATTTAATAATTTGGTGTCTCCGCTTTAAACAGGGCAATAAAATAACACATAAGAGGGAAAGATTAAAGCTAGGTGTGGTGATCATGCCTGTAATGCTGGCCCTAGGGATGTGGAGGCAGAAGGTTCATGACCGTTCTTGGCTTCAGAGCAAGTTGAAGCCAGGCTGGGCTACATGAAACCTGTCGCAATAAATAAATAAACAAAACAGAAAGAAAGAAAGAAAGAAAGAAAGAAAGAAAGAAAGAAAGAAAGAAAGAAAGAAAGA
>OU015753.1:99494682-99513498 GCA_907169655.1 Acomys percivali | reverse complement strand
TCTTCTTCTTCTTCTTCTTCTTCTTCTTCTTCTTCTTCTTCTTCTTCTTCTTCTTCTTCTTTTCTCTTCTTTTTTTGAGGTATACAGAATCTAAAAACTGGTTAGCAAGACAAAGGTTGTCTCTCCGTTGCCTACAGTGTCAGGCACGTAGCACATAGCCAGTGTGTGACACCTGACTTGCCCTGCCAGGACTTTCAGTGAATATTTAATAGAGGTAAATGGTGATGAAAAACTTAATGTAAAGTAAGCTCTATATAAATAAGAAACTTGTATGAATTTTAACTCAGTCGCAGTAAGTGTATTGGAGTATTCAGGTGAACCTTACCAAAAATAAGGGTTAGACTGTAGTCTGGCGATAAAGTAGCTGCTTCGCGGTAGCAAGGCCCCAGGTCCAATCCCCAGGATGGCAAAAATCCTATCAAAAGTGCAGCATGCTGTGGGCAAATGATTGGGCTAGCCCTTAAATTACTACTACAGTTTGGAGAGAAGAAATGGGAATGGAGGCCAAGAAAAAGACCAAATGAAGAAAAGAATAAACAAGGCATTTATTAGTTTACTCATTAAGTATTTGCAAGAAATGCGTGCGCCTGCCCTGTTCTGCCAGGTGCTGGAGGAACAGGGCCAGGAGAAGGGAGGCTGCTTGTTTTTTTATAGAGAGTATAGCAGAGCAAGAGAGCTGGTTGCAAAGTAGAATGAATTGAAGTTCAAACAAAACAGGGAAGACCAGAAGAAATACTGCCTCTCTCCAACCACAGCCAAGTAAAGAATACTTGTTCGCATGGCTTACAATACTTCTTTGCATGGCTGGTGTTGCCTGTGCATAGGTTGGCACACTTCCACAATTGTAGTGCTCAGGCAGAGGCAAGAAAACTGTAAATCCTAGGACAGCCTGGCTACCCAGCAAACCCCATTTCAAAAGATCCCAAACAAGCTGGGTTTGATGAGGACCGCTATAAAATCAGCAATTGGGACATCAGGGGCTCCAAGTCACAGTCAGCTTTATGGTCATCTCAAAGCTAGCCTGGGCTACAGGAGACTTCTTCTCAAATACCAAACCAAACAAAGAGGAAGAGGAAATAAATAAAAAGAACAGTCATTCCTAACAGTGAGAAAAAGGCATCTGACCTACTTTTCCAGGACATTGGATCCTTGGAGTAGAACACATGATGGCTTGACCTTGTGTCACTTGCTTCTTATGAGAACAAGTAAAGGCTTCATGTCAGCTGAATGGGACTGATAACAGTTAGGAAGTCTTACTATATTCCAGGCCCACTGTTGTAGAGTTCATAGTTACAGACATCTAATTATCATATTCTCACAAACTATTTGTGCTGTTATTTCTCTGGTGTAGACAAAGCAACTGCGCTTTTGAGAGACGGAGTTTTCCAGTAACATGAAAGCAGTTACGTATGGACACGAACTGGTAAATCAGACACAGTCACTCATCTACTTGCTAAGATGCTGTATTGCTAATGCAGAAATAATTTTAAAAAAATGAGGGCGTTCAGATCAGAAGCCATTTTTAAGAAGAAAAATAATGAAGTTAGCCGTAGAATTTAGAATCTTATTCTCCATTCTCAGATATAAACTTTGAATGTAAGAGATCTGGGTTAATAATAATAGGTATGTAGGAAGAAATAAAAAAAAAAAAAAAAAGGAAAAAAATTAAAGGCAACCCTAAGGGTAGTAATAATTAAATTTTAACACGAAAGGACTATGTAGACAGAAAGCAATTACATTTAGTAAAATATACTTGCTTCTTTTGAAAGAATTCAGAAAATGCAAATTCAGCTTTGAACAAGTGCCTCACTGCTTTTGAGTCCTTCTTGCATTGATATGGCTATTTGTGGTAGGCAGAGCAGTGGTCCCCAACAAGCCTATGTTCCAATCTGTGACTATCTTCACTGATGTGCAAATAGGATGGACACAAGTATCTTGAGATGATAAAGTCTCTAGAGAGCCACAAGAGCCTTGTAGGAAGCAGACAGTGGGTAAGATGGCTCAGAGGTCAAGGATGTTTACCCAGCATGACTACTTGAGGATCCACATGAATCAAACGACTCCTGAACATTGTGCGCTGATCTCTATACAAAATAAGCAGAAAAGTCAGTATCAAAGAGGATGATGTCCAGGAAGGAGAGGGGATGTGATGACATTCAGAAGTAGCTTCACCAAAGGAAAGTTAAAAAAAAAAAATAACATAAAGAAAAACTATTTTTTATTAGATTCTCTATGAGGAACATGATACTTAGCCACTTTTAGCTTCCAAAACTTTAATAGTAAATTTTTGGTTTTTGCTTGTCTAGTATGTGTTAACTAGAGATAGCAGCATTCAGACAGCAGGTACCTATGAGATACAGTCAAACATGCATGAAGTCCAGATTGCTGTGGTCTCTGACACCAACTGTGCCGAGATGACTGGATTCCACAGGTAAAGAACCCAGACCTCCAGAGAATCACTTTATTTTTTTCAGCCACAACTTTCTGATCAGATGTTTACAAAACTCAGGGGTTATTCAAAACGGATTCAGTAATTCACCTAGGAGAGTTCCCAGAATGTAGAGAAGTGTAACAGTTGTACTCGCATTAAGGCAAGAAGATAAAAATTACTACTAGCTAGAGGGCATAACTTGCGTGAGGCCAGGAAGGATACCAGAGTTGCAGCTTTTGTTGTAGGGCCTCTACAGAATCAGAGTTTCTTGCCCACTTCAGGATATGGATGTGTTCTACCATCATGGATACTAACTCTTAGATTGAACTGTTCACTGGCCTGCCAGCTTGGTAAGGATTGGTTAAGGGAAGAGAAAAAAGTGATAAGAGTGCACCTTCCTTATTAGGGCAAATAAAGACTCTTCCCCGGTTTCTGTCTAGTGCATCTATTCTTAAAAAGAAAGCCTGCTTTCTAAAGGGCCTTGAGATATAAGGGAAAGCAGCCGTGCCCTCTGGAGTTGAAGAATACACTTGCAAAGCTTTATTTTGGACTCATAGCAACTCTGAACGTTAAACTAATAAGTGTAATAAATAGTTCTTCTTCCTCTTGTCCATAATTTGTAGAAGAAGTGATAATGATAGCCCTGGAAGAGAGACCAAATAATGGGGCCTCCAGATCTCCAACTAAACTCCAGACTTCTAAGAAACAAACAAACAAACAAAAATGTTAAAAACGCGCTGTTGCTTCAGCTTAATAGGAGAAAGCTGTTTTCAAGGAGAAGGGGGAAAATAGGAGAAGAGACCTGACAATATTATGTCTGCCATTGCTGATGGCAGCTTCATCTGCAAGGTGTGGGTAGTTGGTGCAGTGGTCTAAATGGGAATGCCTCCCATAGGCTCATATATTTGACTGGTTGCACTTTAGTTGTTAGAACTATTTGAGAAGGATTAGGAGAAGTGGCCATGTTGGAGGAACTGTTGTCACTGTGAAGTGGGCTTTGAGGTTTCAAAAGCCCATGCTATTCCTTCTCTCTCTCTCTCTCTCTCTCTCTCTCTCTCTCTCTCTCTCTCTCTCTCTCTCTCTCTGTCACACACACACACACACACACACACACACACACATACACACACTCTCTCTCTCACTGTCACTCTTCCACTATCTCTGTTTCTCTATCCATTGTCTCTCACTGTCTCCCTCTCTGTCTCTCTCACTGTTTCTCTTGCTGTCTCTCACTGTCCTTCTGTATCTGTCTCTTTCTCACTATTTTTGTCTCATACTCTCTCACAGTCTCCTTCTCCTTCTCTTCTTCTCTTCTCCTCTCTCTCTGTCTCTCTCTCTCCTTCTCTTTGACTCTCTGTCTCATAGTTGTGGATCAGAGATGTAAGCCCTCATCTACTGCCCCAGGACAGTGCCCACTGCCTGCCTGCTGCCATGTGGTCTACCAAGGTGGACCTCTTGAATGGTAAGTACCAAATGAAATGCAATCTTATATAAGTAGCCTTGATCATAGTATTTTCTCATGGCAATATAAAAGTTCCCAAGATACTTGGTAAAATACTTACATAAAGCCTGAGCCAAAAAAGGCTCAGAAGTAACAGATGCCTCAGCAATTTGACATTAGATATTCTTAAACAAGACTTCAAAAGGATAAGTTAAGGGTCACCTTTCTCAGAGATTTGTCTTCCAGTCACAAGGTCAGTGTGATTGGGATTTTACAGTGAGTCAAGGACTCAGAAAACTTGAGTCTCTACCCTGAGCCTGTGACCAGTCAAGACGACCTCTGTGGGAGTGGTAGGCATTGCTATGTGTGTACAGTGGACTTAACAATGTCTCTTCTGAAATTATGTCTATGTGAATACCTCAGGAAGCTGCAAGTGTGACTTTACTTGGAAAAAAATTGACGTTGCAGATGTCATTTCAAAATCTTGACTGAGATCATCCTGGAATAGTCAAGTGGGCCTAAATCCAGTAACAACCAGTGTGAGTGTACTAGTTACTTTATATGCACCCTTTTCACAGAACTATCAGACACAGACAGGGCAGGGGAGGACGGGAATACCTTTGCAATAATCTCCAGGCTCTGCCTCATCATGGTGGGGCAGGTAAAGTGGTACAAACAGCACTGACTATAGTGGGAACATGAGGTGGCAGGCTGCTTATCCAAATCACAGCAGGTAGAAAGCCGGAAACAAAAGTTGGTGCGACCTTGAATGTCTATCACTTGTCATCTACCTACACCATAGGGTCTTGCTTTGTCAAGTTCAAATGTGTGAACCTGCGGAGAGATACCTTGCATTCAAACCATAGCAGCAAAGCAAGTGTTTGCTAAGATGCACACAGATCAGAGACACATAGAAAGGAGGAGGCCATGTGAGGACAGCAGAGGACAAGCCAGGAAGGGTGCGGTAGCTCTGGACTGTCCCTCCATTTGAGAGACTGAGACAATTTGAGGCTAGCCTGACCTACATAGTGAAATCATATTTCAGACAAACAAACAGCTTGGAACCACCAGAAACTAGAAAAGACAGCAGAAGTCTTCTTTAAGACCTTTAAGAGAAGTGTGGCCAACAAGTATGTGCTAATTTGTTGTGGCAGACAAAAGACCTGATACAGTCACCATATAAGAACACAGCACAGGGGATTTGAAACATCTTCTTCATGTCATAAAATACATTATTTACATTCACAGTTTTCTAGTGGTAGTTACTCTTTCTGTCCTAACAACTTCCCAGATAATAAAGTGAACACATAGTACATGTGTGTATGTGCATGTGGAGATAGAGGTCAACCTGGGATGTCATCTTCAGAAAGATCATCTTTCTCCTTTGAGGCAGGGTCTCTACTGTTGTGCAAGTCACCAATAGGCTGGCCTGGGTGGCCAGCAAGACACAATCTTTCCACTATCCTCCCAACCTCCACACTCTCATATGCCCGGTAAAGAAACTGCAAGGGTGGTCCAACACACCCAGCAGCTTTTTACTTAGATTCTAGGATCAGACTCAGGTCATCGACTTCCAGGCACGTGCTTTACTGTCTGAGTTATCTCCCCAGCTCTCCCATATAATATTATAAAATAGCCACATGTCCATCTTCAATTGGTTTGAATTTACTTCTGACTGACTTTTGTCAGGTGTGGTGATGAACATCTGTGACTGAGCATCCAGGAATGAAACAGGAGAAGCAAGAGTTCACTTCCAGGCTACAGTTGTGACTCAGAGGTTAGGAGCACTTGCTGCTCTTTCAAGGGACCCAGGTTGGATTCTAAGCACCCTTGAAGCTACTCAAAGCAATCTGTAATTGTAGTCCCAGGCCATCCAAGGACCCCTGCTGACTTTTGTGGGCCCTGCATATGTGTGGTGTTTACATAGACATAAAGGTAAAACACACAGAGAACCCCAAAGTCAGCAGACATCCTCAAGTAAAGAATATAGAAACAGAGCCTGCAACAGCCAGCAACACAATTACATTTTAACCTGGAGAGCCAGTTGTATTGGCATACTCCCAGTAGGATTTTTTGAAGGAGGTGGAATACAGGAGGAACATGAGTTTGAGGCCAGCCTAGGCTACATATTTTTGGGCTGGAGGCATGGCTCTGTGATTAAGAGCACTGCCTACTCTTTCAGAGGTCCTGAGTTCAATTCCCAGTGACTACATGAGGGCTCACGCCATCTATAACATGATGTGATACTCTCTTCTGGCGTGCAGGTGTATATGCAGCTAGAACACTCACATGCATAAAATAAGTAATTAAATCTTTAAAAATTATTTTAAAAATGTTACAATTTATTGCATATTAAAGAGCCATACATTTGTGCACTAAATGTAAGCATGAGTATTGACAATTAATTTTTTAAAAACTCAAAGAAAGACATGAAACTGGCTAATTTAAGCTACCTGAATCTCAGAGTTTCTGTGGTGTCCAAATCCATTATCTGTTTAACTATGCTTCATTTCTGACTTCCTCCGATCATATACTTATGAAATATTTCCATCTTACTATAAGCATTAATCTCTTTTCATCTCCCAGGTGCTGCTACATGTCAGAGCTCGGAGTTTCTCAGCCTCTCTCGAGGTCAGTGTCAGCACATCACCACACCCTCGATTCTTTTGGCAATCCCTGGTATTTTTGTGCCATGCAACTGGCAAGAAATGCCAAGCCACACATGTCCAAGACAAGACACAAGCTAAACCAGCTAGTGGATCATCTTCATTTTCCTAAAATCTAAACATTTTTTAGGGATTCCTGTCAAATTTTATATTTTAACAGTTGCGTTGAAAAAGTTTGGACAATGTACGCTCCTCAGTGTTGCTTTTAGGTGTCAATAGGAATCATCTGAAGAATGGCTGGACACTGGGTAAAGGTATCTTCCTCGGGTTGCCTGTGAAGGTGTTTGTAGACTCAGAGAGTGGGACAGACCTATCACCCTGGGAGGCAACAACACTCAAAAGTCAGGGGAGCCGAATAGAACAAACAAAAAAGACCGTGTACTCCATGTGACCCTGCAGTGGAGACAACTTTTTCTTGCCCTCAGATATCAGAATTCTTGCTTCTTCTGTTTTTGGGCACCTATCCTTCCAGTTGACATTTTAATTTACAGCCTTGCCATCCTTGATTCATAGGCCACTGGACTTGAGTTGAGCCATGCTACTAGCATTCAGTTTTTAAGTGCCATCATGGGATATTTCCATCTCCAAAAAATGTTTAATTAACTACCCAATTAAACAAGTGTCATCTATCTATATACTATTTATCTATTTATGTATCTATCTCTATGTGTCTATATCACTTACCTATGCACCTATCTCTATTTATCTATGTATCTATATCATTATTACCTATCTATCCATACCTATTATCTAATCTATCTATTTATCTATCATCTATGTATCTATGTATCTATGTATCTATCTATCTATCTATCTATCTATCTATCTATTATCTATCTGTCATCTATCCATGTCTATCATTTGTTATCAAGCATGCATATGACTACCCATATACTACGTATTTATTTTCTTTCATCTAGGTACCTGTGTATTATCTACCATCTACCTATCTTTCTAGGTATTTCTTTATCTTTATCATCTATCCGTACATCCTCTTGTGTTTGTCCCCCTAGTGACCTTTAATGTAAGACTCAGACTTAGGGTTTAGGATTAGAGACAGCATTATCAAACCAGTCTTGGTAAATCAAATCTTTGGGAGCCGTAAGATGGTGATAATCCTTTTCTTCCTGGCTCCCAGGCACCTTTACAATTCCCGTGAATGAGAGTGCACTGTTAATCATCAGGGATTATTGTCACATGACAACAAATCTGACTGTGTAATTGCAATTCTGAGTCTTCATCATTAAGTCCCTGATTTGAGCAGGGTATTTCCATTCTCATGTGATGATCTTTCACATTTCATACATCATCTATAGTTCATTTCAAAACTGGTCATAAGTACTTAGCTGAATTTTCATTCAAACTACTTTTTGACAGCAATGAATGACAAAAACTGCAACAGAGAAATTAGGCTTTAGATGAAAAGCTTGTTAGGCAAAAATCTATGATACTTACAGTTCCTCAGAATCGTTAATGTTCTTGTTAGAGCTATTGGATCCTTCAAAGAAAAGTTTGACTCCCACGTATGAGAAAAAGGCCTCCTCCGAGTCCTAATCACCTGTCGATACTGGAACCAAAGTCCAGCCTAATGTAAGTTGCATTTCATAAACGGCCATGGGACTTTGGGATGGATCCTAGCACCTCCTCCCTAGTGCATCGGTTCTCTTGTGACACTGTGATATTTGCCACTCAGTGCCCTGCACCCTTGATTCCCCAGTTTTTTTCCTTGTAGAATCAGGCATTTGTAGATACCCATGCCCTGTATATAGGAGATCACTCTGGAATGTGATAGCTCATCTCATTCTGGTCTCACCTTCACTCACTAAGGACAGAGGCTGGACCCTCTATCCCATTTCTCCTTCAGTGACTTCCACGTACAGATATATCAGAAATGATGTTTGAATGGATTAATCATTTGTTGTTTTCAAGGTAGGAAGATATTGGATAGATTTTTGTTTTTTGTTTTTTTAACTTAAATTTTGCTCAAACGAATTTAATGAATAGCTAAATGGATTTCTGGTATTTTAAAAATTAAACTACAACTATGGAGATATCTTTTCCTAAAAATCAATGTAGAATAATGCCCTAAAGTAATGACTTTGATTTTTCTGATGCTTTAGTTTATAGTAAAAAAAAAAAAAATACACCATTCCCTCATTTCTTCAGGCTTACTGGGGGTGATTTTTATTTTTGGTAACTATAAAAATAACACACACAATGGTATATAAATTCCCCACAGCCAAGATTAGCTTTCATCCCCAAAATAACAATATTACTTGGAGCTGAAGTTTTTCTGCAGTCCTCTGATTTAGTGCACCCTCAGTCTGTCATCTCCTGGGCTTGAACTTGTTCTACTCCAAGAGCCCAGCTGTTCTCCTCAGGTGATGCCATCGCTCTGGAGCTGCAGGCTTTCCATTCTCTTTGTCTCTGTCTGTCAGACCTGGGGACTATGTTGCCATAGGCCAGTCATTCCCATGAATCAGCCCTCTCTGGACCTTGGACCCAGGCGCTGGTGCTCTCAAGTCCTCAGGACACAGCTGCCTGCACAGTACAGGTTACCTTGCCAAGGCTGGAGTCAGTATCCATGAGTAGCTCTGTACTGATCCGTGGCCAAACAAGGTCCCAAGTGTGAGGCTGGCTTGCTCATTGCAACACATTGCCTTAGCCCACAGAAGATAGAAGGGCATGAAGAACTTAATACATTCTTCTATTATAGAGTACAATGCTTTGAAATTCTATTGTGCTAACTGTAAGTACCCTTAAGCCTACTTTGAAGCATTTGGAACAAGCTACTTTCATCTCTTGATAGGTTCCTTAAAAACAATTATTCACTTTTTACGTCTCAGTCACAGCCCCTCCTCTCCTTGTGGTCCCACCCTCCCATCCTGTTTCACCTATCCCGCCTCCCCTACTCCTCAGAGAAGGGGAGCCCCTACCCACACATCCCAGTAACTATAGTTGCATCAGGACTGTGCACATCCTCTTCCCCTGTGACTGGTGAGGTAGCCCCACCAGGGGTGATCAAAAGCAGGCAACAGAGTCCATGTCATAGTCAGCCCCAGTCCCCTTACTAGGGGACCCATATGAGGACCGAGATGCCCATCGGCTACATCTGTGTAGAGGGCCTAGGCCCAGTCCATGCATGGTCCTTGGTTGGAACGTCAGTCTCCACAGGCCACCCATGGGCCCTGGTTAGTTGACTTTGTTGGTCATCTTTAACTCAATTTTCACACTGGATTGTATAATATTCTGTAGCAACAAGGCAGCCTTACTAGCATAATTTCAAGGTGACTGCATCTTTTATGTAACATATGTCTAATGCCCTGAGTATAATAACTACTACTGTGTAACATGCCTTAAATTTCCATGGGTAATTAATTGATAACTGCTCTGTGGATGTTACATAAACCCTTTATTAAAACATAATCCAATAAAGAGAGATTTAAAATTTGAATTGCTATGAAGGACAGCCTTTGGATTTCTCTGTCTCTGAATCTCTTTGTGTTTCTCCTTTAGGGCCACTAGGTTGTCTGCACATCGGCCCATTCAAGCATGAGGTGGTCAGTCCTAGGGAAAAGAAAGAGACTGGACATCAATCTGTTCATGGAACAATATTAAATTAAATTGGAGAAGTTCAAGTATTCAAGCCAGGTCCTGTGGCTAGAGGTAGCCCCTGTGCTTGAGACTCAGGACCTTCTGTAATGGAAGACAAATGAGCCCATGGCACATCCACACAAGGGAATAAAAGAAGCAAAAAAGAATCTGCCACAGAAAAATAAAGATTAAATGGGAGATAAAGAATGATGTTTTCAAATATTGGAAATACTCTTCATCCAATGAAGGCTCCTTTCTATTGTTTTGCTAAAACCCAGCTGTAATTTTGATGTTTCATAAAAATTTAAGTGGAGATTTTTCTGTCTTTGGTAGATATAAATCTCCTGGAGGAAAGGTTTTTATATGTAATTCCAATTTTGTGGCCGTAAGGAAACAAAGAACAGGTGAAAATGTTTACTGCAGGTAATTTTGTAAATTATTAAAGAAGAAACCTCCCACCATCAGGCCATAAACATGTTCCCTATCAGAAGCTAAAACAGCAAATCAACAATGCCTTTTGTAGGTATCATAAGACACGATACTCAAATCCTAAACTGGAAATAAAACTGCCTATAAATATTTACTGGCAAAGTGACTCTGTGGTAATAAATAGCTTTTTCAAGCCAGTGTAGAAAATATCAAAACACTGACATGCGCCTGATATTGAATATGCAAAGTAAACTCAATCTTATAAATGCAGCACACACCCACGGGCATGCTGAGACTGCTGAGAACTGCATTGTTGGGGTTTCAAATTATTTAGGGGCATAAAATAGTTCATTACAATTCTGCCTTTAAGAAAGTAAGGAACCAAACACATAATGAGTTCATTCACAAAGTTTAGGAGGTAAGATATATATAACACTTTTAAATATGGTGTGTGTGTGTGTGGTACAAGGAAATGCACTCCCCAGAGCCTGAAACAATATCTGTGCCTGGCAGTCGCTAACTTCCACCCTTCCAAAGAAAGCAGAAGAAAATTTGGCACGAAGAAATATTGCTTGAAAGAAACAGGAAAAAGGCTGGCTGTGTGATTGATTAGTTGGGCCATGTTCTTATCTTTTGACACAAAAATTCATTGCAGGAGATTGTTTATTTCCCTTGATTTTTAGAGAGCAGTAAAGGGAAATGATGTTGGTGGCTCGTTTTGTCGCTAGATGTAGTTTAATTCTGAGAGTGGGTCTTGCTTTCGTCAGGAACCTACAGGCGGCTCTTTAGCACATGAAGACATGATGGATGCTGATGATAGGAGTCCTTTCATAACGTCCAGGACAGGGTCAGAATTCTGAAGGAAGCATGCACTGATAGAAAACTGCTGAGTAGCAGAGCAAAAGACAATAGCTGAAGCAGAAGGGGAAAGTAGAGGAGGGAAGGCAGCAGGAGAAACAGCCATGGTGTGGGACAGGAAATGTTGTCTTTCTGTAAGCTACCAAGGGATTATGGGTGTTTTCAAGGTTAATTTAACAGTCTTTGCCAAGGCAACAGAAGTTTAATGTGATCGGTGGCCTGATTCCCATTTTTGGTTATCAGACGATTATGAATATATTTTATGGGTAATTTGTTACGTCCGTCTGTAGCTTGCCATTCTTCATCTGTCCAGCTTCAGAGATGCAAAGAAAGTAGAAACGACAAAGAGCTCATTTGGTATGCCCTGACACTCATCCCAGAAGTAAGCACATCGTTGGTGCCTGGTCCACCTCCAAATGCAGAGGCTGAGTGACTCCTGTGAAACCTGCTGGATTCCTGGGCCCTGGGAGACTGGCAGTCAAGACAGTTGAAGAGCGTGCTACAGTCGCTTCTGGAAGGGCCCAGTGGAACCTGGTGCCAACGCTAGCCAATCTGTCAAGGGCTTCATCCAATCTCCAGTTATGTTCACAGCATTGTAATCAGGAAATGTCACCCTGATTCTTCCTCACCGTCACCTGCCAGTGTGCAGGCCAGGTCTGGGAGAAGAAAAGGAATTCCAGTGACCTGCTGCAGATGACACAAGGAGCCAGATAGGGACTCATCACAGAAGTAGTGGAGGTGTGGAGAGCCTAGGAAGGGAAGTGCTGAGCCCCACATTTCAAGAGTCTCTCCCTGTGCTCCATGTGTCTTTGTAACCCTCAAGGTTGACTGGTTCTGTGACCAGGGAGTCCCAGATAGCACACAGTGAGTGCATTGATGATGCTGTGACCAGGGAGTCCCAGATGGTGCTCACAGTGAGTGCATTGATGATGCTGTGACCAGGGAGCCCTGAATGGTGCACACAGTGGGTAGGTTCAGCAGTATTGAGACCAGGAGACCTAGAAGGTGCACACAGTGAGTGCAGTGGTCTTGAGACCAGGGAACCTAGCGTATACATGCAATGAGTTTGTGTTTTCTTTTAGAGAAGGCCAATCTGTCTGTGCTTCTCACAATTGGATTAAGTTGGAGGAACATAAAAAAAAAACCCTCACACATTTTTCTGATATAAATGCAAATATTCATAGAAGAGTGAAATGTGTATGAGGAAAAAATAAATAAAGTTAGCCCCTCAGTAGAATTTGTTGAAATTCAGAATTACTGAGGTGGCAAGGATCACCATCCAAATGTACCCCCTTACTCTCTCTGCCTCCCACAGGCTTCCTTCACAGGATGGAGCTCTTGGTTCCCTCAGACAGTGACTGTGTTGTTGGAATGTCTTCATTTTGGTTGTGGAGAAGACTCGGGCTGGAAAGTGCTTTCTCTGCAACAATGAGACCGTGAGTTTGGACCCCAGAACGCACATTTAGAAAGCCAGGTATAGCAATGTGTGACTGTGTTAGTGTGAAGAGAAGGAAGTCCAAGGTCAGTGGCGGAATCTCTAAACAGATAATTTAGCCATTTCTAGAACTCTCCTACACTCCTATTCTCCCACCTATAACAGGAATACTTCCTATGATTGTGGGCAGTATTTATCTAGTGAGATAAATCTCAGTTCTGGGGAGGCAGAAACACGAGATTCTCTGGGGCTCGGTGGCCATCCAGCCTAGCCTAATTGGTGAGTTCCAGGCTAATGAGTAACACCTTCTCAACAAATAATGTTGATGAGGCCTCATGAAGAACACCTGAGGTTGCTCTCTCTCTCTCTCTCTCTCTCTCTCACACACACACACACACACACACACACACACACACACACACACACACTCATAGGCACAGAGAGTGTGGTGAAGGGAGGGAGGATGATAGACAGACAGGCAGACAGACAGACAGATAGATAGATGAATGGAGAGGGGATGTGTAGACACAGACAGGAAAAGAAGTATTTGTATTCCCAGAAAATGATAATCAAGACAACATTTAATAAAGTAAGTGAATGCAGGAACGAAGGAATGAAAATACTGAAAATATTTTAGATTTATGTGCTGTGAGGTTTGTGTGTGTGAAATCTATCACATACTATTCATGTTACTTCAGGCATTTGTGAAATGCAGCTAATTATATCTGCTTTTAAATGTTCCTGTAAAGCTTAACTAAAATAAATGTATCAAGAATCTAGCACATAATAAACAGAAATATAGTTCCTCCCTTTCCTGTGAATGCACAAATGTATGAATTTGTGTTAGTATGACAGAGAAGGAAGTCCAAGGTCAGTGGCAGAATCTCTAAACAGATAACTGAGCCTCTTCTGAAATCTTCCAGGCTCCCATACCCCCACCTACAACAAGAGTGACTTCCTATGACATGGGCAGTATTTATCTAATTAGATAAACTCTAGACAGTTAACTTACTTTTCCATAGTGTTTGAAGCAGCTTGGACTGGAGTTCTAAAACAGTCGCTGATGAGCTGATGTATTTAACCAGTTCCACATATCAAAATATTTGACTAATGATTTTAATTTTATGAGAGTAATACATTTTTTTTTGTTTTAAAAAATATTTTCTGAAATGTATTCTATCATGTATAGCTTCAAGAAATAGTCATTACTCGACTGGCAATATTTAAGTTTTAAAAAGAAGAAATAATGTCTGATACAGATGAAGCTAGGATGAGAGTATTTTTAAAGGAACAATAAAGAAGAAACCAATTTTAAAATGTCTCATTCAACAACTAAAACATCCAAACTATCTGAGAGATTTAATGGCTCATCTCATAGTTGCTGAGCAGAAAGAAATCGTCTATTCATATGTGGCCCTGAATACAGAAGAGCGGAGAGACAAAGCTTTGCAGTTTTTCAAGCATCTTTAGTTTGTGTGTTGGGAAGCAAAACTGATTTTCTGTATTGTTTGCCTAAAGTGGGAAATGTGGGGAAGTGAACATTCACATAATAATAATTAATAATAAACTCTCCCATTTACAAAGCATCCTTTACCCCAGCATCCTTAGGAGTTTAGTATGTTTCCCCAAGGCTTTGTTTAATGTTCCTCTCGTGCTGTTGACTTAGAGCACAATGAATGAAAGGCAAGACAACACTTAGCAGTGAGAGATTAAGCCACTGCAGCGAGAACAAATACATGGCTAATTCTAGTAAACTCTGGGCTTTTGTCACTTAAAAAAATAAAACCCAATACTATTTTTAGAACCTTGTAAGACAAGTAAAACCCTTTAGCCTCTTCTCAGGGTCATTACGTGGTAACATGGACCAATCTTTTCTGTTGCCATGATAGGTCAAATTAATTCTTCGTTTTTATGCACAACCATGGCCCTTCTCTTTGCTGGCCCAATGGGACATATATTAATCATTTTTAATAGCCCATTAGGCATAGTTGCATCCTGTAACAACCAGGTCTCTATTAATTTCAAAGCCTTTAGTTTTATGCAGCATAGTTAGTAGTACATTTCTCCATCTGCTTCAGAAAGAGGGAGCTTGGAGACAGTGGTCAAAATAGTGCTTTGTAGGTCTTCTGTAGGTCAGCTGCCTTTGTGGGATGTGTGTGTGGAAGGCAATGCCATAAATTATCTGATTTAACTCTACAAAATATAATATGGCCGTTATTGGAAGAAAATGCCAGTAGATTATCCAAAGTATAGCTGACAGTCTAACAGCTACGTAACAGCCACAAAACACAAACAGGTATACATACACCACATGTGTGTTTCTTCCTCAAAAACCTGCTTCTAATAAATAGTGGTCTTGCTCCCTCTAGACAGCTCCCTTTCTCTGCAACTTGATTCCTGGCATGAGTAATGGTTAATATTTACAAATGGGATATGGTACATATTAACTCTGGGCACAGAAGTAACAATTTGATTCCTAGGAAACTGACATTTATTAAACATCGCCATACCTGGCGCATTATCTTAGATAATGGTCACCGTGAGTGGTAGGGATTATTTTCAAATTCCGAGATAAGAAACTTGAACTCCTCAGCAGCAAAGGATCTGACTGACTGAACCATGAGCCCAGCATTATCTAGCTAATAGGGTTATGACAAGCTGAAATTTTATTTTGCAGTCAAGGAATTTCCTAAAAGAAATATAATCGAAAGGAAATAAAATTTAAGCTGTATTAAAATGCATGTATAGTAATACATTAAAACACTGTTGATTGCAGATTTGCCTTACAACAACTAGTCTGTAATCTCCAAACTGTCAAGGACTGTGTTTATCTAATTTTCACTGTGTGCTTTATGCCCACACAGCATCTGACACTGATCGGGGAAATAAATACTTGCAGAATAAATGCATGAAGGAAGGCCATCTTTCATGGGTATGCTTGTCACCTTACAAATGACCTCACATCTAGATATTTTTAAGGTTGAGTTATGCCTTGATGTTATTCTTTAGGGAGAAATAAGACCATTTATTATGATAGGGCTACCAGAACAAATCGATCTTCATAAATTATATAAGATATCATTGCTTCCTTTGAGAAGACTCAACAAGTTTATGATGGATTGTATACTTGTACAATTTTGATTTCACGAATTCAGTAGATCCTGCCATGTTACTATGCTGAGTGTTAGATACATAAATATGAACATGATACTGGTCTTTCTCCAGTAACTGAGTGACATCATGGAAGACAACTGGGTGTTGAGATCAGAAATCATCAAGCGAAGTCCAGGACCATCATCTGTCTCCCACTTAGTCTGTTTTTGTTTTTTTTTCTAACTTTCTATCTTCCTATTTCTCTGTTTTTATGTTTTAGATGTAATGCTTACTTAAAGGTTTATTTTATTTTACATACTGATATTTTCCTCCTGTTTGAGGAATTTGTCTAATTTATGCTCAATCTATTTGAATTATTTTTCCACTCTGCGCCATCCATTTCCTTTCTTTTTGCATTGAATGGGTCTCTGATCTCACTCCTTCTGCTCTTTCTACCTTCTTTGGAAATTACATGCTTTATAATTCTATTTCTTCAGTGATTTCACAAATAACATGAACACTTAACTGAATCTAAAGTTTTTCATATATTGCCTATTGCTCATGCAATAAAAGGGCTTTAGCAAGCTTAAGCTTTTACTAACTCCTTAACTTTGATGATTCCGTTCACACTGTTTAGAGTAGACTCCTAGGGTGACAGAATCAAAACAAGATATCTGGGTGTATCTGTGAGGGTGTTTCTGGACAGCTCCAGTTTTTGAACAAATGGACTCAGTAAAGTAGGTTGCCCTCTGCCCTGAGAGTGGCTGAGCATCATTCAATCCATAACGCTTGAATGGAAAGCAAGGAGGAGAAACAACACCCATTTCTGTTTCCTGCCTCCCCTCCCTGAGTCAGGGTACCATCTTTACATCTCCCTCTGCACTGTAGGTCGAATCATTGGCTTCTCTGGTCCTTGAGTCTTGGAGTCAGATGTCTACTAAAAATGGCACATCATAGGATTTCTCAACAGCAATAACCATGCAAGTTAATCTCACATGTTCCATCGTTGTGTTACTTTCAAAGGTAGAGTCTAATAAATGGTTATCATTAGCCTTATAATTATTACAGTGGTATTTTCCAACACAATATCAATCAATAAAAACAAAGACACCAGTTATATTTTAAAATAGCCTTGCTTCACCTGGGGCAGGGCAGATATTAATCCCCTAAACTCCCTCCCATATCTCCGTTCCCCAATCCCATGCAATCTGCTACTAATAATTTCTACTGAGCTACCTCTATCCATAATCTGCAAAACTTGCTAATTATCTTCATCTGGGCAGAATCCTTCATACATGCCGGCCAGGTGCTTGTTACTCCCCCCCCCTTGGTGGTGACCTCCTTCCTTCTCTTCTTCCTCTGCTGTCCCTCCCCTTCATAAGATTCTTTACTGCCCAAGCCCATGAAACTTTACTACACCTACCTTCTAACACTTCTGCCCAGGTATTGGCTTCTTATTGGTCAAACAGGGATGCAAGGTAACATAGGGTCTAGGTAGTAAGCAGACCTTGAAAGGAGTAATTAGCATCAAAATACATCTGACCAACCTCCAACATTCCATACTATTTATGATATTATATAATAAATATAGTATAATTCATAATCCATTTCCCCAGATAGTCCTGATCAATACATCAACATACCCATCTTTGTTTTAGAATATTTATGACCTTGTTGATTTGTTGGTTTCCTCATCTTCAGCAGATTAATTACCCATTATCACAAATGGTACGTATTGAATTATTCTGAGCACCCAAGAAGCAGAACCTGAAGAAAAGTTTATAAGCAAATTGTTTACCTGGGAGTATGTTATCTGAAGAAAGGTGAGGTAAAATAGGAAGGATGCAGAAGCCAGAACTAAGATGCATTATTGAATTTTCACCAGGCTCAGAGTATAGTCTGTTGGCACCACAGGCTAAGCTATATTCAAGGATTTCTAGCCTGAAGTATGGTTTACTGGTTTCCCTTGATCACATCAAAAAGTCCTATTGTCTTGTGGAGACATTAACTGCTTAGTACTTTGTATTCATGGGTTAAGTGTCGCATTCGTCATGTGGGAAGTGAAAGGTGTAGTGCTATCTGGTGGCAGCTTCGTGACATTGTGATATTGATTGAGTTGACATCTTGTGTAAGGATCAGCCATAACTGTGCCTGGATTCATAGCCCTGATCAAGAGACACACAAGAAATGGACAATGCAGGCTGGAGATGTAGATCAGTGGCACAGTGACTACCAAGCATGCATATGGGCCTCCAGTACTAATTTATCTAACAAAAAGTGAAATGAAAAGCCTCAGTTCATGTTGGAGAGAAAGCTCACTTCGTAAAGGATCTGACTCTCAACTGTAAGACTTGAGTGCAAATCCTCAGCATGCAAGTAGAGAAAAGGCAGGTGTGGAAGCCCATCTGTAGTCATAGCAACAGACAAATGGGATGCATGAGCAGACCAGGTGAATACCGTGAGCTTGCTAGTCAATCAGCTGTAGACCTGTGAAAACTGAAAGGCACCTGAGACATCCCACCTCAGGTTCTGATGTCCACAAAAGCACAGGCATCTGCACCTCCAACATGTGCACCTTACAGAAACACCCCCACATAACATGCGTGCAAACACACACACACACACACACACAGAGAGAGAGAGAGAGAGAGAGAGAGAGAGAGAGAGACAGACAGACAGACAGACAGACAGACAGACAGAAAGACAGAGACAGAGACAGAGACAGACAGAGACAGAAAGACAGAGACAGAGACAGAGACAAGACACAGAGACAGATAGATTGACAGACAGGCGGACAGACAGGCAAACAGACAGACAGACAGACACACACACACACACACACACACACACACACACACACACACACACA
>OU015753.1:99482066-99494672 GCA_907169655.1 Acomys percivali | reverse complement strand
AGGTCAAATAAATCCTTTCCTTGTCCAAGTTGCTTTTGGTGAAGTATTTTGTAAGAATAATGAATGAAATGAGAACAGATCATCTTATTCTGACTATAAGGACACTCATAGTTTTAAAAAATGTATCTCCCCACTCACTAATTTTCTCAGCAATATTATTAATTCTACTGATTCTTTTAATGTAAATGCCTGTATTTTTCAACTTATACGAGTTCTAGTTTGGTTCCTTTTGCAATATGTTTGTTCATTCTTGGGCCTGAGTGATTATAATTTTATTTTCATGCTTTTGAAATTCATACAGATCGATGTTGCTCATTTTGCATTCGGTGTATGGCTATGAGCTTATGCGGTCCTTTTGGATATATTTTATTTGTGTCGTTTTGCTTGATTATCATTCGTAGTGTCTTCTATTTTGATGTTTTTGTGATTTTTTTCCCCCACAGAGGGTGCATATTTTCCTTATACATCCTATAATATTCTCCAAGGACTGACTTAAAATTTAATTCCTGTTAAGAAGATTCCTATTTCTTCTCACACTTACCCTTGACACTACCAACACTTAAGCAGTATGCTCAGTGAAATTATCTTCTTTTCAACTGTATGTCCTATAGAGAACATATATTCGGTCACTCATCTGTTTGTACGCTAATTGTACTTACTGCATGGCGGTATTTCTTCTCTCATCAATACAGAACCAAGATCATGTCTTAAATCATCTTAACTGATACAGAATGTTTTATTTCTTGTTTTCTCCTAACATTAAAGGTGAAGATTCTTTGTATTGTTTTCACAACTACCATCTATGAGGTGCTGTACTTGGGACTAGGTAGAATCTACTGTCTACCAGCTGTACTGTAGCTGTCAAAGATGGAGCATAAATATTCACGCATAACAAAGCCTCTCAAAGGGAGTGCCAGGTTTCGACTGGACTTTGCTCAAGTGTCCTATTGGCTTGTTCTTGCTTCTGTGGACTCTGTAATGTCATGCTTGTACAATAAAGTAGTTAAAATGCTTTCATTTTTTATCTAGTATCATGGCTGTTTCAATATAGGAAATTATAAGAATATAGAAATCAAAAGATTTAACTCAGCTCTTGCTTCTTCTTTTGTTCCTGCAAAATTGTCTTTATCTGTTTTAATAAACTCCATTATACTTCGCTCACTATTTTCTAGATTTCTTCTCTTCTATGGGCTCTTCTCTTTTTCTCCTCTTCCTTCTATTTCCTGGTCTTACTGTGTTTTTCTTTCAGTAAACAAAAGCAAAACTTGAGAGAATAGAATATCAACAGCTTGCACTTGGCAATTGATTTATTAATTTTAATGTAGTTTTAACCTTTTAGCCACTTAGCTTTTATGTATCATTTTCTGTTACATAAAAAAATAGGACTTTTCTCCCCTTTTGTTTGCTGACATTTGGAATCTTTTTAATAGGGGACAAATTGCTCTTGGGCATAAATACAACCGAATCTCATTTTCTGCAAGTCTATGCTGATGGCAAATGTAATTTAATATTCTGGCTGTAATAATAGCTGCCTTCCATTGAACATCTGGTATTTACGGGAAACATGTTAGTTGCTTTTCCTTTATGATTTCAAATCTTCACAGCCACCAGGTAAATAGTGTTGCTCTTATTATTTTTATTTAATTTTAATGAGAAAAGTAAGGTTCCAGTGGGTGAGGCAATTTATTTGAGATTACACAGTGTGTTAGAGTCTCAATCTGGATGGACTGGTCTCCAAACCTGCCTTCTTTTTTTGACTCTCCTCCACACGTTGCTTCAGTATGTAGAACTCTAAAACAGCATATGTCTGTCTGCTTGCGTAAGTGCTGACACTTGCTGGGAGGCTGTAATGCATACTTCCAGCTGTGCTTCTTGGAGACTCACTTCCTGTTCCTGGGTGGAGGTAGAGGTCTTGAAATGGGAACCCTGGGTCACACATTCTTGCCTCCTGTACATGTTTCTTCAAATACCAAGAAGCTTATCTGATAAACTGTGTCTTCAAACTTCCCAGGCCACATTTTACCTAGAGGACCTCTGAGTCATTGTTGTGTTTTCCAGGGCACTTGTTACGATTTGGGTTAATGACGTGATCAGACAGTGACTGGCCACCTCACTGGCATTCTAGAGTAGAGTCCCAGTGCCTTCTCTATTCTGAAATCTGGGCCATAAAATTTTGGACTATAAAAATGTGCAGATTGGGCACAGTCTTGTCATTAATGAAGATTTAGCACAATTTCCATAACAAAGCCTGTTTTGGAGGGAAACCTAGCTGCTTCAGCCTTCTGCTAAAGTCCAGGCCTTCACCTCTGCGGAGCTCTGAAGCACCACTGAAGCTCCTGTTTCACTCCTCAAGTGAGTGTGGGGAGGATGCAGTAACAAAAGCTGCAGGTTAGGAAGGTGTTAAGGGGGCAACAGGGTGGGAATGTCCATGAAATCGTTTGAATTCCTAAAACAAGCTTTTATTAGTGAAGCTACTGTAATTGTAAAAGAGTTTGTTGTGTTTTATAAAGAACAACTTTAAACAAAGAGTAGAAATTGTGTATTGCATGCAGTTTGCATAATCACAATCTTGGATGCCCTCAGTGCCAACATAGTACAAACCGTGCACTGTGAGGTCTCGTTGCCTGTTCTTTAAATCTGCAAAACAATGCGCAAGTCCCTTGACTCGTTCAGCTATGTTCTGCATTCTAAGGCATAGCTGTACCTAAACGAGAGTACAGAATAATGCAAGACAGGAGAGGGGATGTGGGCTGGGAGTGTGGCTCAGTGGCAGAGTACCTGAGTAGCACGCACAGGTGTGGATTTGATTCCCAAACAGCAAAAAGTAAAGAGTTCTGTCCAGTTGTGTTTTTAAGGATCCCGGGAAGGAGAAACATCGCCATGGCTTCCAGGAGAAGAAATCGCCTCTCAAAACAGCACATTCAGTGTTGCGGTGTTTTGTTGGCTCAAAGCATATTCATTACAGACTGATTAAAGAAAGGTCTATGTGCTCTAGCTGGATACCTGGGACACGGAGATAGCTGGTGCAGATGCTGCCTTCAGAGAAAGCTGACCTCCCATAAAGAACAATAAAATGCCTCGTAAACCTGGGCAGTCTTCTAAGAGGGAGACAGGGACAATTCCTTCTAGAAGGACCTGGGATGGGGAACTCGGTAACTATGGGTAAATATTGCCGAGTAACTGACACAAAGTTCACTGTACTCTAGATACTATATGCAGTTGGTGATTACCTAGCACTAGTCATCCTTAATTCTCCTTAGCTCCAGTCTAGTTTGGTATGGTGCCTTTTCCCTTCAGCCCAGACTCTCAGAGCAGCATAAAGATGTGAGAGTCGGGGACACCAGAGGAAGATGACCCAGAGAGCCAACTTAGCAGGGCTCGTAGTGGCTCACAGAGACTGATGCAGCCATCATGGATCTGCAGCAGGCCTTCTGCATATGATACGGCTGTGTATGGCTGGCGCTCTTGTGAGACTCCTACCAGTGGCAATAGGGGTGTCTGTGACTCTCTCGTCCGCCTTTGGGATGCCTTTCCTCCCACTGGATGGCCTCGCCCAGCAGTGACATGAGGGTGCACGGCTAGTCTTATTGTATCTTGTGTCATGTTCAGTTGATGTCCCTAGGAGGCCTGCCTTTTTCTGAAGGGAAATGGAGAAGGGGGGGGGCCTACGGGAGAGTGGAGGTGGGTCTGGGAGAAGTGCAGGGTGGAGGAACTGTGGTCAGGATGTATTGAAAATAAAAAAACTTATTATTTATATCTGAAATAAGATGGGGGCGGGGGGAGAAGTGAAACTTAACACTCTTGCCCTAGAGGCTAGCTCAGCAACTAAGGTACTAGACTAAGAGCCCCAGGGATTTGACTTTGGTTCACCACTGCCCATCCTTTGTTTTGTTCCCACGAGGTGGATCTTTTCATTAATGCAGCGTCTCCCCACCTTCAGGGAGCAGCGAAGTCTATAACAAGTGGCTCTTCTGTTACAACCCCCCTCTCAGGTCCATTCAGTTTCCATGCTCTTCCAACACCCACACTTACCCTGCTGAACCAGTTCATTCCCTCCACTCAAGTGTCTGGCAGGACATGAAGCTGGACCTCATAAACTCACTTAAAAGTGCTTTCTGTTGTGTGGGGGCTATTTCAAAGAGGATTGAAGCTGCTACTTTTAGCACATTCCCAAGAGAACACGTCTTCATGGCTCAGCATGCTTGCTGTCACTATTCTTGCAAAGAGGAAGACCACACGCTCTTTGTGGTCTGAGAGCTCCACTTCCTTCCCACTTGTCTCATGACTCCTGATGGCTGCTGACAACCCTTAGACTAAACGGACGCAGCACCTTATATTTCTGGTGAGGGTAGATATGAAACAGGAAAGGGCATTCCAGGACTTCACTGAAAGTCCATTGATATTTATTTTCAGAGGATCTTGAGACAGCACATGGCTTGCCTCCCGCGTTGGCCCGGGTGTCTCTTTTCAGCTAGCGCTTCCTGACTTTTGATGTGGTATTGAGACACAAGCTTTGATGCTCCAAGCTGCTAACTGTGGAGGAAGCTTGGTGTTTATGGCTTATCAGCTGATGCGTAGAACATACCAAGTCCAGAAACTTTTCACGGTGGACACACTAGGGACTCTAAAGGCTGTGTGACAGCAGGGGACAGGCTGGCTTGCTTTAGGAAGAATGCAGGAATGGGTCTTAATTCCATGTATCTGTGTAACATGCTGAGGAGCTCAGCAGGCTAGGTGTCCAAGACACAGGAGTCTTCAGAGCTTGGCCTCTCTGAATGAAACACACTTGAGACACTGTCCTTGTGTCTCTCAGCTGCTGGTGGTCTGCTGGTGACCTCTGACATGCCTATGGTTATAAACATGGCTTCTGAGCCCTCCATCTTCATTTTCTTCTTCTGGTACTACTTCATGTAGTATTTTCTCTGTGGGGATATTGGTGTGGACACTGCTTGTACTGGACGAAAGCCCACTCCAGTGACCCTATTTGGATCTGATTAATTCTATCAAAGTCTTATTGCCAAATTAGACCCAGTTCTGCTCTACTGAGAGCTAGCAGTTGGCCTTATTTTAGAATTTTAGAATGACTCAGTTTAAACTGTAAGAAATGACTAACATGATTGCTGAGGGGTTGGTTTCTAAACTGTCTCTGTGATTCCCGTGTTGGCACAGCTCTCCTCTGGTTTCTCTATGTCCTAGGTACTGTCAAATTTGATATAACTTTCTATATCCAGTTGTCTGATTAATTGTTTGTTGTCTACCATAAGTGGTAAGATTCTTGATGAAAGGGCCTATGACTTGCACTGCTAATAGTTTTCACAATGCATAGAACACAGGGAGTTCTGGCTGAATTCATATCAACAAGAGACAAGGTGAGAAAGAAAATTCTCTACCTGTGATTTGAAACTGCTTAGCACTTATTGGGTTTCAAATGATAAGACAGTCCATCAGTTTAGAAAACAGATAATATTGTTATGTAAGTGTCCAAATGGTATACTTGCTTTGCTGAAGAGATTTTTCAAAGAGTCAAATTCAAATTTGAGAAGTGGCAGGGTAGTTCACACCTTTGCAATTCTCATTTATAGAAGATCTGTGCATCAGGAAGGGCTGTGACAGTGCTTTTGGATAATGGGACACAGGGTCACAAGAGCTCAGAGAATCGAGCCCAAACAACTGGCTGTTATTCCTTCTTTTTTTTTTTTTTTTCCAAGACAGGGTTTCTTTGGGTAGCCTTGGCTGTCCTGTACTCACTTTGTAAACCAGGCTGGCCTCAAACTTACAGAGACCTGCCTGCCTCTGTCTCCCCATGAGCTGGGATTACAGGCATGCACCACTGTGCCCAGCTCTGGCTATTATTCCTGCTATGCCTCTTTGAGTCGTATTCATCATGACCTTCAGAAAAATACTATTTCCTTTTTGAGACAGGGTCTTACTAGGCAGAGTTATTTCTTCTAGAACTTTCATTTTTCCCATCTCAGTTTAGAGACTGTTGGGATTACAGGCATGTGCCACCACACCTGGCTAAGCAACCAAACACTTACTTTCTGATGTTTTCCAGTAATTACCAATAGGATAAAATGGAGATTACTTAGGGTAAACACATGGAATATACTAAGAACTAATTTTAATGATAAATACTCAGATTTTCATGAAAATGTTTACTCACTTTAAATACTGTGAACATAATAGACAGACCAAGTGATCATTTTAGCTACACAATGAAAAAGAAAAACAAATTTGAATAAGTAGAGTCAACCTCAGTAGGTTTAGAAGCCAATGCCATTTTTATACGATGAATAGACACAGGTGTGCACAAGTTAAATCATTTTAAAAAATAAATTATAGAGGTAGGGTACACCATACAAGTTAGCTCACTCCTTAGGAGCCTGAGACAGATGATAGAATTGGAACTAGCCTGGACTACATGGCCAGACCCCATATCAAAAATAAAAAATCAACAAAGAAAACTAGCCTTGTCCTTTCTTCATGATACATGCTGTTTCTTTCTAGAGAGAGTGAAATAGAAGGATGATCCTTGGAGAAAGGTTGGCTGCGAACCAAAATATTATAAGTGGAGAGTTTGAGGAACTAGACTTGATTTCACCGCTTCCTGAAGGCTTGTGACAGAGAAAGTAGAAATAGCAAAGAGGAACTATTATCCACCTATATTTCTGAAGAAAGTGGAGGAGCATCTCTGAACACTTGTTTATGGAGCATATATGCTGGCCATCTAATTGGTGAGGGATACTACAGGCAAATTGTGTTAAATTACAAAAAGAAAGTTCGACACTTTGGAGAAAATGGGTGGGGCGGGTGTGGCCAAGACTATTGATGTGTCGCTGAGTCCCCATTCCCCCCTCGTCACCTTGCAGCTGAAAGGAGAAGGGTCAGTAAAAGCTAGTACTGGAACTACACATGCATATCTACAGTCACAACACAGAGCAGCATATGGGAAGGGTCCTTTTGGAGCATCTGCCCTATGGAAAATAAGTCCAGTCTCCTAGTTGAACCTAAGTCTAGATAACGGACTCATTTATTGGCCAACACCATTTCCTTCCCACTCGCTGAATGGTGAGAAGCCATTCACAAAAGGGAAGAGTGTGCAAGTGTGAAGCACCATCCACCTGCTATCAAATTGCTGTCAGTCATGAGGTCATCTGTAAACAGATAAAAACAATATAGAATAAAACTAGTTGAGGGGAGATGACATGGGAAAGAAATCCCACAGCCAGGGCTGAGAGCAGCCACCACCATTTTACTGGGCTATGAAATGGAAAATAGTACTAACAGGTCAGAACATTATGGAAAACATAAGAATTTAGGGAAAGAAGTCTGAGGTTGAGGTTGAATTTGACAGAGGAAGGTTGACCCAGGAAGAGCAAATATGAGTCCTTGCAAAGTCACCTTTGCTCTATTTGTGGCAGACATTGTTGCTCAGTCACCATGGCAAAGTGTCTTTTACTTGAAGACTACACACATTTACTCTGATACTTGGCATATTTCCTTGTCAATGTACACATCTCTCTATGTGTACACTTTAAGCCCTGTGTATTCATTATTGGGTTTTGTGTATGGGAGAGGCTCACAACAGCAAACACAGAGAGGAGATAATGGATCTTGCTTTAGGAAGAGACTTTCCATATTGAGCCTCTAAAAACAGAACTACCATACAGTCCAGCTATTCCATCCCTGAATATGCATACAAAAGACTCTGAATCAAAATGTCACAGAGATACTTTCACATCCACATTTATTGTTGCACTATTCACAGTAGCTTATAGAAGCCCATCAACAGGTGAATGGATAAAGATAATACACACAATGGAATTTCATTCAGTCATATAGGTATGTCAACTGGTAGAAGGTGGATGCAATTATAAATATTATATTAAGTAAAATAAGCCAGAACCAGAAAGAAGAGTGCCATATATCTCCCATTTGTGGTGCCTATATTTTACATAAATGCATAAAATCACACACATATATATATATATATATATATATATATATATATATATATGTACACACACACACACACAAATGTGATGTATGAAATGAGGGCAGGAGTCAGTCTGTGGAGAGAATGGAGCTAGAAGGATGCAGAAGAGAGAGAAAGCCGAGGGCACAGGGATGGAATATAGTTGAGGGTATACGTCCTTGTCTTTATGAAACCCACCACTATGTGCATTGAATAAATGCCAAGAAGGAAAGAAAAAGAGGAAGGAAGAAAAAAGGAAGAAAGAAAAGAAGAAGACAAAGCATCCATCAACTATGATAGCTATAGAGTCTCCGGGTACAGTGCTGTAGAGAATGACTGCATCAGCCCGTGTCTGTTGTGCCATGTCTTTCCTACTAAACCCAACCAGTAACAGCATGGTAGGAAGCAAGGGGAAGTATGGGAGTCTCTTGGTTGGGCTCCCCACTGAGCTGCTGAGTGTTCCTCAGCTTTGTTTTGCAGACTGAGCTCTTCCTGCTCAGTCTTCCTCCCTACTTCCTTTTCCACAGGTAGAGCCATCTCCCAATTTACCTCCTGTACTCTTCTTCTCTTGGTGCTAATGCCTGCTTCCAAGAGGATGAGGGACCCTCCCTGCCAGAGATTACATGATTCAATATGGGGTTAAGTACTGGCTAAGTGTTCACTGGAACAATTCTGTGCTGTTCCTTTCCAAATTGGGCCTTAGTCTTCTCATTCTACAACATCCTGAATACTGATAAGAGTTTTAGGCTCGGAAGTGAGAGAAATTCAAGGATGAACAAGGCTGAGCCTCATCTTCCTTGACGCGCACTCATGCACACACAGTTAGAACTAAGACATCGGCCCTGAGCTCGGTGTTCAAGGTTCTTCTCCCTGGTGACCCGAGCCTCCTAATCTGAGCCCTAAATCAAGAAAGCTTTTGGCTCTGAAGAACAGTGATATTTCTACATCACTTTTCTGCTCTGTAACATTTATAGTAAAGCCCATGGCATTGAACGCACCAGTGTTCTCTCAACTCCATTCAGGCCCTTCAGAGTCCTATAGGGAGTTCTTAAGAACACTAATCCCTAAGGGTGCTCCCTGTTAAATATATTAAAACAGGTTTCTCTGCTGGAGAGACTTTCATATGCTAAAATACACTGTGTATTTGCAAGAGCTGGTCTGAGGAGCTAACATTCCTAGGCCCACCTGGCTTGGGAATTGTTCTACAGAACACATCAGTGGGATTTGATTCCACCCAGTAAAATCAAAGGATGGCGGAATTCTTGGCTATAGCATCCAGGCAACACTTTCTGCTAGACCTTGACATTCTGAGGAGGAGGCACAGCCGTGACTTGCTTTCTTCCATGAAGAATCTGAAGCACGGGCGCTTATCAGGTTTCTTAAACTATGGAGCTGGGCACTGGATCCTTGCTAAGCTCCACGACCTTCCCATGACTGTGAAGTGTAGAGGCCTATAAGCTGCTCCTTAAGTAGCTAAGGGTAAAAGCACGTGTGTACGAAATAATGAAATCTGCTCTGTTATGTGACATTCACAGAGAGAGACACACAAAGGTGGACGAAGTAGATCTTTTGGGGATGCCATTTAGTGGGAGGAGGAACGGACCAACCACCAACATTTCTATTTAGCAGCCTAGAACGGGTGCGGTCTCCCTTTAGAGTGCACATGACTCTCTTGTTTGCTTCCTGTCTTTTCATCTAGTTTTGGTACTCTCTTCCGTTTCCAACAGCTATTACACTCTGCTCACCAAAACCCCAAGACCTATAAAGTGAGAAGCTGGAAGAAATGGGATCAAGGGATTTACACGAGCGCACGCACGCGCGGGGGCGCACGTGCACACACACACACACACACACACACACACACACACACACACGTTTAGATCTTACAGCGCTGGCTACTAATTTCTGGCTGCTACATCTTCCCAAGCCTCTGATCTTACTTAGTGACCATTATGGAGTGAGGAAGAAGTGTAGGCATGCCAAGATTACCAGAATAACGAGCATTTAGCAGAGTGGGCCCTTCATTAATGGTGTCGATAATACTGGTTTTAATGTTCCGGCTCTTTCTAAAATTACTGACGTACTCACCAAGAACCTTTCAGTTATTAGGGGACAAGCTTCACACAAGTAGTGAGCAAAGTAAGAAATAGTTTGCACTGGGGATGGTGGCTTTTGGTCACTGTCTGCAGTTCATCTAGATAACTCATTCATAAGAGACACTCAGCTTTTGATCATCTTACAAATACCCTGGTCCCACGTAACACTCTGCTTAGTGGGTTTGCTGGCTAGCAGCCTGCCTTTTCTCTCACAGTCTCAATACCTTGCTCGTAATTTTGGTCTTTGAAGAAGCAGACAATGAGAGGGTTAGTGGGCTCTGATGCCTAGTCTGTGATTTTATTTGCCTTTTTCCCAGAGATTGAGCATTTGTGTCTATGGGTGTAAGTTCGATTGCCGCATTGTGAGACAGAAATGAAAGGGAACAGAGAACACACTCTCTCTCCTTTCCAGCTCTGCCCAGCATTGGCCCCAGGTCCCTGGAACAACCAAGGGACAAGTATACAGAGTCACCATGGCCCTAGCATGTGAATGCAGCCACTGTAATTGTACACTTATCTTGGAGACATAAATAAATAAATAAAAATAAATAAATGGTGTTACTATCAGATTTATTTGGATTGTTCTAAAAAAAAATGTTATATTTCATGTCCTGATATGATTTCTAGGAATGAGAGAGGCACTCAGCCCGTTCTGTTAGGAGAACAATGTCAGCCCAGGATGAAGGAAAGTGCTCTTTTCTCCAGCCGCAGTAACTAGTAGCCTAAGATAAAAGATAAAAATAACATATTTTGTAATTAATATTTTAATTTACCAAGATGTGAGCTAAATGGTGACTAGACTTCTCTTCCCCATGGTAGTAATGAGCCCAGGCAATTTCAAACGAAGAAGAGCAGCCAGGAGTTTAATACCTTTGATTAAGAACATGCTTCCACAGTGGCTATTGCCTTCCCGTTTACAAGAGCGAAACAAAACTCAGGCTGATTTTATTTTGGAGCTGCAGGGGGTCTTATGGCATCAAAAGAAGAGGAGAAAATGTTTAAGGATAATTAAAGGCAATTTGCCTCATCAGCCCTTCCCCTTCTCTTTCCTCTTCCCTCACTCTCTTCACCATGCATGCTAATTGCCACTTCAGTGACCCGAGGAGGTTTTTTTTTTTCCTCCTCTTTCCTGAAGTAACTTGCCTGTTTGGCTGTTGCTCACACTTGTAATTGACTGCATAAATCAATGCATCGCCATTAGTTCACTTGAAAACAGAGTGTGAGTTACTTCCTGTGCCGCTCTGCTGGCTGGTTAGAATTAGGCTCAAGGCAGGAGATGATGGCTCTGGGTACCAAACATGTCTTAAGTGCTTTCCAGGTGCGAATGCATGTAGCCTGTACAACAGAACTGGGGCTGGAAGCAGCTCACAGCTTGCCATTGGGTCCTCTGCATATGGCGAGATTAGAACCAGCGCTTTGGTTCCCAAAGGAGGCGGTAAACCCGGAGCAGGTCAGAACCCAAGCTTTATTTTAAACTGTTTTTTTTTTTTTTCCCCTTTTCCATGTGTGCCTGTCTATTCCCTTTTAGGCTTTCCATTTCAAACGTTTCATTCCTGCCTTTAATTTGAATGGCCCCTGGCATGCATTTAAACTCATAATCACTTAGGTTGCAAAAACCGAACTTGGCGACATTCCGAAAGAGCATTGTGAACAGCCACTCACAGCGGCTTCCCCTGGGACTGAGGAAACTCAGTCACCTCCAGGCAACTTTTAGCTGAAGGTTTAAAATAACGAGACCCAGGGTGGGAGCGGAGCTCCGAAAACGGAAGGTGTTTCAACTCTGTACCACACTTTCAACTCTGGTCATTGATAACAAGTTGTATCATGCTCACAGAAAAGTGACCTCTGGGGAGTAGGAGGAACATGGAAACTTTTGACCTAGGAGTTTAGACAGATTTCTTTAAATTCAGGTGAACGGAAAAGCGTGGGCCAAAGGGTCACAGGCAGGGTAAGTACAGCAAAATGATGCTGTCCGCCAAACAAAGGACTGAGCCGCATGTAACAGCAGGGAAATCACAGCGGCCTTCAGCGCAGGAGAGTGACGTCACTGCTTGCTTGTGACAGGGCAACACAAGGTATGTGGAGGCAGAGGACGGTGGTTTTAATTACCTATTTGATAGACACACCACAGAATCTAAAGGAGAGGGAAAACAACATACAGCAATGCCGAACATGTGAGCCTCAGGGAAGGCAGAACTTTGAAAGCCAGGATGGCTGACACACGCCAACAACCCCAACAGTAAGGAAACTAAGGCAGGGGCATCTGAGTTCAAAGCCAGACTGAGCTAAGCTGCATAGTGAGAAATTCCAAGAACCATCAAGAAAAGGTTTGGGCCCTACTTCCAGATTTGCTTTCCATTAAACTCATTACCATTTTTAAAGTGACCACGCCACTTGGGGGTGGAAGGCATCCTCTCCCTGTCTTTGTCTCTGTCTGTCTGTTTTTCCCTATTGCCCCCCCCCCCCGTGTGTGTGTGTGTGTGTGTGTCTGTGTGTGTGTGTGTGTGTGTGTGTGTGTGTGTGTGTGTGTGTGTG
>OU015753.1:99460040-99482056 GCA_907169655.1 Acomys percivali | reverse complement strand
TGTGTGTGTGTGTGTGTGTGTGTGTGTGTGTGTGTGTGTGTGTGTGACTAGAGAACACATACTAGGCAAGTACTCTACAGCTGAGCTACATGCCCCCAACCAGGATTTTAAGGTTTCTATTTTTGTTTTTATAGCTTTGATTTTCAGCTTCATTTTGCATGCAGCAACAGCCAAATATTTTCATTGCATGTGAAACACATTTGTTCCAAGTTCTAATTTCAAGAAAAGTTAAAACAGCAGATTCCAAATAAAGAAAGATTTTTGGAGAGTTAACGCAGATGAGGGGGCTGTTGGCATCTTTAGCTGTCCTGGGAGTCAGTCAAACCTCAAAGAGGAAGGGGCTAGGATTTCAAGCATGTCTTTTTAACTTGACCAACTTCAAGGAAAGATAAAATTGAACAAATTACAGTCTATCTGTGCTCCCTGACCACCCTTCATTCAGTTCTCCGGGAGATTGTTGTCCATCCTGTCAAACATTTTCTCTCCTAGGAGTCTATTTAGATCCCAGGTACTGATCAAAGTCCATCCAACCTTATTTTAAGGAAATGCCTCAGAAACTGGGATTACTCAGACATGCCAGTGAATTTGAGGGCTGAGAAACCAGATGCCCTCAGAATGACAAACTGAAAATTAAAAGAACATCACATGTCCAGGCTGTTTGGTGTCTCATGCATCCCAAATAGGATGTGTTTTAGAGAAACATTTCTTTAGGAAGAAAGGAACTCTCATTCTGAAGATTAGATGTTTTCTGTTCTTTACGCCCACTTCTAATGATTTTGCTTTTTACTCAATTGGATATCGCCACATTGGGCATCTTCCTGCTCTTCCGATGTGCTAGGCTCCATGCCACACGTGATGTTCCCAGCATCGAACCCGTCCCCTGGAACTCTCCAACTTACTTGGGGTTGATTTCTGCTCATCTGTCAGGGGACTAATTAAATTTTCTTGTATTGTTCTCATATTATATTATGTTGTTCTTTCATTCTTGTAATTCTTGCTTTAATATCAGTCTCTTTCTGTGGATGTCAAGAGCGAAGAAAACAGAGGCTTTTGTTATCTTGCTAACCATTATATAGTATTTCTAAGGTTATCTGATCCTGATAAATCATTGTGTGAGTGGATATGTGATTGGTACTGGGACTTAAAATATTGGGTGAACACTTAGTTGCTTGAGTCAAATAAAATGGGGGTCACATCTCCATATTGAGAACAAATGACTTCTGGGTTGCTATGTGCTGAAAATAGAGGAATGTGGATGTGGAAAACACATTTAGTTTGGGATGTTTAGAAACAGAAAACAAGCAACATTGACTAATATTTAACATGTGACTAAACAAAAAAGACAAAATATATCTGGGGTCATTACATGCAGGTAACCGAAGGGGACTCGTGGGCAGAATCATTTTAATGGCACCTTGTCAATAGTCCCTAGTATCAAATACACCACTCATGACAACCCAGATGTGCCAGTGAAACAGAAAGTCTGGCATTGCATGTGGTGTCCACACAGGGAGAATGTCGCACCCCCCCCTCTCTTGATTCTTACATACCAAACATTCCCCCAGTTTTCTTTAGGATACTTGTATGTAACGCCGTCTTTCTCTGGAATGCCATACATCCCTCTATATCTATAGATTCATATTTTCACCAATTTACTTTTTCCATTAGAAAACAAGCTTCCTATGGATAATTATTTTCTCATTTGCTAGTGAAATGGGTAGCTCAATGCCTAGGATCTTTGTCTGAGGAATGTTTGACAAGCAGAATTCATTTTCATTAAATGTTTATCTCATGTTAGCAAAGCAAATGTAATGGTTTGGAAATGCCTAAATGAATAGACATGATTTTTTCTTTTGGCCTGACTAATGTCAGTTATGTATGATTTGGTGGGCTTGTTACAAGCATGACTACACTTGTTTGCTGTATTTGTGTTATTCGGTAATATAGTTAGTATCACTCTTTTAAAAAATGGAGTCTCTCCATCCAATCTTTGATTGTTGGCTGGCCTTACAATTTGTTTTAGTTAATAGAATGTGACAGGAATGATAATATATGAGCTCTAAGGATAAACCATTGACATTCTGCTCAACTGTTCCATGAACATGTCTGGGCAGTAATCTAACTGAGGTCGCTTTGGAAAAGCCAGTTCCCAGCTGAACTGGCAGGTGACCACAGATGCACTGATTGAGTCCAGCTGAAACTGGAAATTCTCAGCCCTGCCCTACCAAATTGCTGACCTACAAAATTGTAAGCTAAACAAACACTGTTGTAAGCAATTATGTTTTGGGATTATTAGGTAGCAAAAGTTAATTAGCACCCATATGCAACTTTCTTCTTTATTGAAAATAGATTCTTCTCTCATACAATACATTCCTACCACAATTTTCGCTCCCTGCACTCCTCACCGGCACCCCTCCCCACCTCCCATCTTCCCCAGATCCATTCCTCCTCTACTTCCTCTTCAGAGAGGAGCCGGCCTTTTAAGAGACCACAGCCAAACAGGACAGAACGAGATACAACATGACAAAGCAGCCCAGTAGGAGGAAAAGAGTCAGTTGAGAGGGTACTTGGAGAAGAACGTAGTGAGATTTGAGCCAAGTGCCAGCCCTTGCTTTGGAAGAAGAAGCCCTTAGCTGGAACTATCTGGACCATAGGGAGTTTGAGACAGACAACTGGTATGACTTTGGAAAGCACTAAAAGGAAGTCCTCTCCAGAGACTGAGCCGTAAATACTGAATCACAAGAGCCCACGATGAATCTTGTGACGAGCACAAGTGTTTTCAAATCTGGAGGGACACGTAAGAACACGTGTTCAAACATGAGGTCCAGAGTTCAGATCCCTTCTCCTATGTAAAACTTCAGGTGAAGTCTCTCACACACCTGTGAACCCAACCCCTGAGGAGTGGAGAGACAGGGGGATCATTGGGGCTTGCTGTCTGCCACTCTAGCCATAACGTATGAGCCAGAGGTGTAGTGAGAGCCAACCAAGGACCATGGCAGAGGGTGACAGAAGAAGATAGATGCTTTCTTCTGGCCTCTTTTAGAGATATCTGTGCATGCTCAAATGCATTTGTACACATATGATCATTCACACACACAGGTGCATCTACAACTCATATATGAGACACACATGTATCTGATCATACACACACACACACATACACACACACACACACACACACACCTTCCTGAAATAGAGGGAACCTCGGAAGAAAGATGGAGAATAGTGAAATGAAGATGTGATGGCCTGATACAACTTGCAGGTATAACTGCAGTGCCACATGCAGTGAATAGCGGAGCCTGGGCCAGTTAGGGACATTGGCAGTCTGTGGATATTTTCTGAGCAAAGCCTTATTAGTTATGGGGTCAAGATTGGGATGGGATCTTGGAAAAGAATAGGAAGGAGTGGTGCTTGTAATTACAAAACATAAACAGAGCTTTCGTTATGGAGAGAGAAGATCAAATTTGCTTTCCACCTCTGCTACTTCTTGGTTTTAAGAACGTGAATGCGCCTCAGGATCATCAAGGGGAAATTGGCCTGCTATAGCCATTCCACACAGAAAACAAATAGCTAAATGGGAGGATAACAGTTAGTGCATTGTAGACGTCTGGAACAATGGCTCTTATTATGTAGAGTTACTATTAAACACCCCAACTGGGGACTGTTTGATGGTGGCCCTCGGGAAGTCACACAGGTTTTTAAAGTACCCGTGGCTTCTGGAATCCACATCAGTCTCACCGCCCCGATTGCCCTTTTCCTCACCCTTCTGCAGAGCAGCCTTGCTTACTGGGGAAGAAGCGGGAAGCCTTCTTTCTGCGGAAGTTGGGATGTTCGCTCAACCTGTGTGTATCAGGGTGATGATACAGCTTTCCTGTTTGGGGATGTGTCCCCACTTTTGTATTCCTGCTGGGAGCTCAAGGCTATTGGATGGCAACGTTATGTTAGAGAACAGGTGTGCTCAGTGCTATTTTGTGCTCTGGTCTTTTGGAATTAAGAATTAAAAAAAAAAAAAAAAAATGGAGACCAAGAAGGCAGGTTTGATTTCAAGTCTGCTCTGTACTTTTCCTTCCCTGCGCTCCACTCAGCATCACAGATTCCTCCTGTTGAGTCATGGCATCCATTGCTTCAGGCGGAGGCAGAGCCCAGGCAAGAACAAAGGGATACAATGTTCAGGTATTGGAATCCAAAATTGTTTTTGAAGCTTATTTCAGAGACAATAGTGTTGAAAAACCAGGGTTTCATTTTGCAGTCCCTAGGCTTGTTGAAAGAGAAACTAGAAGCTTCCCTTTAAATATTAACCAGGTGCTTAAAATATTAAGAAGTTAAGGGGATTCAAGAATGATGGATACACTACAAGCCACAGAAGAGATAATATGTAGCTATAACCCAATGACAATTTCCCAATGCACTGGAAAGGGATGAGGGCTGAATGAGGGGAAGGCAAGGTTACAGAGGCCTGAATAGGATGAGTTCCTGGGCCTGAAGATGGAGAAATCCACAGTGTTAAAAGTCTTTGTCAGAAGACGGCTGGGGCATAGGCCTAACCTAGACCTCTGCATGGAGACGGAGATCTCAAAAGGGACATTTCCACTACTGTAGGAGAAGAGGGATGCTATGCATTTAAAGTGACCTAATATCCAGATGTCAGCCTCACTTCCTACTCCAAGTGTGTTCAATCCAGGAGCGTTGGATGGTATTTAAGAATCAAACATCAACAGGCCTGTAGATTGTTGAGATGGGAATGGATGGATGAGAGAGCTGAAAGCAAAGGCCGATGGGAAGATGTGGAAGATCTCAAAACATCAGCTGTGTGTGCTGGTATGCTGGGAAGGATTTGATAATCAATGAAAAGGGTATTGTCCTGAAAATGACCTCATCCCTCTGCTATGGAATTAGAAAACACATATGCGCTGCCCACGACTCAGCTGGCTCTGTGCCTAGATAACAAATAGGCGGCACGTGACACTATCCAATTACAATACAATTCTTAGGCCTCCAGTGAACAGGAGATAGAATGCTGGAGAAAACCCTGATTTTTATTTTCTAAAAGAGATTATATTTTAAAACAAGACTCCAATTTAACCTGAAGTAGTAAGATGTGTTTGGGGGTTCTGCCATACCTAGAAAGATTGTGAAATGAATATGTATTGTGTAACAGTTTTCTCTTATATGGAAACATTCCAGCCTACGGGGAAGTTCCTCAAGCAGGAAGATAAACAACTCAAAATAATTACAGGAAGTTCCCGAAACTGATCAAATTCACTGGGCTCCTCTCTGCAATAGTAAGCAATAAAGCTACTGAGAGTCCCTCCCATATAGGTAAAGCTGCAAAGAAGACTTTGAGAGCAGACCAGCTGCCTGGAAGAAGCAAAGACCAATTGATCTGCCTGCAAGGGGTTAGGACCAGAGTCATGTGGAACCTGTTGAGCTGTCTGTAGGCTTTGCAGTCTGTTCCAGGTTTCCCTGATTTTGTGAGCTCTCAGCTATGCTGGCCTGGGCTTTGGTGATGCAACTGTCTTTGAGTCTTTTCGGCTCCTATAAGTAACCACTCACCCATATTTCTGCAAGTAACCCCAAAAGTCACTGGTTCTCTAAGTTGCACTTTGGTAGTGTCCACACTTTGGTCTGCAACAGTTTGTTGGCTCCAAATCCTTATGTTAGCTTGTAACCTTTGTTTTTGTTGTTGTTTTGAGACAGCGTTTCTATGTGTAGCCCTGACTGTTGTGGAACTTACTATGTACACCAGGCTGGCCTCGAACTCACAGAGATCTGCCTGCCTCTGATTCCTTACTGCTGGGACTAAAGCAGGTACCAGCATGCCCAGACTAATGAATGCTTTTATAAAAAGAAACAACTAAGATTTGAAAAACTCTGCTAACTAGTAAACTGAGTCATTAGAGTCAAATGACCTTTTTGTCCACACTTTGGAGACAGATCCCACTTGCAAATAGTTGTGAAATGGTTACCACACACACAACTCTAAGCATATTTAGATGAATATCATTTCCTACTGCCCAGAACTGTGCAACAGGGCTGTCACTGCCATCATACCACAGATATGGGTCTGAAACCTACGGCAGGTAGGAAGGTGATAAAAGATGCCAAGACTACTCACTGGTTGCTGCCACTTCATTGTATCTAACCTTGCATGGTATGCATGCTTTTCTATGGAGGTGGTCAGATGACTGCAGTAGTAAGCTGTGTCTAACACCAGTTGCCCGATGTGTACACTGTCAGTTCTCAGGACCTACATCTTCCCATCTGTGTACTTAACCATCTGTAGATCGATTTAAAAAAATTCTATTGGGAACAGATTATCTCAGACAATACATCCCTACCAGTTTCCCCTCGCTCCACTCCTCCAGACCTCTCACTCCCCCTACCTACCCCAAATCAACTTTTCCTGTTTCCTCTTCAGAAAGGAGCAGGCCTTCAAGAGAGATAGTCAAACGGGACAAAACAAGAAACACTAAGACTAGGCAAGAACCCTCATATTGAGGCTGGACGAGGCAACCCAACTGAAGTAAATGCTTCTCAAGAGCAGGCAAAAGAGTGAGTGATACACCTGCTTCTTCTGTTAGAAGAAGACTAAGCTAACAGCCATAACATACGTACAGAAGACCTGGTACAGAGCTATGCAGTGCCTGTGATTGCCCTTCAGTCTCTGTGAGCCCGCATGAGGCTTACTTAGTTAATTCAGTGGGCAGTGCTCTCCTGGTGACTACTATCCATTTGAGCTTTCTTCTCCATCTTGTGCAGAGTTTGCCACAAGGGCCTGATGGAGACCTCCAATTGAGGCTTTCTAAACTACATCTCTTCTAAACAGTTTTTTTTTTCATTATTTACAAAGCAATATTTCACAAACACTATTTGCATAATATGTACATTGTATTAGGCATTATAAGCAACGTAGAGATGACTTAAAACAAACAGATGGGTGTGTAGAGACTGCATGGAAACATGGTTCCATCATATGTAATGGACATCAGCGTTTGCTCACTTGGGTATCAGAGAGAAGTGTGGGGCCAATTTGCCACGGAGACTGAGAGCAAAATCTACCCAAAGTGTTGATTTAGGAAGGCCTTAGAGGAGGGATGGTTAAGTCAAGGTCAGTCCTTGTCCTAACCAGAAGTGGTGCTACATGATTCTTGTGAGGCCAGGGAAAAGAATTTAAATCTGAGGCCAGTCTGGGCTACAGTGCAAAATCACTGCCCCAAAGAAGCTTGACAACTGATAATATGGAAACAATGAAATCTATGTTTATCTGCAACAACAATAACAACAAAAATAGTAGCAAGTATTGTCGTTGTTAAGCTGTTGGTTCTGTTGGCATGGGGGATTAATATTGAAGTGTAACATAGGTTGAGCCTTCTCTGTGTTTCTTTTTTGAGAGCTTCTTCACATTAGTGGCTGTTGGGGGTGCTGCAGGAGGAACAGCGAAACAACCCTAGAACTCATGGAATGCGGCCCACCGGTTAGCAAACCCACGATGAGTGTGTCTTGGTGAGGCATAACCCTGAGAACTACGTATCCTGAGGACTTCATGCTGATTTGGGGCATAGCTCTTCTTGTTACCCTTGCGGTCCTCATAATCTCTTTAATATACGAATCGTGTGAGTATTGTAGATATTGTCTCACTAGGCAGTATCCCTGGCACTCACAATAACAATGCTTGATCTCTTTTGGGCATTGCTGCTACAGCAGATTGATGATTCCACCACCACCTTTAAGAACAACCTGCAGATGTAGATTGCCAACAATGAGCAGTACCCTTAGAAATAATTGGAAAAATAGATCGTTGAGCAAGGTTAGGTAAAGATGTTTTTGCTATTGGCTCTGATGTGGAAAATCTTAGGGAACATTTTGAAGTTAAGAAAAAGTATACTCTTAAGAGTAAAACTCGGGACTTTTTGAGGTTGGTGAGCAAAGACAATACCCCATTTAGCACTAGCTGATGTGCTCTCTCATTGAAGCAGGACTTCGTGGTGACTAATTTCTTACACTTATTTTTGTCCTCAGCTTCTTGATATGATTTGATTAAATTATTAATGAGTAGATAAGCACCGTTAGGACTTACAGTAGAAATGGCTGATTATTTTTATATAGAAACTTAGATTTGTGATTTTTTAAAAGATTACTTTGTAACTACAGATTGCAGCCTGCCAGTAAAGAAAAGCTGGCTGAGAAATTATCTTGCTTGCTTATTCTCTGTTAATATATAACAAGTTGCTTAGTTACAATTGTATGTGGGTTCTTAAAAATAATTTGTTTTTCATGTTTATTTCTCTCCCACAATATGTAAAACATTTGATCATGTGAAGATATTGAGGATCATGATTTTCTTACATATATCCATTGCAATCATTTATTTAAAGAGAAATAGAATGTAAACACATTGTTATTTTTATACTGCTTGAAAGATCTTGCTGGGATATATAAACTATAAGAAAAATAATAAGGATATTGGAATCTTTTTCCATCCATGAAGATATATGTATATGTATAAGGTTGTTGGAACTCACTCTTTGCAGTTTGTTTCATCCACCAGGATGTGTGTGTATATTATATATAGTATAAAGTAAAAAAAAAAAAAAAAAAAAAAAAAAAAAAACTTAGAAAAAAAAAAGCTTGTGATGACACATTCCTGTAATCCCAGCAGCTGGGAGGCAGAGGCAGGCAGATCACTGTGAGTTCAAGGCCAGCCTACAAAGCAAGTCCTTGACAGCCAAATCTACATAGGGAAACCTTGTCTCAAACAAAACAAAATAAGAAACGAAACAACAACAACAACAACAACATTAACAACAAAAAAACCAACCATCAAACGAAAAACCTGCCTCTTGGAATCGGTCTTAATTTATCATCAAGTATAAGTGTGTCTGTGTGTGTGTGTGTGTGTGTGTGTGTGTGTGTGTGTGTTTCTTCCCTCACCGCTTTTTAGATGCTTGCCACCACCAGTGGAAACCCCCAGTAGACACCATCAGCCCTAGCCCCTGCTTGCCACCATCAGTGGAAGCTGTTGTTGGTAACTATCAGTTCTCAGCCTGGAAGGTTGCCCACAGAGAAAGTCTGCAGGGTCGCTAGCCAGCCTCGGGATCCACACCCTGCCTCAGTTTTCCCCAGTTGATGTCAAAGCTGGACCTTGATAAGTAGCCTGTAAAGTAGACTTTTATTGGCCATGTTCTCAGACACGTCTTGGCCTTCTGATCCAGTGAGACCTTTAGGGAGGAGGGAGAAGCAACAAGGACTCCATGACAGTAGAACAGCTGCCGACAGCAGTTAATCCCTACCCCAGTCCATGGCAGATACTCTCCTACAGCATCTGTGACTGTGGAGCCTGGAACACATAAAGACATCATCCTTGGGCAGAATGCAGACTGAACTGGACTGACTGTCTTGACTTGGCCAAATCTGGGTACAGAGTGTTAGTTTTGAGGAACCACTCTTATGCATAGATGTTGAGTCTGACATGATTTCCCAGAGCCCGGGAGCCCTGTAGTATAAAACCACAGGAGGATGACAGAGACAGCAGAAGCCTGGAAACCCAGTAGTATAAAACCACAGGAGCCTGAGAACTCTGGAGTTTGAAACCACAGGGCGGATGATAGAGACAACAGAAGCCTGGAAACCCAGTAGTATAAAACCACAGGAGCCTGAGAACTCTGGAGTTTGAAACCACAGGGCAGATGATAGAGACAAAGGTGACTTTGGCATTTTTTTTTTTTTTTTGGGGTCTGGTTCTGCAAAACTAGCTCTTTGCAGTTCCCGCTGTTAAAAGTGGGAAGAGGTCCCTACTGTTTAGAAGTCATGTCATTGTGCCTTAGCCTGCACCAGTGAGCACGGATGTCACCGGTCTCACTCTTTATGCTTTTTGACCAGTCTGTGCTCAGCCCACATGGGCTGGTTTGTGTATTGAATATCATTCCTGATTTTAGCAGAAGAGAAAAAAAAAATGTCAACAGAACATTTTGGGACAGCCTGCTCCATCTTTATTTTTCTTCTTTCTTTCTTTTTGGTCATTTTTAAAATGTTGTTGTATGGAGACAATAAACACCAAAGCTGGTATTGTCAATGATCTCATACCAGAGAGAAGGCCACATGGGCCTCTTTCCATGGGCTAATGGGGGAAAGTACACTCCCTGGACAGGGAAGAACATTAAACCATGTGTGACTCACTCCACAGTAGGAAAAGAGTTGGTTTCTCTGTTGTGATAATTTAGGGATTAAATGTTGAATGTGTGACTGCAGAAGGCTGTGATTTGTCTCTCCATTCAGGATCTTGTTTCCTTCCCCTCCTGTGACCATCTCATTTGGGAAGCCATATCGCTTGTCTGATATGCCATTGTGTGCAGTTGTGTGGGGCTCTATATAAATCATGTCACACAAAGATTGCCTTCATAGGCCGGTCCCTCACCTGGCCACAATCCCCAGGAAAAAGAATGCACTTTGTTACGTTTGATTGGAAGCTTCCAAATCGGTCTTGCCTATTTTCTATTGCTTAGGTCCCTCTAACCTTCCCTTAGCTGTAGTTGAAAAGCTGCCTTTGCAAAGCTCAACAGCATCGTGTGCCCTGAACCTTCATCGGGGGAATATGCTCTAATCATTTTCAATTGTGTGACGGCTTGGGACCTGACACCTGGCCACCTATAATACTCAGTATCATGACTGCCTTTTATTTTCCTGCCAACTTGTCACATCCTGGCTGTTGGAACATCATATTTGTGGCTCACAGAATCTGAAACCTAACCATGATGGATGTATTGATGATTACGCCCATCTCTATACAATTTTAAATTTATTGGGTTGGTTTGTGCTAAGGGCTAAGCAATTGACTGGATGACTACTAAATCTTGATTCTTAATTAGAATATTTTCCCTGGCCATTTGGACCCACATTCTCTTGAGTCTGTTGATGGTCAGATGGACTATTATTATCAACAATTTAAAACAAAATTTGAATAAAAAATACACTCCAATTAAGTATTGTTTTATGCCCAGGGAGTTCTTGCTGACTTTGGGATCTCAGATGCGAAATATGTAGTTAATTTATTTATTAGATCTTAGCAGAAAAATTATCCTGTGCCCAACACAAAGACCTTGTTGTTTGTTTGCATGAACCCATTTCTTTTTAACTTTCTCTCACCTTCTCATCTCTGATAAGAGGGAGCTGGAACGGACAAGGAGCTGGAACCGTAGCTTGGGAATCTAACTCAGGCTTTGCAGCACTGAGCACAGCCCAGTTTGAATGGAACTCAGCAAATGTTGTGGAAATCACATGTCACTGACGCCACTTGCAGACCAGTCATGCTTTCTGCTCATGACTGATTATTTTTCCTTCTTGGTTTAATATATAGTATTGTGCTTCTCTTTTGAGTTCACTGGAAATGCAATCCAGGCTCCATTTCTTTCTGGTTCATAGTAACAGCCCCATTTCCAAACTCATTCAAGATATAAATTAGCAAATTCTAACATTGCAACAAACAAGAGCACAATCAGTAAAATGCTGTAGGTGTCATTTTGTAAGATCTCTGACACTGACAAAGATAGCATTACCTAGAATATACACTTTTTGTATCTACTTCTTTGTCTTCAGGAACCTATCTGTTAACTAGACCCAGGTTTAGCATTTCCCTAGTTTCCAGAATACTATGCCAACGTTCAACTGAAGATACCAAAGTAACTATGTTCACTTGGAAATTCTTCTCAGTGTTCTTTTGAAGAGTAATGTATGAGATCGCAAGTCATTGTCACACATAAAACCATCTTTGGAGGGAAGCTGTGAGGTGAGTTAGAGAGTGGATTATAGCTGAGCATGGTGAGGTGATTTGTCAAATATCTTAGGTGAAAGGAGGGAAAAGGAGGAGGATCAGGAAGCTAAGGCTAGCCTCAGCTACACAAAGAATTCAAGCTAAGCCTGGTCTCCATCTCACCCCCCCACCCCTCCCCCCCCCCCCCCACAGACACAGACACACACACACACACACACACACACACACACACGCACACGCACACGCACACACGCACACGCGCATGCGCATGCTTTGGTAACTCTTGTCACTGACTAGAGCAGCCATATTTCACCTGATCAGTAATATAAGAACTTCACCCCCAAAGGAAGCATATTGGAAAATTGTGTGGAGTTCCACAATTTGTACCAATTTAACCATATGTTTAGGGGCCCTTGAAAGACACACTCCATACAGGAGAAATATGCAGCCAGTAGAAATAGAAATAATAAAGCTTCTTGAAGAGGGAAAGGCCAGTTGATGTAATTTCTTTGGTATCTAAAACAATCCCACTTTTCTTTAGACTCAGCAATATTTGAACCAATGCAGATGTCAGTGTGTAGTTCTGCTCCTAGGAAATAAATGTTAAAGCATCAAAACAACTGTCAGTGAGACCATATCAAGCCCCAACCCAGAGCCAAATGTAGTTATTACAAGTGTGTGTGTGTGTGTGTGTGTGTGTGTGTGTTTGTGTGTTTTGTCTGCTTGTATTTGTCTTTGTACCATTTACAGGCATTGCCTGCAGAGGCCAAAAGAAGGCATTGGATTCTATAGTACTAGGGTTACAGATGGTTGTTAGCCAACATATGGGTGCTGGGAATCAACCCTGGGTCTTCTGGAGAAGCAGTTAACGCTCTAACTTCTAAGCCATTTCTCCAGCCCCCCCAGAAGTGATTATGAGGACAAAGTAGACTCCAATTTCAGTCATTTATATTTTAAAGTATAAATAATAAAAGAAACTGTTCTACCAGTGTGTGTGTGTGTGTGTGTGTGTGTATATATGTATATATATATATGTATATATATATGTATATATATGTATATATATATATATATGTTGAAGTTCTACACAGCTGGAAAGGAATGGCAACTCAGGCTCTTAGAGTACCAACACATTCCTGATGGCATGAAGATAAGTGATTCTTTTCAACACAATGGCTGTGACCGCTTTGTGTACCTTTCACAGTGTAGACAAAGTGTCAGGAGATTTCCTTGGGGGGAAAGCCCTTGTGGAGGTACTGGTGCAGTGGTCCCCACGGCATATCCTTTTGCTCCCCTGTATCCTCTGATCCACCTTGCAGCTAGATTAGATGATGTGTTCTGGCCAATGGTCTGAGAGTAGATGTGACTTGTGATACCTATGGGCCGTGATAGTTAGGACCAGAGATGAGGCTTTGTTGTTGTTGTTGTTGTTGTTGTTGTTGTTGTTGTTGTTTCTATGGCTGTCCGAAGACCACAGAAGCTGTAATCACACATCAGAACCTGGAAGGCTCCGTGATTAACTCCTGGGAAGCAGAAGTCTCCAGAGAGCATCTGGACCCACTGTGATCTTGGTGAGCAGGCTGTGAATTTTACATGAAAAATGACTGGAATTCTGGAGGTTGTTTAGGATGAACAGACTTACAGGTGGGATTTGCATCCTTGTATGTCCGTTATACTAGATAAGTTATTTTTTTCTTCTGTTACAGCATACTGATTTAAAGGAAATGGAATTGTGTGAAATGTGTGCGTTTCTGCTTTGTCATAGAAAGAAAGAGGAAAAGGAAAGAGGAGGAAGGAAAGGAGGAGAAAGAAGAGTAAACACAACTTCATAGGAATGTTATAAAATCCAAATGAGATAACTGCTTTGAAATTTAGTCTTTATTCCTATTGGATTCGTCAAAAGGTAACTATAATGAAAAGGTAGCGTACTACTCACAGGTCCTGAAAAGAGGTCATATACCAGACCACACATACTATGAAATGTACAGAGCTTCTCTTCGTGTCTTGTTCTGGCCCTAGGACAGTTACAGAAGTATCATAGTGGCTGACAAAGGAAGTCACTGGGGCTCTGGACTGGTTGATCTGCATATAAGGGCAACCTTCTATTATTATCTCTAGGAATTAATTAACCCCAGGAGGGACAGTACCTCCAGGGTGAGCAAGGCCAGGGATAATTAAATGTCCAAATGAAAAATCAGGACATATACTTAAGTGCAATTGTGGCTGAGAGCAAACACTGAGACTAATTTCTAAGCAAGTTGAGGCACTGCAGGTGTAGCTTGGTTGGTAGTATTCTTGCCTGGGATACACCAAACACTGGGGTGTGTCTCCAGCACCTGATAAATTTGGTGTGACTGTGCAAGTCTGTAACCTCAGCAGTATGTGGCAGCCAGAGGCAGGGCATCACTACTTCAAGGTCATGCTTCACCTAGAATGAGTTCTTGGCAAGCTAGAAACATTGTCTCAACTTCAACCTTTCATCACAGCCCACAGAACCCAGAGGCCTTTGGAGTCAATCAGAAAGGTCAGAGGAGATTACAAGGTACACTAGCAAGCTTTTCTTTACAGCTGGAAATGATTACCTTAGAGCCAGGTATTGTGGCACAGGCCTTTAATCCCAGCTCTCAGGGAGGCAGAGACAGGCAGATCTCTGAGTTCGAGCCTAGCCTGATCTACAAAGTGAGTCCAAGATAGGCAAGGCTAAACAGAGAAACCCTGTCTTGGAAAAAAAAAATTTAAAGGCCAGCTAAGACAATTTCTGTTATGTGTCTTCTCTCCATTTGGGCAGGAGGGTAGGGTAGGGATGGACACACACACACACACACACACACACATACACACACACACACACACACACACATACACACACACACACACACACCATATCCCAGGGAGGGGGTGTCTCTCAATGTGTGAAGAAAACTGCTGATATCAGGATAAAAGACTAAAAGCTGCTGACCAAGGGTTACAATAAGCTGTCACATACACATGCAGGCAAAAGCTGGTGCTCTTCAAATGACTCATAAAGGTTCATGACTTTCATGGCTTGGTCCCTTTGAGTTCCTGACTGAGCACTACACAGATTGAATTGAAATTAAGAACCAACTTTCTTGACTCCATCTTGCCAATGGATTAAAGCAAGTATAACTTCATTTCCCCAGTGACTACATACTCACAAGTCCTTAAAACTACTTACAACAACACCTTTGAGAATTTTTATGAGCGCCTATGTGAACTTAATCCAATTCAGTATTTCTGATTAACATCTGTAGTGATCTAGGCATTGTTAAAGAACAGGAAGTTCTGCCTGTCCTTTCACAAACATGCACTGAACATGGGTCCTACCATAGGTATGGATTCGGGTGTAGAAGATGTCCACTGGAAATTCTAGGTTCTTGTGCTCCCCCACCCCTCATCAAGATGCAGGCTACCATGTTCAAGGTGGTTGTACCTGGGCTGGATTGTCTTGGCCAAGGATGAGGGGAGTCCCTTGAGAGGAACTCTACAGCTGGTGGATTCTGGAAGGGCAGCTGAGTGGGGCCTCTTATCCCTTGCACAGATTCCCCTAGAATGCCGAGTTCTAAGGACCAGCAGCATCAGTACCATCTCTGAGTTTGGTATCTCTGGCTGTATACATTTCTCAGAGGAATGGGCTCTGTGATGTTGGGAGCTGTGAAACCTCAGAAAACCGGGGAAGGGGTAGATTTGGGAGGGTAAGACCGTCCTCTCAGCTATGTCTGTTCTTGCCAGATTTAGGGCACTCTGAAATAATTACAAATGTGAAAATTTCATTCAACTCCCATCACGCCCATCGGTTCCACCCACACATCAGCTCTTAATATTTTTCTAACTTTATCCTTCTCAGTTTCTCCATTATAAAATGCAGGGTTTCAACAGATGATCTATAAAATCCCAGACAGTTTAATAAAATTCCGATTATATAACGCTTTCGCCTTCTAAATCCCTGCCTTATCAACTGGCTCAGAGAGGAGAAACTTGGCCTAATCCATATATATATATATATATATATATATATATATATATATATATATATATATATCCCCAAATGTCTGTTCCAAGATTTAAGAAATATCTATAAGCAAGAAAGAATAAAAATAGGACCATAGGCATTTTAACATTACAAAACCTCTTAAATAAAGAACCAAGTAAATAGGTATTTTATGTAATTAAGTAGAAAGTTTAGAAAAGAGAAAAAAGTAAAAAAGTCTTACATTATTTTACATTTTATTTCCATATGTAAGCATGTGGCTGTGCCATTCTTTAGATTCTTCTTCATTTAGTGGTCAATTTTTAAAATAATCCCACATGCATCAAATGTGCTTTGGAATATATATCATTCTGTGTACTACAGGAAATGAATTTGAATTTACTTTTAATTTGAAATATGTTTCTTATTTCTATTTTTTTAAAAATTGCTTAACAGGTGTAGTTTTGCCTTCAAGTTTTCCATCCTCCTTTGGACTGTGAAAAATGAAGCTTGTTGAAATGATCAGAGACGGAAGTGACTGAAACCGGGAAATTAGTTAATCTGGAGGGCTGTCTTCTGTTTGTCTGCTGGACGATGGCATTGTTAATGACAAGAACTTAGCCCTGCTGTTCTTGAAGGCCAAGACTGGCAGTAAACATAGTGGAGGAATTTGCAGAGAGCAAAGACAGAGGGAAGGAAGGAGGGAGAGGAAAAACGGGAAAGAGGCGTTGTGATGGCTTACACATGCGTGCGGCTCACAGGTAAGATGATCTGCTCCACTTCTGCTGCTCCATGCTGACCTCATCTGAGGGACCTAATCAAACAATATCGCTTTATACTCTGCATTTTTGCGAAAGCCTTTGCACGGTACGGAGGAGATTATGAGAGTCATTCTACACCCTAAGCAGAATGTTATTATTTTACTATGTGGTTTGGAATCAGGGTGTGAAATTCTCCTTCACTGGAGACAGAGAAGAATGGAATGTTATTTCTCATTTGGGAACACAATCTTAAAAAGAATGACTAGATTTAAAAAAAAAATTCCCCACTACTAAACTCAGAAAACTGGAGCAGGAGGGCAATACCCTGTGTCAGTCAACTCAGCTCCTGACCTACAGGAGAATGCTTCTATTTTTTTCAATTGCCCAGTTTCTTTCATTGCTCTGTTTCTGTTTAGCAGGGGTTGACTAGCTGACCTTTGAAGGATAACCTGAAGACATTTTAAGGTGTGAACATTCCTTGTCTGTCACTGGTGTAACAAGTGTTAACTCCAAGGCCACACTGGACAATGTCCAGTTGCTTTTTGGTGTCACTCAGCCAAGGCGTAAACATGCTAGCAGGGTTTAGGCTCGATATTCATGAATGAACTATTTTTATTTTCATAAATATTCTTGGCACAGATCAATACAAGTCAGTCCAGGAGAAGTAAAATCAGCATTATCTCTAGTGGCCAGGGCACGTCTACCTCCCCAGCCCTTCATTGACTTGGAAGGCTAGCCGGCTTAGTGAGGCTAAGAAAAGCAGGCAGCATGATTGTGAGCCCTCGCTCAGCAGCTGCAGATAACTGCCCTGGTGGAGAGCGCTTAATCTCTGTGAGTTTCACTTTACAGCCCTGTGGAAAGCCAGGACAGAAATATTAACTGAACTCTAAAGTGATTTGGTAGAAACCAGCAAAAATTATAGAAGACAAATACCATGGGCTAGGCAAATATCCGAGGGTAATTCTCATCCTCTTTAATGGTTTTCAGTCTTGGGTGTTTGTTAAGCAAGGGATCCTTTGTCTACATCACCATTTGTACACAGTCAGGGCCTCAGCGGGGTAAGTGGAAGTGGCCGAACGGTTGTATTGGCCATACCTGCTCATCTCTAATGCTCTCCATCTGCAGCTTGTTGCTTGCCCAGGACTGCCAACTGATTATCACAAAGCTCCTGAAAGCCAACTGCTGCTACAGGCCCAACTACCGAAAGACTTTGTCAGCTGTGGCTTTTTGTTTTCTAAGTAAATAAACAAAAACGAACTAGCTTAATAGTGGTAATGGAGTGTTTCAAAACATCAGGAATCTAGAGAAGATCTGTTCTTGGAGCTTTCATTACTCACTCGCTCAGCATTTATACGCAGAGCTCACTCTCTGCAGCCTCTGGTTTCTATGTGTGGAAGTAAGGTTATGGCAGTAGAAAAGAAAAGCCAGCTCTATCCTGTTAATTGGGAGGTAAATACTGGAGCCAGGTAACACAGTATGCAATGCCAAAAAAGAAAGTCGACTGCCTATGGGGAAGTGCCTTGGGCTGCAGGGTCAAGGACTCTTTCTGAGGACTGGCAGCTGTCCCACTAATCTAAGCACACTGTGTACTTTGTCTTTCCAGCTCTGCCTTCAGTCAGTGCTAATGATGAACTCCCTATATTTGTCACCACCTATTTCCCTCCCCTTGTTTTTCTGAAAAGCTGGAGTTTTCACGTTATACATTAGTCGCATTGATAACAAAGTATATCCTATGTTTTCTATCGTTGAAAAAAACACCTGAGGAGCTAGAGAGGTGGATCGGCAGTTCAGCGCACTTACTGCTCCTGCAGAGGACCTAGGCTTGGTTCCGAGCACCCACAAAACAGCACACGACCATCTCTAATTCCAGTTCCAGGGAGTATGAGTTTCTTCTGACTTCCTTAAGCTTTTGCATGCAGGTGGTGCATGTACAGGCACAGAGGCAAGCAAAGATGCTGCACAGTAGATAAGAGTGTTTGCAACATAAGCAATAGGACCCACATTCAAATCCTTAGCACTCATGCAGAAGTCAGGTGTGGCCACATGCCTGTTACCTCAGTACTGTGGGATGCAGAGACAGGAGCATCTCTAGGGCTGGCTGGGCAACAATGAGAGATTCTGTGTCCAGGGAGTATGGTGGAGAGTGATAGAGCAGGTCACTGATGCTCTTGTTGAACCTCAGTGTGTGCAGAGGCAAGCACACTTACACACATATAATATGTTAGTGCTCACACGTGCATTCTAAAATCCTCCCGAGGGTACAACACCAACTATCCTCTGTTCCTTTACATTGGAATTTCCTTGACATCTTTTGCTCTGTCTTGTTTCTCTTTTGGAGGCAAGCTAATCATGCGTTCACCCTCAGCCCTCCATGAAACTCTCTTATCAAGGTCCCTGATAACGGTAACTTTGATAAAGCTGCTGCCTAGTTTTACAGCCCTGAACTGTCAGGAGTATTAGCGGAGTTGATTATCATAGCCTTTGAAATATCTGCTTCAGTTAAAATGTAGAACAGCACTGGCCCCGAACTTTGCCCTTCCCACAGACCATACTTTTATCCTGTTTCCTCTTCTTCATCTTCACCAACTCCTTACGTAACTACATAGATTTCAACTCCATTTCTTCATCATGACTCCATAACCTCCTTCCAGCCCAGAGACCCATGCTCTTATCTAAGGGCCTGTCTGTGTTTGAATATGAGCCTGGTACTATTTGACTTATCTCAGAGGCAGGGGTGGGGTGGGTGCTCGTGGGGTGGGGGGAAAGACTGGAGATGGTGAAAGAATGCCTCTTTAAAACAATAAAACAAAACTACACAGTAATTCTACAGAGACCCCAAACAAAGACATACAAACAAACAATAACAGCAAAAATATTACAACCTTACAAATGACTTGTTCCATTAACTAGAGGAGTGGAAACTGTGAAAGAAGAAATGGCTTTATGAGGGAAACATATTTTTTGTTTTGTGCCACTGTGTCCAGGGTCATCGGGCAGCATTGGTAACATCTCAAGTGGTTATCAGAGGAAAATTTCTGATTTTCATGGTAATGCAGAGTAGGGGGAAAAAAAAAGACTTCTCCTCTGGTGAGCTAGCAATGTTGACATCTAGAAAGATCGAATAGCTTTTGGAGATGTATGTATGCATGTGTGTGAATCCCATTTTTGAAATAGCTTCTATCACTGAGGAAAGCAATGGGTGAAGCATTCTTTTGTCTAGCTTATTTATGAAACAACACACATTTATATCATTCAAGAATTATTACATTAAGTTTTGGCAGAATGTCAGCTAACCCCCCAACAAAGTGAAATTGAGCATATCAAATATCAAAAAGATTAAGTTGTATGAGAAGGCTTACAAAACAAACAATGTATAGACAAAGTAAACAGTAGTAGATATTTAAGATTTTTTACTCAGTATGTTTTGATATGAACACATTTGAGCCCCCTTGTAGTAATAAAATTACAGCAAGATAAAGTCATATGTTACTTGAACAATGTGAAATTGCTATTGCAGATTAGTTTAGCTAAACACCTCTTAAAATAATATGACAGATACAAGTTGTGTGGTATACCAGATTTATATATTCTTTGGGTTGGTTATGAAAATTAAATTGCTTGTTATGGATAAGCTGATATTTGATATGCTATTCAACTCGGTAATGCCTACGGAAGACTCAGGAAATCGGCATTGTATGGTGTATGTTTTGTGGAATTATAATTAGAGGATTGTCTTGTACTAATTTTCTATTTAATATATAAATAAAATGAGCACGGACAGTTTTCAGCACAAGAAGATATGAAGAAAAGATGAGAAATTTCTACACAGAGGAACTTACTCTTTTTAATTATAATTGCTAAAGGCAAGAGCCAATTTGGGTGTGCCAGGCTTAGAGAAACCAAAACAAGTGGGTGTTTAAGTGTTTTAAATACTTCAGTTCCCACAGGTCATGAGCCTAGAAAAACCACAAAGTCGTTGGGGAAGGAGACTTCAGGAATTATTTTGAAACGAGCACAGTTTATAATGAGTCAAATTTTTGTATTCTCACGGATATGACTATGTAGAGACATAGTATTTTATGAAGATTAATAAGGAAGGAAGGAGGCAGTATGGCCAGTGGCCCACATAGTTATAGCTTGGGTGTCTTTTCTGAAGGGCTGCTGCAATTGCAAAGATATTTGGCTAACTAGAGCATCACTTGATTTAAGTAAGCCACGTATGTGGTTACCCTCCTAGTTTTTGATGTCTTCTTCCTCATTCTGTCCTTTGTCCCTTTCTTTTGTGTTACTTGGGCCTTGAGAACAATAGTGAACTCTTCTAGAAATGGTTTCTGTACTTTGGAGCCGGTCAGTGAAGGCTCTGAACTTTCTCAGGTTTCGCTTGTGTTATGCGTCTGCTCTGGACCTCCCTAGAGGCTCCCCATCTCTAGTGCTCTGCTGCAGCCCTCTTGACATCTGCTTCAAGCCACTGCTTCCGATCTCAGGAGGGAAGCTAGGAAGTGTGATTTATAAAGGGCACTTTTCACTGCAGCCAGGGTTCTTTTTGTGGCTTTTATATACAACCTTATCTGACTCTGGAAAAGTGATCTGCATGATAGATGTGAACAAATGAGTTGGGTGACTGGCTATTTCTTCTCTTTGGATCATTAGTTTTCCCCCAGTTGACTGGGAAGTCTGCAGATTTCTACCTCCCTGACACTGTCAGCAGCAAGGAAGAAATGAGTCCCAGGGTATGGCTGGCGGGAGGCCTGGAGCAGGTCAAATGTTACGACGATGTTGGAAATGTCTAATATACGGGAACAACCTTCTCCTGGAAGGGTTGTGCTTTATTGAATTGCCGTTTGCCTCTCTTGATGTCCCCAGACTGCCTCTGTCTCAACCTCTGCTTCTGAAATACTGTCCTTCCTCTCATTTGTCCCTCAGACTTTGATTCAACACCCTGAAAGCATTGGGAAATTTTTTTTAAAAATGCCTTTAATGGCCAGGGCTAACGGGAGGAACCAGGGATATCAAATTTTTGCCAGGAAGTGGCTTCAGACACTTGGAGCCTGGAGATGGCAACCTTAACCCTGATCTTACCCCAGGTTCCTGTCAGTACGAAGTGACTTCCCACAACCGAGCTGAGGTCTCTGACAGAGTGCAGAATTAAGTTCACGTGACCAGATTTGGCCAGCATGCACTACTGGTCCCATCTCAGCACTGAGACAATTAACAAGTCCCGCTCCATGCCTTTCTGTCATCCTGGTGACATTCCGGGCTTAATTGTAAATGATCTCTCCTTCTCTCTGTTTTCCCGTGTCAGTGGAGTGATTCAAAGTGGCTGGGAGTGAGCTTGCACTGCATGGGGAAGCAGCAGGGCTTGCTGCCCAGGAAGGGTCTCTCACACCAGGCACCTGAGCTGGTCACATTATGGAGCTTGTTAATTTCGAGTCATCTTCGGTTAACGTACATACGTGTGTGTGTGTGTGTGTGTGTGTGTGTGTGTGTGTGTGTGTGTGTG
>OU015753.1:99441228-99457235 GCA_907169655.1 Acomys percivali | reverse complement strand
CCCCCCCCCCCCCCCCCCCCCCCCCCCCCCCCCCCCCCCGCGCAAAACAAACTGTGTGCCAGCCTCATGCCCAGGCTTCCCACTTGTCTCTAATTGACCACTTTGGAGAGAAGATTTTCAGACTCTGATACATGTCTGTGATGGCACAAGTGAGAACCACTCTATGGAGGCCTGTCTGGAAGCCTCTAGCTCTAGACATGGTGGTTTTAAAGACACTTGTTCTCACCCTTCTCTCCCTCCTCCTTTCTCCTTTCTTCTTTGAAAGAGGGTTTTACACTGTAGCTTAGCCTGGCCTAGAACTCACTATGTATCCCAGACTGGTCTTGGGCTAAAAAAGAAATCCTCCTGCCTCCTCTAGCCCCCTAACTGCCACGTTTGGGATTACAGGGAGTGAGATTTGCTTTTAAGGAATCCTAGCTGTATAGGGTGATGTGCACCAGGTGTGACAGCAGCTCACTTCACCCCCCTTCCCCTAACATCTCACATCACCACTGTCAAATAAGCGGACACAGAAACTTTACCTGGCTGTCAGAACAGGGTCCAAGAATGGAGTCTCGTGAGGAGACTTGAGAGCTTGTGAGAACACTTCAAGGAAACAAGACAAAAGCCTCGTGACCTCAGTTTCTTAAAAATCACAGAATGGTTCTTGGAATATGTATTCCTGTTCCTCCAATGTGTAGTGGACAGGAACGAGGTTACTTCATGTTAATCATTATAATTGCCGAGTGGTATTTGTTTATATGGCTCTACGGGAAAGCTGTTTTTGCCTCATGTAGCCTGCCCTTGTGATTGGACACTTTACTTGTGTGACTGTTCTTAACCCCCAACCTGTAAGTTGGATGACACTCTAAATAAAGTTGGCTATTGTGCGAAACTTTAGTTCACTTCGTTTCTTTACTTTAGTCTTCTGGGTAGCGCTGACTCGAGAGCGGTAAACACATGACTATAATCCCATTGTGCTAGTGAGGTTTTGTCTTTTTTCTTTTTTTCTTTTTCTTTTTCTTTCTTTCTTTCTTTCTTTCTTTCATTTTCTTTTCTTTTTTTTTTGTTATTGTCTTTGGTTTTTTGTTGTTGTTGTTTGTTGTTTTTTTTATTTTTATTTTTTGAGACAGGGTCTCTCTGTGTAGCCTTGGCTGTCCTGGACTTGCTTTGCAGACCAGGCTGGCCTCAAACTTACAGTGATCCACCCGCTTCTGCCTCCCGAGTGCTGGAATTAAAGGCGTGTGCCACCACTGCCTGGCTGAGGTTTTGTCATCTTATCCCTGGGATGAGGGACTCTCAGCAGAGGAACTGTCTCCATCAGACTGGCATGTAGGTAGGTCTGGGGGCCATTTTTTTTAAGTTAATGATTTATGTGGCAGATAGGTAGTGCCTGTGCTGGGGAGGTAGTCCTGGGCTGCATATACAACGCAGGAGAGCAAGTCAGTAAATAGCTCCTCCATGGTTTCTGCTGCAGTTCTCGCTTCCAGGAAATCCTGCTTGAGTTCCCACCCTGCCTTCCCTCGATGATGGACTATAAACCTGTAAGCTAAATACATCCTTTTATTCCCCTAGTTGGTTTTGACCAGTATTTTAACACAGCGACAGACAGGAAATCAATGTAGGACAAAAGTTAAGTGAATTGTAGTTCGTGCAAACTACTTTAAGTTCACAAATATTCAAACGCCAGGGTTTCCTCTCCTCTTATTTGTTTCCTGTTCCAAAATCTCGCTCTGCAGCCTTCATTGTCCCTGTTCTTAGCTCTGCTGGCCTCCTCCACTCAAAGGCAGGTCTTCAGTCCCTAGTCTTTCATGACCATTGACACTTCTGAAATAAAGGTTAGTTTTTGGAGAATGCCAAATGTCTCAGAGACATTTGTATGTTTTCCCCCGTGGTGTTTGATTTTTATCACTAGATTAAGGCAATTTTGTTAAGAATGACACTGCTGTGATCTATACCCCTCCTTATGTAGTTGTCTGAGGACTGCTGTGGTCAGGGTCTGCTGGTTCCCCCACTGTGATACTCCTATTTTTCTTGAAAGAGCTGCATTAAAATTCACAAAATCTAAGTCCCGGCACAAGTGTGTGCTGACTCATGAGTGTGTTTCAGGGAGAAATTCAGAGGACTTGCGCCTTTCCCCTGAGCTTCACATTTGAGTGAGTCTGATTTTATTTTACACATAATAGTTGTTTATTTCTATTTTGATGCATCAGCTTGTATGTGGGAGTGAGAGCGCACAGACGTATACAGGTGTACACCTGCATGTGGAAGCGAGAAGTCAGCCTTAGGTGTTGCTCCTCAGGAGCTGTCCACCTTGGTTTTGAGACATGGTGTCTTTCACTGGCATGGAGGTCACCAAGTAATAGGTGCTGGCTGGTCAGCACATCCCAGGGATCACTCTGTCTCTCTCCACCTCCCTTCACCTCATCCAGTCAACACATGAAGTTAGGAGGGATGGGGTTAGGAGATGAGACAGTGGGGAGACAGCTAGGTCCTGGGGGGTAGAGTCCTCAAGAACATGATTCATGCGCTTATAAAGGGGCTCTCGAGAGTGAGCTCATCGCGTCTACCATGTAAACAAAACAAAACAAAACAAACAAACAAAAAAAAAATGAAAAGCTGGCGATCTGTGTCCAAGGGAGGAAAACCCTGAGAACTTGGTTTTGTGGGTCCCTTGATCTTAGATTTCGAGCCTCAGCACCCTGTGGAATGTGTACCTTTTAATATGTTATTATATAACTGATTAACTAATTGTGTGTGTATGTATGTGTGCATGCGTATTCTTGTGCATGCCAAAGCATGCATGTGGAAGTCAGAGGAACACTTTACGAGTTGTTTTTTTTTTTCCTTTGCTGTATGGGCCCCCTGGGAATGAAACATGGGTTATCATGCTTGGGGGCAAGGGCTTTTCCATGCTGAGACATCTTACCAGCCCAGGAAATAAATTTACTTGTAAGCCACCAAGCTCATAGTATTTGTTATGGAAACTAAGGCAACTGATTTGTGCAATTAAAATAAATGTATTTCCATCTCTCTCACTGTATTGTGAGCCACAGGAATTTGGAAAATAGTGTGCTATCGTCATTTAGCTTTCTAATATGCAGCAAAATGCTTTCTGTACTGGGTGATTAATATATATTTATTAAGTAGACGAATATATGCTCTGAAGGGAGACAGTAGGAATTAGAGGGATCAGCATGTAGCCAGAGAAACTCATGAGTAGAAGAAGACATCATAGGGCTAAGCAATCATGTTATATATTAATATGGTGCCTCATGTGAACTTGTTGAGGGATTAAACCATGAGCAGCCCACTCGAAATTCCTAGGACAGGTCTGTAGAGCCCATTAGGCATCACTGGCTGTTGGCTCTGCTTTCTTTCTATTGATGCCGTAAATAACCACAAATTTAGCCACTTAAAACAATCTATGGTTATTATCTTACAACGATGTCAGTCTGAAGTCTTGCTGAGTTAAACTCAGTGTTGGTTGGGCTAGGTTCCTTTTGACTCTGGGACTGAAGACCCTGTCCTCATAGGCTGCTGGTGCCGGTCCTCCCCAGGTTTGCAGACTTCTTTCATAATGCCTTCAGTCCTGGGCACTTTCCACTCGGAAACCAACAAAGCTTGTTGAGTTGTAATCTTTCCTATGTCTGACATTGCTAGTCTTTGATTTTTCAATTTGTTAGACATGGATTGGCTACATCAAGCCCACCAGATTCTTCAGAACACTCTTTTCTAACATCTGTGTGGTAGACAATCTTTCTAAAAAAATACCCACGTTCCATCCCTTGGGACTTGTGGACTTATTACTTTCCATAGCAAAGAAGGATTATGATAGCAGATGGAATCAAGCTCCAATTAGCATGCGTTAAGCTTGTGTGATTAGCCTGTGTTATCTAGTTGATTTGAACTTAATCACTAAGGTCTAAGTATGGGTAAGGCAGTTTCATAGCAATGAGATGCAAGAAACTCATCCGTTGTGGTCAGTTTTGGAGGTGGAAGGTGGTGGTAGACTAAAAACTATTAGCAGCCTCTAGAGTGTGATGAAAACAAGCAAATGAACTCTCCAGGAAGCAGGCAGAAAGCTACTCAGCCTTGTTAGCACCCAGTGGCATCCAATTTTGGACCCCTGACTCCCAGTGTTATATGTGATAACAATTTTGAAAAATGTGGAAACTATTCTTAGGTAATCTAAACCATGCTAATCTTGAATTAGCTATGTAGTCCAGGCTAGCCTTGACAAATGTCCCTCCTCCCTAGTGTTGTTGTTCTGGGCTTGAGAAGCTATATCCAGCCTTCTTGATTACTGAGCGTCTGTAATAGAATCCCACCCACTCCATAGCCTTGACTGTAGCTTCAAGTTCCCTTTGGCCATGCCCAGGAGCATGTTTTTGGATTCTGTAAACAGTATGTAGATAGATATGTTTTTACTTTTTACTTTTTTTTGTGTGTGACAGGGTTTCTCTGTGTGGCCTTGGCTAGCCTGGATCAGGCTGGCCTCGAACTCAACTCGTCTCACAGTGATCTGCCTACTTTTGCCTCCCTGAATGCTGGGATTAAAGGCATGTGCCACGAAGCCCAGATGAAAGACACTTTTTTATGCAAGTTGTCTTTGGCTGTCTGTTGTTGCTGGGCCACTGAATGAGATGAACCTGTGTTCATAAGAAACTAGTAATATGGAAACCAGAGAGAGCGGTGGGAAGCCATGGTCTCCTTCTACTGACTTCTACGGTGTCATTCTGTGCTTTGTCTTTTACTTACTATATGTGAGATTGTTCCACTGTCTCTGTTTTTCAAACATTTTGATTTGTGGATCCTACCTTGTTCCTACTTTAAATTTGTTTGATTTCATATTTATGGCAGGGAAAACAAGCAAGAGAATAGAATTTCCCCAGGTGCAGTCTGTTATCTGCCTTTGTATTAAACACTAGCTTTTGAAGCCTGAGATTGGAAGGTCAGGCCAGAACAATAAAGTTCACTTGGGTGGATTAAATGGGTCATAAGTCTGTCCAAACTCTGCCAAGACAGGGTAAGCAAGTCCTCAATAGTTCCTGCCTCAAAATACGTCTGTCAGATACATCGGGTCAGAGGGTGAAGATGATGCTCCAACATTATAAAGAGTTATGGGTGACTGTTCAGGCAGCAAACTGTCTCTGTCATTGTTTTTTTCAATTTGGAAGCTGCTAACCTGCACTTCCTGTTTACTTAGGCAGCTAATTTTATTTCTTCTCAAGTCTCTGATGTGGTTGAAGACCAAATAGTTTAGTTTCTCAATTAAGCTTAGATGTTTAGGGGTTAAGATGTTTTTAGGTCTAGATAGATGTTTTAAGTTAAAAGAGATGAGATATGATAGATATTGATTTACATTCAGAATTTTAGACTCACCAAGATAGGAAAATGTTTTCTTCAAGGTTGCCAAATACAAATAGCCAAAGCACTAAGAATGTAATATTTATATAATTCCTGATTGTTTCATGGTTCCTCTTGCTATTGGTAGTTTATTGTATATATGTATAATAACAAATGTATATGTAAAAATAAAAAGAATATTTTAAAAATATTATTAAAAATGGGTCATAAGTCAAGAAAGTAAAATCAAATCAAATAATATTATTAAATGTTTAAAAGTTAATCCAAATTCCTACTCTATATAACATGTGTATAACATATAATTAAATGTTACCTATATTACATACAATTAGAATTAAAATGTTATTAAGTATTAACTTCCTCTTAGATACAATTAATATATAGCATGAGATTGCTGATAGTTTATGCAAAATTTCTAATTCCTTAAAAATACTATTTTTGTTTCATTTATATGCCACATGTAAAATACAATAAGTCTTAGTACAAAATTATCTATATGTAACACTGAGTGATAGTGGATCTCTCTGAATATTAAAATTATCTGAATCCTGTCCCCATCACTACTATTTGTTTTAATCTCTTGTTTTGCCTTGAATTACCTGAATGGACTTTCTTTTTGTAGTCTGCACTGTTTTCAGACTTTGGTTAAAGTGAATTAATTTTAATCATTAGTAAGTGTTGCCTGTTTTAAATGAGAAAAATAAGTTTGGGAATAAAAACTGATTTTTGCTTCTAGGGTGCATCAACTTTTTAATCTCATTTGCCATTTCTAATGACAAAGGCCACCTTGGGATCGACTTGAATGGAGCTGAGCTGGTGAGGAAGATCAACTGTGAGACTGATAGTTAATGAGTAAGAGTACAAAAGAAATTTTTAAAAAAATCCAGAGACTTGTAACCCTTTTAAGAACCTGTTCTAGCTATTAACGGGAACTTAGAAAACTTGTACAGGCTCTCTCATAAGATTCCAACACAGGACCAGTCATGATAATTAAGGGTACCTTTGTCTGAGCAGGCAAAGATTGTATTCCTTTAGATGAAACTATTGAAGAGTGAGAAGCTTGCCTTGGTTTCTGTCTGCTGTGTTATATATTCTTTGTCTTTGTGGCCTTTTGGCATCTTTAGGTCCAGCAACTGGTAAAATCCATGCAGTCACTGAACAAATATCCTATGGAGAAGTGCTCTCAGATCACATGTTGGGTCATGGCTATCTCTGAAGTTCTGGCAGTCCCACTGTCTGGGACATTTAGATGCCTAGAGGGGGCCTTGTCATTGTGACTCCTTCATTCAGTGTGTGATATTTCTAACACTGGTTTCAGCTATTGAAGATTGTCTCTGTTTCCAAAGAGTGGGATGCGCAATACTGTTGGGGTTTTCTTCTCGTGTCTCCATGCTTTTAAAAACATAAACCTTTGTGTTTCTGCAAGTGAAATTTTTGAGAAATGTACATGGCAAATATTGACAGTTAATCACTAATGTATGTTTTATTAACAGCTGCAGTTTTTAAGTATTCTTGTCCAGTGTGTAATATGTGGTATTTTACATATTAGATTTTTCTCTTAGGTGGTTTGGTGTGTGTGTGTGTGTGTGTGTGTGTGTGTGTGTGTGTGTGTGTGTTGTGTTCAACCTTGGGAATTCTATGTATATTGCTTTGTACATGATTATTATCATTTTGGTACAGATTTTCTAACTAAATCTGAAGGTATTTTGGGTATCCTGGCTGGCCAGCAATCTAACAAGGTTCTTCTGTTTTTGCCCAGCATGGGCTTAGAGCTAAGTACCGTGTCTAGCTTCTTATGTGGATACTAGAGATTTGAACTCAGCTCCTCATATTTATGTTGCAAGCACTTTACCCACTGAACCATTTCTCCAAACACATCGCTGGATTTTAAAGGTTGAGCTTAAGTTCAAGATTTGAGCTTGACTACAGCATCTCTGAGAATATATTGTATTTGGTTTGTGGCCTCTGATCATCCCGAACAATACTGGAAGTAATACATAGAAACTTAAACACAGTTATCTCTTCTTATAATGCATAATAGTTTAATTTTTCTTCTGGTCACATACATTTAAAAATGCTGTTGCCTAAGTAACTCTCTTGAGGTTTATAAGAAGTTGAGAAACTAATAATACAAGCTAAGTTTAAGCTGAGAAATTCATGATTTTTCAATTTGAGTTCTAACCTCCCATGGAATTTATAGAGTAAATTGACACTTTATTAAAACAAAGCTTGCTTGAACTTTAAAATTACTACCCCATCCCATATGGCCAAACATTTGATGATTGTGGTTTTCTAAATTGACAGTGACATCAGTTTTGTGAGTTTTGTGTTCAGCTACTGTTAGCAAACCAAAGCAACAGAAAAAGCCAGCCCTTTTCTCTATGTAAAGTTGTCTGTATTAATCAGAGCTCTCTAGAGAAACATAACCAGTGTGATATAGATATAGGTATAGGTATAGATATAGATATCCAGATGATTCTGACATCCCAATTGAACATAATGTGGAATCATAATTGGAGAGATATTACATAATCAGTGTCAGTCTATGAGATTACAATTGGAGTGGCATTATACATTCCATGCAAGAACACGACATCATAGGATAGGATGCTTATGACTCCGCTAGTTTCAGGACATGTTATAATTAGAATACAATGTTATAAATTTAAATGTATGAGAATATTGTTGTCAGGATATGATACCATTATGGGAATGTCATGAAATCATATTAGAATGAATATATTTTAATTGTCAAAATAGGATGACATAATTGGTAATATATGGCATCATATGCAGGTTGAGGTGGGAGGTGATTTTTTCTAATGATGCAGCTCTGAACTAAGTCAATCTTATGGTCTCTAAAAGTCTGGATACAGAGAGTGAGTGGCATGTGGGAAGATGGAAGGCATTGTGGGTCCAGGTAATAGGTGACGATCATGAACCACTGTCCATTTTCAGATGTTACTGTATACACTGAGAGGACACAGGTCAATGTTATTTCTAGGAGAACTTTGGGATATTTTCCACATTGGAATGCAGTTCTATCTATCTATCATCTATGTATCTATCTATGTATCTATCTATGTATCTATATATGTATCTGTCGATCTATCTATCTATCATCTATGTATCATCTATCTATTTATCTATCATCTATCTATCTATCAATCATCTATAGCCTTGGAGCAATGATGTGCCATTCTCTTTAGAATACTATTGCAGTTTCTTAGAAATTAAAATTGTTAATCAAATTATTATATGACATATTTACATTGATGACATAACATCCTTGAAATTATGATGTGTTATACTCCAAATTTTGATTGTGATTATACATTCTGACAAGTCTTACACAATATGCTGGAGACCCTGGAAAGTGAGGGGTTAAGTTCCAGTCTCTTTTAAAGTCCTGGGAGTGAGGACAGATGAGGTGGTCCTAAAGTGAAGGATGATAGGTATATCACCCCAGAAGAGCTGATTTTTCCTTTTGAGGCCAAAGGCAAGGAAAATAATTTGTTGGTTTGAAGGCTGTCAGGCAGCAGAGTTTCTCTGTTAATTGGGAGAAGAGTAAACCTTGTGTTTCACTCAGGCACTCAGCACCCCACTTACTTGTATGGGCCACTAACATTACAGAAGGCAATAGGCTTTACTCAGTCAGTCTCCTAAGGTTCATTCATGTCATCCAAAAACAGCTCCCAGAAACAACCTCCCAGGTCATCTTTTGATCTAGTCCAGTTGATAAGTAGAACTAGCCACTAGGATAACCAAAGACATCACCTTCTCATTACAAACATAATCCCAATTGATTGTCCAGTGATGATTGTTTTTTGTAAGCAGCAGAATATGTGACAGGGTTCAGATTATATCAGATACTAAAGGGACAATGAATAGCAGCATTTGTATTTCTTGACACAACAGCCCATATCCTGCTGTTTTGAACCACTTGAATATCTAGAGGACTGCAGCCTCCTTTGTAAGGAATCCTTGTACGTTCTTGATGAGCCGTGATAGTTTTCTGCTTTTCTCCATCCCCACTGCCTTTTGTGTCTCCCTCCCCACAGTGCATTCTCTGCAGTGCCTCCTGCGGCTACACAGCCTCATTTGGTGTCTATCAGCTCAAGCTACAGAGTCAGTGTCATTCAGTTAGCATGTGTGGTGAGGACACCAAGGCTTTGGACCTAAGTGCTACAAAAGTGATGATTAGATGGAGAGGTGTCGGGGCATCATTGTTCAGAATGATTTTCTTGTAAATAATGAGAAGTGTGTTGTTGAAGATTATAAATCTCAGCTGTAGCTTCAAGACCTGACTATTTAAAGTACAGGAGGCAGTTTTCAAAAGAAGAGATGAACTCAGTGGGAGTCCTGGGTGTTATGTATTCAGTTCTAAATGGATTTTTCAGGAAAAGAAAAATACCATTTGGTTATTTTTAAGGAGTTTAAGGTGCTAAGGAAAAGAAATTTTATTGTAAACATTTAAGCTTTTGTGTATTTTGTCTACAATTTCTTTCTATTGCCCTGGCTCCTCAATTCATATCCTCCCTTGCTGTACTTTATTAATAATTATTTTAAGTAACAAATATAAGCCACATTTCCACAATTATATCACTTAAACACAAGTAACTCTACATAAAATTTTATTATAATGCATTTTGCTATATAGCTATAGGAATCCCATGTCTTTAGAAGGTGTCAGTTCTTAATATTTAGCCCCATTGAAAGGCTTTCTTCTTCCTTTGGGAAAACTTTCTATTCTATTCTCATCTTTTTTTTTTTTTAAACAACACCAGCTATGCTAATATGATAGAATTAGCCTGAAAGATAAAAACACAGTTTCTCAGCTTCTTTCTTCATGTCATGTAAACACAGTGATGAATCTGCTGTGATAGGGGCAAACAAGACCATGTGTCAGAGTCATTCAAATAAAGGATTGTTGACATGAGTAGAGTAATAGGTCATGTAAGTGTGCATATATAAAATACATACAAGCAAAAACGTGTTGTCATCGTTTCTAAAGGCTGAGTAATACTCTATTGTGTAAATGTAACACTTTTTCTTTATCTATTCTTAGGTTGAGGGGCATCTAGATTCTTTACAGATTCTGGCTATTACAAATAAAGCTCCTATGAACATAGCTAAGCAAATATGGTGGAACTTCTTTGGATATATGCTCAGGAGTGGTACAGCTGGTTCTTGAGGTAGATCTAGTTCCAATTGTCTGAGCAGCCACCAAATTGATTTCCGAACTGGTTGTACAAGTTTGCACTCCCACCTGTCATGGAGGAGTGTTTCCATTGATCTATATCCTCACCAGCATGAGCTTTCATTTAAGTTTTTGATCTTAGTCATTCTGACAGGTGTAGAATAGATCCTCAGAGTCATTTTAATTTGCATTTTGGGGATTAGAACACCAACCCACCCACAAAACCTTAGACCCACAATTCGTCCTGCCTACAAGATGTTCAGGTGTTGTGAAATATTTGTTAGACTCTAGGAGGCCTCTCTACACCAGCTAGTTCCCCGACATTCAAGACCAAACTTTGAGATTTATGATAAGCCTTAAAGTACAGGGCAGGTGTCAACCCTCTAAGCTATCTTGCTACTTCCCAGTTATGTACCCCAAGTTACTTGCCATAACTGTTCCTGCCTAGGCTGCTTCTGTCCTACCAGGCCAGCCCCCATGGTCACATCCTCGTCAGCCATACTGCCCTATGATGACTAACTTCTTTCCTGTGGCTTTCTCTCCTGCTCCTCTCCTCAACCTCGTGGTCTCTGTCTAACCCCAAACCTGTCAACCTAAGCTCCGCCTACTCCTCAGAAGCCTCCACATTTGTCATTTGAATACATAGTACCAGATCAACCCCTAAAATATAGGGCAAAGGATGGGGCAGAACTTGAGGGAAGGGCCAACCAATGACTGGCCCAGCTTGAGGCTCATGCCATGAGAGAGAAAGCTGAACCCTGACCCTAATAGTGATATTCTGCTATACTTACAGATGTGAGCCTAGCATAGCTGTCATCAGAGGAGCTTCACCCAGCAAACTAATAGCAACTGATGCAGAGACCCACAGCCAAACATTTAAGTGGAGCTTAGGGAATCCTGTGGAAGAGGCAGAGGAAGAATTGAAGGAGCTATGGATGTCAAGGACATCACAAGAAAACCTATAGGATGACTAACATGAGCCCATAGGGACTTACAGAGACTGAACTGCCAACCAGAAAGCATAAATGAGAGAGACGCAGGCCCTCTGCACACATGTAACTGTTATGCAGCCGAGGCTTCGTGCAGGACTCCTACAGCAGAAACAGGACTGTCTCCGACTACATTGCCTGCTCTTGGATCCCTTTCCTCTAATTGGGCTGCCTCACCAGCCTCAATAGAAGATTTAGATGCACCCAGTTGCCTAGTCTTACTGCCGCTTGATATTTCAAGCTTGGTTGATAACCTTTTCTGAGGAGAAGGGGAGGCGAAGTGGATGCAGGGGGCAGGATAGGAGAAGAAGGGGCTGAGAAGAGAGGAGGAAGGGGAAACTGCAGTCAGGATGTGAAGTAAAGTAAATAGGTGAATAATAACAACAAGAAGAAGAAGAACAGCAATAACAATAGTACATATGATTCTGTTGAAATTAAGTCAGAGGCTGTAGCCCCTTTTGGTTCAGCCTTTGTGGTACATACCAGGAATCGTAGAGAAACAGAACCAGTAGAACGCAGATACATCACAAAGAAGGGTGTGTTAGTTTGGCTTGGGCAATAGGGGCTGAGGAGTCCAGCCATGGGTGGCTTTACACTGAAGATGATGAGAGCTTAGTAGCCGCTCAGGCTATGACCCTGGGAACCTCTGCAGCCCCATCAGGTGCTGAAGGCCTGGAAGATTCCCAGAAAGCCACTAGTCTTCAGTTGATCCTGGGAAGCCTAGGAAGCTGCAGTCTGATGTCAGGAGGATGGTGGAAGTGGTGGCAGCAGAAATAGACTCTTGCCAACAAGAAGCAAAAGCTAAAATCAAAACTTATTTAAAATGCCTTTGTCAGTACAGAGACATAAACATACTTGGTTACTAAGCATAGGATCAGCCATGGGCCACTAGCCATTGCCTCAGGGATGGCTGCACCTTAGAAACAAAATAAGACCTACCACATTTCTTTATGAAATACTATTGTAAAAAACACAAATAAAAAATAAAATAAAAGGCTTAGTGCTTTATTTTAAAACCTCCTATATAATGATTAATCTTGAGTGTCATCTGAGCTGGATCTGGGCAGATATGTAAAGGCAACCCCAACATTCCCAAGAAGGATTAACAGGGAAATGACCTTCCCCAGAGTAGGCACTGGCTCCTAAGGTTGGTGGAGCAGAAACCAAGAGGGACATGTTAAGAGGTGCTGCTCACCCTCTTGCTTGTCTCTCTCCATCTCTCTGTTTTTAAGCGTCTCCCTCCCTCCTTCCCTTCCCCTCTTCTTTTCTTCCTTTGTGTGTAGTGAATACATATGAGTACACATATGTGTACGTACATACGCACATGCAGGCTAGTGGAGGACAACAGACGGCGGCCTGATCTATCACTCTCCTATTTATCTCCCTGAAACAGGATCTCTCACTGAACCTAGAGCTTGCCTAGTTTCCTTTTTCAGATGAACTGGCTGGCTGGTCATCAAGCCCCAGTGACCCTCTGGTCTCTTCTCTGGCCAGCACTGTTTTAGAAGATCGTGTGACCACATCCAGCTATAACATAGATTCTGGGCATCTGAAGTCAGGTGCTGAAGCATGCACAGCAAGATTCCTTAGGTATCTCTTCAGCTATCTCTTCAGCCTTGCAAATTCTGATCATAGAGTTTAAGGCCAGAAGACAACACAGAAGGCATGGAGCTGTGGCTCAGATGGTGTCTGGGTGAAGACTTTAGTCTTAAGATTCTAATGCCTTCTCCTTAGTCTGTGCTCCAAAAGAGGACATGAGGGAATCGTACTGTCTTGATGCCCAGAGTCACTTTCCACCTCATACAACATGGTGGCTTTATACCTGCTCAAAAGGATCACTGTCTATTTTGCTACATTGTTTTTCTTTTTTATGTAAGTCAGTATGGAAGGAACATTTAACAAACAGGTTTATAATGATCATTAAAATTGCTTTTCCTCTTAAAATTATGTTATTAAAAATGAGTCTTCCTATAGCTTTACTGCTGAGTGTCTTCAGGAATTTATTACTATTTTTCTTTTAATAGAACCACTTTGTAAATCTTAGCTACTTTACTGGTCCTTTCTCATTGTGGAAAGAAGAAGCAAGATTAAGAGTATTCAGAGGCAAGAGCACAATAGAGTTGTCTCCAGATAGGAGGAGCTTAACATCAAACATACCAGGAAAGTCCAGGACTCCACACAACTGGGAGGATTTTCCTATTCACATCTAGAGGGGACTATGCCTACAATGCAAGAGAAGTGGTTAAAAAGAGTTAAAAGTTCTAAATTGGCAGCAAGCCCAACATGCAGAACAACCTATTCCTTTTTAAAACAAAATAATAAATACAATTTAAATTTTTTGGGGGGATTTCATAGATTGGTTTCTACCCTATCTCTTCCTCCTTCACATAATTCCAGCTCCCCCTAACTCTCGTTAAATCTCATCCCTATTTCTACCTTATGTAAAATATCATTTTTAGGCCATTAGTGAAAATTTATTGTGATAACACACATGTCCCATAAGAACTGAGCTTCCTGTAGTGTTTTTGTTTTGTTTTGGTTTGGTTTGGTTTGGTTTTTGAGATTAACTGATGGATATCTGTGCCTAGGTGAACTTCTTGGACAGTCAAGTTAGGCTGTAAGTTCTGATTGGCTAAATGTATCCAGGTCTATTTCTCTCCTAACACAAGGCAACAGGAGGTCATGGTAATTACCAAGGGACAGGGCCATTTGCATACTAGTTCAGCTGTGTGTCTAGTGCCACTAAGGTGGTGAGGAAGGTAGTGCAGCGGTTGTTAAATATTGCACAGAAAGCTATGTATATCACTGCTGGTTGTGTTTCATTGGTCAGAACAGGCCACACCGTCATGTCTAACTTCAAAGGACTTAAGAGAACAAGTTAGACTGACTATTAGTACCGTGGACTGTGCCAGCAGAGCTAATATAGGTAATATAAAACCAGGATTCCAGGGAAGTAAGCTGCAGGCAAGTTCCATGAGCTTTAAAGATTAAGAATTCAAAAAAAGCTCTAAATTATAGACAAAGCTACTAAGTCCCCATGTATCACATAATTCATTTGCCATAATATTATATATTATATGGTTACAAATAAACAGATATTTAGAGCTTGTAAGATGGTTTAGTGGATAAAAGTATAAGTTGGTAAGGACTTTTTATGTGTTTGTTTCTGTCAACTTGATAGAGGCCAGAGTTTTGCAGGAAGACAGAAGCTTAACAGAAGGATTTCCTACCTGAGATGGCCTGTGGGCAAGCTTTTATGGGCATTTTCTTGACAAATGATTGATGCGGGAATTCCCAGACCATGATGGGTGGTGCCAACTCTAGGTAGGTAGTGGTGGTAGGGATGTGTGTCCCATGGAAATCCTCAAAAAATCAGCCTGATGCTGAGACAAAGTGTTGCTCTCCAAAAGCTAACAGAAGGGTCCCATTGCCAAGGACCACATCCATATAACTCATTGAACATGGAAAAGTGGAGCTGGCACCTACATGGGGCTTTCACCCTATGTATTAGTCTTTTTAGTACCAGAAGGTGCTCTGCAGGCTGCTGAAATAGAAATGTGAGCACAGCCACAAAGTCTTTAACCTACAGTCTGTCCTGCCTGCAAAATATGCTAGGGAAATGATGTCATGGAATTTATGGGAATAACCAATGTCTGATTTGACTTAAGGTCCACCCATCTAAAAGGAACCCATATGCCACACTTCCAGGGTAACCAAGAACCAGAAACTAGATAGCCCAAAGGCCTAGGATGAACACAAACACCAAACAAGGCTGGTTAAAACAAACAAATTCCAAGAAAAAGATTCCTAATGCTACTTGCCTATATTGGTAGACCAGTACCTTATCCTGTTGTAAGAATTCTAGAATTTTGGATTCTTTAAAAAAAAAGAACACAGAAATATTGTAAGAATACTTTTTTTTTAAATCCCAGGTGTGGGGATATGGATATGGGGCCGCTTCACAGCAGCTGAGTAGGATTTGCCTCCTGCTCTAACAGAGGCATGGTTTTGTCAGCTCCCGATCATTTCTATGATTGTATGATATGTGGAATTCTGGGGACTTTTCAGAGCGTATATAAATGCTAGGGCACTGAAAGAGTTGGTGGTTGTTGGTTGCTGTTGGTAAGGGTTTGTTAAGTAGTCCTTCTCAAAGGAGAAACAAGAGAAAACAGAAAGTAGACATCCTGACAGCAAAGGTCAAACTTTCCCCCAAGGAACTTGATGCCCCTAAGCAGCAGGAAGTAGTTTAGCAATAATGCTACTCATTTTCCTGCCTCTGACTTTATTCAGGGATCTCTTTTCCTTTCCCCTCTATCCCTTTTTTTCTCTTGTCTAGTTAGAGGTTTGAAAGGAAAGAAGAAAGGGGGTGGAGAAGGGTGGATAGGAAAATGAGCATGTGTTTGATCAAAATGCATTATAAATAGAAGAAGAAGAAGAAGAAGAAGAAGAAGAAGAAGAAGAAGAAGAAG
>OU015753.1:99390360-99441218 GCA_907169655.1 Acomys percivali | reverse complement strand
AGAAGAAGAAGAAGAAGAAGAAGAAGAAGAAGAAGAAGAAGAAGAAGAAGAAGAAGAAGAAGAAGAAGAAGAAGAAAGGAGAAATACAAAGTAGTGAATGCCGGATACATTATCCAGTCGTCATCATCAATCATCAAAGAGGCTTCCTCCAGCAGCAGATGGGAAATTATGGGAAAAGATACAGAGACGCACAGCCGGACATTACTAGAAGAGATACTCTAAATTGGAGGTCTCTACCAAACCCCTTCCCTCAGAGCTCATCCAGTGACTCTGAAGGAGGAGGAGGAGGCAGAAAGATTGTGAGATACAGAGGATGGAGGACACTAGGAGAATAAGTCCTTCTGAATCAGCCAAGTAAGGAACACATGACCTCACAGAGACTGAAGCAGCAAGCACAGGGACTACGCAGGTCTGCACCATGTCCTCTGTATGTATTACCTATTAGCCTAGTATTGTTATGGGACTCCTGACTGTGAGAACGAATAGGTGTCTGACTCTTGTGCCTGCTTTTGAGACTCTTTTTCTCCTGTTGGGTTGTTATGTTCAACTTTGATGTGAAAGTGTTTGCTTTGTCATATTATTTTGTTATGTTTCGTTGGTATCTCTTAAAAGCCCAGAAAGGTAGTAGATATGGAGGAGAGGAGAGATGGAGAAGAACTGGGGGAAATCGAGGGAGGGGAAAGTACAATCAGGATATATTGTATGAGGAAGGACTCTATTTTCAACTTAAAGGATGAAAAGAAAAGAAAAGAAAAGGAAGTAATCTGAACATGCCATGGAAAGCGAGCTAGCACACAGCTCTGCTCCATGATTCCTGCTTTTGTTGTTGCTTGAGTCTCTGCCCTAGACTGTGACTGGGGACTGTTTGATACAAACAGGCCCTTTACTCCCTAGATTGCTTTTGGCCATAGTGTTTATCAAAGCAATTTAAACCAAACAAGGACAGGGTGCTCGCTGCTGAGTCCGATGACCTGAGCTTGAGCCCCAGGTCCTACATGGAGGAAGATGAGAACCAACTGCAAATTGTCCTCTTGCTCCCAAACTTTTGATGCTTTGTAGACTCCCTTCATGCATGAGTAGCTGTAGGAATAACAAACTCTCTCTGTTGTGTAAATTTCCAGGAAATTTCCAGGAAAAACTAAACTAAAAGGGGACCAATTTGTATCAAGATCCTGTGTGTACTGATTGGTTACATTTCCCATTAAGATACTGAGTGTGCTGGTTACATTTCCCAATGTGTCACAGGATTCTTTTAACTTAGTGGCTTTGGAAGGTGATCAGTTGTACAATTCAATATATTATTTTAAAAGAGCAATGGACACCATTTATGTTTGTTCTGGGCTGGGGGCTAAGGCTTTTAAAATCACACTGCAGCACTTTGTCACATGAACTGGACGTGGTTCATCATTCTCTGTCTAGCTCTCTGTGGTATAGAAAAACTCATTGCTGAAGCTGCCTATAGACAGGGAAAGCTCTTTGTCAAGCATGTGGTTCAGTTGAATTGGTTTTGTGGCCATACCATTGATTGTCCCTGTTAGCTTGGGTCATAAAACCTTTGGATAACTGGTAGACAGCAACCATGACCAATCTGGGCTGGATGCTTTAATTGTCAATTCAGACACAGAGAGCTCCGACTTGCTCTCCATCTGCCAGCAGATATTCCATGATCCTGGAACTATCATCACCACGTTGGCACACATGATTTCTTGTGCAAAACATATTCAAAGTGTGCCAAAGGGGCAGGGTAAAGCAAACTTTAATTTTAGCTTTGATAGGGAACATTGCAACAGCAAGGAATGGTGGGAAACAGTGGAGTTCATTCCTTGCAGGCAGAACAGCTTGGGACAGCTTTGCCTTGGAGAGGACTCTTGGAACTGGGAGAGAAGAGCCTAGGGTCAGAAACAGAATCTCAGCCCCACAAGCAAATATTTCTGGAAGGAGTTGTCTTTCCATGTGTCCAATGGAAGCTAAGAAACACAGTAGAACATGCACAGTCAGGCAGTCTCTTTCAGAGCCAAATCCCACCTCATAAACAACCTTGATAGTGAAGCAAAATTTAAAATGGTTGTGAAGACATGTTTAGGACCAACATGAGGAAGAAAGGTTCTGGGCAACTGTGTTCTTAGGAGTATATGCTGCCCTTGTAAGAGGTTTGATTGCCTCCCTCCCCACCTCAGATAAAAATCCTCTGAGCCCCTCTGTGCCTGATGTCATTACCAATCCCCTCAGCTTTAGGGCTCTCTAGCTACTACAAAAGGCCTCTTTGCTACCCATTGGAATTCAAAAGACTTGAAAGGCCTGGAGGAGGCACTGTGGAGAAGCTGTGGTTGGAATGAAACACCTTTGAGTGGAGGAGAACCAGTTTCCCACTGGTCTCTGAGCCTGGAAATCTTAGCATTTTTCCCCTGGGAGATGAGCTGTTGAAATCAGATTGCTGAAGCTGTGTTACATGAATGAGAGCTTTAAAAAGATGAAAGCAGTTTAAGGCAAAGTTCAGATATATCTTTACTATCTTCCCCAGCACATTGACACAAAGGATTAAATACAGTTTAACAGAAAAGTGGGAAAATGATTTTAATAGAATATGGTCAGAATCTTCCAACTCGAGGATTGTTATCTATAATCCTGAAAGTAGAATATTCTCACATAAAAATTGAGAAGTCATTGAAGTTGTAATGACATTCAGAAAAATCTCTATTTATTTTGACCTGAGTGAAGGAGGTAGGGAAAATAAATCTCTCCTAGGAACCAATATTTTATTTCATTTTCTTCTTGAGTCACAATTGTGGCTGATTTATAGTTAACTTTTCCCCGTGGCTGAAGGCTGGAGCTGTGCTGGAAATACCCTTACAGTGTCACAAGCTTCACACCAAAGAAATATTTCTAACACATATTAGTGCAGCTGAACAAAACAAAACAAAACAAAAGGACAATTTTTGCTTCCTTACATATGTCTCATCAGGAATTTAAAGGCGGTCCTTTCTCTGGTACTTACTTTTCAAAATTAAATTAAGACCAAGATGATACTTTAAGAAATTGTGATTTCGTGGCATGTGGTACAGAGGAAAAAGGTCCCCCAAATGCCTAACTTGAAGTGCCCCCAGTAGATTCTGAGAAATACACTTTTTTGAACACTTGAACTTACTAGTGTCTTTTTAGTAGTCAATTAACATAATTTGACAATAATAAGCATAAACACTTTATAGGCACTTGGTGGCAAGAGTGTTAAAGAGTGATGATCTCCATCCACTGATGCTGGCAATACTTGCCTAAGTCTGGGCGCGGGGGGAGGGGGCACTCGAAGGAACAGCGGAATTTGCTCTATACTATTAATAATATTCAAAGCATATTTCATCCTGACACCATATCACAAGTTTGACATTGCAGCTCCTCTCTGAGGAATTTTGAGTCATCGAGACATCCCCTAGCTACATCCCCATCTCAACTAGATGATAATTTGATTCAGACTATTTTAATACATGCCAATATGTACAGTGGAGGTATGGCCACAGAAGGAAGACAGTTTTACTGACAGGGTAGCACCATTTTTGTGAAGCGGTACCTCAGTGGTTTAAATAAAATCTCTTAAGTCTCCTACACTTTTACTATTTCCTTTCATTTTCCTCCTCCTCCTCCTCCTCTCCTTCCTCCTCCTCCCCTTCCTCCTCCTTATAAGAAATGCTCTCATCAATAGGACCTTCAAGAAAATGAAATAGCACGAAACTCAAAAGCTGCTCACTTTTAACTGTCTTCATAAGATTCAATTTTTAATGAACCATATTTTGGATTTTAAATAACTAAAGCAGTATGTGAAATAGCAAAAGAAAAAAAAAAGTGTTTCCCAATTCAAAAAGTTTGGCAGTTTATTGATATGGCCAACTTCCCACAGATGCCTGGTTTAATATCTAGTATCTTAAACAGCTAGACAATTTTGTGTATTTCTGATACTAGAGACTAGCTTCAATAGGCAAAGAGGGAAATAAGTCGCAGCACAGGATCGGGGCAGCAAGGATCTCAAACATCAGGAAAAGGAATGCAGCTCCGTGAGCACTCAAGTTGCATATCCTCCACTGCAGGCATTGCTTTAGTGTTTCCCAGAACTGGGGTAGTGTCCATTTGCTTCGGTTCCATTTCCTATGACTTACAATTAGATTCATGCTAATTTGAAAATGAAAAACAAACCCCAGTGTAGCCAAAAAATGCTTAGGGCCAATGTAACTAGCCACATTTATGGTAAGAAATCAATAATGCTAGTTTTTAATAGCTATTTCTGATACTTTTACTCACACTTAGGAGAATCTAAAGAATGTCTTACTCTCTTTTATTCATTTTCAGATTTTCCAAATCTAAAGACCATCACATGACAGTGTGTGTTTGTATTTGTGAATGCAAGTGCTTTGAGTGGCTGTAGGTGGGTGACGATTCTCTGGAGTCTGTTCTCTTTTGATTAACTGTGGGATTTGGGGATCAAAAGAGGCTGTCAGGTCTACAAGGAAGCACCTCTGTGGGCCACCCCCTTCTTGCCTGCCAGGATATAGTCTCTTAAATTTCCTCTGCTTGATAACTTTTGAGAGGAATCCAAGAGTGTTTTTGTAATATCAAATACTTATCACTTAGTCTGATGTTTGTAGTAAAAACATAAGTCTGGAGAGCTGCCTCAGTAGTTAAGAGCACTTGCTGCTCTTCCAAGGAGACAAAATTTGTTCACAGCACCCATACCAGATGGCTCACACCATCTACAACTCCAGCTCTGGGTGGCCCAAGACCTCTAGCCTCTGTGGGCACACCGTTCATATGCACATACCCACATGCAGAGACACACACCCACATATAATTTAAAAAATAACAATAAATTTAAAAAATTATGATAGAGATTTTCCCCCATGGAGATTTTTTTCCAGATAGGTATGTATGTAGTATGCATGTGTGTATGCACAGTGTGTGTGTGTGTGTGTGTATGTGTGTGTGTGTGTGTGCACATGTGTATACATTGGTTGGAGGCCTAAGGTTGACACCACTAGGAGTCTTTCTTTGTGGCTTTCTACCATATTTATATATTTATAGATCCAGGGTGTCTCAACGTTGGGGTTATAGGTGTGCCAACATACTTGCCTCCCATTTACGTGGTCTGGTCAATCTCTGTATCCATGGAGTCATCTCTCCAGCCCTGCATAGATTGGTTTATAGCAACTAAAAGCAATAAAGAAGAAACCTTGAGAATGTTTTTTTTCCTCTTTTAACTCTATGTCCATAGCTTTTGAAGAACTTTAACCTCCCATACCAGCTCGCAGCCATAACACTATGAAAATAAGGACTTGACAAATGTAAAAGCATATTTTTCAGCTAAAAACTAAAATATACTTTTGTATTGATAATTCAAATATTGATGAATCATACCAACCATTGTACATACTTACTTCAGTTAGTCATTTGCTACTCCTGTTTCCCAGAAGAAAAAAAAACATGTGGCTCAATATAGTTGATTATCATAATTCACAATGTTGCAAGTTCAAGAACTGAAGTGCCCCTCTATTCCCCTACCTTTGTAAATTTGATACTAAAATGGAAATTAATTCTTCATACCCACCTTTCAATGTTAGAACTTAAAACTCACATCACTGCTTATGTTGCACACGTTTTACCCTCTTCACGCACAGCTGATGTAGGAGGAAGCGGTACTCAGGGTGCTGCACAGCTGTTGTTGACCGGATGGCAGCTGTAAGACAGGTGTCAACAAGTGTGTGACTGTGAGCTTAACTGTTGCTATCGCTGATATGACTGGACAAGGGCAAACTCTTGCGTTTCTGCCAAAAGCCATCAGGCAAGCTGAGGAAGGAGGGCAAGGGAAGTGTTTGAGAAAGGCTGGGCTCTGTTGCTTTTGCTGACAGAGTCGATGTCATGCCAATGGAGGGCTGGCTTTGGCAGGTCAAGAAGTTTTATCAAACTTCTCATAGTTTTCTTCATGTGCTCCTTTAACTTGTGAGCAGAAAAATCCATGTGTAAATATATACGTAAACACTCTTTTCCTATGTTTGAAATAAAGTTCCCAGTGCTAAGCAGCCTCCATGTGGAAGCTAAGACAGTGCTGACTTACCTTACAGTGATGGTAACTTGATATGCGGAGCTGTTTCAGTTTGAAACTTGTTGCAGGGTATGCGGTCACCTTAAATCATATGACTTAAAAAACAAAATGAAAAACAAATAAAGGTTATGATCCTTCAGGGATGTCCAGGTCATCCTGAATGCACAATGTTCATTGTCTGATGCACTGGGTCCAAGGTAATAATGGAAACATGTCTTTACCATAAATTTAAAAAATCTATGTGGTAGATTTTATTTGTAATTCTGAGCATTTGTGTGGCCTTGGGTAACTCTGAGCCTTAGTCTCCTAACCTATAATCTATAGTTTGTTTTTAAGCAATGTATCAGACCAGATCTTAGCATACAGAATACATGAAGAACTCCTGCAATCTAACAACAAAAGTCAAGCAAAAACAATACAACGCTAAAACTAAAAATAGGTAGAGCACCACAATTGACGTTTCTCCAGAGAAGGTCAGCAGATGTCCAGCCACACTTGAAAACACATCATTAGTCACTTGGAAAACACAAGTCAAACCACAAGGATGAAGAGTATGTGTCAGTCTCTCAGGAAGACAAATGTAAAATTGTTACAGGACCCAGCAAGTGACAGAGACCATTTAGACCTAAGCTGTGGCCAGGGTGACTACACAGGGAGGCCTACACGTACCCAGAAGGTGGATTGCTGGGCAGCGTGTAGTCCTATGCGCACAACTAATTGAGGAACTACAAGAACTTAGATGAAAAAAATCTTTCCAGCTGTTTCCCATATAAAGCAATGGACACCATCTTGAGTCTGCGTACATATTAGCACACGTGCACTCTGCTCATGTTCTCTTCCTGTTCACTCTCCTTTGGCTTTCCCACTGTCTTCTTCCCACCCTGGTCTCCTCCGTCAGCCCTATTATCTCTTACTTTATTCCATATATCATAGCGTAATTTTACCTAATGAGAAACTGATTTACTTGCCTTTTACTCTATACTAAAGCAGAGGTCTGTTACTGTTCCACTGTGGAGAACAACTAGTCAACCCCAGTAATTCCACAGGCAGTTGAAAACCATAATAGGCACATTCCACCCCTCTCTTCTTTCTGGGTAAAATATACTTAAATCCTTTAACAAAGTCCCAAATAGTAAAATTGCAATACCATAGTGGCTCCTATTATACCAACTCATCTTTTGGTTTCTTAACTTCCCAGAGGCCCCTTTTAAGAGAGCCCCCACCTGTCTGAAGATTGACTTCTCTACTCTCCAAGGAGTCTTGGTGGGCTGTAAAACAAGGCTGCTGAGCTCCCTTTATTAAACAACAGATGGTTTTCCTGGGGTGGGGGTGGGGAGATTACTTTGGAGAACTCTTATATAGAGCCAAGTGTTGCAAGGGTGAAGGAGGCATTTGAAGTCCTACTACCCTGATCTTGAAGAGACAGTCCAAGCAATTCTGTGGTCATGGTGCCCAAAGCTGGCTGACAGTCCCTCATCAGAAGCTGAGCTGTCTCTAAGGTGAGAACACTGACTCGTTTCCAGTTTGAACTCTGCAAGTTCTTGTGAATTGCTAGTGCCTACTTGCTTGGCTAATCAAAACCTCAATTTCTGCAAGGAAAGGAACCTAACATGTGCAAGGGTGGATTGCATGGGAGCTCTAAGGCCTCAAACTAGCCCCAGCTCATTGTCCACCAACAACTTGATGAATGTGGAGAGGGCAGAGGCGCCCACTCAGGATTCAGTATATCCTGGCATGCCACATGAAAGGGGTCCAAACCTTTCAACTGCTGCCAACTCCTTACAACAGAAACCAGGAATGGCTGCAATCTACTTTTATTTTTACTTTGGATTTACTGAAGTTTCAATCGATAGGATGGGCGTTGTTTTATATCTCTAAATGAAAATTTTATATGTAGCCTCTATATGTAGTCCATAATTACAAGTAACTGAGTCACTTCCTTGACTGGTACCAACATGTAGAGTTTTTAAAAATCTAGAGAGAAAAGTAATTAGTAATTGGCTTTATTCTTTTTTCATATACATTTATTTTATTACACATGCATAAACCAAACTACATACAGCAGGGAGAACCATGTGACAATCATGAGTTCTATAAATGTTACATTCATAGTGATTTGGCTATTTGTATTTGTCAAACTTGAAGTAAACATCTTTCCTGTCTTGTTGGGTCCAAATTTCTGAATGAGATTCAATGGCTTTATTCTATTTAAATGTCTTTCCATAGGAAAGGGAACAAATTTTTCTTTTATGTTATAAAGACCCCATTTATTATATGTAACATTTTGCTTAATTTTTCATATGCCACTATCATTATTTTGGTAACCCATCCACTGTTCTTTGTTACAATGATGCCAAAATATATGACCTGTTTATTTCTAATATTTTAAATGTTGCTGTTTATTTTTTACATGAGGATGAACGTGGCCTAAGCTGGTCTCAAACACTATATAGTTGAGGCTGGGCTGGAACTCTTTATTCTTCTGCCTCCACCTCCCAAGGCTGTACTATAGGCATGCACATGAGTCTCAGCACCATTGGGTATTTATTTAGCCATGTTGGTGATTGAATGCTGGACCTAGGCAGGTGCTCTATCACTAAGCTACATTATCAGCATCATTAGTTAATTAGATGAAAAGCAATACAGAGGTAAAGGAGGAAAACACTCAACAGAAAGCAACACTCTGGTACCTGAATCACCTATTTGGGGAACAGTGATTCTTAAGGTTTCACAGACTTTGCATAATTGTCTCACTTTTTTTTTGTTTGTTTGTTTTGTTTTGTTTTGTTTTTTTATTTTATTTTATTTTATTATTTTTTTATTAATTTATTCTTGTTACATCTCAATGGTTATCCCATCCCTTGTATCCTCCCATTCTTCCCTCCCTCCCATTTTCCCTTTATTCCCCTACCCTATGACTGTTCCTGAGGGGGATTACCTCCCTCTGTATATGCTCATAGGGTATCAAGTCTCTTCTCGGTGACCTGGGTGACCTGCTGTCCTTCCTCTAAGTGCCACCACGTCTTCCCCTCCAGGGGACCTGGTCAAATGTGAGGCACCAGAGTACGTGAGAAAGTCATATCCCACTCTCTCCTCAAGTGTGGAGACTGTTCTGACCATTGGCATGTCCCACGAAAGACTTCACTTACCAGGAAACTGGGACAGAGGGGAGGACACCCTATTGGGACTCTAGATGAGAGAACCATGGGAGAATAGCAATGTAGATGGATCCAGTGGGTCCTAGAAACCTACAAGTAGAACATTATGATAGGCAGATTTTGGCCAAGGGGTCCCGCTCAAACTAAGGCACCAGCCAAGGACAAGACAGGCGGTAAACTTTAAACCCCTAACCAGATCTAGCCAATGGTCAGAATTGTCTCACTTTTTACCTTGCTACTTCCAAACCACTCCATCTTGAGTCTCTCTTCTGCTGAGTTTGCTCACAGATGTGTGCCAGTATATATTTTGGCTGCAAAAAATGTTTGGCTGCTAACATCACATTTCTTTTTTTATTCCTTTCCTGTAAGATGTTCATCTTGGGCCTTTGGTCACAGTATCAGAAAGCTTACTACCACAGTGCTCTAGAAAACAAGTGGAAGCTGCCTCTAGAAACTACTAGGATATCCTTTTTTGTCTGTCTTTTTCAAGCATCACATTTCTTATGTCTAAGCATTAGATCCACTAATCATGGAACTGTGGGAACATTAACCAATGTCTCATAAGTTAAGTGTCTCCAGCTGGAATAAACATTCTGGAATCACCCAGAATACTTCCCTAGCTGGTCCTTGTTAGTCTCCATATTAAAGTCTTCATACTAATGATTGAATATGACTATTTTTAATAAACTGATTTATTTATATCTTGGCATTTGCATATTTGAGTATAATATATTTTATCATATTAACCCATGTTATTCTTTTATTACTTTATCATTCCTGTCGAGTCCAATCTTTTAAAGTTCCCTTTCAGTGTGTGTGTGTGTGTGTGTGTGTGTGTGTGTGTGTGTGTGTGTCCCACCGAATTTAGTTAGGGTTTCTTGCATTAGCAACAATTGAGGGTTGGTTATGGTTGTTTTTGTTAATCAATAAAAAATGCCAATGCATAATGGAGACAGAGTTAGGAATGAAACACAGTGTGGTGTATGGATGTTTGTGAAGAGGATGCAGAACATTGAGGGCTTCTTTGCTGCAGATCTAATGTGTTCAAGGATGCAAAAAATGACAGGTGGAGAGTAATGATGCAAAGGAAGGGACAAAGGATTTGGAAAATTTGTGGAAAGAACTGATAATTAGGCACACATCAATGAGAAAAGTTATTCTTGGATGACTTGAGAAAATGGGAAATTCGGGAAGGAGGAAAGATGTATGGGGGGAAAAGTGATGATTTATCAAGAACAGGAAAGACATTCAAATAAAAATGTCCAGTCAAGAGTTAGGTATCATGCTGAGTTTTGAGATGGCCTGCACTGAAATCTATGGTAAGGCTGCTGAATGAGTTAAGAGAAGGTGCCAATGTTGATTCTTTCCTATGAGATGATTATGAAAGTTAGAGAGGGCAATGACATTTGACCTTGTTGGAAATTATTTTCTGCTCTTAAATCTGATATGAATCACCCTTAGGGGCCACCTCCAAAATGGAAATGGACATGTAAACCAAGATTGTCAGGGATAGCTGGATTGCTATCCTCCTCTTTCTCCTCCTCTTCCTCCTCCTCTTCCTCTTTCTCCTCCTCCTCCTCCTCCTCCTCCTCCTCCCCTCCTCTTCCTATTCCTCCAAAACCTTTAACTATGTAAAGCAGACAGGGCTTGAACTCAGAGATCCATCTGTCTTTGTCTCCTAAGTGTTGTGTTTAATCGTGTGAACCACCACACCTAGCTATACAGTTTCTTCTGAAAAGATTAACTTGGATTCTGGATTCTGGGAAACTTAGTGATGTTGCTGGAAAAGGCATACATTCAGAGAGGTTAAAAGGTGGGAAGTCCATCCCCTTACTCACAGTAGCATTCTGCAGTAGAACCTGAAGACACCTAGTGTGCGCAGATGCATATGTGTGGTCCAACAGCAGGAAGGATTGTGGAATACAATAATATAGAAAACAAGATTAATTTGAAGAAATATACATTGACTTATTTCACTGCATCAGAAATAGAAACAATAGATATGAAAATACATAACATGTAATATTTTTAATTTGTACATGTGCATAAACTGTTTTCAGTGGAATGCCATTGTGTTGATCAAGCATGTCAATGTGGATTGCAAGCATAGGCTCTAATTATGCTCATGTAACCATCCATTATATACACAATTTACTGATTTGCATGCTCAACTAGAACGGCTATAATATTGGCAGAGTATCACTTAAGTGTCCATGGTTTATAAGTCTAGAGTTGTTCAAAATAAAAAGGTTTGCTTTCCTGGCAGGCATACTACTTTACTCTGCTTATGTAATAATGCGTAAAAGTGCTTAAACCTTAATTCTTCCAAACTTCTTCATGCTTTAATTTTATAGAGCTAAATGGACTTTGCTATTTTTTAACCTGCTAAAAAGAAAACTTTTAGCTGTGGAAAATGCATATGTCGATTCACTTTAAGTAATTGTATTTGTTCTTGTTTTCCAGGTTATGGAGCTTGGAGTAGCCTTTGATTTCAAACACTTGGGCTCTAAGTAGTGTATTTTGCCATTTAATATTTTATAGAATTGTATCTTTTAGTAGTGGTGCCTTTGAAATGGTCAAAAACTCGATTTGAAAACAGACATTACTTCAGAGTGTTCACAAACAAATACACGTTTTGTTTGGGAATCTGATTTTTTTTTTTGATTGTTTGGACATTCAGGACTGGGCATGGTTCTTAGAAGAGAATTCTGAGTAATTTATGTCAGAATGGAGAGATAATTAATGGAATGTAGAGAAAATTAGGCAATAGCTGTGAAGTGTCTTCTTTCTTTAGACATTTATACAGGAAGAGCCTTCTCCCAGCCCAACTTCTTTTCTATACCCATCTGGAGCATTTTGGGTGCTGTTTGTGGATTTCAACTCCCATATAAATGCTGACTGATAAGATGGTGTCAAAAATTCAATCCTGAATTTTGTACTTAAGTAGGATATGCCAGTCACTAGAGAATGTTAAACACATTTCCTTATCTTATAGAGCTTTAGACTTGTATTAAGAAACTGACAAGGACAAGCCACGGTGGACTTTTACTAGCCATGGTCTGGGTTGTATGGGGTACTGGGACACAGTGGACAAAGGCTGTTGTTGCAGTTCCTGAGTTTCCATTCTTCCCTGGAATGATCCATCAGCTTTGTTACTGACTCAGCCAAGTGTCATCTTACAATATAAAAGCAAATTTGTTGTGAATCCCTTCTCATAGTTCCTATCAAGAAAATCTTCAGAAGATTTACAGACTCTTAATATACATGTTTTGAAATCATTCATGTTTAAAAGCCAGTGACAGTTAGCATGTGTTACTATGAAGTCTAAGAGCCAAACTCCTAGGTTTTGTGTGCTGGGCTCATCAAGGCTCTTGAGGGAATCACCAGTTGAGCTCCTAGAATAGATGAAAAAGAACAGAGTGTCACATAGCCTGCACTGACCTTGAATTTGCTCCATAGCAATTGGATGACCTTGTTCTTCTGACCCTGCTATCTTTGCCTACCAAGTGCATGACTTTGAGGCTTTTTATATGGTGCTGGGGAAGAGCCAAAAACTCCATGTATGCTAGAAAGCACTCATCAACTGAGCTACCGTTCCATTGCAGTACAAGAAAATTTCATGGAAGTTGGCCCCCATGGTAATGAAAGTCAAGAAGTCCCTTTTCCCATAATATACCATCTACAGGCTGCAAAGCCCAGAAGGATGGTGCTGGGTTTCAGTTGCAGTCGGAAAGCTGGAGAGCAGGAGGCTATGCACATGTCCACCTGAGGTGTAGCACAGACTATCTCTTCCTTAGTCTTTGAACTGGGTGTTCTTTAGGTTCAGCTAAGTTATAGCTGCTTTTCAAGAACTGCATATTTAAATCCTGCCAAAATCTGTGAGGAGAATTTTACCTCCTTTCTCATCTTACTGATAAGAAAGTGAAGACTCAGAAAGTCAAGTATTTTTTCTCAAGGTCAGATAACTAAAAATTGTATATTCTCCAGTACAGCCTTTTCAGTTGCATTTATACAACAGTGTAACATCATCATCATCATCATCATCATCATCATCATCATCATAATAATAATAATTTATAATTAATTTATAAATTAATAATTATATAAAAGTATAAATGGAAGCAATTCCTCCTAAGCCTTTTGTAACTTTTGACTCTTCTAGTTTGTGAAGCCAGTAATTCCTGTTTTGTTTTCCAAGCCTTGAAATTCTACCCCAGTCAGCTTGGGTGGCATGAACTGGATTGAATATTACTATAATTATTATTATAATCCAGCACAAGTGGCAGCTGTGAATTCCCCAGTTTCTGCCAGTGCCAAGGTAAGTATATTTATTGACCCATACTATTTTGAGACACAAGAAAAAGTGAGATGCGCATGATAATAATCTCTCATTGTGTTACCTAATCCAGTCCCCTGAATAGAGAAGGATTAACTTTTGCAAAGCGTAGCTCCTTCCTTCAAGTTGCACTACAGTTTTGATTTTCATCCTTCAGTGTCTTTACTCACCACTGAAATGTGATTAAATTGAATATCACTCAAATAAAGAAATAAGCCCATTTCTTTCCATTAACTTGCCAACGTGTAAAAGGGCTAGGAGAATGATTTACTTCAAGAATCAATGTGGAGGCAATTCTTCCCAATCCTGTGTAACTTTTGATTCTTCTGTCAAGCCAGTAATCTCTGTTTTGTTTTCCTGGCCTTGAAATTCCACCCCAATCAGCTTGGGTGACACAAACTAGATCTATTTCTATTAAGTGTTTGTTTTAGCAAAATGTTATTGATGAAAAAGTAGAAGGCATGATGACAAGAAATTGCTTAACTGTCATTAGACTTTGCTCTCTGTGGCATTTAGAAAAGTGGAGAGAAAACCAGCAAAGTCGATAATAAGGTCTCTCAAGGTATGTTTGATTGTTGTAAGAGCAATGTAGATGTACACATCATTGTGATGCACGTGGGGATATGGGACAATCAAGAGCAGGGCTAGGAGAGACCAAGGGGAATGGAGACAAGAAAAGAAAAGAGAAAGGGCAAAAGAAAGGAGAAGAGGGGGGAAGAGGGGCACATGAGCAAGCAAGGAAAGAATGGGGAGAGCAGCAAGAAGGGGGATGGGTGAGGGAGAGCAAGAGAGAGCGACAGAGAGAGAGAGAGAGAGAGAGAGAGAGAGAGAGAGAGAGAGAGAGAGAGAGAGACAGAGACAGAGACAGAGACAGAGAGACAGAGAGAGAAAGAACATGGTAGGTATGATTGGCTGTCAGACCGTATTTGCATGTACCCTGTATTTATTACAGACTTGTGTGTTGGGATATCACAGCCTGGAGCTTTATGTGTGCTTGTGATACAAGAGCACTTTGGTATTTGATTTGATGTGTGAGTTTAAAAACATCTTACCCAGTGCGGCTGCATTGCAGATGTTGCAAGGCTCCATCAAAAGATGGCTTCTTTTTAAATGTGAAAGCTTCAAACCCACCAATTTACTCATTACTATTAACAAGATCAAATCATAGCAATATCTAACTCAGCAGGCATTTATTTATTGTTGTTATTAAAAATGTCTGGCACTGCAGGGGAAAAAAAAAGACTTCTGAAGAGAGTAATACAAATAAGAGTGACTCACCGGGAACCCTCTATGTGACAGAATTGTATGAACACTGTCCCTCCTAAATGTAACTGCAAAGGGAGGAGTCATTTTATAGGCAGAGAGACACCAGGCCATGGAGAACAAAAGTACATTTTCATTTCTTTTTTTTAAAAAGGATTTATTTAGTTTTATTTTATGTGTGTGTTTTGTCTGTCTGTCTGTCTATCATGCATTTCTGGTGCCCAGAAATATCAGAAGAGGGCACTGCATCCCCTGGAACTGGAGTTACAAATGTTTGAGAGCTACTTGGTAGGTGCTGGGAACTGAACCTGGGCCCACTGAAAGAACAGTGGCTGCTCTTAACCACTGAGCCATCTCTTTGGCCTTTAGATGCACTTCTTATACCCATAAAAAGGCCATAACACCCAAGTGAAGGATGTTGCTAGGTCCTGCTTGCCATGGTTTAACTCTACTGCTGTCCCAAACTGAGGTTATGAAGTTAAAATAAACCTGGAGCTGTATGCATATATATGTAGAAATACATACACAGCTAATGTATATATAAAAAATGCTATTGATACACAAACCCACTCATACACAAACCTATCTCTATACATTTGATATTTCCCTTTGCATTTGTACACTTATCTTCTAATTAATAATATTTGAGCAAGTACGTTATGCTTTGAATAGAGTAGGGCTGAAATGGGATCAAGAAGGAAAATATTTCATTTAATCTTATAAATACCTCAACACTGTGAGACAGTCGAAGAGATCTGAAATAAGCAAGATGGATGTGCAGAGGTCACTCCGTACGTGTCATGCCAGTCAGCCTAGCTGAACAGAACTGAGGGGCTTACAACAGGGAACTTGAGAGTGCTCAAAAATGAGGTTTCTGGGCAATTTTCAGTGATTTTATCATTGAGAGATTCTGGAGACTGGGAATCAGTGCTCTAAAGAGGAGCAAGTACAATTTTGAGGATTGACCAAAGGAAAAATGTTTTATAAACAGGGAAAAGCAAGCTTTGTGTCCTTGCACTAGAGTGTGGTTTTCTACTTCTTTTGAGACTATGTGGTGGTCATTAAGTCCTAGAGTGCGGACTCCCCAAGATCAGCAGATGAGAGAATAGTGTATGCCATTTTTTAATAGTGCTTATTCTGTGGTGTGACAGAGCAATGGGTGAAAATCGTCTATATGCGATTCATCTCATTTCATAGTTATTTCACATCAGCCTTCCCCACAGATCAGTGTTCTCCCATCCTTGCCATCTCTTTCTGACGATAGTACATCTATTCCTTGGGAAAATAAGCAGTATCTGAAGGTGGCTGACTTTTGGGAGTCAGTTCTCTCTTCCCACCTTGTATTGTACACCCTACTGAACTGTACAACTCAGGCTAGCTCACTCCTAACCTGCTACAAAATTCTCCTGTCTCTGACTCCCATTTCTCTACAGCAGGGCTGGGACCATAGATTCATGTCACTGATTTAGCCTTATGGTGTGGGGTCCCAAAGATGGACCTTAGGTCGTTAAACTCAGGTGGCTAGCACTTTTCCAGATGAGCCCTCTCATGGCTCTGTGTGCCTTCTCACCTGGGATGCTTTTTGTCTCATCCTCCCTCTGTTGGGAGTGAGCTGGCGTACCTGTCCGGTTGCTCTGCTTGAAGCCTGCAGCTCCCGCCCTCTTGCTTAGTCAAGGAAAGCTCTAGAACACGAGGTCCTTCTTCCTCCCATGAAACACACAGGTGGATTAGAGCACTTTCCAGCTTTATAATCAACTGAAATCCTGAACTAAACAAATGAAATCTCCCAGCACCGGGCATCCACTTCTAATGAGAATACTTTAATTGTCTGACCCTCTTTAAATAATGCTTCTGGAAGGAGCTGGTTGTGTTTGCTGGCTCATCCTTATTTTCAGACTTTCTTGTGGACTCACTTGTTGCAAGCTTGCAACACTCACATAAACAAAAATGTTGTGTAAGAGGGTTTGACTGGTTTTCTTTTTTTTAAAAAAACCACACTATGTTGGAAATTCTGCAAAAAAGAGACTGATTAGAACTTCCTGCTTATAGAGAGTTGGCATTAGATGAAAAATTATCCTGCACTGTCCTCAGTCTTCTTAACGTCCATTTATCACCCACTTCTAGTTGACAAAGCATCCCTTTGGATTGTAGAGTCTTAGCAGACCCATGGCTTCTGCACACCCCTAAAATGAGAATATTGTAAACATTTGAAACCTATAAGTGAGGTTGTTTTATTGTGTTGTTTTTCCTTGTTATAACCAACCTCCTGGCTGTCCTGACCAGTGTGCATAGTAAATGTCTGGAGGTGTAGCTGTCCCTTGTTCTGTGACTATAATGTTCACTTCTATTGTCGTATATGCCATTTGGGGGTGAGGGGGACCCGAATGTCTGTTTACAGGGATGATTACTCATATTTGGGTCAAAATAAACTTTTAGTCCATTTTGAGTGAGTGCTGTGTCATTTATAACACAGCTATTTGAGATGGGACCTTGGTCCTGTTATTTCTATACATAGTGCTGTCCAAGTGATTATCAAATCTGGTCATACCCTGAACTGACCAAAATCCCCCCATGAAATTGTGAGTTCCTGACAACGGAACTCAATTTGTTCCAGTACTGGGTGTCTGTGAGACCCCACCTGCGGGTCAAGGCGGCTTCTGTCTTCAGCAGTTCTGTGAACAGAATGCGGTGACTATTTTTGAATTATCCTTTGTGAGAACTACCGCAGAGTTCTCTTAAATAGAAAGCTCGCGGTGCATTTTAAAATAAGATTATAGCTTACAACAAAAGCTAGTTTCCTGAAACATGCCTCTCACATTAGGCCAGGTACATATTTACAACTCTGTCCCCTGTTGATGCTTGGATGCCTTTATAGACAGATCATCAGGAAGAACGTGAGACCTAAGCAAATAATTATAATAGCGTAAGTTTGCTTTGTGTGCAGCACCTCTTCAGTCGGTTATTTCATATCTTTATAAGATAGTGCTTGACATGCTGGGTGCTTGAATTGAAGTGCTTACCTAGGACAACTAAAGATTCAAGATATCCTTTAGCTGGGGGTTCTTCTGCCAGTGTGTGTGAGAACCTTTGTGAGCTAAGAGTTAGATAGCTTCGGTGACTGTTCTGTATACCAGTTGTCTCCTTCAGCACTGACAGCCCAACCAATGACTAGCTCGGTATCTTCTAAAGATGTGTCCTTCACGCTTTCTCCATATTGATGCACACTTATCCTTAACATTTATTGGTTCCTGTTTCTACTTTTGAGAGAGATCAATATAACGTCAATGCTCAGTAAGAGAGTGAGAGCTGACTTTTCAACCATTCACAGAAAACGTTGGTGGTCAAGTCAGAAGTGGAATAGCCAGAGCACTACAGGCAATCCTGGTCACAGAGGAGAGCAGAGGACAAGCTATGGTGGCACCAGTCCTAGCTCCACCATGGGACTGTCACACGAGCCCTTTGCTGTTCCATGCTTCAATTACTTCAACTCCAAGAGTCTAACCCCAGTTACTCCAGAATGCTTAGCATTACGTAAAGCTTTTTATAGCCATACCTGGGAAAACAGTAATCTACCCTTTAGTGTGGAGTTTATTTTTTAATAAGAAATTGGGAATGATGTTATATTAGCTACACATGATCTCTGTGTTAGTGAGTGCTAAAATAAATTAATTCAGTAATTTTTCTTTATGAAAATTACCAGAGGAATTAGATCTGTCTTTGAGCACAAATACAAGAGCCAAAAGAACAGTAAATGTAATTTCAGTTTCATTCATCTGCTTTCAAAGACTGAGACAAACTTGGACCTCTTCCAAAAGACCAAAGTAAACAGAGAGGAAATGTTGGAAGGTTGAATCAGAGCCAGGATAAACTAGGATTTCCAGTGTTTAGGATGAATATTGCAAATGGATCTAAAACATGGTTCAAGGGCATACGTTTAGTTCTGGAAACCAGGCCAAGTTGCTTCAATTAGTACTTTTCAGTATTAGAAAATTAATTTGTATCAATATTAATCTGTACAGGAGACTACCAAGGATACATAAAAGGGCACTTTGACTAATAATGTATTTTTCCCCTATAGTGTCATTATCTTAGATCAATTAACTCAATGTAATTTTTGTCATATTAATAAGAAGTCTCACGTACTCTGGTGCCTCACATTTGACCATATCCCCTGGAGGGGGAGACCTGGTGGCACTCAGAGGAAGGACAGCAGGTTACCAAGAAGAGACTTGATACCCTATGAGCACATACAGGGAGAGGTAATCCCCCTCAGGAACAGTCATAGGGGAGGGGAATAAGGGGAAAATGGGAGGGAGGGAAGAATGGGAGGATACAAGGGATGGGATAACCATAGAGATGTAACAAGAATAAATTAATAATAAAAAAAGTTATTTCTCAAACTTGAAAAAAAATAAAAATAAAAATAAAAAGAAGGCTGCATTTGAGACAACTACATAATTGTTTCTTTTGGGTCTTTGATTGTAAATTAAATGTAAAAATTTTATTTTTAAGAGAATTCTAGAAGACATTACATATATGTATATATATACATATATATCAAACTAAAGGAAAATAAATGGAGCTGACATATAATTAACCCATGTATTATTGTGTGATGTTTAATTAGATCAATATGAAAACAAAGAAGAAAGAAGAGTGATGATATTGGCCATCCTGTGACAGAGTTCTGAAAGAGCTACCCTCGTCCTGATAATGAAGTTTGACCCTAATTATTCAGGTTAGCATCATTACTTGTTTCTGGTCAGATTGGCTTAGAGTCATTCCACATTAAAAAAAGCATGTTTTCTGGCTTGCAAAATATGGCTACATAACTAGTGATGACAGAATTCTGTGACAAAGAGAAGAACCAATGAGCTGCTATCCAGTGCAGAGAGGTGCAGCTGACTTGAATGGCACGCTCGGTGGCATCTCAGATGCTCAGTGTCCTTAAAAGAAATTCAACTTTTTGTAGTCTTGATTTTTAGAAAAATGATGGAGACCATTGAGTGACTCAACCCTAAATGGCAGGAGAAAACATGTCTGGTATTAACATGTTCTTACTGTAGGGTCTGAATGCTGTAAAAAAAAAAAAAAAAAAAGCACCAAAGCTACTTTTAAATAGGCCCACTGTTTATCTGGAGAAATGGTAATCATGGATGAAGGTTACTTTAGGATGGTAAATTCTCAGTTTAAAAATTCTATTATTAGATTTATTTATTTATGATTTTATTTATTGACTTATTTGATTGTTTATTGGTTTGCCTTCACTTACATATATGCATCATATGTGTGTTTGGTGCTTCCATTCTTTTTTTTTTTTTTTAGGGGGACAGGTGAGACAGGGTTTCTTTGTGTAGCCTTGGCTGCCCTGGACTCACTTTGTAGACCTGATTGGCCTCAAACTCACAGAGCTCTGCCTGCCTTTGCCTCCCACGTGCTGGGATTTAAAGGTGTGTGCCACTATTCCTGGCGTGGTGCTTTCAGAGTTTAGAAGCAGTGTGCAGATCCTCAGTCATTAGAGTTATAGGTGGTTGTGGGCTGCCATGTGGGTGCTAGGAACTGAGAAGTGTCCTCTGGAAGAACACCCAGTGCTCCTAACCACTGAGTCTCCCCAGCCATGAAAATGGCCATTTTTTAAATACTAGTATTTGAAGGTTTAAAAGAAACTTTCTTGTTTTTATATTTAAATATAAGAATACAATGTATTCTGCTTTGTGTTATAAATGGAGGACCAAGAAATAGAAACCTTTTCTTCATTTATGGTAGGATCATCATCTATCAAGTGATACACTGAGCTGTGCTCATGGAGGGCACCTAATCCCCTCCCCCAAGCAAGGAAGCATGGCACAAGGGACCAGTCCCCAATTCCTTCTCACAGAACTTCCATTTGGAATAGACAGTTGGTTTCACTGAAGAAGTAACAGCTCTCTACCAACAGGGGAAACATCAGTCTTAGTTGTTGGACCTGTCCTTCCAACTATCCTGAAGAAAAAAAGTCCTCCTCCTCACAAACACACCTGCTTTGTGACAGCCATCTGTACCGGGACATGCATTCCTGAGGAGATGAAGCTGTGTGTTTGTTACCTTTCCCTACGCACCTCCTCTAGAATGCTAGGTAGGAAAAAAACCAAAACCAAAATTAAAACAAAAGATTTGGGTGTGTAGAGATTAAGAATTTGACTTCTCTACTCTGATCAATAAAAAGCAAGATTAATTGGGCATGAAGAATAAAAACACCTTGGTATTCCATCCTTTGAGTTACAGTGGGGACAACCAGCAGAGGGTAGAGTTGCAGTGGGTGGACTAGGAAGGGCTTGTCACTCGTCTTGCTGAGAAGACATGTGCAGACTATGGCTTCTGTCAGTGCGAATGGGTCACAATTGGCAGAAGGGCAGCGGTCTTCCAAGTGACCCCTCTTCTCCTGGCCAACAGTCCAGGGAATACAAATGCTGGCACTGCAATTGCCCACGCCCGCAGAAAAGTTGTTGATAGTGGAGATTTTGTGGAATCCAGTCAGATGCCAGGCATTATCCAGGCCCTGCCTTGGGCCTGTAGGAATGAATGTAGTACTGGTGCTGCTTGCTTAGTTCTAAATGATATCCTCAATATACTTTGAGACCATTCTCCCGCATGGCCTTGGTGCTAAAGTTGGTATGGCAGCCTGCACCATTCCAGTTCCCAGGAATGAGCTTGGGGCCAAAGGTTGCTCTCACCCCCAAGTTTTTACACACACAATGCAAGATGAAGAGGGCCACCCAGGAATGATCTCCCATGCGGATTCCTTCACAGGGTCCTATTTTGAATTCCTACTGGGAGGGCATGGCCTCGGCATTTGTCCCTGTGATCTTGACTCCTGCATACAAGCAGGCCCGGTAGTGAGCCTCCTCCACATTATATCCCTGCTACAGGCTTTGTCAGCTCCCAAACCACACTAATATGGACATTGGGGCCCAGGGAAGCCTTTGGAAGGCAAACCTAAAAGGTGCCCGTCTATTCTCATGAGAGTATACTCCTGTTCCATTCCAAACCAGGGGTGCTGGTTGCTCACCATATCCATTATCCGCTTATGGGTGTGCCTTAAATTGGTCTCTGCAGGCTTCCGGTTATACTTGGAAACTTCACAGAACACCAGCTTGTTGGTTTCTTTGCGGAAGGGGTCCCGAAACATGACAACAGGGCTGAGACCCATGTCACTGTTGGAATCTTCAGATGGAAAGTTTCTAGAACCATTAAAATTCCACTCAGGTAACATTTCTACATACTTGGGCTCACAGTCCATGGTGCAGGTCTTGTAGCATACTCCTTCCCTGGTACTGTCAACCCAGGCATACATGGCTTGGACTTGCTCACCCTGAGGCAGGGACATGCAAATTTGCTTGATGCCTTTGTTCAAGTGGGAACTTGCTGAGGTGGCCATGGTGGAAGGTGTTTTGGGTGGTGGCTGGAGGGATGATGGACGGGTAGACAGGCCATGAGATAGAGGCGAAGAGCAGAGAGGAGATTGGTGAGCTGTTCAGATGCTCCACTCTACTCTCATTCTCGGCTCTGCCGTATTTGCAGGTTTTAACTAAATATTTCTTTATACTAATTATAGCACAGTTCATAGTAATGTTACCATGTAGTGGAAGGCAGCCTGGGGTATAAATGTCAACCTCATTCATTTATTCAACAAATATTCAGAGTGTACCTCATGCAGTGAGGTCCTGGGCTAGGTGACAGTTTCTATTCTTTCTAGCCCTACTTTTGTTAAGTATAAATTTATATTTTACTCTTCATTTCAATTCACTCAATATGTTGCTAATTTTTCCATAGAATTAAAAAGGAACATTTTTAGGGGTTGCTTTAGAAAAAAAGATATGTTTTAAGTTATAATTTGTTGTTGTTTTGCATTAATTTATTTTATTTTATAGACAAGGCTAGTCTTGTACTCATTTTGTAGACCAGGCTGGCCTTGGGCTCACAACGATCTGCCCACCTCTGCCTCCAAAGTTCTGGGATCAAAGGTGTACACCACTGTGCCTGACTCACATTGCACAGTTGGCAACCAGCTATTCCACCAGTGTGTTTGTGTTCCTAGGGTTCGGACAGACTCTTGTGATTGCAGTGAACATGTGGCATGGTGCAACACAGATGCTGGAGAGAGACGCCCTGCACGTCTCTCCAGCAAGTTACTTCATGCTTTCTTATCAAGGCCAGGGCTGTATCAGGCTCTTTCCAAGGTTTTCATTAACTGAAAGTAAATAAAAATGGCCATAGAGCTTACCATTCAGAACAGAGCCCCATTCATGCCTTTGTTTTCTTCCTGTTACTACCCACACAGGTGGATGCGTTGATGCTTTAGCCTCACACACACAGAGCCTAAGACTGATGAGGAAGTAAAGTTCATAAACTGGCGTATCCTGTGGCTGGTTGGCACCTGTGCATGCTCTCTCAGCAGTCATGATGCTTCCTTAAAGGAATTTAACTTAACATGGAGATTGCAACCGAACACTTGTGTTTAGGTCACTGCCATGTGACCTTGGGAAAGTCCCTGTTCTAAATGTGAGCAGGAAAGAAACCATCATCTCAACTACATATAAATGAGGCTTAAATGGACCACTGCACACAAAGTGTTTACCACAGCACTTCATCTGGTTCTAGAATCCTTTTGATCAAACCTATTTTGTAGGTATATAGTCACAAAACCCTATATTGCCAGATTGTCAATGGGCACCTTTCTTCCATGTGCTGCCAGTATAAAGTAAAAAATACATAGCTTTCATGAAATGTACGATTATCTGAGTGGCACGGAATTTATTAATGCAAGTAGTTCTTTCTATTTATGAGAAGGACAGAATTTTACTGTTTTGTATTTTTTAAGCACTTGTCTTGGTAGAGACATGCAAGTATTTGTTTTGCATTAAGATATATGTGGATACAAGACCGCAGAGATTAATAGCAGGGCCCTGTGCTACTAGAGTGACGGGATTTTCAGGAAGGCCCTGTCATTCATTAACTGTGTGACCTTGGGCTATTTACCTTTCTGTGCCTGTTTCTTCATCTGAAAAACTGGGTAGTGGTGTGACATTTTTTTTCCCCTCGGTATTGTTACAGTCTAAATACTGAAGTGCACTTAAAGTTCCCAGAGCAGACAGGGAACAGTCAGTAAATGCTGGCTGTTAGAAACATGACTCAATGTGAATGATTTAAATATAGCTACTGTGTGTGTGTGTGTGTGTGTGTGTGTGTGTGTGTGTGTGTGTGCACATGCTGAGGCTTAGAATTACAAAGTGCTAAATCAGGAAAACAATATTAGCATTCAGTATTCCATACATTCATCTCTCCCAGTTTTAATAATATATCCAATAACTATCTATGTTCAGCAACATAGTGTTTAGTCATAGGGATAATGGTGTCAGGTATAAATGGCACAATTAAAAACACTACGGGAGCTAACTTACTCAGAAAGTTGTGATGCGAATATTCCTTCCTATGAGCCTCACAAATGCACAGTGAGGAAGAACGAGGGCATCTTATTTTATTCCCTGATGGGAATCTATCCAAAGCAAATATACAACATAATTCTGCTGGTGGGCAACCTCTGCTGAGACTCCCCGCCTCATCATACAGGCCTTTTAGAGGAGGAAATAGATGGGCATTGATTTCAGTTTCTAAGGAGTCAATACATTATAAGTGGAAGTTAAAAGGGGAAGGATACCATGTGGTTCGTAGAGATATTTCTGGCTATGTCTACTCTAAGAATACTAATATTAACACATATTTGGAGCTGAGCTTATGTATTGTTGTCAAATGCTATTTCTGTAGCATCTAAAAATGTTTTAAAATGGAATCTGCACAGTTTGTTTCAAGATTATGAAATTAATTTGTTCATTGGTTCATTGAAAATCCACCAATTTGGGCATTCACGCTATGCGAAGCTCTCCTCTAACCACTGGGATACAAAGATGCAGGCATTTTCCTGACCTTGGGGGCTGACCCTCTTAGGACAAAAAAGGGGGAATAAAATAACTTTCAAACAATGGATACTGAATTATATTCCTAAGGAAAGATCAAGAAGACAGGAGAGAGGTCTCAAATTAAAGCCAACAGTGGTAGTCACTAAAATATTTCAAGAATGGAAAATCAGAGTGATGAGCTGAATAAACCAATAGGTGCTTATGTTGGGCAATAGGCTATGGGCCAGTGGGGGAGAGCAGGTGTGGCAGGACAAAGGGGACAGTGACATGGGGATGAAATGGCTTGACCTGCTTGTGGAGCAGCAAGTATTCTCCATGAATGGAACATTCATGAAAGGAATCACTTCCGGTTCCGGAGACGATTCTTCAGTGACTAAGCATCATCTAAACTGCTGCAAGGCCCTACGTTTAAATCCCAGCACTCTCCGTACCACAACAATTCCATGCTCCTCCCAAGCTTGGAGAAACCCACTTGCTGGCTGCGGGCACAGCAAACCATGAGGAGAGCCTGGGCCATGAGCAGGGTGAGAAGATATCCTACTGCGAGTTCCTTTGGGTAGAGCAAGCATTCTGCTTAGAAGACATTCCTCTATAGTAAGCAAAATGGTGAACCAGACAGATCTGCCGCCCCAGGAAGCAGCCATGCCTAGTTCCTAGCTGCGAGAGTTTGCGTAGTAGATGTTTATAGGACCCTGGCAGCCTCCGGAATGGGTGAGAAGGGAGTTGTTAAGGGCAGTGAGCTGGCTCAGGCACAGGGTCTCTAACTAAACTGATGAGTTTGAACCGTGTCCCCAAAGCATCAGGGAGTCATCGTAGGTTTTAAGCAGGGCAATGGCACCGTTAGGCTTGCATTTTAAAAGCTCCTGTTGGCCGCTGTATCGGGACGGACTGCAACTTTGTGAGCCTGAAGGAACTGACACGCACTTGCAGTGTTTCTGAGATGTGTGGTCATTCAGCCTGCCGAAAGGGTTAGGATGGCCACAGACAGGAAAAGACCATCTGGGGAGGCCTAGAAGGTGGCCAGAGGACTATCGTTGGTGGAAGGAAATAGAGACGAAAAGCAGAGACTGAAAATCTCTTGAGTCTACATAGGAAATCTATAGTAGCTCTGTGCACAATGAGGGGATCAGGGCAGGTGCCAGGGAAGAGAAAAGCCGAGTACAGGGGTGCTAGGCTTGATTTTGAGGCTTTGCTCTCAAAATAAGTAGAGCCTCTTTGAAATCTGTTGAAAAGTGGTCTGCAGCGTGAAATGAAGATCTTCAGTGGCACAGTTAGCAGCAGCTGTCAACTTGAGACAAAAACTTAGAGTCACGGGGGCGGGGGGGGGGGGGGGGGGCGGGGGAAGGGGACCACAAGTGAAGAATTGCTTCAATCGGATCGGTCTGCAGGACATTTTCTTCAGCTCTAATTGATGGAGAAGGGCTGAACCCACTGCGGACAGCACGGCACCTAGGCGTGTGGGCCTCAGGTGTAGAAGAAAGCCGTTTGAGCAAGCCAGGTGAGGCAAGTCAGTCAGCACCATTTCTCCGTGGTTCCCACTGAGTTCCTAGCCTTGCTTCCCTTGATGGTGCATCTGTAAGCCGAATTAAACCCTCTCCTCCCCAAAGTTAATGGGTTTTTTTGGTTTTGTTTTTATTTTTTGTTTTTATTTATTTATTTATTTATTTATTTATTTATTTATTTATTTTTATTTATTTTGTTTGTTTGTTTTTTGGTATTTACATTTATTTTTATTTTATTTTATTTTTTTATTTATTAATTTATTCTTGTTACATCTCTGTGGTTATCCCATCCCTTGTATCCTCCCATTCTCCCCTCCCTCCCATTTTCCCCTTATTCCCCTCCCCTATGACTGTTCCTGAGAGGGATTACCTCCCTCTGTATATGCTCATAGGGTATCAAGTCTCTTCTCAGTGACCTGCTGTCCTTCCTCTGAGTGCCACTAGGTCTCCCCCTCCAGGGGACATAGTCAAATGTGAGGCACCAGAGTACTTGAGAAAGTCATATCCCACTCTCCACTCAAATGGGGAGACTGTCCTGTCCGTGGGCTAGATCTGGGTATGGGTTTAAATTTTACCACCTGTATTGTCCTTGGCTAGTGCCTTAGTTTGTGCGGGACCCCTTGACCCAAATCTGCCTATCATAATGTTCTACAGAAATAATAAAGCAAACCAGAACACGGGCCTAGGGACAAAGATTTGTTGTTCTTTATCTCACAGGTGATAGAAGGGAGGGGGCGGGGTTACATGGAAAGGGAAGTTCTGCTAAACATGGACATTTAGGAGGGACTTCAGGAGAACACAGGTTGAACTGTTGTGGAAAGAAGGACAGGGAAACAGAGAAGATGGCGAGGAAACCAGAGGTGGAGTAAGGCTGAGGTAAGGAGGGGCGCCTTAGGGAAGCCTAAGCCAGATAAGAAACTCTAGGACACGTGTTAGGGACAAACCAGCTGCACTACCCTTGCTGGGCGCCTCACATTAGTGGCTTTTTATCTCTATAGTAACCCAGTGGGCACATTCTGCTGTTACCCACATGCCACACGGGAGTATCTGAACTACGGGAGCTGACACGCGTTCTGAAGTGCATGCGAGTCCCCTCTTGCCTTGGTTTTACTTTCAATGGTGTCAGCTGCCCCTGGTCAATACTGATCTGAGAATATTACAGCAATAATTCCAGAAATTAACAGTTTACAAGTTCTGTTTTGGTTTTGGTTTTCCGAGACAGGGTTTCTCTGTGTAATAGCGCTGGTTGGCTCTGTGTAGACCAGGCTGGCCTCGAACTCACAGAGACCTGCCTGCCTCTGCCTCTTAAGTGCTGGGATTGCAGGCATGTACCAATACACCTGGCTTAACAGTTTACAAGTTTTAAGTAGCTTTCATCATAATGTACTGTTGTGGTTTTTTTTTTTTTTCCTGTTTTTTATTAGTCATTGCAGCTCATCTTTTCCTATGGCTAATTTATAAATCAACCCTTGTTGTAGGTACGTACAGGAAGAAACGGTGTATATAGATTTCTGGGCTGTATTCCCTGGGGAGCTGGGAGAGTTTGCTGGGTGGGTAAGGGATTCCTTTATTTAAACCTGAATTCCACAATTCAAACATAGCACAAGGGGCTTTGTTAAAGTAGAAAGCTAGAAGCTAAAATTTGTAAAGTAAGGCTCACAGGGCTACAGAGATAGCTCTGTGGTTAAGAGCACTGGCTGCTGTTGCTGAGGACCTGGGATAAATTCCCACCATTCATGTGGCAGCTCAAATCTATCTGTACCTTTTCAGGTTATTTGAGACATGTACCAGCTTCAGGTTATTTGAGACCTTCCCTGGCTTCTGTGGGGACCAGGGATGAAAGTGGTGCACAGACATACATGCATGCCAATCACTCATACACATACAATAGAATAAAGATGCAAATATAAAGTTCAGTTGCAATAATATGAAGAATGTAAGGGGCTAGGAAGACCATTCAATGAATAAGAAGCTCCCGAAGCCCAGTAAGATAGCTCAGCGGGTAAGGATGCTTGCTACCAAATCCAAAGACCTGAATTTGATCCTAGGAGCCCACACGGTATAAAGAAGAGTAATGATTCCCCAGTTGTCCTCTGACACGTATGTGTGTGTGTGTGTGTGTGTGTGTGTGTGTGTGTGTGTGTAATAAAAAACTTTAAGGAAATGCTCATGATGCAAAGTAGAAGGATCATTTCTACGGGGGAAGCACAGGTAGGGTTGAGAGGATTTATTTCTTCTTAGCTGGAAAGATTTCTAATTTTGTAGTGAGTTAATGGGGAGGTGAGGTGCTGGTACATGATTAATGGAGTAGTACATAATTAGGAACAGTTACATTGGTGCAGGCATTAATTTTGGGCAGACACTTGTCAAGTATACACACAAGGTACTTCTTGGTTCTGGGTAGCTCCTAGAGACACAAGACATATAAAGTTTGGTAATTATCCTAAAAGACCTAAAAGTTGATTGTGAAGCAGACATTTATAATACCCTGTTGTATACTGTTAAGAAACAGGCCATTAATGGACTGACTTTGAGGGAATGAGATACACAGTATGGAGTGTGGAGTGAATACTGATCTTCTGTCACCTTAGGCCCCGGCTCTGTGCTACAATTATACTGGCCCTGTTAGGTTTCTGAACAGGGCAAGTTCAAATGCCCTGTTAGTAAGAAGGACACACATATCTAGTCTCTTCCTATCCACAGGCTCAGTTGGAATGGTGTTTCTCACCTATTGAGCCATCTCCTCACCCTCTTGTGACAGTTTTTTTTCCAGTTTATAGTGATCTTCTCTGCCTTTGCATTTCTTCATTGTTTCTTCTCTAGCTGTGAGGCCCATGAAAGTGAGGATTACCTGTTTTATGACTGTCATATGATAGTCAATATGCTATTTAAATAGCAGCCAATAGCTTAACCATGTTTGGGCTATTTCATGAAATATCTAAGGTACAATGAATACAAGGGGAAGGAACAGGGAGAGAGAGAGAAGGGGGTTACCACAGAACAGTAGGTGTGAGCCACAGAAGGAAAAGCTTCCCCCTGACAAGAGCTCTGGAAGAAACTGTTCATTGAAATAGTGAATTCTATGGAAAAGAAATACTTAAAAATCTGTTGTGGATGGATTTAGCTGTCATCACTTATGCCTAAATCTTGAGTAATCAAGAAAATCTTCTGTTTATTGAGTTTTGTCTTGATGAAATCATGGCGACTCACTACAAACTTATATAGCCTAAGTGCCTCCTAAGAAATTTGATTTCTGTGAAAAACTGAGAATTCTTGTTTGGTCTGTATAATGCATTTTCCTGTGACCATAGTAGTAATTCAGTAGTCAGGATCATATCCAAGTGTCTTTGTCACTTTGTCATTTTAAGAGATGTCAACTTTTATTAAGCAGTTGGACTGCATGAGCTGCCAGCAGCCTCCTCACTCTCACACCAGAACTCCAGCAGGGAAGCAGGAGGCATTATGAGCCCCTACGGCTACCTGTGGAGGTCTGGGACAAAGCACCAGTCTTCTTCCTGTGTGGCCCAGAGTAGGTCCACCACCCTCAACTACATTCATGAGTGTATGGACAGCAGACATTGGATGTCATGGGCTATTGAGGGAGAGAGAGAGAGAGAGAGAGAGAGAGAGAGAGAGAGAGAGAGAGAGAGAGAGAGAAGAGATGATATAAAGTTGTGTTGTGTGGGGATGGGGGCTTCGTGGTGGATCTTGGAGGAGTAGAGATTAATTAAATTTCATTGGATGAATGTGTGAAATTCTCAACGAATTGATAAAAATATTGTATTTTTTACAAAGCAGCTAGGGAGGCACCCTCAAAGGTACCACCAACTCACCCTGACACATCAAATTGTAGCAGGACCTGACAAGGCAGCCCAGCTATGTGATAGGATCTTAAGAGAGGCAACACAGAGACAGCCCCTGCTCTAATTGTTAGCAGAGCCACACGAAGAACAAGCTGCACATCTGCTGCATATGTGTAAAGGGCCTAGGTCTAGCCCATGCATGTTCTTTGGTCTCTGTGTTTAGTCTCTGTGAGGCCCCATGGACCCAGGATAATTTACTCAGCAGATCTTCTTGTGGTATCCTTCAGCCCTCTAGCTCTCTCAATCCCTCCCCCAACTCTTTCACTTGACTCTTGAGCTTAAATCTCCTTGAGCTCTGCCCAAGGGGATGGGGTAATCAGGAAAGGGTGTGAGGGTGAGAATGGCAGGAGAGGAGAGATGGGAGGGGTCACCTGAGATCAGGCTGTAAAGTGAGTTAAAAAATAGTTTTGTTTTTGTTTTTGTTTTTGTTTTTGTTTTTTAAGTAGTTGGTTTGATCTTTGTAGGTAGGGTAATGGAAACCCACAAACTTTAACTAAGATCAAGCAATCTAATTAAATGTTAGCAGTTATAATAACCTCATTTTTTTTTTTGGCAAAAAATAAAATGGTAAATGGTAGATCTACAACACAAAAAGCAAGTAAGAGACACTCAGCGAACAAACGGGACTTTGTTTCTTATTAATTACTAGATTAAGGAAATGACATTTACTGAGGAAAATAAGAGATCATTTAATAGAATTGCCAAAGGTCTTTTGAACCTCCTGAGAAATGAAGAAATGAGCTAAATGATCAAAACTAATGTTGGGAGCCAGGACTGTAATACTTGCTAATATTTTTGCTAATTTGACAAGGCATATGCATTTCTAAACAATATAATGAGTGCAAAGAAGGAGCCGTAGTGAAGAAAAGACTGCGTTCCCAACTCTGTTTTATATTTTAATCACCTGAGGGTATTTCCCTGAGGTGATGAAATTATCTTAATGAGAACTTTGTCAGAATGGGTATCACCAGGTATATGTGAGGAAACAATTTTAATTTATCCCCTAAATTTAGTTACCGGAATAGAATACTGTATCATTTTATGAGAATATAAAATTGTAGCTTGCCTAATTACTACTTAAAATAAAGTGGATACATACCATCTTTTCAACATTGCAGCACGTTTAATAAATATATGTGCCATGATGGTGAGTCTTGGTTGTCAAGTCTGTGGGATTGAGAACCACCATGACAACAGATGTCTGTGAGGGGTTTTCTAAATCAGGTTATCAGAAGGAGGAAGATAACCTAAATGTGGAACAGTCTCGTTCGGTGGTCTGGGCTACCAGACTTAGTAGAAAGGAGAAAGTAAGCTGAGGAGCAGCCTTCATTATCCTCTGCTTCCAGGGTATGAGTAAGACAAGAAACTAATACCTGGATCATCCAGATTCTGAAGTGCACATCTGGCGTAACTATTTGTATTGCTGGAGAACAACAACAGTTTGGAATGTATAACTGGATCCCAAGTCAACTAATAAGTGAGACGGTACTTGTTTCAAACAGAGAGCAACAGACATCTTAGCACTTGGTGGGTCTCCTTCCAGGAGCACCACTGATGAACCTGGAACAGTCAGCTAAGGGCTTTTTAGTTCGAACTAAAATCCAAAGACAAATATGAGGCACCAGAGTACATGAGAAAGTCATATCCCACTCTCCACTCAAGTGTGGAGACTGTCCTGTCCATGGGCTAGATCTGGGTAGGGGTTTAAAGTTTACCGCCTGTATTGTCCTTGGCTAGTGCCTTAGTTTGAGCGGGACCCCTTGGCCCAAATCTGCCTATCATAATGTTCTACTTGTAGGTTTCTAGGACCCACTGGATCCTTCTACATTGCTATTCTCACATGGTTCTCTCATCTAGAGTCCCAGTAGGATGTCCTCCCCTGTGTCCCAGTTTCCTGGTAAGGGAAGGCTTTCGTGGCACATGGCCCTTGGGCTAGTATGCAGATATAAGTGAGTATATACCATTTGAGTCTTTCTGCTTCTGGGTTAACTCACTCATTATGATCATTTCTAGCTCAATCCATTTATCCACATATTTCGGGAATTCCTTGTTTTTAATAGCTGAGTAGTATTCCATAGTGTATATGTACCACAGTTTTTTTATCCATTCTTCTACTGAGGGATATTTGGGCTGTTTCCATGATCTGGCTATTATGAATAAGGCTGCTATGAACATGGTTGAGCAAATTTTCTTGTTGTGTGCTGGTGCATCTTCTGGGTATATTCCAAGGAGTGGAATAGCTGGGTCTTGAGGAAGCCCTATTCCCAGTTTTCTGAGATAGCACCAGATAGATTTCCAAAGTGGTTGTACTAGTTTGCATTCCCACCAGCAGTGAAGGAGTGTTCCTCTCTCCCCACATCCTCTCCAGCATGTGGTGTCTCTTGAGTTTTTGATCTTAGCCATTCTGATGGGTGTAAGATGGAATCTCAGAGTTGTTTTTATTTGCATTTCCCTGATGACTAAGGAGGTTGAGCATTTCTTTAAGTGTTTCTCAGCCATTTGATATTCTTCTGTTGAGAATTCTCTCTTTAGTTCCAAGCCCCATTTCTCAATTGGGTTATTTGGTTCGGTGGTGTTTAATTTCTTGAGTTCTTTATATATTTTGGATATTAGACCTTTGTCAGATGTAGGGTTGGTGAAGATCTGGAGGGGGAGACCTAGTGGCACTCAGAGGAAGGACAGCAGGTCACCGAGAAGAGACTTGATACCCTATGAGCATATACAGGGGGAGGTAATCCCTTTCAGGAACAGTCATAGGGGAGGGGAATAAGGGGAAAATGGGAGGGAGGGAAGAATGGGAGGATACAAGGGATGGGATAACCATAGAAATGTAACCAGAATAAATTAATAATAATAATAAAAAAAGAAGTTTTTAAAACAAAGCAAAACAAAACAAAACAAAAAAATAAAATCCAAAGACATTTCTCATGAGTTTTGCTCCTTGGAGAAACTTGAAGACAATACTTCCTGGAAAATGTGAATTTTCAGCTTCTGTTTCTGGGAGAATTATGCCTCCATTGAAGGGTCAGCAAGTGTGACTCACAGGTGAACTCTGGTCGGCTATGTTTCTATAAACCCTGCTTTGGATCCCATCATATCCCCCTCTTAAGGCCACTCTGTTTAGACTACTGGCACATGCAGTCAAATACTTGCTAGTGACCGTGTGACCTGGCAAATCTAAAGTGTTTCCTTCTTGGCCTTTACAGAAAAAAAGTTGGTAACCCTGCTGTACTGCAAAGTTTCCCTAAATATTCCCATATGACAAGAGTTAAAGGGATTATAAAAGATGGGATTAGTCAAAGGTCAAATAGTTAGGGAAACATTTGTGTAAACAAATGTAATTTTTTCCTTACTGCAAGATTTTTCAGAATGATTACTGTACTATTGCACATCCTGACCCCTGGCAGGAAATCGCTTCATCATCATCTATCCTTTTTTTCTGGGCTATGCATGGGATTTGGGATCTGGGAAATACACTTTATGAAAGTCTAAAAAATGTATCTTCTATGATTTTCTGTTTCTAAATTCACCTCTACCACTGGTGAATTCTGTCAATTTCTCCTTTAGACATTGCAAGTCATTTAAGTCACTCAATTGTGCTTTCTGTGCCCACTACTTCAACACGATCCAAGTATGACCTTATTTTTATTTATTTTTTTATTAATTTATTCTTGTTACATCTCAATGGTTATCCCATCCCTTGTATCCTCCCATTCTTCCCTCCCTCCCATTTTCCCCTTATTCCCCTCCCCTATGACTGTTCCTGAGGGGGATTACCTCCCCCTGTATATGCTCATAGGGTATCAAGTCTCTTCTTGGTGACCTGCTGTCCTTCCTCTAAGTGCCACCAGGTCTCCCCCTCCAGGGGACATGGTCAAATGTGAGGCACCAGAGTACGTGAGAAAGTCATATCCCACTCTCCACTCAAGTGTGGAGACTGTTCTGACCATTGGCTAGATCTGGGTAGGGGTTTAAATTTTACCGCCTGTCTTGTCCTTGGCTGGTGCCTTAGTTTGAGCGGGACCCCTTGGCCAAAATCCTTGCTCATGGATCGGGAGAATTAACATAGTCAAAATGGGCATCCTACCAAAAGCAATCTACAGATTCAATGCAATCCCTATCAAAATACCTACACAATTTTTTAAAGACACTGAAAGTTCAATTCTGAACTTCATATGGAAAAACAAAAAACCCAGAATAGCAAAAACGATCTTGTACAATAAAAGGTGCTCCGGAGGAATCTCCATACCTGATCTCAAATTGTACTATAAAGCAATAGTAATTAAAACAGCATGGTACTGGCACAGCAACAGGCTGGTTGATCAGTGGAATCGAATTGAAGACCCAGATATGAATCCACACACATATGGTCACTTGATATTTGACAAAGAAGCCAAATCCATTCAATGGAAAAAGGATAGCATCTTCAACAAATGGTGCTGGTCTAACTGGATGTCTATGTGTAAAAAAATGCAACTGGACCCATATTTGCACAAATCTCAAATCCAAGTGGATTAAAGACCTCAACATCAAACCAGAGACACTAAGTCACTTAGAAGAAAAAGGGGGGAAGAGCCTGGAACATATTGGCACAGGAGACAACTTCCTGAACAGAACACCAACAGCCCAGGTATATGACCTTATTTTTTTAAAGGAATCTTTTTTGTTTCATTCTTTTGAACCAATTTAAACTTAACCCAACCATACTATACCACAAATTTTATGGTTTCTTTTTTTCTCACACTGAAGTTAGAAATTATTTAAAAGTCAGTTGTATAAATGGTCTGCCCTGGAAATTCTGAATGTGTTGGGCTGAGTGATTTCTCAGTTTGGTTCAGTGCTCACTGCATAAGTACTAGGACTTTGGGCCCCTAGTCTCCATGTGAAAACCTGCATATGACATCATGCTTGTACAACCACAGTGCGAAGTAAGTGAGAAAAGATCTCTGGTGCTTGCTGGCCAGTAAGTCAGGTCAGGTCAATGGATTTCAGGCTCAGTGAGAGCTCTGTCTCAAAAAGTAAGATAGCATGAGAGTGAGGAAGGCCTCCAGTATTGGCTACTTGTCTCCACATGACATGCAGACTTGCACATACAAATACATTCAATGTTCTACCGTCCCACACAAATTAAATGTGTACCTCGCATTATATCAAAGAAGGCCTTGTTCGCTAATTATCATCTCTTATGTGGGAAAAGTATATCAAAAGAAGGAAAAGTTCGTATGGGAAATACGTTTTGGAAGTGGATATGATTTGTTCATTTCCACTAAGCAGATGAAGACTTAGTGATCACAGGAGCTGAGGTCTAGTGCAAGGTGAAGACAGACACTGGGTCTCCACAAGTATAGGGAATGCGCCTGAGACAAGAGGACCGCCAGGTAGAGGAGGACTTCAGGCATATCCACATTCACAAATGAAAGAAGCCAGTGGCAGAGGAAGACTGAAAACCCCTCCTACGCTGGGATACTTGTCATGTAACCAGAGAGTGTGAAGAAAGACTGTGATGTCCAAATTCTGGAGAACAGTGGGTACCAGATAACTGACCTGTGCGTGGTGAGGACTTTGCTGGCTTAGGACATTTGAGGCTCACACCTTCCTAAACTCTGCCTTTCATTCTTAGCAGTGCCTTTCTCTTTCCTAACTGCCTCTATTTTTCTGTGTTTCTTCTCATGTGTGTCCCTGCTCCAAAGAATCTGGAAATCGTCGGTGCATCTATAGCATGATGGCCATGAAGAGGCAAAGGAGTCTTGGGTACAGACTATGTTGATAATGCTATGAAATAGACCTCATCTTTACACTGTCAAACTCTAGACAGCGAGCATATGTATATCAGGTGACCAAATTTGGGCCATTTTGGTATGAGAACAGGTACAGACATTGAGGGTGTGTGTTTTAGTGGCACTGCTCTTAAGGCAGGAGCTGTTATCACACATACACACACACACACACACACACACACACACACACACATGAAATATGGCTCAGGATAGGAATTAGAAATTCACCCACGTTTGTGGGAAGCCATGTTCTTTCTTTGGTGGCTGGCGATCCCCTTTCCATTTTGTAAGATGCATTATTTTCCTAGAATTCTTACCAGAAATTTCACACATTTAGTTGCTTAAGACAATATGAGCCTGTACTTCTGATGTCCGCTAGTTCTCAGCCTATTTCATTGAGCTAAGCCCAACATATCTTCCCTGCTATGTTCTTTTTAACACCTTCAGAGGAAAAAACAGTTACATGGTTTTCTGTTTTTGTTTTTCCCAATCCTGGAGGCATTTTGTTTTCCTTGGCTAGTGGCTTCTTCCTTCCTCTTCAAGCCAGCATTCTAGTATCTTCAATGATACTTATGAATCTGTCACTGCCATTAATCTTATTCAGCCTTTGAACTAACCAGCCATGTCATCCAGAATGCATTCCCTCACATGCTTCCTACCACACAAAACTAAACATGTGTTCCTCAACAGGCTCCTGATGGGTGACTTTCCCAGGGAAGAAGTGAATGTCTGTGACAAGGCATAGACAACAGAACAAAGACACAAGTCCACCTAGTCAAAATTGGAGAGCTGTCGAGTTTATTTGGCTTCCTTGCCACAGCAGAGCATGGATGAGAGGCTACACAGTGGAGGCACAGGTGACCCAAAAGCAATTGCATCACCAAAAAGTCCCACTGAGCATCAGTGACCTCCCAGATGCTGCTTCAATGGAGCCTAGGCTTTAACTAATCCTCCATCTCTTAAGTAGTCTATAAGCTTCGAAGACCTAAGCAGCTGAGAGGTAAGAAGGCATGGCTGGTGGAATTAAAGGTAGGGGACTGGTAGTCATTCCTTTCTCCCTTATATTATGGGGGTGCTAACAGTTCTGTTCTATCACCGCTGCACCATAGTGTGCTGCTGGTTTTATTGGCTTAACTATAGAGTCAAATATTCTGTAGGTCACTGCTGAAGTCTCTCTTCCATCATGGCCTACGGTCATTTGAGGCTTGAAGGGAATAGCTCCTCCCTAAGGCAGCACCTGTGATAGTAGAACAGAGCTTGTGTTATTTATGCCTATTCCCACCCAACTCTCACTATATACTTGCGATGATCTAATCATGTAATGAGTTATGTTGGAATGTATATATGAATGTAATACCTCATTCATACATGTGTAAGAAATAATATAGTATTTAATGAATACAGTGGAATTTTATAATAGAACCTGTGAATGATATTATTTCTGTATGAATAGCACTTAGCACAAATAAAGTGCTTAATGATGGCTAATTTGCCAGGCTCTTATATGGAGAGAACTCATTTTGTTTGAGAGCACTGAGATGGGTTGTGTCTCTGTGTTTTAGTAGTCGGCAGATTCTCAGAGCATCTAACATGGAAATCTTAAAGAAGCCAATCAAAGTACAAGGTCAGGCTCTTAAATACAGAGTAGATATAGGCACTTGTTTAGTGGCTAATTCTCATTCCTTCACTATCTTTGACATGTCAACCTAAAGGCTAATAATTTAAATAGTTTGTTGTTACTGGATTATTTAATTGAGAAATAGAAGTTTTAAATTGATAATTAAGGAAATAACACCATATTGGAAAACATAGTTTGATTTCATATTTGAAGTAATTTAGACATTACAATGTATGAGCAGTATCAGTTTATTATGCAAATTATTGTCTAGCACGTGTGGGTACGTGTGAATGCCTGAGTGTGTGAAGGTCATAAGCTGATATGGAGCCTCTCAGTCTTTATTTTCTAAGTCAGAGTCTCAGCTGATCTATCTATTTAGATTGCTCAAGGGGTGTCTTCTCTATGTCCCCTTCAGCTCTGGGATTTCAAGTGTGCCAGCTTCTCTTTAGCTTTTATGTGCGTAGCCGGGTTATGAACTCCCATCCTCAGGCTCACAGGGCAAATGCCTTAACCATTGAGAAATTTCTCCAGCCTTAGATTTTGCTTTCTAATGATCTAAGATAATGTCTATATGCATATTTTAGTTTTCTACTTAACTACAAAAATATGTTTAAATTACTATTAATTTTGATTTCACACTTATAAGATAAGTCATTTTAAAAAGCAAATCTACTTACAAGAAAGTAAGTCAATATCACCCCCTCACACATGCAACAAGTACACACATTTTAGCAGAGGCACACACAGATACACACACATACACATTCATGTACACATACCGGACTGTGTTGTGTCAGATTTATTATTTTTCTGTCAAAGTTCTATGGCCTCCTTTCTCTCATTGACATACCATTGAAAATGGCATCAACTACACAGGTAAGATTGTTTTTGTGGCAAATCTAAACTTAAAATTCGGAGTCCTGGAGGCATAATTCTTTTATCTATAGGTTATGTTACTCATCTGTCATTTTTTCCAGAACTTTTCATTTGTTCCATTCATATATCTCTCTTCCCTGTTTCTCTTCTTAAGCTTTAGGTCAATGGCCAATAACATTGAAAAAAGAAAATATAAATGATAAATAATCATGATGCCAATAAGGGTGTTTTTAAAACAACCTTTGCCTTTATTAAGACTATAGCATATAAATTAGAGAATATTGCAAACATCATGGAAAGTTACCTGCTCTTCCTCCTTTATTTGTTTCTGTACTGGGTGTTGCACCAGCATCTTGAGCATGCTAAATACATACCTTACCACTGGCCTCCATTTCAGACTTGGAGTTACACTAAAACCTTGTCTGTTTCACTTATAGTCTTGATCTGAATGTGGCTATAATGATGGAGGTGGAGAAATTTATAACGCCTACATTCCCCTTGTAGTACCTGTACCGATACCAGTAAGTATTGATCTGCATTGATAACTGGAAAGGCTCTTCCTTAGTTCTAGTTGTTGAAAGCAACACTGTGTGTAATTGGAATTTTATATTAAAAAAAACTTTTTGTGAAGGGGTTCATTGAATAAAGTATGGTCGCTTTTCCCTCTTTGGAGTAAACAGACACATGTAAATTCTAGTCAAACTTGCTTGATTCTTTCAGCCATATACAGTTTTTTACTTATAAGCATCTTGAATAACTGCTGCACTATGCCTCCCACCCCCGCCCCACTTCTGCCCAGGTAGAAGTTAAATGGAATCTGGCTGCTTCTGACAACATTCCTGAATTTAGTGATTTAAAGTGTATTCAAAGGTGCTGTCAGCCTCAGCACATAGTGGCGTACTGGTGGAACACCAGAGATTTTCCACTGTCTATGTCTTTCGGAAGGATGACAAAGAGCCTTTGAAGCCTTACAGGGTGTCTTTAGGTAAGAAGACCCCATATTGTCAGGTGCATTGGTTGCCTTTGCCCCTCCCCCATGACTTAGAACTTAAAATAAGTAACTAGATGTGAGGGTGTCTGCCCAGCTTAATTCTACCATATTGTGAATAAATGAACATATATACATAGATGACTAGTAATTTTAATTACAGAACAGTGCTCCAATATTTATATATAATATTTTTATTAGTTCTTTGAGAGTTTCATATAGATATCATCTATCGACTATCAGTAGATTCTCAGCTAGGCATAGTAGCTTGGGCGCCCATTTCCATGTCTGAATGTTGAGTATATTGATCTTGTATAGGCAATCCCAATATGCATATATTGTGCATATACATTTGTAAGCAATATATATACATATATGTGCATATACATATATTAATAAGTATGAAGCTTATAAAATAATAGATTTCCATATGGGTACACAAACCAATGGATATTCCTAAACATTTTTATAGCCTATTAATTTTATTTTGTGACCTCTCACCCTTAAAAAATGTTTTACATAGCGTGTGTGTGTGTGTGTGTGTGTGTGTGTGTGTGTGTGTGTGTGTAGAGTTGAGAGGACAACTTGTGAGAGTTACTTCTTGCCTTTTACAGTGTGGGTCCTGGGGGTTGAACTCGGGTCATCAAGCATGGTGGGAAGCATCTTTACATGATGAGTGGACCCCATTGTTTACTTCATGTCCATGTCTCATGAAAGCAACCTGAATAGATAGCACCCTATAGCAGAAACTGTCTAAGACCTCAGACAGCTCCCAGGGTGCCTGGATATGCAGAAGACATTCTGAGATTCTAGTGTATTCTGCTTTAAAAGGGAGAGGATGGTTAGAACAGCGCAAAGGTCAGGCTGGAAAGATGCTTTAGTATTTAAGAGCAAGTACTGCTAATCCAGACTACCTGAGCTCAGTCCCCAACACCCATATCAGACAGCTTACAACAGTATGTAACTCCAGGTCAGGTGACCTGACTTTCTCCTCTGGCTTCTTATGGCACCTACTTTTGTACAGACATAGACATACAAATAATTAAAAATGGATCTGGAAAAATAAGTAAATAAAATTGCAAAGCTATAAATCTTAAAAATTCCCCATACATATTATAGCATCTTTATGAACCTTATGTTGCTAAATGTTTTGTAACTGATTTCAACTATCTACTCTGAGATTTATTTGCACAAAGTTGCTTGATTCTGTTTTCAGATGTCACTCAAAACTGACTTTCAGTGTTTAGGAAAGCTTAGAGACTGTCCACCTAGTTAACTCACCTTTGAGGTGGCATTTAACTAGCTTTTAAGGATAAACTCAGTGAGCAGAACTCATTAACTGCTCAGTTTTAAGTGATTTGAATTGGCCATGCCTCTTTGTGGATGAGCAGTTCTTCTAGGAAGTGCCCTAACAATATCTAGGGGAATTTTAAACTGTCTTATTAAAAGAAAGGACTTGAGTGAGAAAATACAATTACAAAGCCACGCTTCCCACTGACTATTAAGCTAACAAAGCTAGCATAATATTTAACTTTATTAACAATGCCCCCAAGTCAAAAGTTTGGGCTTAAATGAAAGCAGCAAAAAGATTGCCTTATTGAAAATATTATTTAATATTTTTAAAGAAGAATGCAAATCAAAGGCCAGAATTAAAGCCCAAGAGGAAACTTTATTTCAGCATATTTGAATTTCTTCTGAGTTCCACTTAGCCCTGAGGTTCCCCTCCACACCTCTCTCTTTCTTCCTGATAAACTTTTGTCCTCCAGCCTGCTGTGAAAAGAACAATGAGTCTACCACCAAGGGACCTCAGAACTTTTAAGTGACTCTCACTGAGTCGGTATCCCTTAGTTTTTAGCATGGAAAGTCTCCTTCTTACAGCTCCTGCTGTGCATCCTGATCAGCGCAGGCTGGGTAGCTATGGAGTAGAAATCAAGACATTCGTCAACCATCTGCCTGCATCGTATGTGTTGAATGGAAAATGTTAGCATCACCAGAAATTAACAGTGACCTTTCTTCCAGCCAGTGCCCTCTCTTACACCACGTGAGCTAAGACACAAAGATCAGAGATGCTGTCAGGCGACTCATCCAGCCTGAGGAGCTGGACTCACACCAGAGACTTCCTTAGGCCTCTGACCTGCTGGTGGGTTGGGAAGCCCTTTGGGCTAGTTGCTGTTGTTGTTGTTGTGTTGTTGTTATTGTTGTTGTTGTTCTCTTCCTCCTTCTTCTTAATTAAAAGAGAAAAAGTGATTCAAAGCAACAGTTTAAATTAAGGGTTGGCTATTTGGTATAGTATGCTGCTTTCTTCTTCTCTCTTTTCTCCTCCTTCCTCCTTTCCCTCCTCCTTCTCCTCACCTGTCTGCTCCCCTTTCTCCCTTCCTCCAGTGCTTCCGTTCGCTCCCTTTTTATGTCTAGCCAGGAAGTGCAACTCTTACCTTGCCTTGTAGTTTTTGTGTTTATTTGCTGACTTCTTAGCTAGGGAAGGCAACGTAGGAAGCAGCTTTTGGATCCCAGCAGTATCGGTGATTCTGGGAGGATGTAGCCCTATTGTACAAATGCCCTTATACTCTTACTGAGCGTGTCTTTTCCTCTCCACGAGAAAGCCCAGGTCTCTGATTCCTCGTTGTTATTTATTTGGTCAAGGTACCAGATTCAAAACAGAAGCTGTTGGGGGGACAGACATGTGGCCCACCCCCTGGCTAAATGTCTGCTTTATGAGAAAGAATAGGAAACACCTGGGAGATGCTGTCTCACTTACGCTACGTCTTCCTTCTACCTCTTTGCCTTCTGCATAGTTGTCAAATGTCCATTGCAGTTGCCATCCTGTTCACTTCTGATTCTTTGTTTTTTGTTTTTGTTTTTGTTTTTTTGTTTTGAATTTTTCGAATTTTAATCATTTTACTTCCCTGGTTTTTTTAAAATTTATTTTTAATGTATTCACTTTTCATCCCAATTGTAACTCCTCCCTTTTCCAACCTCCCTCCTTCATACCCTCTCACACCTCCCCTTATCCTCAGAAAGAGGGAAACCTCCTCCCCTATCATCTGACCCTACCCTATCAAGTCTCATCAGGACTGCCTGCATCCTGTTCCTCTGTGGCCTGGCAAGGCCACCCCACCGGAGAGAAATGAGTAGGCACCAGAGTCCATGTCATAGGCAGCCCCGACTCCCCATATTACGGGACTCACCTGGAGACTGTGCTGCCTATCGACTACTTCTGAGCAGGGGCTCTAGAGTCTCTTTATGCATGGTCCTTGGTTGTTACATCAGTATTAATGCTTGATTTTTTTAAAAATGAAAAACATAGTTACCTCGTTATAAAGAGATTGCTTGCCTTATGAATCTTCAAGACAGTGTCTGGTTCTATTACCTAAGGGACAGGGTAATCAAGTCTCAATCTCGCATCACCTATGGTGGGCCTCTGTGGTAGCTAGTTAGTTATGCAGGCTTACGCTACATATTTGTGCAGCTACTATGTTTTCTTTCTATAGTACGATACCATTGCTCTTTTGTATTTCTCTTCCCATTTCCTGAGTTTTCTGAGCCAGAAATAAAAAATAAAATGCCACTCTGAATAAATCTATTCAATGGCAGGCCTTTGGTCTCCTTTCAATAGACACTATGCTCCTTTCAACAGAAGCCAGGCTAAACTTTGATTTACTGGAAACCAACTGTAGTTTTATCTGGCTCAGAAATGACAGATTCCATCAAAGATAATTATTTAGGGGCAGAACTTGCAGTAATGTCACTTAATTAACAAAGTATAAGATTTGTCTTCAGATTCTAATATTTCTACCAGCTGAAGATTCCTAGGTACCAAGGAATGTCCCTAATGGAGTCTCACTGTTGTACTACCATAAAGTAATGGAGCATCGTTGCTACCTAGGTGATATTTTTCCTGATCTGTTTCTCACTGCAAAAGTTTCTCAACACCAGCTGTAAGTGATATTCTATAGCTTCTAAGAAGCAAGTAACACCAAATTACATGGTGATATCCAAGGACAGTCAACAGAAAGCAAGGTGGGTGGAGGATTTCTTACTTTGAGCACTGTAGGTACAAAACAACAAATGTATAGCTTAGAAATCTTGTGGTGCTCATTATTTCCACTAAAGCCAAACTCCTAAGCCAAATATTCAACGTTTGATGGCAAATGCTAGTCTCCTTCATAAATCCACTAAAGGTATGTGGGCCTAAAATAAATATTTTGTGAAACTCAAGTATTTTTCCTACTGAAAATCAGATCTATGGTAATTTATCTCATTCTTTTATTCACTGTTCAAGGTTTATTTGGTGTTTTTCTTGGCCTGACACTTGGGTAGATGCTTGCATCATCCATATGCATTTCTTACCTTTTACATAATATTGCAATGTACACTACAGACATATAATACACAAAATAGTATCCTTTAGAACAGTTGTGTATAAGATATGCATAATGGACTTTAATACTGGAGCCAGGTTGTGACTAATTAGGAACTTGCTGGCCTAGGCATGTTTGGTTAGGGTGCACAGCACAGAGACACAGCAGGCTCCTGGGATAATTGAAGCCTGCGCACAATTGGCATTGTGTTTTACAGACAGTGGAGATGTCACACTAAGCAGGTTACCACTACCCAAGTAGCACTTAGCATCAGGAAAGAGCTGTGGGAGCTGAGGTTTTTCCCAGTCCACTTTACCACAACTGTACTAACCATGCGTCAGATAAGGAGGAGACGGAGTGTGGTCTCCATAGAAACCCTATGGCAGGCGAAGGAGAGATCAACCTGTTTCCCAAGTGTGGGATCAGAATGGTCTTGTGAGAGAACAGGTGATGTTAATCCCCTAGAAGACCAACCACCTTGTGCAGGAGCTTGATTGTTGCCAGTTGAAAAGACTCTGCGAGCAGACTCTGGGAGGAGGTATATATGTGAGCCCAGAACTGGAGGTGGGGCTGTTTTTGGCTGTTCATCGCTCCACTTGAGACGCTTCTAGAGAGAACCACTCAAGGGAAGGCTCTGGGCTCCGGGCTCCGGCCTCTGGGCTCCAGGCTCCGGGTTCCCGGCTCCGGGCTCCTGCTGAGGTTCTGGGTTCTGGTTATTCCAGGTTCCAGCAGAAGAAATCCTGCTGATTCTGCCAAGAGAATCATTTCTCGGAACTGATATCCTTAAGGTTTTGTTATTCCTTAATCTTCTTTTCCTATTGTTTTGATTAGTTGGGTTATAAGTGAAGTGCACTCAGTTAGTAAGTTTATAATAAAATATATTGGCTAAGAAAACTGAGCCTACAGGCAGGCTGGGCAGTGAAGTGTTAGGACACAGGGAGACTTCAGAACTGCAGCTCTCTTTGGATTCCCCAGAATGTATCTGCAGTCTTCTTTAGGTGGCCCTGCTCTTCAGGAGTCAGAGTCACCTTCATAACACCCAAGATTCCATTTTGTCCCAGGACACAAGGGACACTGAGGAAGACATCATCCTGGATCCAATAGAGACGCTTAAGCGTGGTGGAGATGGGATGCCTGAGATTCTTCAATAGGCTCTCAGCAAGTCCACCACAGAGAGGCCAAGGGCCCAAGGCATGTAGGAATTCAGTTTGATCGCCTCGTAGGCACTGTGCACGGCCTGCTTGTGGACCACCTTCCACTGCTTCTTGTCTGCATCAGTGCCCAGTTCTGGGCTCAGAGTCTTCAGAGAGATGCTGTTAACTCTCCATGGCCACACATTGTAGTCTGCCGGAGGCAATTTTTGGTATTCTAAGGAAGAGGCTGCCATGTTGGAGAGTCATCATTTCTCCCTTCGGCTTTTCTTCTATGACATCAACAAAAACGAGTTCATCTGCCAAGTCCTTCATTAAGAAACCGATGGTACAAGCCATGACAACATGACGACAGCACCAACCCCCCAAAACCGTGATCTTGTTCTGGGGGTGGGGGTGGTGTTCTTCCTTAAGAAGATTCACAATCAGCTGGTCCTTGAGGGTTGCCATCTTGGACTTTGAACCTTTTGGGACTGCTAGTGTATGATGGTGGGCACTGGGCACGCAGCTGCATTGTCTGGGCTTGGCGACAGTGGCTCTAGCACCTATCTCTTTCTTGTATGTACTTGTGTGTGTCAATATGTGTGTGTGTGTGTGTGTGTGTGTGTGTGTACAGATGTATTGAGTGTTTGTGTGCAAGTATGGATGCAGAAATATGTATGGTTGTGTGCACATGGAGTGCTTGTGGAAACTGGAAGTCACCCTCAGGGGCTTCCCTGCCTCTCTGTTAACAAGGGCTCACTATCTCGCTCTGGCCAGCCAGAAACTCACTATATAGACCATGTTCACTTGGAACTCAAAATCCTGCCTCTCAAGCTCTGGGATTAAAATTTAATTGTTTTCTTAAGAAGCTTTTCTGAAAATACACCAAAAGTTGTGAGTAGTTAAAAAAAATTAAAAGGACATATAGTTATAAACGTTTGTTGCCTTTGTTAAGGGAGATTGTATGTTTGCACAGGGATGTTTTCCCATGATTGTCGTGTGAGTGATGCGCCTGAGTTTTTGTGAGCTCTATTATACTTCTCAAATAATTATAATAAAAATGAAGGATCCTCTCTCTCTCTCTCTCTCTCTCTCTCTCTCTCTCTCTCTCTCTCTCACACACACACACACACACACACACACACACACACACACACACTTTTTATACATCAAGAACACCATCTCCTTTGTCAAGAATACACAATCATATTCTTATTGACACATGATTGTGACCAATATTTTGTGAAATAATTAAATGACAATCACTCTGTAGGCATTTCAGGTACATTTCATTACCCTCTTTTATTAACTCAATAGATCCTCTCCGGATCAGATAATTTATATTGATATAGTTGCGTAGCATATCATGCTGCTGTTGAGAATGAAGATCTGCATTTGTGCTGGGTTTCTGAGGCAATGACTCCAAAAGCAGAATTTAACTCCATGTTGTGTCACTCAAATTCAAAATAAGGTAACCCAATGTAGGGCTCTGCCTTTGTCAAGACTTCTGTACAGTGGCAGGCAAGTCACCCTCAAATTTTTCTTCCAGGGTATACAGTGAAGAGCACACATTTTGCAAAATTTAAAGTGGCTGCTTGAAAGAGCATGATCCAAGTATCTCAGCTGTGAATGTGTGAAATACTTTCATCATTTTTGAAGAAAGCATTTTTTTTCTTCCATAAAGGTATGGTGAGAAGAGTGGATAGCTTTGCCTGTTCTGTAACAGTGACTTGCATTGTGAGCCAAGATGTCTTCCCAAGAGGATGACAAACATAAAAGTAGCAACAGGCATGATAAGGAAATGCCAGGGGGATAAATGTTTTTAATGCTGACAGAATATAATTTTCTTGAAAAATAGATTTATTATTTTTACTTACACATTCTTCTCTCTGAACAGGTACTTATCAAACTCGGCTAAATTATGAGGAGCTCCTTCTGGACAGCGTAACTAGAATGCAAGAAAGTTGGAGCAATTTCTAAGAAGAGCAGAGCATCTTATGGTGTGATTTAGGTTTAGGACCTGTGGGAAGAGGTTCTGGGATTCTTCAGTTTGCTGAGGACAAAGCTAAAAGTAGAAATGTGGGGATGCATAATCGAGTGAGGATGAAAGAACATCTGTTTTCTGTATCTAAGAAAATTCCAAAAGGAACTGAGCTTAAGCTATAGGATAACAAATTTAAATTAGCAGCAAGAAAGAATTTCCTGGCCTGAAGGGATGTTGGGCATACAGAGGCTCACTGGACTCTCCATCACACATCTTTGAAGAAGTGTTTTCATGAAAATGGAATGGTGTAGGTGTAGACCTTCCTGTTTGTAGGACAATGGGTCAAATAAGTTTTAAATAACATTTCTTGATTTCCCCAGATTTTTATACTAATTTATTTTACTTCATTCCTTAAAATTTTTTATTGTTAATTTTTTTTACATATATATCTATTTTATTACACCTACATAAAACAAACTACATATTGGTTCTCTAGTAAAATAAAGGAGAATACCATCAAAAATAGGAAATATCTTAACTATTTGCATGAAAAAGAAAAACTGTATCTCAATCCTAGTCAGATTATATTATATTATTCTACAACAAATAGTTTTTCTTCGAAGTTTCTAGAATACAGATTATTTTAAAATCTCATAAAAGACTCTGTAGAAAGTAGAAGTCTTTTTTTAAATATTTTTGTTTAAATTCTTGTACAGTATATGAAGGATTGCTGGCTCTTCACCAGTAATTCTTGTTTATTTTCCTGTGCTCCTCTGTGTGATGCAAGGTGATACATTTATGTTCCAGCCAATGGAATATAAGGTGACAGTCTTGTCTAGTGGAGAGCCGCTTCTGGGTCAATTTTCCCTAAAAGAGTCTGTCTTTCTGTCTGCAGCCAGACTGCAAAGAGGCATCAGGAGATGGCTGCAGAGATCAGAATCCCTGCATTACAATATATGGATGGTCACTTTCTAACTAGGAACACCAGTTCAACATCTTTCGCAAGTGAGAAAGCAACGTTGTTCTAATCAAATCCTCCCCCTCCTCCTCTCCCTACCCCCCTGCTCCTCCTCCTAGTCCTCCTCCTCTTTAATCTTTTGTCTCCTTTGTAGTTTTGCTGAGGAACTCAATGGCCAAGCCCATTTTGTAGACTTTAATTTCTTCTCAAATCTGAATTAGAAGGTTTTTGTTTTGTTTTGCTTTCTCCTCCCAATGTTTCCATAAAATTGTGAGAAATGTGAAATCTCACTCGAAGTGTGTTTTTTTTTTTTTGGGGGGGGGAGACTTTTCTAGATAGAATGATTTGTTTCTGAATGAGCTGATTTCGTTGATCAACCTGTCTGTTTCTATGCCAATACCATGTGGTTTTCAGCAGCACAGCTTGAAAGCAGGGATGGTGATACCTCCAGAAGTTCTTTTATTGTACAAGATTGAATCTAGCTATTCTGTTTTTTTTATTTTTCTATATGAAGTTGAGAATTTCTCTTTTCAGGTCTGTAAATAATTGTGTTGGAATTTTGATGGGAATTGCACTGAATCTGTAGATTACTTTTGATAAGATGACCATTTTTACTATTCTTGACCTTTATCTTTTTCCCCAATTAAGTTTATTTACTTTTGAGCCTAAACAGAACTGTGCTAGGATTTGGTTCTTCATTGTAAAGAATCTTTATTATACAAGATACACACTAGGAAAATTTATGCACTTTGTGCATGTATGTGCCAAGGCTCATAGTATGTGTTAAGTGAATTATACCATGCAGTCCTTGAACTTTAAAAGTTGGCCTCATTTCAAGGTGGCTTAGAGTAAAAATAAATGTATTAACAGCACATATCTAGTCAACAGCTGAACTAGAACTCTAAAGTGGGTCTAGTCAAAAGCCTGACATGTCTGAAGCTTTAACCTTCTTGTAAGCTCATAATTGGTCCTGATGCTGTGTTTTGATTGCTGGGAGAAACTTGAGATTCCTTGGTCTGAAACTAAAGATTGTCACAATCATCAAAGAAACCATAGTCTCAGTGTTCTCCTGAATGTCAGTTCTTTCCTTTGTATGAAGACCATGTGTCACCTGTGCACACAGTGAGCATCAATCTATAAGAGAAATCACGAGCTCTTGTAACATGTGATATGATGGCAACTTTCTTGGTCTGGTCTGGAATGTTATTTCCCCATCTCAGTGACAGAACACCTGAAAGAAAGTTTTTATCGGGAAGGATTTATGTTGTTTCCTGGTTTCATTCCATGCTGGCTGTCTCCATGGTGAGGGCGAGCTTCTTGGTAGAAAGGAGAGGTAGAACACAGCTGCCCCTCAGCTCGTAGAAGCCAAGAAACAAAGAGCAAGAGCAAGCCTATGCCAGCTGGCTTCCTGCTTCTTCTGTTTTTGTTCTATTTGGGCTCTGTGTCTGTGGGATGATTCTCTCGAGATTCAGGGCAGGTTGTCATCACACACACATACCATTTGTCTCTAGTGGCAGTGCCCTCACAGAAACACCAGAAGGGTCCTCTACAGATGTAGTTTTATTATAAAAGAAGTTCTCTGCCTGACTCTATCTCTGTGCGTCTGTGTGTGCGTGCGTGCATCTGTGTGTGTGTGTCTGTGTGTGGGGTGTGTGTGTGTGTGTGTGTGTGTGTGTGTGTGTGCGCACGCGCATGGGCTCCTTGGAATCAGGAGACATCTGAGCCACTGAATCTGGAGTCACAGGTGGCTGTGCACTGTCCTGCCTGGCATGGGTGCTGGGAACTGAACTCTTGTCCTTTGTAAGAGCAGTGTGTGCTTTTAACTGCAGGCCCATCTCTTCAGTCCCTATTGTTTGCCTCATAATCAATTCCACTTCTGTCAAGATGAATCCTCCTGCCTTTCAAGGTTGTTTGTTACTTAAACATCCTTGAACAGATAATTCAGAACAAAGTCAGTGCCCTAGAGCGTTGCCTCCTGGTGCACTTTGACTGTCTAGCTCCTACTATCAGCCACTACATCACACTGTCTACCAGCCTGCAGCTGGTAGGAAAGTGTGATGTCGAAAAGGAGCTCTTCTATAATATAAAGTTTTGCCATTGAAATGTCATCAGCACTCATGCCGTTGCTTCCACAGCGAGGTGCACATGGGACTACAGATGTATAATTGAGGCTGACTTTCGAAAGCGTCCTCTATCTCCAGGCATTTTTCTCCCTGCCTTAGAAACTTACTTGAAGGAATGATGGAACAGAAATGACACCAGGCGCGGTTTGAAGGGCACCGGGTCTCTAGGCTCTTCAGTCATCGAGTGTCAGCACTAACAGGTCCTTGGTAATGTCTTCTGGGTCTGTCTGTTCATAATATGAACAGAAACACCAGCTACCAAGTCAAAAGAGCAGGCCCCTCTAACATTTTGTCTCCTGAATGTGAAATTTCACTTCCTTGAGGGTACCTTTGTGTTACTTGTGCCTCTGTGCCTTGGCAGGGTAGGGGGAGGGTGGCTTGCTCTGAGGCAAGGGGGACAGAAGTCCCTAGCAAATAAGCTATCAGTAATCATTAGTCACTATTCCAGTTAAAAGCAAGGCTGGTAAAAAGTGATACTAAAAGACAATTCTAATACCTCAGAATCCTACAAGGAATACCACTTTGAACTGAAACTAAAAATGGAGTTTGACACCGAACCTGGCAAGGTGAACTTTTTATTATTTAAATGCGCAGCAATAGTATTTGTTATGATAACAGTGAGCATTAAAACTCAAAGCTTTCATGTCTGTATCCCCCCCATCCCCCCCTGCCCAACAAGCTTTTGCTGACTCGTTCCTCCCTTCTTGCCCCAGCATCATCTCACCCCAAGACCTTCTTAAAGCACCTTCCAGTCAAAGAACAGCTTCTCATTAAGGCATTAAGGGGTGTGTGTGTGTGTGTGTGTGTGTGTGTGTGTGTGAGAGAGAGAGAGAGAGAGAGAGAGAGAGAGAGAGAGAGAGAGAGAGAGAGAGAGAGAGAGAGA
>OU015753.1:99371986-99388354 GCA_907169655.1 Acomys percivali | reverse complement strand
ATACAGGAAGGTCTTCCTTCCCTTCCTCCCTTTCTCCCTCTCTCCTTTCCTTTCCTTCCTCCCCCTCCCTCCCTCCCTCCCTCTCTCCCTCCTTCCCTTCTTTCCTTCTTTACTTCTAGTTTTTCTTTTGTTATAGGCTAGCCCATAACCTCACAAGCCTCCAGTCTCCACCTCCCAAGAGCTGTGATTGCAGGTGTAAGCTGCCATACCTGGCAGTATTGCTCATAACTGTTCATAGTCTGTTCACAAAATACTACATCTTATACCACCCCAAGGAAGATAATGTTAATTTCAGTGGTTATTATTTGTCTGGCTTATTGTCAAATGTCACTTTAAACTCTGTATACATAGTAGTAAGTTTCCACAACTGTGCTTGGCAGTAGTTGCTATGTGACTTGTACTTAACAGAAAAGAAGTAGAAAATTAAAGATGGAAATCTGCACTTTGCAAAAATAAGAGAGTGGGGAGATCTGGTCTCTTGGCAGAGTGCAGAAGGCAGCTGAGTATTCTGGGAGTCAGAGGCTATGAACCAACAATGTGGTCATACTCAGGCAACCTCAGGTGAATTACCAGCATAGCCTGTGTTGAGCTGCAGGTTTACACACAATCCCTCCTGATAAAAATTTCGCACTCATCTTTGGGGTAGGAAGTAATATTTGTATTTCTTCCACAAACCACTAGTTTTTATACTTGAACATTTTTAACTTCTGAAGAGATTTTACCTCTACTGATTTGGAAGCCAACTTGAGGTATGGAGAGGTACATGTTCATTGTCATGTACTCTTCCTTGCTGTCTTAGTAAATGTCCTACTGCCCTTACTGACTCCATTAGGAACCCTAGAGCAGAGGCCTTACAGCAACTGTTTAACTGCAACCCAGGCAATCACCCAGGGCCTTTGGACCCGAGATGGACAGATGGAGCCACAAGTGAAGGATGGTTCTGACTTCAGTGTTGAGTGTATTATATGAATAGTAGGTGAATACCATTCTTTACCCACAGAGAGTTGGCAAGAAAAACATACTCAAAGGATGATAGTAAGATTTATCTCTCTACTTAAAGAGAAGCTGCCATTGCTTTAAAAATTACTTTATTTGGATTACATCCCAATTACTATCCCCTCACTTGCATCTCCCCATTCTGCTCTCCCTCCCTCTTTCACCTTATTCGCTTCCCCTAGAGCTGTGACAGAAGGGGACCTCCTCCTCCACCATATGATCACAGCCTATCAGGTCTCATCCAGATAGCCTGATTCCCCTTCCTCTGGGTGCTACCAGGCCTCCCCACCAAGGAAAAGTGATCAAACAGGAGGCACCATAGTTCATGTCAGAGTTAGTCCCTGCTCTCTACACAACTATGGAGAATGTGCTGTCCATTGGCTAGATCTGAATAGGGAGTCTAGGTTTACTGCACGCATTGGCCTTGTTTGGTACAGCAGTTTGTGCAGGACCCCTGGGTCCAGATCCACCAGCCTTGATGGTCTTCTTGTGGGTTTCCTGGACCCTCTGGGTACTTCTGTCTCCCCATTCTTCCATACCACTCTCCCCTGGAGTCCCAATAGTGAGTCCCAGCATCTGTCCTGATCCCTTGCTAAGTGAAGACTCTCAGAGGACATCCATGTTGGGCTAGTGTCTAATTATAAGTGAGCATATACCATGTGTGTCTTTCTGGGTCTGTGTTATCTCACTCAGGATGATCATTTCTAGTTCCATCCATTTGCCTGCAAATTTCAATATTTCCTTGTTTTTAATAGCTGAGTAGTATTCCATAGTGTAAATGTACCACAGTTTCTTTATCCATTCTCTTTCAGGTTTATTTATTTCTTCTTGGGAAAAATACCTTATTAAAGGCAAATAATTAACAATATTCCTATTGTTTTACCAGCCATATTTGTGTATATACAATTTTCATATTAGGATCATCTGGTATGCAAATACTCATTTCTCCTCGTAGGAAATTTAACTGGGTAACACCCCAAGAAAAATAAATTTTAAAAGAGAAAAATAAATTGTTCTCCAGAAGCATAGGTACTTCAGTTCTCTGAGGGGATCATTCTGACTTGTACCTTGGGACTGGTCTCTGGGAAGTAAAACTAATTGCTACTATCCTCCTATGCAGTGAGGTTCCCAGGGTCTGTATCATTAACTCTTTGGTTGTCAGTGAAGAAAATTACACAGGGCAAAAATGTGCATGTCCTTAGAGAACACTATGATGCTGGGACACATTTCCAACATATTCAGGATAATTGAAAGTGTTCTGTCAACAAATACAGATGGCAGATACCAGACAGCTGAGGAGCTTGCATATTCCTAGTTCTTTAGTCATGCTGGTATCTACTGATCAAACTCCAGGCAAAAGACTCCTTTAGATCACATGGATCTACCACTCAAGAGTTAGTAAACATTCTTCATTTTAATGGCCTGTCAGGGACCAGTGTGAACATCTATTCAGAACACATAAGCACATGGGTATGGAGCACTCCAAAAGAGGAGGGGGGCTCTCACCATGGTTGGTTGATTTTTAGATCATCTTGGTCTTGAGCTTGTCATGATAAGAATGCAGGTGTTGAACAGGCTAGTTGGCTGATGATGCCTTGAAACATGCTCTTTGATATGTAAGCAGTTCAGAGAATGTAGCAGTTGCTGAGAGAATTCAGTACTATACCTTTAAATTGGTATTGATGCATGGCAGTGTGCAGATTTGTTAAACATAAACAGACCACCCCCAACTGCTGTAAGCTAAATGTAAGTGGTATATTCATTGAATGACTGATAGACAGATAGTAACAGAGAAAGTCAACCCAAAACTTTCCATAATGTGTAATTGGTAGAACAACGCTCAGTAGGTAAACACTGAGGTACAGGATAAGGTTAGGGTTAGGCATGAGATGGGTCTGGCAAAGGATCTGCTCCTCAGGAAGATACTCTCTGTCATCAAGAAGGCCATACTCAGGGCCATCATCCCCAACAAATACTTACACTTTTAAAGAGGTGGAGTATCTTTGGGATAGTGAATACTCAATACACTTTGGAGATGGAAGGGAACTTTGGCAAGAGATCCTCAGGTATGTGTGGTGAGAACTGTAATCTAAGGCAAGAGAAAGTGGGTAAAGGTTCCCCCAAATCCTCATTCAGTAACACAGACAGAGAAACACAAACTATACAAAGTAAACAGATCTTAGAGACAAGTGATGAAGAGGGGAAACAGTGAACTAATAGTTAAAACTTTCTCATGTTTTTGTAACAACTTTTATCATGAATAATTGCATCAATTAAAAATATGAGCCGATCTGTTTGTCCTCTTTTTAGAGTTAAAATGTTCCTCAACCTTTATTGCCTCTAATTTCAAAATGAAGAAGCCTTTGTTTCAGATATTGCAGGAATAATCTGGTGAAGTTTAGCTGTCCATCTTGATGTCATGCCGTATGCAAACAGCCAAAGGAAGGAACCATAGATAGTGAGAACCATTAATTTTCTCTCATCACATTTAATCTTTGTCCTAATGTGTAAAATCTTTGTTCCCCACCAGTAGGATTCTGTAACACCACGGAATGTAAGGAGGGTGCATTCCAACAACACTGTGCTCAAAATAAAGTGTGGCCAATCAGAATGCCAAGGTTGTCTAGAATGTGATGTGGGCAGCATTCATCTCAGTCTAGCAATGAGCATCATGGGTATGCCATGGAGCCACAGCAAGTGCATGGCCAGAAAGAGGTGGAAGAAAACAACATAGATGCCTCAGAGGAACATGAAAACCAAAGAGAGCACAATAGCAATGTAGGGTCCAGGCAATTTAATTCTAAGTAAATGAATAAATAGCAAAACTCTGTTTTCAAAAGAGGCATTTTGTTCAGGCGTTTATCTTCTGATTTCGTGCTTTTTATCAAGCTAGGATTCAGCCACAAGGATAATTTCTAGCTTTCATTTCCTTCCCTTTTGTTTCCTTTCATTCTTTTCCCTTCCCTTCCCTTTCCCTCTCCTTCCTTCCTTCTTTCTTTCCTTCCTTCCTTCCTTCTTTCCTTTCTTCCTTTCTTCTTTCCTTCCTTTCCTCTCTCAGCTGTGTGATCTTGGGAAAGTTATTTTAATGTACTGTACTCTCATAGTCATTTTCTGTAAAATGGGCAGGATGGGATGCATTCAACAAGGTTAGTGAAAACATTTTTTTTGCTACAAAATTACCTACCAGCACTATTAGCAATTTTCATAAACTCATCACGATCATCATCATTGTGAGTGAGTGTGTGTGTGTGTGTGTGTGTGTGTGTGTGTGTGTGTGCACTTGTGCCAAGGGAACAACATATCTCATGGATTGCACTCAGGTCCTTAAGCATGCTGGCAATCACCTTTACCCACCAAGCCATCTTGACAGCCCTCACCTTCCACAAATGCCAAAAAACTAACAAAGAATTTAGGTATTTAGAAGAATCTACTTTGGAAAAGACAGTCAATGTTTCCACACATTTGTATATTTTCAGCAATGTGTGATGCTATGTAGCCAGACTATATTACCAGAGTCTTGTTCAAATTTATACCTGCAATGAGGCTTTATGTAGCTTTGTTCTCAGGAAAGAAAATTTGAAATTATCTACAAACTCAACATGGGATTGCTTAAACAGATTCTAGCAAATTCATTCAATGGAATGCTGAGCGGCCGTTCACATCATCTGTGGTCTGGAGACTGAGGCAGTGGGCATGTTTACAGCGCCTCACTGAAAAACTATTTGCCTAAGGAAGACTCTAGTCTAAGAATTAAGAACTGTATAAGCATTAAAACAATAGAAAATACATCTACACATTAGCTCTTTTCCTTTTTAGAGTGTGATTTTATTTTTCTGTGTAATTTTAATGTTTTTGGTCTTTATAATAGTAGGCACAGTTTAATACTCTTATAATAAAACATTTAAATTATTTTTTGTTCTTTAAATAATAGCACAGTTGGTTAAAGGGTGAAAAATAAGAAATAAGAACCATAGTAGAGGTGTATTTTTAGTCTATTTCTGAAAGAAACAGGTGACTATGTAAGGAATAATTCTTATTGTAAAGATAACCAGATTATCGCTATGTTATGGGGAAATATTGTGGATTCTTGTTTTCGACAGAGTCCAGACCTCTAGGTGGATCAAAATAAAATGTTCAGGTAGAAACTTATTTTATTGTTGATAGAGAGAGGATGGTAAGATGCTACTCTTACTACCTATAGAAAACTATAGAGGCTGGGCCGGCAGCTTATTGATAAAGTGTTTGCTGAACAAGCATGAGAACTTCAGTTCAGATCTCTAATGCCCACGTAAAACACCAGAGACATATTTCTGGAGCTCATTGGCTAGCCAGCAAAGCCAAATTGTTGGGATTCAGGTTCCATGAGAAACCCTCTCTGAAAAAAAATATGGTAGATAGAGATTGAGGAAGGCATCTGACATTGTTTTCTGGCTTCCAAAAGCACACACACACACACACACACACACACACACACACACACACACACACAGAAGGGGGGCATTTACATCCCTCCCCTTCACACAGTGTATACCCCGACACACATATTAAAATAAAAAAATTCATACTATAAATATATGTATATATATGATATGGAGTCTATGGAGACTTAATATAGCATTTCTAATGTAGTTTCAAACATAATGAAGTACTGTAAGAGCAACAACATTTTCTCTGTTTTTCAGCCTCTTTTTGTACTAATCAAATCACACAACCAAAAGACAAAGAACCAGCTATGCATTTGTTTAAAATTGATTCTGTTAATAGCTTATAATAGGCCTTTGTTGTAAGGAAAACAATCCATTAGTCCCATTAGAATAGTGGGTAATTTGGAGAAATGAGGGAATCAGATTCCATTATGCACTCAAGTTGGGAAGTCTGTTTGAGTCTGGAGTGAGCTGATACCTAGCACTGTTTGTTGACATCACAGATCTTGGAGGATGCTCACTGCATCCTTCTCCTTATTTAAAGTTGTTGAATCAATTAAAATAGTTTTTAAAAAATTATTGCTGTGTATGAGTGTTTTGCCTTCATGCATGTGTGTGTATCACATGTGTGCCTGGTGCCACAGAGTTTAGGCAAAGACACAATACTCCCTGCAACTGGATTGAGAAATAGTTATGAGCTACCTCCATGTGCATACTGCGAATTTAACTTGGGTCCTCTACAGGCGCAATAAGTATCCTTAACTACTGAGCCAACTATTCAGCTCAAATCTAAGGTCTTAAAGTCTTTTCTGTAGGTCCAGGCAAGATACATCAGCGGGTAAAATATTTGCTGCACAAGCCTGAGAACCTAAGCTTGGATTTCCAGCCTATGCAGAAGTTGAGTGTACTGGTGTTCACCTTAGCCCAGCACCAGGGAAAACAGAGGCAGGTGAATCTGGGGCCTCCCTGACCAGACAGTCAGGTTGAAATGGTGAACTTCAGGCTCATTGAGAGATTCTGTTTCAAAATAGTAAGAATTAAAGCAGGAGAGGGAAGATACCTAATGTCTAACTCTGTCCTCCATGTACACATGCATGAATGCACATACTCTGTTGTACACACATAACCTACATAGGTACTTATTCCCCCCCCCCCCGCCTTTTTTCCACATCCCATCCTTTTTCCTTCTGCCTCTCCTTCCTTACCTCCCTCTCTTACCATCTCTCTTGCATTCTTCCTAAAATTCTCTAATTTAAAAATAAAATTTCCTGTAATGATTATCTTTTTAAGGTGTGTGTGTGTGTGTGTGTGTGTGTGTGTGTGTTCAAATGGTGCAGTGTGCACAGAGGCCAGAAGAAGGTGTCAGATCCCTTGGAGTTAAGTTACAAGTGGTTGTGATTTGCCTGATATGGGTGCTTGAAACATAACTCTCGTCCTTTGGAAAACTTTGCTCACTCTTGACCTGTGAGCCATTACTCTGACCCCTACAAAATAATTTCTTTTATTCATGATAAAGAGTGAAAATAGATTAAAACTCTTGGGATTTAGAATGTTGAGGTAGTCCAAAAGAGAGAGTCAGGAATATAGAATATTCTGATCAGATCTGATGTAGGTGCAAAGACAGGCCTCATAAGTGTCATTGCTGTGGATTCTCGCCCACTTCAGTCGCCACAGATATGCTGAGGTCAGGTAGTTCCTTCTCTATGAATTATAACTTGAATTAAACAACAAACATTTGTTAAATTTTTTATATGCTCTCCCTATATTAATACAGACACAATAAGTTATCACTGTTATAGTTCAAGGTGTATTTATTTTTCATTTTATAAGTAATATAGTGATACTTGAGAAAAATTAAGAAATTCAATATTGTAGAAAGAGGAAAAATTATAGAGAATCTTCATGGACAAGTCAACCCTACTGACATTTTGGAGTGCTCCCTTAATTAGTAAACTATCCTTCCATCTTTGTCTCTCGCTTGCTCTTCTTTTAAATATAAAAATGCACATATATTTATCAGACTTACTTGACTTTAGACAATTCATATTATCAGTGAATCTGCAATTCTTGTTGTTTACTTCTTTATTTGTGTGTAGAATGTGTGTGTGTGCCTGTATTTGTGTGTGTGTGTGTGTGCTCATGTGTGTGAGTGCCACAGTACATATATGGAGGCCACAGGACAACTCTGACTCGCCATCCTCACCTTCCATCTTGTTTGTGGTTGTGTTCCCCAAGGTAGGTGGCCCAGAAACTTCTGGAGGGTCTTCATTCTGTGCCTCCCATCATCTCAGAAGCACTTGGATTACAGATGTGTGTCACAACATCAGCTTTACATGCATTCTGGGGATTCACACATGCATGGACGGCACTTTACTCACTGATCCATCTTTGCAGGAACTGCAATTCCTGTCTTATAGTCACAAAACATTATGTCACATAGTCTATGACCATGTATGACACCATCTCATACTCTTGAATACTTATGCACATAATTGTACTACTGAACATTTTAATTGTGCATAATGTGCCACTTCTAAATATGTTACCTACCTATTTATTACAGTTTGATGTTTTGTTGAACATTTTACTACCATCTCTAATCTTCTAATGAACATATTTAGCCCAGATGGTTGTCTATTTTGTTATTTGTTATTCCAAATTTTTATGTGCATTTTAAGTTTGATTAACCAACTCTCCAGGCACACACTTTCACTGAAGTGTGAATAACATGGGACACATAAGAAGTTTTTTGATGTACACTTGGAGCAGAATGCTTGGCTTCTTCACTCACATGTGTCCATGGGGTGTCTGCTTAAGTTCTGCTAGTCTAAATGGTAGTGCCACCCATTTCCTCTGCTAATTCACAGTGATGTACCTACCCTGCTCTGGTCAGGTTCACAATTTACTCTGTGCTGCAGACTCCTGCAGTGAACCTTCATATGTTCCCCTGGTGGCTTCCTGAACAGCATAAGATACGTTGAGTTCTTATTCAAGCCTCTTAGGCACCTTTGTTGGTTTCCCTCTCTTTAATCACATTACTTTTGTCTGTTCTTTTTTGAAACTGGACTCATAGGTGCTCACAACTTGGGTAGTCTCATGTACTACAAGCTATACATTTTATTTATTTTTCTGGTAAGTGCCAAGATCATTTCTCCAGCCCTCTTTCTCTAACCTCCATGCTTACTGGCACGCTGTCCATGTGGGCTTTGGACTTGGCTGTCTAGTAGAGATTTCAAACTTGGCATTTGCAGAGTAGAACTGCTCATATCATGTTTCTCTTCAGCAAATCCTCTGGAAGTCTTCTTCTTGCTCTACATAGGGCTACTCCATCCATCCATCCATCCATCCATCCATCCATCCATCCATCCATTCTTGTAACTCTCTCTTGAGACCCCAGGAGACTACATCAGAACAAGGTCTAGTCTCTGTGTGTGGCTGCGGATACATCACTGTGGTCCAGGCACATATGAGTCAGAGTGCAGCTTAAGTTTTAGTGGACTTGATCATTCCACCTGTGAATTCAGTTGGCTCTACTTTGCTAATGTCTGAAGGTAGCCATTGCCCATAAGCTGTGCTCCTCTCCATTCAATGAAGACAGTGCCTTCTTTCTGTAGGACAGGTCTTATAAACTCCTCTTTTTGGCTCAGTAAAGTTTTGTGTCAACACATCCCCAAGGGCGAACCTTTTACCCGATCAACTTCTTCTATTTTAATCCCAAATAAAATCCCAAAATAAAATACTAAGTCTTTACTTTAAACTTGATGCATCATAGAAACACAGTCAGAATGGTCAATGAGAACACAAAGTTATATCTTAGAGGCCTGTGTGCACCAAATAGAGATCTCACATCAAAATTAAGCTCATCTATGATGGGAAAGGTAGACTACTTACTTGATATTATAACCACGTGAGTGACACGTAGTCAGTCTAGAATGTTATGAACACTTCAGAAAGAGTGAAAAAATCAATCCCAGACTGCAATGTGAGAAGACACTGATTTTGCAAAAAACTTTCACTTTTAGCTTTGCAAATTAATTGTTTATATATGTATGTATAATGTGAATGTGAGTGTGTGTGTGTGTGTGTGTGTGTGTGTGTGTGTGTATTCGCGAGCGTGCGTGCACGCTATGTACCACAGCATGCCTCTGAATTTCAGAGAGCAGCCCCAGTGTTTGTCCTCCGTTTAGTCTTGTCAGTGGCAGGGCCTTTTGTTGTTCAAGGCTGTGTACTATAAACTACCTGGTCCCAGAGCTACCGAGCCGCCATCCTGGGCATTCTCCACCCTCTGCCTCGCTTCTCTCTGCAAGTGTGTAGGAACTACAGATGTGCGGCAGTGCATTTAGCTTGATCTAGTTTCTGAGAATTCAAAGTGTGGGGCTCATGCCTACATGACCAGCATTTTATCTAGTGGGTCATTATCCTGGCACCACTCCCCACCCTCTTCTCTGTGATTCAGGAACTTTATGAAATCAGATTCTCACAGTGTGGTGCAATGCATCCATATAGGATACGTGAGTTACTTCAGCCGTACATATCTACTGCCCAGTGGTGTGTGGTCCTAGTCCCTCTGCATCTACTTCATCAGTTATCTTTAGCAAAAATCAGTTAACCAAGCTTAGCAAGCAACCCAGACTTTAATCTGTAAGTGGAAACAAGGGGGGGAAATCAATTCTTTTTGGTTTATAGGTGTGAAATTAAAGCTTCTCTATCATTTTTAAAAATAGAAACATTCATTACCACTTTCCTTCATGCTGGTTGACCAGTAGCAACTTTCACCTGATACTTACTATTCAGTATTAGTTTTAGTAGCTCACATAGTGGTTGCCATAACTGGGGCCACGTGCTGCTCACTTTCTTTTTAAAATGTAATTACTTGAGCTTATGAGAGCAATGGGAGCCAGCATGCACTAAAAATAGAAAATATTTAAAATTAGCCACAGCACATGACAGAAGGGACAAGTCTGTGAGCATCTTCCTAAACTGGCCGGCTGTTGACCTGCTTCTGAAGGGGGCAGGGTATTTACCGGAATGGATGATGTATTGAGAGACCACTTTGTAATCCTGTTCCATGTCTCTTAAGCTCAAAATGCCAATTGAGGGCTGAGCTGGATACTGTGTTTTGGTCCTGAAACAAATGTATTAGGACAAGAGTTCAGAGTAGAAAATGCATTGCGTTGAGGCCTCTTGTTAAATCTGAGCTATAATCTCTGGACAGGGTAAAATTTGTGGTTTTTAATTCCACATAGGTGCCTTTGAACTTCAAGCTTTCTACATGGCAAAGTTAGTACCAACAGATATCTTTACTGCCAAAGAATTTTCTAAATTAAGTAGTGTTATATGTAATTACTACCAAAAATACTTATATTTATTCCTTCAAATATATCCAACCCAAAATGATCTGATTCAACTTTGGAGAATAGAAAAAAGAAACACACACATACACACATACACACACACAAGCATGCATGTGCACATGCGTGCATGCCCACACAAGCCCCCCCACATATGTGCACACAGGTACATACATACATACATACATACATACACACACACACCCAAATGCGCGCTCACACACACACACACACCAACCACTGAGAGAAAAGGCTCTGAGCGAAATCACATTTAGTGATCATGTTCAGTTTTCTTGGTTCCTGTTGCCAAGGCATTTGTGATTATTTTATTTTTCTATGTGTGTGTGTGTGTGTGTGTGTGTGTGTGTGTGTGTGTGTGTGTGTATACATAGAGGCAGAAAGGCTTGCACTTAAAGTGAAATATAAGAATCACATGTGAGTAGGTGGATAGACAGGGTGCAGAGGGACAGATGCTCTATGAGTTATTAAAATTTCTCTAAATGAAATTTCATCCACTGTATCTAATTACTGCCCTGCTCTTATTGCACAGGCACAAGTCAAAGCAATCAGAAGTGTTGAATAGAGTGAAGTTGGGACATGTGGAAGCCAGGACTTTCTCTGTGGTATGTTCTCACCCTCAGTTGAGAGGGCTAGCCTCGACGCTATGAAGTGGCTCTTTACAAGGGCAGGAAAAAAATCCTCTGGCTGTGTAATTTCAAGAATTCGTTCTTTGAAAGCCTCTGTAGAATTACAGAGCTTAAAATAAGTACTTTTTGATTTTCTTGTCTTTGCACCAGCTTAAAACTCAGGCTCTTCCCCACCCCCTTCCAGGGCCCATCATCTGAGCAAGCTTTTTTTGTTTTCCCCACACACGAAATGAAGCTTTCTGTACCCACAGATTGGGAGCTAAATGCTTCATATTTATTATCTTTAAGGTGCTGCGTTAATGAAAGAATTTTAATCATTGACATTGCTCTGTGAATTATGTATTACAAAAACCCCTGCTGGTGAGTTAGACAAAATTAACCTACTATAAGGGGCATTAAAAAAAAACACACAGCTAATTAGTCAGCCAACGGGAACAAAGAGAGTAGAAGACAAAGATGTGGAGGAAGGAACTGCTGTCCCCTTACAGCAGCCGCTCTTTGCTGGGCTGGGTGTGGAGGAATGCCTGCATCCCTGGCCTCCAATCAGCTGCACTCTGTTAGACTCCAGCATTTTAATGCTTTGCTATTAGCTCTTGAAGCTGCAGTCTCATCGCTCTTTCAAACCATAGAAACCCAACAGCTCATAATATAACATGGGAGATATTTTAAATGCTTTGAAATTATTTCCCAGGCGATCTATATTGGAGATGCAAAGCAACGTGAAGGGATTATGACGGGAAATGATTTCCAATGCTTTTCCACCCTCCAATCACTCTTTTCGATCATTAGATATCTCCTATGTGTTCCTGTAATTTAAAGTAGAAGAGCTTTGTCTGGGCTCCCTTCCGAATGCAGTGCCACAAGGAGTGCATAAAACCAGGTGTAGGTGTGGTCACATCCTGACACCCAGGACCATGCTTTTCTTCATCCGTCTGCTGGTACCAAAGCTGGGATGAGACAACCGACTTTCGCCAGCCAAGGACTCAGTGGACACTCAGCAGGCAGGGGCTCAGTGGACACTCACACAGCAAGCAGGGTTCAATTGACCCTCATTGCCGAGGGCTGACACTGGGAATCATTTGTTTATAATTGCTCTTTCTAAGTTAGAAGTGGAAAAGGAGAAACTGAGATGGGAAAAGCAGAGGTAAGGCACTCACTATAATATGCATTTCTACTTTTTTTTCCTTGCTAAACAGAGGCCCCAAGCAGGAGAAAACTAAGACAGTCCTTGACTTTTCCCTTTTTTTTTTTTTTTTCCTGGAATTTTTCTTTTTCCTTTTCATCATGCTAAGTCTCTTCCCTCACATAATGGCATCCAAGACCACTGTCATCGGGATGAACTAGCTCTCTGACTTGTTTTGTGGTCGTTAATCTATCCTCCTCCCGTGCTCCTGGTGGACTCTGGGACTGGCTGCCAACACTTGGATGATTTAAAACCAAAGCGAGTTGAATACTTGTGCAAGATTCTTGCCTTTTTTGGCAAAAGGCAATTGGTCAAAGGATCCAGGGCTGGAGGAGGCTCCTATTCTGAGAAGCAGACGGGAACGGGCTGTCAGCCTTGGAGTGTGAAGGCTTTCTGTGGTATTTTGGCTCCTGCTATGCATGGCTTTGGGTAGTCGGCATCTCTTTCATGTTCCCCTTTGGCTTTTCTGGAGTCTTGAGAACTGAGAAAACTGTTCCACGTTTCAATCCTCTGAGCTTTTCCTGTTACTAAGTGCGGTGGATGTGTCTTTGGAATGTGGTGACAAATTTGAATGCTCTTGAGTGGCAGAGTTCTCTTCTACTTTCTATTTTCATCTTCATGGTAAGAAGCAGCCATAGAGACCTGCCCCTCCCTCCTGGTCTTCTTTGCTTAAATTCATGTCACTTTCATCCTCATTTCTACCAATTTCATCAGGACCCTTAAGGCCTAATTCTCACATTTTCTACCACACTGTATTCCTGGCCCAAGGCTCACCTTTCTGTTCTGATTCATTTTTCTCTTCCTATAACTGACTAGCTTAGGCTGAGTTATTTATAAAGAACAAAGGTTTACTCAGCGTACTGACTAGTTTTATGTCAACTTGACACAAGATAGTGTCATCAGAGAGGAAGGAGCCTCAGTTGAGAAAATGACTCTATGTGATCATGCTGTAGGCAAGCCTATAGTCTAGGCTATTGTGGGTTGAGACCACCTCTGGACCCCTGGGCTGATAGTCCTGGGTTCTATAAGAAAGCAGGTTGAGTAATCCATGGAGGAGCAAACCAGTAAGCAGTACCCCTCCATGGCCTCAGCATTAGCTCCTGCCTCCAGGTTCCTGTCCTGATTTCCTTGATGCTCAGCATTGATGTGTATGTATAAGCCAAATAGATCCTGTCCTCCCTAAATTACCTTTGTCTCAATGTTTCATCACAACAATAGTAATAAACTAAGATACCCAGATCTGCCATGGACTAGAAAAGTCAAGATTGGATAGCTGTGTGCTCTCTGGTCTTTTCTTGCTGACAGGGAGTCTACATAGACCCAAGTGGCACAGGATTTTGCACAGTGTCTTCGGATGTCCTACTTTTAGCCTTGCCTTTTCTTTACATGAACAAATAAGCAAATAAGAGGCTGAGTAATAAACAAACAAATAAACAAATATCCCATCCCTAGAAGATTTTAACACTACTCCATGGGTCGTTTAACCTCAATGATCTCCTTCAAAGTTCTGCTTCCAAAGGTCTTGAGAAGGAACATTACACTGTACCACAAACCTGTGGGCATATGAACCTCAACCCCAAAGCCAACTCTTTCACCAGACTCCTGTTTTCGTCCAGTTGTATGTCTACTACATTTTTAGCAAATTATTCAATAGTTTTGAATTCATTTCTAAATGTTCTTAGTATTTCTAAATGTCTCTTTTGACGGACATTTGGGTCTCTACCAAGGGATTTTTATGTCTCTCTTAAATGGGAAATCTTGCTGTATCCCACAGATGCTTGCAGCCTCTCACATAGACTCCTCATGGATTTTTCCACAGCCTCCATCACATATCCCCACAGTACCCCTTAGCCTTCCACACAGATTCCCCACAGCCTCCCTGTAGCCTCCCAGACAGATTCCCTTCACCTCCCACAGCCTCTCACATAGATCTACCCACAACCTCTCCTAGATCCCCCACAGCACATCCAACCTCCCACAAAGATTCCCCACAGTCCCTCCGCTCACCCAGCCGCTCCATCATCTTTCATTGGCTAGGAAGCAGAGCAGACAAACTCATTCCTCTTGTTTAGTCCAGATCAGTCTTTTTCCTTTTACTATAAAAGTCCCCAAGTTTGACCTCAGTTTGCCAATGGCTCCTGTATTACTGCTGATAAAACACTGACCTCATCACGGTTCTCTCCTTTGCTCAGCAATCTTCATGTCACCTTACTGCTCACTGACATGTGCGGCCTCGGGCCCTATGATTTCCTTCCTAGATTCGTTATGCACGGCATTGAACTTTTGGATCCTTAGCTCCCCAATTCCTTTACATCCTCTGCTCTGAGAATCTCCTCTCTCACCCTCCCTTTTGCCTCTCCACTCTGAGTTCACGTGCTTGCAGGCTTCACCTGATAATTCTCCCTAACAGCTTCTTCCCAGAATCTTCATTCCTGCCTCATGTTCGCCAGAGTGATTACTCTGGGAAATTTGTGCCAACCCAGGACTTCTTATACAATTGGAATCCTCCTGTCAGTCATTTGCTATAATCACACTTTGCAAGGCCTCTATACTTCGCTAGGCTGGTTTGTTGAGTTTTTTCTGAGAAAACTCACAACTTGATTATTTCCAAGTCTGTGCCTCCCTTCTGCTTTTCCCCACTCAGCTGTGTAATTTGAACTATACAAAAACCCTCCTAGAATTGTTTTACTGTTAATTTGCAACCAAAACCACCAAAGATGCTTCTGCTGCTCCAGAGTATTGAGAATTCATGTGCCCAGGGCATTTATTGCACATTGCTCTATGCCAGACACACTTGCCCTGTCCTGTTTAACTTTACGAACAATGCCCTCAACCATCACAGACTCTTGCATTGCTCATAAACATCATACTTTTTTCAAGGCTTCCCCAGATGTCCAATACCCCAGTGCTTCATGGGTCTGTGAATGTGGGTGCAATGCGCAACATCTTTACATGTCAACTTTGTGTTTTCATCATTGGATTTGGGTGCAGATGAATGGAATGTGTCTTCATGAAGTCCTGAGTGTACTACCTAAATTCAGGACAAATAACACTGGATCCTTGAGTCAGTCTTCTGGTTCTGTGGGGAATTTCAGGGGGTACGCATCTTAAAGGGGAAACGGTACTTGGGATCTCACAGTTTCAGAAGCTGAGGAACACAGGCACCTGGGTCTTCTGCTCTGGGAGTGGAGTAGCACAATGCATCATGGTCCATGCATAGAGGAGCTCCCGTTTACCCTAAGATGTTGGGTAAGCAATGGGGGAGGAAGAGTACTTCCTCTCTGATGACTTACATTGTACCTCATACTTCCTTCTGGAAGTTTTGCCGTAGGCCCACCGGCTGCTGTTCAGGCTGTTAACTCAGTAGAATTTGATGTACACTTCCAAACCATGGCCATTATTTTATTACTGCATTTAACCTTGTCTTTAGGTGGTGCAAGATCTTCCTTTCTATGCTTCTGTAAATGATTATTTTAAATCCAGAATGAAATTGGCATTCTGATTAAATTATTATGCCTTCAATACTACCAGCATACACCATACAGATGGTGATCTGTTGGTGTGGGTTAGTGGGTTTAAAAACACAATATTAAGCTTTAACCATTTCATACACCTACACATAAACATATTAACTCTTCCTTATCCTCCTTTACATTCCCTTTCTGACTTTTTTTTCCCTTCCAAACTTGTCCTCATGTTCGTAGTTTTAGTTTTGTTTTGGTGTGTGTGTGTGTGTGTGTGTGTGTGTGTGTGTGTGTGTGTGTGTG
>OU015753.1:99360314-99371976 GCA_907169655.1 Acomys percivali | reverse complement strand
TGTGTGTGTGTGTGTGTGTGTGTGTGTGTGTGTGTGTGTGTGTGTGTAGGGAGTAGAAGAGAGAAACTAAGTTTAAATAAGGTTCCTTGTAGGAACATAGAAAGGGGTCATTTTCTAAGCCATAAGCAACTTACTAGTGGATACATAAGAAATAGGTCCTTATGGTCCTCTCCTTGCTCCTTGATGGAATTCTGAAGGGCCCATTCTTGCACAGGTAGCAGTTATGTTCATAATTGAAATAGCATTCCATGTTCAGAAATTAAAATTGCATTTCAGTCCTCTTCCATTCTTTATGGCCCTCTTCCATGATTGTTCATGGACTATGGAGGGGATAACACAGACACCCCATTTAGGATTAAACATTCAACAGTCACTTAATCTTAGCCCTTTAGCCCTTAGACAATATTTGAATATTGTATATGATCCACATAAAAATTCCATCTAATCAGTTCTGAAAAGTGAAGGTGACTATCAGATGAGCATGAAGCCCATTTTCAGAACTGAGGCCAACTTCTTTTTTTTTTAAATTAATATTTTTAATATATACATCTATATTATTACACTTACATAAAATAAACTACATAAAGCAAAATGACCACAGAACATTCAGGAATTACATCCGTTCTACATTCATAGTGTTTTGGTTGTTTGTATTTGGCAAATTTTAAGAAAACATTTTCCTATCTTGGTGAGTCTACAACTTTGAATGTAACTCAATATCTAACATATCTCATCTCTATCAACTTAAAAGATCTATCCAGACCCAAGGACATCTCAATTCCCGAACAACTAGGCTCAATTGTGACACTCAACTATTTGGTCTTCAATCCCATCAGAGACTTGGGAAGGAGTAAAATTAATTACATGAGTAAACAGGAAGTACAGTTTAGCAATTTCCTAATTTATTAATAAGAGAAAATAATGACAGACAGTTTTCTGCCTGAACAGTCATCCATAGCTCTCTAAAACATTGGAGCATCATCTTCAGCCTTCTGACACAGTATATCTGACAGACATATTTGGGAGGCAGGAACCATTGAGGACGTGTTTACTCTGTCTTGGCAAAGTTTGGTCATCAACTCTGCCTGCATCCAAGCTTGTCCTTTTTTAGGCATCATTCTGTCTGTGGTAGAAATGAGGACATTTTCCCCAGTGGCTTATTTGCCACATTTGAAGCCATCTCCATAAGGAGGTTCTTTGATGCTCATCATCCTCTTTGAGGTAGGCTGGGTGTTACCAGGAGTTAACCTGTCTTGTTGTCAAAGAATCATTAAAACAATACAAACTCCTTTAAATGCCATGTTCTGTAGGACTCTGATATTTCTGAGGACCTTAACTAATTTACCTCATCTGTCTATAGAATCATGTATCTGTTACATCTAGGATGTATATTCTTGAGGTATAAATAGACTAGTAATTGAAATGACCACGATTTGGTCTTGACAATTATCTTGTCTACCTTACTTATCCTAAACAACCTACAGTACTATTTTCAAGGTATTGGAGGTAAACCTTGTATTCTACTTGAGTGTTATGGGTACAATACCTCACAAAAGAGTAGAGAGAGATATATAATGTGAGTGAAGAACAACCTTAAATTTGAATTCTAAGCCAATATATTGAGATTAAACTTATTTTTAATCAACATATAAATTTCTATACCAATGAATTAAAAATAACCTTGTGTGCACATTTAAGGCCTTAAGTTGAGGGATCAACTCAACAATCCACTTTTTGTCATATCTTCCCCATGCACCTCTATGTTTCCCCTTCTCTCTTTTCATTTTCCATCTCCAAACCCAAGAAAGATTTAATAAGGTACAAAGAGAGATCCCTGACTCCAACCTTGTTTTCTCTCTGGGTAAGACCAATAGTAACTTATAATCAACTCCCAGTGAAAATTAACACCAAAAGCCCAAGAAAGCATCCGAGGCCAGTCTCTTAGGACTTTATTGACACTACCCTGCCCCGTGTTGTAAGTGGATGTGTCACATGAGCTGTGTCTACAGTGTGTGTTAGAGATACTTTCCCAAAACTTACTCTGCTACCAAGGCCTAGATGGCCCCGGGTAGAGACATAATTTCTACTTTCCCTGTAAAAGCATCTGTTCTTGATATTGTTTCTTGAAAAAGTTTTTCCCAAGGCTGTTCAGGATCACAGTGGGGAGATAGCTCAGCTGGTGAAGTGCTTATAGGCAGAAATTTAATCCCCAGAATCCATGTGAAGAAAGCTGGCATGGTCGCACATGTTTGTAATTCCATGGCTGGTGATGGTGGACAGAGGCAAATTCATGAGCATTACTGGACTGCCAACTTGCCTACTCGGATGAGCTCCATGCCAGAGAGGAACCCTGTGTCACAAAAACAGTGAACTCTTGCCTCCACATACCCTTACACACACACACACACATGAAATTGGAAGACTTTTATTTAAGATTGCCTAAGAAAGTACTACCTAGTTGTTGTTGTGTTTAACACATTTGTCCTATACATTCCCATCATTATCTCTTTGCAAAGATTACTCCATGGAAGGCACATTAACACGTCATGTATACATGCTGCTGCTGAAGTATAAAAAAAAAAAAAAGTAGGCTGTTTGCACTCATGTAAAATTATTCCCCTTCTAGTTGGGGAATAATTGTTCTACAGCCCTAAAATACCTTTACTCTTTTGAATTGTCATCACTTGGGTGCTTGGCTCACATGAGAAAGATCTATTATTTCCAGTTCATGTGTGGACATAGCACTTTTTAAAGAGGAGATGAGAGAACAATGAGGAAACTGTGTTTAGATGTCACCACTCCTAAACACTTTTGCTGACGGCATCTGAGGTGTGACCTGTCGGGTGGAAGAAGATCTATTGGCTAGGTTCTTTGGCTTTCCAGCATATGGGCCTCACCCGTGCGAAATTATAATAGATTTCTCGTAGCTAGCACATTCCTTATACCTTTCAGGGAGGAAAGCCCCCCACAAGGCCCTGCCTGTCCCTTTCTACATCCAGACTCCTGGATCAAAAACTATCTTAGGGCACTTTCTAAATCATTAAACAGAGAAATATTATAGATGTGAAAATGCTAGCAGGGAATCATACAGGCACCCGTTTTCATTTTGGACTTTTAAGTATACAGCAAAGGGGCCTTCATGGACTTGAGTGTGCAAACACATTTTGATGCTTGCCTTTATGACTGATTGGCTAATCTGTCATCTAGCAGTGAGGAGGTGGCGTACAAGCAGGTATTCAACAGGCAGTCCTTTGTTGCTTGTACACTGCTCTCTTATCCCGTAATACCAAAGTTTTTTCTACAATGAACTTCAAGATGAATGAAAGAAAGAAAGAAAGAAAGAAAGAAAGAAAGAAAGAAAGAAAAAGGAAGGAAGGAAGGAAGGAAGGAAGGAAGGAAGGAAGGAAGGAAAAGACTATTATTGACAGTGAGCAGCAGAAACCCAGGGCAATGCTGTACAAACCTAGGCCTGTCATCCCAAGAATAATTCTGAAAAAAAAAAATTAGAAACCATCATTATTTACCAATGGGAGTCTAAGTACCAGCTCCTATATAAATACTTACAAACATGCATTTATCTCCTTTATTCCTTGGTAAAGTTGTTTTCTTGTTACTGTTTCCAGAAGTGGAGGCAAGTACACAGAAGTCAAGTCACTTACTGAAGTTGTTTGGAGCATGAGGAAGTATGTAGCCCTGGCCCACAGCCTATATTTGCAGCATTTTCTATATTCCTACCTCTCACATCTATAGACCACAAGTCTGTTCTCTTTGTCTTTTTCTTCTTAATACAGGGTTTGATTAATGTAGCCTTGGCTGGTCTGGAACATGATATGTAGATTATGTTGGCTTCGAACTCTCAGAGATCACACTTTCTCTGCCGCCTGACTGCTAGGATTAGAAACTAGGATGACAGGCCTAGGTGTGTACAGTACTGCCCTGGGTTTCTGCTGCTCACTGTCAACCATCTAGGGTCCCCTCCCCTAGACCTCTGACAGAGGGTACCTCCTTTCCTCACCATATGACCACAGCCTACCGGTCTTGTCCCAATAGCCTCCTTCTCCTCCTTCTGTGTGCCTCCAGGCCTCCCCACCAATGGAAAAGCGATCAAAGCAGGGGCACCAGAATTCATCTCAGAGGCAATCCCCACTCTCTCCACAACCATGGAGAATAAGCTATCCATTGGCTAGATCTGAACAGGTGATCTAGGTTTATTACATGTGTTGTCCTTGGTTGGCACAGGTAGAGCTCTGAGAGTGGTATGGGAGAATGGGCGGGAGGAGGGATGGAAGGACTCAGAAGGTGCAGGAGACCCATAAGGAGACCATCAAGGCCAGATGATCTGGATCCAGGAGGGCCTGCAAAAAAGTGCTCACTTTTACAGTAAAGAAACACTTGAACTTGACGAACTATGATCCAATGCCCAAATATATGTAGAACTCTACATGGGGGTGAGTCCTTGAGAGTTGAAAAAGTGGGGATCCTTCTCTTCTTCTGTGTCTCAATCCTCTGTCAGAGAGTAAAGAATTCAGTCATTTTCCAACCTTACCAAGCCTCCTTTTATTTCCCCAAAGGCAGCAGCTCTCATTCAGGTAGGAGGAAAGCCAGGGTAGTATTGGATTACAGCTGCCAACCCTATGTCTTCTCAACAGTAACAACTAATTCTTCCAAAGCTATCCCGATTTGAATAGTAAGTCACATGACTGTCTTAAGTTTTATGTATTAGTTCAGGAAAGTGGGAACCTTAAATAGGCTAAACAAGGTTTACTTTCCCTTATTATTTTTCCTATTTAGAAAAGAACTTAAGATAATGGGAAAATGCAAGCATTCCTATGGATCATGGGAATAACAGGGTGGTCTGCAGCTCATGCTCCTTTGCAGTTTCTATATCTGTCTCCTTTCCTGGCTAATTACCTTCTAGAGTGAGTGTGGGCACTGCAAAATTCTGCATGACTTCTGTCTATCCAAACTCTATGGGAGAGAGTGACTTCTTAATGAAGGCAGGCTGTCTTTATTACAGGAAGCTCAAAGCTCTGTTTTTGAGAAGCCACTCAGGTCTCAACAGTGATCTCTTTCATGTTCTCGTTTGGCTTTTCTGGAGTCTTGAGAACTGAGAAAACTGTTCCACGTTTCAATCCTCTGAGCTTTTCCTGTTACTAAGTGCGGTGGATGTGTCTTTGGAATGTGGTGACAAATTTGAATGCTCTTGAGTGGCAGAGTTCTCTTCTACTTTCTATTTTCATCTTCATGGTAAGAAGCAGCCATAGAGACCTGCCCCTCCCTCCTGGTCTTCTTTGCTTAAATTCATGTCACTTTTATCCTCATTTCTACCAATTTCATCAGGACCCTTAAGGCCCATTTTTCACATTTTCTACCATACTGTAATGCTGGGCCAAGGTCTACTTGGGTCTACTCTATTTCTGAATGGGGTGAGGTGGGGGGACTCTGGCAGCATCTACGCTCTTAGAAGCAAGCAAGCAAGCAGCTAGACATTCCAGGCTTTCCACACTGCAGCTGACTCCACAGTTGGCTGCTGGGAACTCTTATTATACCTCTACCTTCTGTGCCGGGCAGGGGTGTCATATGGAAACAGTTGGGGAGCGTTCTCTGGACCCCCCACTTGTGGGCATCCTCTCTGAACCTTACCCGACTCCTCCATAAAATTCTGGAGGAGCTCAGCCCAGGCCACCAGCTTAATTCCCAACTCTGCACGAACATGAGAGCTTCATATATAAATGCTGCTGAATGAATTAAAACTTTAATTTAGTTTATGAAATTCCAAAATAGTGCTGGTGTTGCCAAAATGCCAACTTTATTGGAAGCTTAGGTTGAAATGTCAGGATTCTATTTGCAGTCTGGGTGCGTATTTTGAACTGGGACTAAGTCACCTCTGTGACTGTTTTTAATGTGTTTTTGTAAAGCCTGGCAGAATTATATAAATAAAATGTCTTCAGATTTTGATCTTGGCTTGGCCGTGCAGCAAAAGGTGTAATCGGACTCCATCACAAGCGCTATGGAAAAACACCACCCAGCTGACAAATTAGTGGTATTTGGTGCTAATATTACTAATTCAACATTTGGAAGGGTTACTCACTGGGGAAAAATAACACATTCTATAAGTCACAGGGGAAACTAGGGAGATAGTTAATGGGTGTTGGCTTCCAGGCACGCATGGCTTACAATACTCTTCAAACCACTGCTGAATCCCTGCCAATAGACGTGGAAGTAATTGTCAGCAAGATTTATTGTTACTTTCACATTTACACAGTGAGAGAGGAAAGGCTGTGTGAGTTCTCCGAGGCTCCGTCCTGACTTCTCTTCATTTTAGAATGCACCCTGATTATCTTTAAGTGTGCTGCAGAAAGAATTGCACATTCTTCGAATCTTGGAGTCTCCCTTCTTGCCAGGAATGAATCCTCACTCAGCTCCCTACCCACCATTTCTTCTTGGACCAATTAACTGAGCATCAGTTTGAATCCTCACCCCCACCCCCACCATGGCAATTGGCTGTTTTGCACACAGTGTAGAAGAGGTCCTCAGTTGTGGGATTAGGGCTTGGATTTAGATAGACAGCAACTAATCCTAGCATGGAGAGCTAACACAAACTTAAGCAGAGAAAGAGGGAAAGACTTAACTTTTGAGAGGCAAAGTTGCTTGCCAACTGAGAGGATGTCAGTGAGGTAATGTACTTGGTGATAGAATGTTCCTGAACTTATATAGTAGAATGTTTTGTTTGTTTTGTTTTGTGTTTTCCATTTTGGCTCTATTCTTGGGACACCCAGTTTGTGAGGTCTTAAAGTTGATTCTCTTGCTGGCTCAATATGAATAAAATAAGAGATAAAAAAAAAAAACCTGCAATGTCCTTGGACTTGGATACATTTTTTCCCTAAGGGCAAAGAGCAAACAAGTGGGTGTCAAGAAACCCAGCAGCAGAGTGCAAACTTCCTAGATCACACATACAATTAAAGGCATCACCCCCTACACAGAAGATTATTTCTGCCTTGAATTTCAGGATGCTATTTCCAGGCATAAGAAGCACCTGTCTAGAGAATTTCTCCCTGTAACGAAGGCCATCTGGCCAGGAGGCAGAAGCATGGTCTGGGGAAGGTGGCAAGTGCTCAGAGGCTCCTGATGGGAGTGAGGCAGCAACTGCTTTGAGAAAGGCTGACAACTGTAGGGCAGACATCCCTCACAAGGAGACAGTTGTATACAGAGTGTTTACTAGGGCAGCAGGCATCTGAAAAGAAATGGATTTGGATTATAAAACTTTTCTTCCTTTATGTAAAAAATAGGCATGCTGTGGGACACCTGAAACCTGGTATTTGCCCCTGTCATTTCCTGTGGTGCTTGTTGCATGCCATCAAGTGCTTATCCCTTGATTGCTTTCAGAGAGGGAGAAGAAGAGCTACAAAGGGACCTGTCACTTTAAACTACTCATCAACATTTAGATGAAGGTAGAGCAGGGTTAGTATGGACAAGTCACGCTGGGGATGGTAGATGTTGCAGGAGGACACAGTGCTCTTTGTATGAGCCGGTGAAGTGAGCCCTTAGGCTTTGTGTTTTAGTCACAGAGTACCCAAATTGAATATTTCCTTAGAGACCATGGTGTATTTGTGTGATAGGCACCTGGCTATGGGGTGGGGGAGGAATGATGTGGGAATGATTCATTACAGATTCTCAAGCTATTATGCCCTGGGTATGATCCCTTTGCTTCCAGAGTGCCATAGTTTTGCCAGAATTCATTTCACAAATGCATAGTAAGTTTTGACTCTGCCAAACACATTGCCCTGGAAACTAGGGATTCACCACTGTTCAGAAGAGAAATAAATCCCTCAGTTTATATTCCAAAGACAAGATCATCCCATCCACAACAACGGGGCAGTTAATGTCAATTGGTATGGAAAAAAGAAACATTTGGGGTGTAGGGAGAAGGATTGATTGTAGGCATAAACTGGCTGCTCAGAAAAGGCTTTGTAGAGAGGGTAGATGCCCGAAGACAGCAAACAGGAAGCCTCATTGCACCTGGAAGAAGGTTAGGGTGAGGGTAGAGGAGAGGCAAGGTTCCTAGAAAAGGAGCAGACTTGGTGCTCCCAAGGAGCTAAAGGTAGTGAAACAGGAATGGATGGTGCACGTTAGTCAAGGTTGACTGTGTACTATCTTGCTGGGCACCTTAAAGATGCTGGATTTTTCTGTCTGAGCAAATCAAGTTGTCATTAGAAGGTGTTCTGAAAGAATGGCTTATTAAAATAATTGCACTTGCTGTGTTAAGACAGGAGCAAGATTAGGAGGGACGACAAAACAGGCTTTAGTGGAACAGCACAGGTAGAGATATAATAGTAACCTAGATTAGGACCTTCGCAACTGAGGGAATGGAGAGTATTGAGATTTCAGGTTAATTCTAAAGATAATGGACCTGTAAGACTTACTGACTTATTGGATATAGAGTATATATGGATATATGTGATGAATTAGTTTTAAATCTTCTCAATGAATGCATTGGATTTTATAGTGAATCCCACATGTGAGTTACCTTTCTAATTTCTTTGATCAAATAGCTGACACGAATGGACTTGTGGGAAGATGGATTCCTTTATTCCCCAGTTTGAGACCTTCCAGAGTGACGGAGAAGGCATGGCAGCGTGCCGATCTGTTGTGGAGAGAGCATGTGTCTGGAATTCTCACATGCTCAGACCTCCGTGGAATGAGAAGCAGAGCCTTAAGGCTGTGAACAGAGTGGAGCCATTATCTTCCAAGTCTGCACTCCAGCACCTCACTTCCTCTGTCTAAACCCCACTTCTGGCACATTACAGTCTTCCGAAACAGTGCCACCAGGTAGGGACCAAACACATACGCCTGTGGGGGGCATATAACACTGCAACAGGAACATTCAATTTACCATAATCAAGTTCTCTTGAGTTTATCTGTTTTGACTGTATTTTTCCAACAAATCCCTTCTAGACAGAAGGTCTCGGATGCTGTCTTTATATGGCAATCCTTTATCCTCACAGTCTGCCTCGCTTTCCGATTCATTACAAATTCATGATGATGATGACATATATGGTACAGTGTTCTGGGTAAGCCATATCACGTCTCAATACGCAAATCAATATAATAATCTAGAAAAAAGTACATTTGCTATATAATCTCCTACTTTTCCTCCTCCCTTCTTAGGATGACATTTAATATAATCTTCATCATTTAATCCCACTACATAGTCAGCTTTCTTTACTTACTGGTACATGTGACCATATCTGGTCAGCAGATTCTCTTCAATTAATTTAGTAACAATAATGTCTTTAAAACATAGTTTGTAATGTACAGTAACTCTGTATAGTAAGGCTCTGTTGGGAGCATCTCACTCTTATTGATTCATTTGATTTCAGAGCCATTGCTGCAGTAGATATTAAGGAGGAACGTGGGATTCACAGTGACAGATGCCTTAGTGAAGGGCCACATAGTAAGTTTCTGCTCTGAAATCTGTACACCGCTGTCTGCCTTCCTCTCCGTCATATCTGTTGTGACAGCTGACTTTATGTGTCTCCTGTACAGTGCCTCTGTGAGATGATATTTTCACTGGTGACTAAGTAGATCATGCTTTACAATAAAAATGATAGCCTCTGTCCATACATTTCAAGGTTCAGACAAGGGAAAGTGAGGATTCCCAAACAAGAGAGAATTCTCCAGAATTGCCTTTGAGTTCCCTCAGTACCTTCAGCTCTTCTGGGTTTCCGGAAACTTCTGCAATGCACAGTTCAGACTTCCCAGTCTCCATAACAAACATACTGTCTTATGTTTTAAATGTTCTCTCCTCCTCTCCCTCCCTCTCTCCCTCTCCCTCTCTCTCTTTCTCTTTCTCTGTCTCCGTCTTTCTCTGTCTCTGTCTCTCTGTCCTGGTTGGTTCTGCTTTCTATAGAACCCTAACAAATCAAATATACCTGGTGTTTTTGCAATGTGATAGGAAGAAGCTTCTACCATGCCCTTTAGGTATAAGAGATTCCATACAGGGCCTCTACCTTGCTGAACAGATAGTCTATCTGAAATCATAATTGGCATTTGAAGAATTACCTCCTGAAGTGCAGTTTTCAGCAGAATTTGCTTCATAACTGCATATATCAAAACACATTTGTGGCTCCCTGAGACCCAGGCTTTCTGTCCACATAAGGATGATATCTGCATATAACCATTGCTGTTGCCCTATGTTAGGCCCCAAGTTCTCATAGCAGGTGTTGCATCATTTCTGTCTTTCCTGATGCTAACTACCCCACATATCATTACTACGTTAATGAAAAACAACCTTTCTAATTGGCTTTTTCAGCTGAGTAACGGTTATAGTTTGGGTCACGTTGCCTTCCAAAGTCTAATGTTTGGACATTAGAGTGGAGTGAGACAGTTCCCACTCTCCAACACTCATAATGAAGCAGTTGATGGGGACTTACTGAGGTGTCTTATGGGAATCTGAGGTATGCCTACCCATGGTGGATGCTGAACCCTTCCCGTTCTGTTCGGGTGTTCCTGCCATGAAGCACAGCGTCAGTCCAGCCCCAAAAGCATTGAAGCCAACTAAACATGGCCTAAATCTATCTAAACTGTGAGCTAAACAAATCTTTTCTCTTTAAACTTGATTATTCAGGCATTTTGTTGTAGTAACAGAGTACTGACAGTAAACTCCTCTATGCACAACCATCTCCTGTTTGCTTCATACAACACAGAAGTATGTTGAAGAGCGACTAGTGCATGACTCTGAAAGTAGAAAGTGAACATCCAAGGAGCATTTTTAAAAATACTATTGGACACAAAACTGAAACATTTCTCTATTCAAATTACTTAGATAGAAAAATTAAATCAAACCCCAAGCCATTCAAATGAATTATCCTATCCCCACAGAAAAATCCAGAGTAAATTTCTTGGAATTATTATTATTTTTTTTTGCATCTCACTCATGAATTAAAATTTTAAAAAGTAAATTTCACTTTTAAAATTTCCAGGAAATAAGTATTCTTCAAAGTTGACCAATGTTGCCTGTTTGGATAGTCTCAGTAGGGAGTAGTGGCAAGAATTAATATAAGAAAAGTCCACAGAGTAGAAGAAAACTGGTAGGATGCATGCTGTCCTTAAGAGATGCTATTATATTTACCATTTTATGAGTACAACTACATAGAGCAAAGATACTTTCTTTCTCAGTTCTATGCTAGTTCATTTAAAATGCATTGCTGAACCAGTTGAGTTGACAAGTAGATTTAATATAGCGTTTCAGATGATATGTCATGAACAAAGATAATTTACAACAACAAATAATTTAAGAAAGTGTCATACCCTTGAGGTTAATGATATACAACACGGTAACTTCTGAAGCCAGAGTGTCATGAACGACTCGCCATGTTAACATTCCAGTTGGATTTTAATTTCATAATGACAAGACACAGATTAAGCACAAAACTGATGAAAAAGGGCTTTAGACCCAATCTAGCTGTTAATTATATGCTTATGTCTTGAGGTGCCAGACTGCCATGCATTCTCCAGCCTTCCTCTTCATTCCTGTAACAAGATGCCAAAGGCCAGCTAGGCATTCTGTGTTTTCAAAGTATTTTAGTCAATCCAGCCTTTCACTCTCTCAGTGTTACTGTTATTGGAACTAATTATCTCTAGCTTCAACTCAATTAAGCAA
>OU015753.1:99300314-99355314 GCA_907169655.1 Acomys percivali | reverse complement strand
ATGATAGATAACATAAGAGGTCTTCCCCAGGCTGATCTTGGTCCTTTTACTACTATTTCAGCTTCCACATTTTAGAAGATTACCAGCTTCATAGGCCAGCCTGAGGTATCAGCACATGACCTGCATGTAAAGTGCTAGAGTGAAGGCAGGTGTGCACGCAGTCCGGGGAAGAAGCGAAATTAAGCCTCTAGCATTTAGCAGGACAAGCCCTGTGTAGCATAGGTGATTTTTATACCTAGGCTCTATTCTGGACTCCGTCTACACGGCACTCCCTCCTGAACTGAGGAAGACTGAGGAGAGCCTTACTGGGCCCAGTTGTTGCTTCCACTTTGCATAGGGCTCGATTTCCAGTCACTAAGTTGAGGGGAGAGACCACTTATGAAAGGGAGTTCAAGCAAGCATCTGAGCAGTAATCCTGAAGTGAGTCTGTCTGTAACGAAGCAAGGGCTGAACTCTGAGGAAGCAAGATGCCAAGCTGAAGGGGAGAGGTTCGAAGACGGCAGAGAGAGAGAGAGAGAGAGAGAGAGAGAGAGAGAGAGAGAGAGAGAACAGCTTGGCCTCCCAGGGAAAAGCAAGAGAATGTGGAAACTAGGCCAGAGTCTGTGTACCTGGGAATGAAATGAGTGCAGCTACCTTAGTAAGACAAAGAAAAGTGTAATTGAGTCAAATGAGTGAGTAAGTGAAAATACAGTGCTTACTGTTTGAAAGGTGATTTAAAAATATGAATAATAAAAACACAAAGGAAAATAAATAAAGACAAATTTTAAAAATTTACAAAATTAGAAGATAGATGGTGGAAGAAGCTTTTAATAGCCTATGATACAGGGTATAGTAAGATTTCACCTTTCACAAAAAATTACTTTTATAACCCCTAAATTCAATAAGTGGTATTTCCTTTTCTTTTAGATTATAATACAATTGCTTCATTTCTCCCCTGCCCCAAATCTTCCCATCTACCCCTCCTTGCTCTCTCTAAAATGCACGTCGTCTTCATTTAGTAACTGTTGTTACATGAATATATGTATATGAATATATGTGTAATTTCCAAATAGAACCTGCTATGTCTGTGTAATAAGGTACAACTTTTGTAAGAATAGTTTGCTTCAACTGAAAATACAAAATTCCCATGCTGCAACTCATGAAGGCCAGAGCTTGGGATGATAGTGCTGTACTCTACACCCCGTCAGACAGTCCAGGGCAGACGCTGTTCATCAGCTTCTGGCTGGAGGGTTGCCAAGAGACTCAGGGACAGGGTTTACCAAGAGATGGGGTGGCTGTACCTTCTCTGGAAGGTTCCAGTGGATTTACATCCCAGAGTAGTTATCAAACAGTAGCTTCCATTCACATCTCCCACTCTTTGAGAGGCTTGACCTGGGTAGTGGCTTAACAGTGAATTTGCTATGAAGGAATCTGTTGCTCTGTGCTCTCTCCGTATGATTCTCCAGCCAACACTGTTTTCATGCAGATGTGAATTTGCAGACACAATCTTGCCTGTAATGTTGGCTATTTATGGAGAAGACAATTTTTTTAAGTAAACATCTGAATTTGATACTATTAATAGGGTTTATATTTTCGGTACAGGTTTGCTAGCATATATAACATGGAAAGATCTATTTCTGTTTATTTTAGTGCTGCATTCATTTTACCTATTAGTATTTTATTTGATGCAAGGATAAAATTATCATAAAAAATGGTGAAATTGGCTACTTGAAAAGAACCAGGATAATAATAATAATAATAATAATAATAATAATAATAATAATAATAATAATAAACCTGTTCATTTTATGGAAAGATAGTAAACACAAACCATCAGATGATTAAACACATAGATTTCAAGTTTATTTTAAAAGCCCAGTGAAACCGGGAGGCAGAGTGCTGGAAACCCAGCACTCGGGAGGCAGAGGCAAGTGGATCTCTTTGAGTTCAAGGCCAGCCTGGTCTCCAAAGCAAGTGCAAGACAGCCAAGGCTAACACAGAGAGACCCTGTCTTAAAAAAACAAACAAAACAAAACAAAAACAAAATAGTGAAAGGAAAAGATTTTTTCAAAACCATGCAAATAAGCAAACAGGAGAAAAACATTGCAGTGAATACAAGAAAAAATGTAGGCTGCAAAATTTGGGGAATATTGTACTTTGAATATTAAACGTTCCCCATGGTTTCATGTGTCTGAATTCTTGGTCCCCAGTTGGGAAGGTTCTGGATCCTTCAGGAGGTTGATCTTTGCTGCATAATGAGAGTCACTGGGAGTGGGCTTTGATATTTTATAGTCTAGTGTTACTTGCTTCTCTCTGCCTTTTCCCATCTCTGTGTCTCTGACTTTCTGTCTCCCTCTCTCCCTTCCTCAGTCCCCCTCCTCCCCAGGTCTCCTTCCTGTGTATACAAGACGTGTGACCAACCAGGTCCCTGCTCCTGTCACTATGCCCTGTCTTCCCTACCATTGGCAGACTCTGGAACTGTAAGCCAAAACAGAGAGACTCCTTCTCCCCTAAGCTACTTTTCATCTTCATCAGATTATTTTATCTCAGAAACAGAAAGGAAAGTAATACAGGGAGGGGAGACTTAGTCTAGATGCTTACAGAATAGGCAGATACAGGGGACAGGATCTAATTTGCTTTGTAGCTTCTTTGTGATAACAAAGGGGTGAGTTCAGTGGACATAGGTGTTGAGGACCTTGGATACTCTTCTGATAAGTCATCCGGTTGACTCTGACTTTCTCTTCAGGTTTACCCCTCCTCACAGCCTCATTTTATGAGAAGTCAGCTTCTCTTAAAATTAAATGAACTAGAAAATGTTTCATTTCATTTACTCCAGAGTGAGTCTGTGATTAGGCCAGGTTCAGGGCTGAAAATAGGATGATGGTTTAGATTGACATCTGCACAGGGAAAAGTGCAGTTGCCCACCCAGTCTCGGTCTCCTCTTTCAAAATATGGTAAACTGGGATTGAGTGTGCCCTGTACCCTCTTAACCTAGGTAGGAGGCTGGGGAGCATTTGTCTGAAAAAGCAGAGCGGCCTTGAAGATAAACAAAACAAAACACCCAAGATGAAAGCAAAACAAAGGCCTCCATACTATACATTGGTTGAGTCTCACATAACTGCTTTCCTCTGGCGCAGCAGAAATATCTCAGCAGTTAAGAGCACTTGGTGTCTCCATAGAGGATCCAACTTTGATTCTCTGAAACCACAATGACTGACTCACAGATGCTTGTATCTCCAGCTACAGAGAATCTGCTGCCTTCTGGATCCTTCAGGCACCTGCATTTACAAGTGCTTAGGTACATATGTGCACTTGTGCAAGAAATAATAAAGACTAATCTTAAACACAACTTTTGCTCCCCTTCAATAAACATCAGCATTCAGCAGGAAGAGCTTCTCTAGTTCATTTTAAATGCCTTATTCTTAAGTATGTGAAAATGAACAGTGTGATGGTGTATGGGCTTACTGGTAAGCACGCACTCTGAGGTTGCATTGTCACAGAGTTGGGCATGAAGAGCATCATGATTTTTTACTGCTTGACCAGAAACTGGATAAGACTGTCCTCCAATGGACTGAACTTCTTAGAATATAGTTTTCCATCTCTGTCTCACAGACAATAATTACCTGAGAAACTTTCTTCTTGAAGGTGGATTAGAGGTTTATGAAAAACAACACAATTTTCCAATCACAGGACTTAAGGAAGGCAGTATTAAAATAAGGAAGAAAAAAATTTTGATCCATGTATGAAACACAGGTCATAACATCCTGGAATACTGGCCAGAAAATTATTGGTCTTGGTGTTAAAAAATAAGATTCTCCAAAAAGATTAAAGACTTAATGCAATGTTGGGATTGTTGATTGAAGCATGAATTCTAACCATCTCGGCCTAGAGAGAACCAAACTTAGCTAATAATTCATAGCCTGGGGCTATAGTCCTAACCACACATGTCAGAATATAAAAAGTTCTATTGCAGACTTTTCCTAACAGTGGAGACAAAGGCACTCAGGGGTTTATAAAAATCTACTGTAGTAAAGCTTTTTTTTCCTTTTCTTTTTGACTAAAAAGCTTACAATTTAAACCCCATTGAGACTTGCTCATCATTTGTTGTTAAGCTACCAATATATTTTGACAATAGAATGTAATAATAATTATTGTATTGTACATGCTCTATGCAGGCTCAAGTAGGGTGTGCAGACACTTGGGGAGAGAAGCGATCATTCTGTGTATTTTATTAACACATTCATTATATGAAGTGACATTGGTTATATCAAGAATGTATAATAGTCTATTCTAAAGTATGGATTTTTTCCATAAAACAGCATGAGTGTCTCATGCCAAAGTAATGTGAACGTGAAGAATATCCATCATAGATTAATAAAGGAAAGATGCAATCATTTTACCAAATGAGACACAGAACACATCTGCTCCAATAGCTACCAGTGGCTGCCTGATAAAAGTCCTCACACATATCAGGTTAGAGACCTTTGTATTCACGGTGAAGACTGCATCGCAGCCTCTTGGGTGTCATGCCACAGACACTGTGCTGTGTAGGAAGAGGAAGAAGTTAGCTTTTTGCATATATAATTCTGCCTCAATCTGATGATCGCTTCTTTACTGGCAACTTTGTTCATGGCATCACTTTAGTTATGTCTCTGCGCTGAAATGGGGCATCTGAGGTGAGGGGTTTGGATGAAATCTTTCCTTTCAGGATATCATCACGCTACCATTTGAACTAGCAGTGAGGTGGGGTTGTACCCACAGCTCTGAAGACTGACTGCTTAGGGCTGATTAGCTTCCTGAGGTCAGCGTCTACTTAACCTGAAGCACAGATGAACAATGCTTGCAGACTAATGTGCACAGGAGAAAGAGTGACTCGTGGTGCCTTTGAAGGTAGCTGTGTGTCGATGATGAGGAGTATTTGAGGCAGTTGGCTAATTTTGCAATGTTCTATGCTGGGGAGGTTACTCAGGAGGCTGTTGAAAGATGAATGAAGCAGGAAGGAGGGGGCCCTTGCAATCAAGAAAGCCAAGGGAGGGAGAGAAACACAGCAGAGTTATGCATATGTGCACGTATTTTATGTTCACATAAACACAGAAGACCACACGTAGGCAGCCCTGCGACTGGGTATACTCCCGTGCTGACCCGAGAATGAGTGATTCAGCTAATTTGTGGCTTTGTTGCTTTTCCAGTGTTACCTAGTAGCAGCTTTCACCTGGATGTTGAAGACTAAAAAGTGTTTAAAAGCCATGTTGGTGAAGCACAGATACAAACAGAGACAAGGCTGTCATTTGAGTTGAAGGGTTTTTCATACGTTGACTTTTAAGGGATGTTTAAAATTTATCATCTATTTGAGAGATGTGGTGCTGTTTTAGTTCCACTATACTAGGTAGATGGGAACATGAAATTATTAGAATTACATGTTTGAAAACTGTAGTGTAGAATTGATAGAACAACTCAAAATGAAATCTTACTGTCTGGACAGTGAACCAATCAGACCCACACTGCAAATGATGGTATGTGAGTAACTGTGAAGGAATGCTTACAGTTACTTTGGAGCTTGAAAGGTTACCAATAATTTGGCTATTAAAGTAAATCTTTGGCTATTAAAGTTTTAAGCCCAAATTGTCTGATTTGGAGAAAGGAGATTGCCTTCCATCTCTTAGTGCTGTGAAAGCTAAAAGCACTGATAATACAAAATATGCTTGACATAAGGTCTAAAATAGATACCACATAAGGCTTCCTTCAGCCTTTTAAAATGCTTACTTACACAGAGTAGTTGTTCATGGATTCCACCTTTGGTCCATATCTGTAGTCATTGGTTCAGGAAACTTAAAATGAAAAAAAAAAGTTGCCTTTGCTATTGATGTTGATTAAATCAAGTAACTAAAGGACTGCCTCCTTATCATTCATCATACATATTGCCGGGCACAATGGTGCATGCCCATAATCCCAGCACTTGTGAAGCAGAGGCATGCAGATCTCTGTGAGTTTGGGGCCAGCCTGGTCTGCAAAACAAGTCTAGGACAGCCAAGGCTACACAAAGAAACCCTGTCTCAAAAATAACCAAAGCAAGCCAAAGACAAACCACGACAAAAGACATGCCTGTCATAAAGATCCTGGGACGGGACTGTTTGGTGTTGAGGACAGTGTACCCCATGAAGCTGCTAAGAGTCATGACAACCTGAGGTGCAGAGGGAAGTTGAATACAAAGACTTTGGCAAGTGCAGACCTGTGTGGGAGTGGTAACTTGGGAGTTAGTGAAGTTTAGATCTGTATAAATACTGTGGATCCACAGCACAGGTTCCAAATACAGCTCTCCCCTTTTCTCTGTTCTACCCTTTCCTTTTAATCTCCTTGCTGCCTTTCCTTATCTCTCCCTTTCTCCCCTCCATTCTCTCCAGAAGGTGATTTCAGTGGGGAAAAAGAAGAGCCAAGCCAGCTGATCATGTCTTATGCTGGGTGCATATTTGTTGGATTGCTGTGTACTTTGATGATGCTTTCTCTGAAACCTTAGGATTCTATGAGATATTTCTAGAGCTTCACATTTAATTCAGGTTTTTGAAATGCACTTCATTTATTTCTCAAGCTGTAATCCAAATAAAACAAAACCAAACCTCCTCAAAGCCAACAAAAGCAAACATGAAATATGCCACTTGCCAACTTCTGGCCCTTTTGAGACTGTGAAGTACATTCTGTGCACTGGGTCTCCTTGTGTCCGTGAAGAATTCCAGTCATGGCTCCTTTTGTTTATTTACACATACACACGACCTTCCTACAAATGTGTAATTGATTGGGAAGATGGGGGTTTGTTCTGGTCTTTGTTTGACTTCAAGCCTGCACATGTCTTCTCTTGTAAAATTATACAAGTGAGCTCACGAGTTCAATATATGAGTGCTAAGCTCAATTAACTGCCAGGCAGGGCTCGGCACATCTGCTCAGACACAGCTCTTACCATGCCTTGTTAGACAATTGTGCAGTAATAAGTGAACTCCACACACAGCATCATGACCATATTGTGTGAAAAATAGTGTCAGATGTCATTTGCTGAAATTAAATATACACATAAGTGTAATCTTTAAAATTGAGGCAAAATAATTGCTACTTAAACTGGAGATGTATCCCTATTAAAAGCAGGAAGTTACAGAAGGAAATACAATTTCATGGTAGATATCAGAAATCTTATGAAGGTCAGATGACACAAGTGATGTTGTCCCAGCCCCAAACATAGAGCAACCTACACAATGTCCTCATTGTGTTTATTAAATTAAATTCTGTAAAGTTCATGTCTCTGTGAATGCTGACCAATTTTGAAGTTATGAAAGAAAATCTTCACCATAAAATTAAGACTCTGCATCTGTGAGTGCAATCTGAGCCATTCAACATTTTTGAAAAAGTGTACTTAAAAATGTAAATCTGTCATGAAAATGTATAGTGTGGTTTGAAGCTGTGGTGTTGTAAGTAGAAAGGGAGGCAGAAGAAATCAGGGAAATGTTCTTTTGGCCCAGTGCTACGCATTTGTGATGGTCCTGATAGGCAAGCAAGAAGTGAATTTACCCACTTTTAATTTACACAGTGTAATTTAGATACTGTGCAAATGACTAAAGAGCTACCATGAATAATAGCTTATTTCAAATGATGGAACTATTGGAATTCAACTGTTTCCATGTCTAAATACTAAATATCAGAGCTTTTACTTTATTTTATTTTATTATATTTTATTTTATTTTTTGTAAACCATGACTGCTTAGATAAACACATAGGGACACACAGAAACATATAAGCACACAGAGACATACACACATATACATACACACAGAGAGGCACACACAAAGACACAGAGACATATACACCTCCACACATCCACACCCGCACAATCACACAAACACACCCGCACCTACATACAAATACACAGAGACAGACCGTTCTCTTTCCCTATGTTAATAGAGCATTGCCAGGATCCTAGCCCTAGCCAATCAAACACATTCATCCTCAAAGCTCCTCCCACTGCCCAAGGTTCATAATGTCCCTGTGCACGAAATGAAACACACCATCTATTTCATCAAAGTTAGTCTGAGACTCGTCACTTATTGTGGGGAAAGAAGGACCCTTTTTCTCCCTGAAGAATTCACCGCTGGACTCTGGGTTTGACTTCCTGTTAGGCAGGCACAGTGGAACCTCCTTGGTTGCCTCTGGAGCTCAATGTTCATCTGCAGGAGCAAACTGCAGACTGCCATGAAGCAACTGCTTGATTCATCTGAGTCAGGTCAGGGCCTCTCAGAGCCCCGAGCTCCTGCTGCTTGGATCAGCCCCAGAACCTGTGTTCTAGCTGTAATTGGATCAGGCACAGGTGTTTGCCTGCAACCTCTGCCATTAAGATGGAACAAAGGGCTGTAACATTGCAGTATTGCCACCACCTCAGCTTTGGAACTCTTGAGTTTCCACTGCCACCTGGTACCGGCAATCTCACTAAAAGAGCTGTAACATTGTGGGAAAACTCTTTTCCACATCCCTGGTGAGATTAGACGTCTTGTCGCATGGACTTTGTTCTGCTAGCTACAGCCATTCCCGAGGGAAGCGGAACCCAGGACTCCGTGCTTCATCTGTTTCTGCCTGGAAGCCCACAGTGCTTGGACCTTCTGGAGGAAGAAGTACATACTTCCAGCTTGGTGCCATGACATCAATTGGCCTTTCAGGCCCAGCAATAGGAGACATGAAACCACTGTACTGTCCATACTGGATATTTCTACTTCAATTCATAATCAAAACAACCCTCAATGAACATGCCTATTGTAATCTATATAATATATTATAATCTATATAATAAATGGTAAGGTGTATTCATTATGATGCAGAGTTTTTAGCAGTATGGTCAATCTGATCTACCCTGACTTTCCAGGTAATTCTAGGTTGATTTAAGTTGAAAATTAAAACTAACCTGCATACTGGACAAAACTCTTTAAATACATGGAATAGAACAAGTGTTTATGCTTTATGTTAATTTTTTAGAACAAGCCATCAAATGAGTTTCTAAAGTTGTATAGATTTGAAATTAGCATTGAGCAAGTAATGGCTGTAAAAATATCCAGACATTTTGCATCATGTAGGAGCAGTTGCCAAAATAAGTTCAGACAATTGTGGTGTGTTATATAGACAACCATTTGCTATAAAGCAGATTAATGAGCATCTGTCAAAACAGTGTTCAGTTTTTATGATGAGTATTGCCAAGTTTTAAGGTGTATTCTTTATAATGGAGAATTTTTAGCAGTGTTTGTGGTTTCATATTGGGGTTCCAGAATTCACTTTTCAGTTGAGGTTAGTTGGTTCTGCCAAGGATAAGTCTTGCTACAAATCTTTCAAATGAAACAAGAAAAAAAAATCCCTCATTGTAATAGTGCCATTAACGAAATCTCCCTGAAAACATGGTTGTGCTTGCTTTTGTCTCTTGCTGGCATTTTTAATAAGCTGAAAGAACTCAATATGCAATGCCGGCCTGTGATGCTCATCTCATTTACAACTGCATATAAAACATTAGCAATAAAACCAAACTTAAGGTTTGAATTCAATATGGAAAATAAAGTAAATTTGATTCTGATGAAACTGAGTGAATATGAGATGAAGACAGGCATTGAGACAAGTGGTGGTTTGCTTTAATGAAAGTATTTAGTGTCTCACGTGTCAGTACATGTGTGTCTGACATTATCATGCATGTTCACATAATTAATAAGGACTCACTGCGAAAACTTTACCACTGGGTGATGCTGAAATATTGCTGACTATGTGAATTGCAAACAATAAAAATGTACTCCTTCTCTGAATGTCTGGGTGTAATAGAAGATGTGTAAGGTTGAAAACAAAACAAAAAGGTTAAAAATAAAGCTGTTGTCTGTGCAAACCGCGAGTTCTTCTGTTCTTATCAACCTGAAAAAAAAAAAAAAAAAGGGAGACGTGAGAACTTCTTTTTGAAATCTCATTACCAATGCCAGTGCCAGCACTTGTTTTCAGAGATCCATGTACAGTGGAATAATCTGTTTTTTTTCTCACTGACTGATGTTTGAAGAAGATATTCACATTTAAACTTAAGTGTTTTAACTTTCCAAAAACATCTATTAGTGTACACATTTTGTTTCTCAATACAGGCTGCCAGTCTGTAGCCCAAGATGTCCTGTCACTTGCTATCTAGCACAGGTTGACCTCAAATTTGTCGCCCCTCCTACCTCAGTCTCTGAGTTCTGAGATTGAATACATGAACTATCATGCTCACCCACCTGTATAGTTTTTTTTTTTTAAACTGGAATTTATATCCATGATGCATTAGTTTTATTTCATTTTTCTGTTTGCTTTCATAGCTATGTTATCTTTCATAGACAAAAAAAAAAGAAGAAAGATGAAACAACAAAATTAAATAAAAGAAGCCATAGTATCTGTATCTTTCTTAGTTGCTGGCAGAACTCAAAACATAGGGTACTCTACACATAAACTCCAAAAGACGAGTCAAAAGTACTGAAGGAATTCTATGAGAAGTAAGTAAGAAATATTAGACATCTTCCCTTTAGTGCTTGACCACCGACTTTGATGCAAAACCATTGATGAGCTTAATAGACAGAAACAGAAAGAATGTGGAAAGTTACATATGGAATTTTAATGTGTACCAGATGCTCCCTATGCTAAGGATGGTTATAGTAGAGATGGTTATAATACCACATGGGATGTCATAATACTCAAAACAATGACTTTTAAGTGGTGTGCCTTAAGTGTAGACTATATGTAGTTGCAAGGGCCGATGGAATGCTAAAGCTGGGACCCAGTGTTTTGATAACCCTACCATGCTTGGTAGCTAGGAAGTAGTTAAGATGGATGCATCTACAATGTGGAAAATGGTGTGCATCGAAGATCAGGACTTTGTTGATTCTGTTCTTCTGGGGAGATGAGTAATAGACGTTTACTGGGATAATATCCATCTGCCGGGCTTGTACAGTCTATGAGCTAAGAAGCATTTCCTTCCATCCGCTGAACCTGATGGAGGGTTGTTAGTCACTGTTGCCCGATGAAATTAGAACCTGTTGCACCGAGTTTGGTGGAATATCAGGGAAGTGGTTGTTTTAAGTCATTTCCAACCAGTTTTAAGACAAATTATAAAAAATGTTCTCACTTTCCATGGGGAAGTGTTCCTTGTCCTTAGATATCTATGTGCCTTTCTCTGCAAAATGCCCAGAGCCTCACACTCTGCTCCAAGGTGGCTTCTTGCTTTTTTCACGCTGCCGTAGACTTTCTTCTTCTATGGCTTTAGATGAGACATTTTTTTTTCAAAGTGTTGATACCCTGTCAGACTCAGTGTGATGAGGATTCCCTGAGATCACACTGTACACCATTGCTAGTGATTTTAGTCAGCAACAAACACCTTCAGTAGAGACATTCTAGAGATCAGGGGATTTATTTGTTCCTGAAAACTGCACAGAGATTCTGCCCATATGACTTAAATGGAGAAAGTTTGGCTGAAATAATTAAAAAATGATAATGAAGAATATAAGAATAAGCAACGACAAACAAACAAAAAAAGTTTTTGTAATGCCAGGTTACTTGGTATGAGCTACAAAATCAAATAGCATTTTATCGGCAGATTCCAACATTGTTCTGTGTTGGACCAAAATAGTCACTTCTACAACTAGTGAAATAAAATATCTATTTGTATTTCTCCACATTTTATTTTTAATAGACCCCTTTGCATCTCTCCTATAGCTACCAAAGTCCAAACTTTAAAGGAATTTAGATGAGTTTGGAAATAGAAATCTGCATTGATTCTTATATGATTACAGTAACCAAGAAGGAAATGTATTCCCATTCTAGTTACTGAATACTCAACACTCTCACCCATGTAGTTTTCTGTGGTTCCAAAAGTTGATCAAGGAGAAAACAGTAGAGAATAGGAAGATGAACACAAATCTTATAGTCAAAAGAGTCAAATATCTATGGGTTCAAATGCTGGTAATTTTGGATTTGTAATGGTGGACAGCTTACTAAGGTGACTGCCCCATTATTTCCTCACCTGTTAAGTATAGTGAATGAATGAGACCTCAAAAAAGTAGTGTGTGTGTGTGTGTGTGTGTGTGTGTGTGTGTGTGTGTGTGTGTTTGTGAACTAATGGCATTTTTGGAAATAAAATATAAAAACATTCATATATTGTTTAGCATTATAAATCAATATGAACACATATATGCATTCTAAACACCCTGAAGTTGGAGAGATGACTTAGTAAGTAAAATGTTTGGTATGCAATCACTACAACCTGAGTTCTAATCCCCAACACCCACATAGAAGTGGAGTGAAGTAATATGCCCTGGGAACTCTGGGGGAGTAGAGACAAGTGGTTCCTTGGAGCTCTCAGCACAGCTAGTGGGGTCACATTAGTCTAGCCATGTTAGCGAGCTCTAGGTTTATTGAGAGTCCCTGCTTAAAAAACACATGGGGAAAAACTGAGAAGATGCTAGAGATTAAGTTCTGGCACATATATGGACACAGAGCCACATGCAACTACACACACATGTACATACACACACACACACGCACACACACACACACACACACACACACACACACACACACCACACCACACCACACCACACCACACATACTCAATTTCTCCTGTTATAAATATGATATAGTTCTTATTTTCCTCCATAGAACTTTTAGGCAGCAGTGCCATTCTCATTAGTGCTGAGGTGCACATCCAGGACAGGTTGCCTATGTTTACCCGGAAAAACAATTATAAAGAGGATGGCAGACTAGATTCCAAGACTCTCTCCAATGTGGAGATAGCCATTGTGAGCTACCAGCCCATACTTTGTAAGCCAATGAACCTCATTTGTAATTACATTCATTACACAGTTTAGTTCCTCTAGTGAACTCTGATGAATCTTGAATAGATTCCTCAAAGTTTGGATTTGAAGTTGGGCCAATCTGATAAAATATCACCCAGAAGGATTGTGCTGAGTATGTTAATGCTGTGGCTCCTGGTTTCCTATAGTGTCAGATCCTTGCACCAGTTCCTGTTTTAATGGCTGAATCCAAGAGTGTTCTGCATCCTCCAATCTAGGACCACACTTGAAGAAGCAGGAAATGACCTTGTACATATCCACGTAGAGTGATGTTACTTTGAAATGATGAGCCCACATGTGTGCCAACCTGTTTTTAACATCTCTTTCCCAGTGTTGAACATCTATGCTTATTGTCTTAGGCAAATGGAGAGTGATTTCTTCCCTGATTCCACAGGTCCATGGTCGGCCACAAAGCTCAAAGCTTGCTTTCAGTGCAGGGTGAAAAGAATGAAACCAGGCAATTTCAAGGGGAAAAAGGATGTTCCAAATTCTATATCTTCCAGCATTGAACAGAGCTCTCATAACTTATTCACTTTCAGAGCTGTCAAGATTTATTTTATCTGTGGTAATTCATCATAATCATCAATTTGATTCAATCTGGAATCAACTAAGAGACGAGCTTCATCAATTCTCTGATGGTTTCTCTTTCTCAGATTACTTAATTTGGGAAGGTCCACCCTAAATATGAATGGCTGTTTCCAGTGGCATCCCAGATAAAAGGAGGTATAAGAGAAAAGCCTTTTGCCTGATTGCCTTCATGCCCAGCTGGTGAGTTCATCTACCTTGTTACTGCCACTGCAGCTGCCTTCCTTTACTTGTATCAGAAACCAGCTTCATTGTGCTTTCAACATGAATTGAAGACCAATGGCTCTCTGGGCATCCTCCAGTCCTTCAGTGCCAGGTTGAGACTTATGAGGCATTGAGCCTAGGGACTGAGCAACTACTAGATTCCAAGACTCTCTCTAATGTGGAGACAGCCATTGTGAGCCACCAGCCCATACTTTGTAAGCCAATGAACCTCATTTGTAATTACATTCATTATTACACAGTTTAGTTCCTTTAGTGAACACTGAGTGATATACTAGTATGTTGGCAATGACGTTTTCATGGACATATTTTGGAGCTCACATTTAGCTAATAAACACTTCCATGGCTACTGTGTTCTCAGACTTCACCCTGGAGAGTGGCAGAAGGGCACAGACAGAAGCTGGTTTAGTGAACAGACTCAGCTATTCTAATGAGAGTAGACGATGTTCCCAGTATGCATCGTGCTTAGTCTCTTCCCACTGTCCCCCAAGCAAGGGTGGGCAGCAGAGACTATGCCGTCCTGGCAGACTGCCATCATGCTCATAGGTGTGGCCTTGATAGGACAGGTTTCCTTCCTTCCATACAGGAAGAAGTGTATGGAAAGGAAGGGAGGTCCAAAAATATCTTTTATCATTTCTACCGGCCAACAAAGCTTTAGAAGCTTTGAGTGTTTATATTTAATATAGCAAATCACTATTTTTTCATATTCTAATTAAAAATTGTAATGCTTAACACAACTTTAAAAATGTAGGCCCCCATTGATTCTGGTTTTGTTGCTCACATTTCGGCAATGGAGCTTCTTCTGTTTCCCCCTGCTCCTCCCTTGTTTACTTCACTGTTTCAATGCTCAACTAGTTGAAAATTACTGACCTAACCTCATGCTGCTTACTTGAGCTACTAGCTGATGTTGCACAGCATAGCTTTTTGTTATTAATAAACATGCTTCTGCTTAAATGGAATTAGTTATTTTTGAAAACAGCTTAATCCCTTTTATAGGTTTAATCGAGAGACCCTTCACAACAAGTATCTCTAATTATGAACATGTTTGTAAAAATGGTCTTTATAAACCTTCAAGTTGCGTTCATTAAAGTAGGCCTTAATTTATTATGTCTGGCATAATTATAAGAAAGGGAAATATTGGCAGATGTTGAAGTATCAGACAATGTAAAGTCTCAGAGAAGACAGCATCCACAAGCTGAGAGTAGCTTGAGACTCTCAAAAGCTGAGAGTGAGGCATGGAGCACAATTCCTATCACAGTTGACTGTAGGAGCCAACTCTCTTTCTGCAAATGTGATTTGGCGAATTTAGGCTCCACTGCTGGAAGACAGTATATTTCTCTATATTGAGCTCAATTTGTGGTACAGTGATATGGCAGGCATATATACACAGTGAATGATTTTCCTCAGTCAAGTGTTTATGAGGCAAACAGTCTACTTAGCATGCCTAACTCACCCCAGCTCACCTCTGTCATGAGTGAATATCCCTTGCTAAGCATCTCACAATGATCTAATACTAGAAATTTCTACCTTCCTCGGGTTAAAACTTCATTTCTAATTGCACCCATGCACAAGCATGAGTAACAGTGAGCGGTAACACCCTACCTTTTCTTTTTTAAGCGGAAGACTCTGCTATTGTGTATAGCTTTTCAGTCCTGGGATGCAAAGCTTCGAGAATAGACTAAATGAACAGAGGGAGATTCCAGCCCTGATACTGTTTCTTTTCTCTTCCTCTATTAAATAAATTCCCAGTATTTCTTCCCTGAAGCCATAAAGAGAAAGCTGTGTCTTCAGAGAGAGAGAGGAAAAAAAATGTAGAACAGGTAATTATCCTGTTAATTTTAAGGGTATAATTTTAAGCCCCAAGGTGAATGCTTTTTATTGGAATTATCCAGTTTGACTGTACAGTGAAAGCCAAAGACAACATGAGTGAAACAGACTTTTGTTTGGTTCCTAATCTGTGGCTTCTTTCTTTTCCAAAAGTGGCTTGAGCTTTGAGGATGAACTCTCGGCTTGCCAGGCATCCCGCAAGAGTACAGGGACATCACTGTGCTGTTCTTTAGCAGGCAAGCAATGGCATTGTGTAAGCCATACCAAGGGGAACACAGTGTGATTAAAAACATTTGTGGCTCATCGTTAAATATAGAAATCGTTATAATTGGATTAATTTAGGAAATACACTGTAATGCGTGAGTTTTCCCTTGAGAACTAGATGTACATGAGGAGCTAAATTTTAAAACACTACAGAGTCGACATTTCCTCATAAAAAATGTGGATTCATAATTCAGACTCCCTTAACCCCCAGCTCTGCTGAAGCCAGTGTGTAACATATACACACTGGTGCTGGGTGAGAGTTGTACTACAGTCACACCTATCTTGTCTTAAAATTCTGAATGTGAGTATCTACAGACAAGCAGAGTGCTTCTCTATGAACGTGTGGTCCTATCCGGGTGCTGTGTGCATGCCTTGAATCCAGCACAGTGGTCACAGATATGGGTAGACCGGGAGTTCAAGGCTATCCTTGGTTAGATAGAATGTTTGAGAGTGGCCTATGTAACGTAAGAACTTCTCTAACAAAAATAAAGAAATGAATAAGTGAAAATGTAGCTAACAACGTAGGAAAAGTTAGATCCTTCCTCTTTCTTGGGGCCAGAGAAATGACTCAGCAATTAAGAGGGTGAACTGTCCTTGCAGAGGATAGAAATTCAGTTTTTAGCACTAGCGTCAAACTGCTCCCAAGGGTGATCCAGTTTTAGGTGATCTATGGCAACTTTAAGGCTTCTCCTGCCACTTGCCCTCACTTGCTCCTTTGTGCTCTGTCTCTCTGTCTGTCTGTTTTTCTCCTGACACACATACTTAAAAAATAATAAGACAAGTCTTTAAAAGGAAAGAGAAACTGGCACTGGAAGCAGTTTTATTAATCTGACTTAGGGAATGTGAAAGTGGCTGGTTCAGATGGAGGAATACAAGCAGGAAAATACTCATAGAATAAAATGTTTTCAACATATCTTCTGTTAGGTAACATTCCCCATGGCATGTCTATCAGTAATATTGCCAGAGGCTGTAACTGGAAAGATGTATTAATTATTATCAGTCACCTGCAGCTCTTCATACAAAGATACCATAGGTGTTGCCAGCTATGCAGGAAGCTGTAGAGGTCTTTAAATTGTTTTTATTTTAATTTTTACATATACATTTATATTATTCTGCATATATACAGTAAACTACCTATAGCAAGAAGAACCATGACAGAGTCAGGAATTATATAAATGTTACATTCTTAGTGTTTTGGCTATTTGTATTTGACAGCCTTGAAGAAAACATCTTTCCTATCTCGGTGCATCTAAAATTCTGAATGTAAATCAATCCCCATTACATCTTGTCAGTATCAACTTAAAACATCTATCTAGACCTAAAAACATCTTAACACTTAAACAACTAAGCTCCACTGTAAAACTAAGCTACCTGGTCTTCAACCTGGAGGTTAAGACGCGCGCGCTGGATCAGGTTTCCTTTCTAATGCCAATTCCTGGCTAGGCCAGAAAATGTCCAGCACACCTGCGTCTTTCCCTTCGCTCGGTCCAGTCTCTTTCTGGGAAGAGAGCCATGGAGGGCACACTGGTGCGGGAAAAGCGCAGTGGCCTGGGCCCAGTGGACTGCTGGAAGCACTGGTTCTGCAACTCCCGTGGCCTGGGGTGTTAGGCTACCTCCTACCCACCTCCGATTCTGCATGCCCGTGCAGAGCAAGGGCTGATGAGTTGGGGCAGCTCCCGGCCATCCCCTCGTTCTCGCCATCTCCGCCCATGTGCGCTGCAGCTTTGTAGAGACAGGTAGTGAGTTGTTACAGGAAAGGAACAGATCCGCCACAAGTGGGAAAAGGCCCCTTAATATTCAGCTGTTGTTTTTAAATTGTAACTGGTAGAAGGGGGCGGGGGGGGGGGGGATGTGCAGCACGAACCTCCTTGTTTTCAGCTGCTTTCTCTCCCAGGGATGTGGCATAGTTCTCAGAATTATAATGAGCTTCCTCATGTCGCTGTCTTAGGTCAGAGTATACTTAATAAAAAAAGTAGGAGTCAGATCATTTCGGAGCAGCCCCAGCAGCGTGTGTCTTCAGCTGTGACATCGCCCTAGCTGGCAGGAGCCGATTCCAGCGAGGTACTGCAGGAGGATGAGTGTCATTGCCAGGAGGAGAATCCCTGCAGCCATGGGTGGGTGCCGCTGGGAAAAGCCTGCTGTTCTTCTTTGCCAGATTCTTTTCATTTACATGTGGGTTTGGATTTCTCTGGGACTCATTTGTGTCATTATCTTCTGATGTTCTGACAATTTCAACCATTGACGATTGAGATAAGGAGATGTGGAGTGTTCTTTTTCATCCCGTGAAACGCCATCGTGGGGAGAAGCTTGACACCTGAGAAGCAACTCACAGTGACTAGGTCCTAAAGTCAAGGATATGCTCCTGGACAGAAAATTCAGCTTCTCCAAGAATTACTTGTGTTTGGGTTGTGGAAACTATTATTTTAATGCCTGGAGCTTAGTTGATTGAGTGTCTGGCATGCCAGAGGCCCTAGGTCTATCTCCAGCACCTCAGAAATGGGGCCCAATGACACAGACCGGCAGTCCTAGCACTTGGGAGACAGAGGCCGGAGAATCAGAAGTTCAAGGTCTTGTTCAGTTACAGAGAAATGTTTAGGCCAGGCAGAGCTTCATGCTACTCGTTTTTTTTTTGTTTTTTTTTTTTAAATTTCAATAATCTATTTTTATTGTTCTTTCTTTTAGATTTCTCAGAAAAAAGCACAACAGACAAAGTAAAAGCACCAGGCCTTCTTCCACTTTCGTGGTTTATTTATTTATTTATATTTTGATTGCTGAAATGACATGAAATCAAATCTGTTTGAAAGATGATGGCCTTGCTCTGGTTTGTATGGGCTTGACTCTAAAACTGACCGAATAATGATTTGCTCATTTTGGATAACCATATGGTAAATAAAATTACTATTTTAGGTACCCAATGTCTAATGTTCTAGGATCTTGTGATGTAAAACAAAAAACAAAAAACTGTACTTAAAAGTACATTTATTCTGATAGTGTTCTTCTTTCATTTAAGTCTGTGTACAGATGCTTGATTTTGACGTCACTCAGAAAGTCAGTCATATACCCCTGGGAACTGACCACAGAGGAGCGATTCTTCACGGGTGTCTCGCCTGTGTTATCAGACACCTGTCCCCACACTAGAGCCTAGTGGCTAGTCACAACTCTAATGATTTTCCTCCTTGGGCCAGTGGCATGAAAATGTTCTTCCTCCTTGCCCAACCAAGGCCAAATATGTTATTAAAATTTATCATTCCCATCAAAGAAAGGAGAGTTTAAAATTTGTCCGTGTATTCAGTAGAAGAAGACTTCACTTTTGGAGGTATTAATTTTACAGGCAAGGTTTGTCCAATGTCATTAAAATTTTTAATCCAGGCTGGGGATGCAGCTCAGTAGTGGAGCACTTCCTTAGCATGACAGTGTCTTGAGTTCAGTCTGCAACACTGACAAAAAAGTGAATTAATTCGTGACAATCTTTCAATCTTTCACACCTAGCAAAGGAATTTAAAAGTAATTTTGTTCTTCAGAACTTCAGAACACTGGATAGTATAAGTTACTTAAATCTTGACTATAAAACTCAAGGAATTGAAACATTAAGTTGTTTAAGCCATTTTTTAAAAATCTCATTTCCCCAAATGAATACCTCTTTTTTCTCGTAATACCATTGCTTTCAGCGGACTAATTCCTGCCTTCTGAGTACATGACATACTGTCCGGTAAGTCTGCACCAGTCACCGGGGTCCCGACATCAACATCTCTAACAATGTCACAGCCATTCACTCTTTAAATCACATTATGTAATTATCATTGCCAAATATGGCTCTCAAAAACCATGTGTTTAATATCTGGCTTAATTATAGCACCGCCTATTCAAACTACACCATGACTATTCCCAGGAACCCAAAGGGAACACAGGACTCTGGTGAGCAAAAGTACTGGTCTGCTCATTTTGGTTAAGTTAATGTCTCTCTTTTTTTCCTTTTGTTATTCATGAAATGGTAGATAACAGCAATAGCAGTGTGTAAGTTGTTAATAAAATGTTGATTCATCACTGAGACCCTCCTGTTTGTTGGATATATTTTCACTTTTCTGATGTCATTTAATATGTTGCAAACAACCACTGACACTTTCTCCTAAGTGGGCGATTCTTCATTTTTGATGTCAATGTTTTTGAGTTGTAACATGGCAAACACAACTGGTCATGGCATGTACAGGAAGGCAAGTGGATTAAAAGGAATACAGAGAACTGAGGGATGGACATCAACATGTCAGATACTTATTTCTGCTTCCTATATGCAGATTCTAAATTCTAATTTCTTCAATTAGTATTTCTCATGTCCTGGACAGGGGAAGTGAGTAGTTCCGAGATTGCTGACCTAAAAGTACCCAGCTACTGTGTGTGCAATGTGGCAAAGTACTGGGGCAGTAAAAGTATCTTGGGATTAGATTCAAACTCTTAATATTTACTCTGTTGTGGAGGGGGGGCGGTGTCAGGGTAGAGAGGTCATAGAAAGATTTCATCTCTTGGAGCTTTGCTTTCTACATACATAGACTAAATAATCGTACTTCAAGGTGCTGTTGGAATTCAATCAGATCTCATATATTAGGTTATTCACCACCATATTTGACAATAATTACTGGGATTAGCTACGTTTGAGTCCTAGATGGGTGTCTTGGTGAGTGGCCTTTGTAGGTCTGCACTGGTGGGAGGTGAGCCCTTGGGTGATGAGTTTGGGCAAATGCTTTGCAAGGCTCTGCAACCACCCAGCCCTTGTGTGATCCCGTCTGGACTCATGGACCCGCTTTGGATAGACATCCACATTGGGAGCAGCATCTTTGTGCATTCCAGTGTTAGGATCCTCTGATGCTCAGACCACCACTGTCAGTCCAAACAGACCCACCCAGAGGATGAGGAGGAAACACTTTGTCCTGCCCAACAGATTAAAATTCATTTAACATAATTCAACAAGTTTTACCAAATCCATGATAGTTTTGATTAAGAAAAGACATCCGTGTTTCTGAAAATGTGCTTCTTAAACACCAGAACATAGAGCAGCAGTAGCTAGCAGTCTTCTAGGCTGGTTCCAAACACGTTTTGCTATGCAGATTCCCAGTTTCTAATCACCAGCCTAATGAGATGATTGGCAGTTGCAGGGGTGAGTAGGCCTAGAAAATGAGTTCTGACAAATATTTTCTCATGCCTTCTTGGCCGAGCCAAAACAACTCACATCCTTTCTGAGGCAGCTATTTTAATGCTGTATAAATATAACTCTGTTTTTAAAGGTAGGATGTTGTAATGTCTTATTAAACATAACTAAATGTAGTCTTTTATTGTGTCAGAGCTTATCAAAACTGGTGTTAATCCATTTTTAAAAAACGGACATACTGATTATAGCTAAAATTTTTACCACTGTAATGAACTGTTCAGCTTATACTTATTTGGACTGTTAGCTGTTACATTTCTATTAAATTGTATTGTTCATTATCATTTCAATGAAGCATCTAATAAATTTAACATGTTATTTACATATATCCAATCATATAAATGTGATAATTATATATATGCAGATAATATATACATATATTTATTATGTATGACTTTTATGACTCAAACTTAACTAATCCTAGTTATTATTGTCAAATGCAGTTCTGAATAACATATGATATCTGACTGAATTCCAACAGCACCCTGAAGTATTATTATTTAATCTATGTATGTAGAAAGTGAAGCTCCAAGAGACGAAATCCTTGTATGACTATATATATATATATGACTAGTCACTGTGGAGGAAATGAATGATGAGTGGACAGTGGGGTATGACTTTCACACGAACTCTGGTGCCCCACATTTACCACGTCCCCTGGATGGGAAGGCCTGGTGGCACTCAGAGGAAGGATAGCAGGCTACCAAGAAGAGACTTGATACCCTATGAGCATATACAGGGGGAAGAGGACCCCCTCAGTCACAGTCACAGGGGAGGGGAGTAAGGGGAAAATGGGAGGGAGGGAGGAATGGGAGGATAGAAGGGATGGGATAACCATTGAGATGTAATATTAATAAATTAATAAAATGTATTTTAAAAATCTGAGCCTTTAGTTTTCCAATGCTTTTTTTTTTCCCTCCAGCTATGGTGTTCTTTTCAGCCTACTGGAAGTCTGGGCTGAGCCTGGTTTGGCCCTCAAAATTCTATAATTCCATCTTCACTGCTGTCCAAGTCTGTTTATTTTGAGTGGCCAATGACCTGACATGCTGGTTTTAGTCTGGAGCACAAGTGCATAATTATTTTTTTTTAGGATTATAAAATAACCCATTAAAATGATTTATTTTAGATTAACACGTACCATATAGAATATGTTCATGTACATATCCACACAGCAATACTATGTATAATACCATACTTTAACATTTTAGTTATTATTTTCCAGAAAATGGGGCATCAAAAAACCCTCCACTGTCCACCTCCCTCAAGCTGGGTATTCAGACTTGCATGGTGTCCTTTTTACATACGTGGTAAGGAGTTGTTTGAGGGAAAGTATGTGCAAGCAGTTAATTCTGTGCCACTTAAAATGTATGCTCGGCCATTTTCTGAGAAGTGGTACTGTGCAATGCTTACCCACGAAGCATGGATGCATGAACAAGTGAGAGCATCCATAGCACATTTTTCCAGTTGAGGTCAAGAAATAGCAGTTCTGATGCATAATGAGCGCAGGGCTTTATTGCTCTCTTCTTCCTGACTGAGGATGTGATGTGACCAGCCTCTTCCAAGCTCATTGAGTTCCCCACTGTAATGGACTCTACAACAAACTGCGAGCCAAAGTAAAAACCTTTCTGCTTGAGATTGCTTTTACTATAGCAAAAAGAAGAATAACTAAACTACACCCACATTTTGAGAGCTTCTTACAACCCAGACTCTTTCATCTACTTAGTTGCCCACTTCCTCTTCTGGAATGTTTAACAGGCACCTCAAGTAAGCTCAGCTAGACTAGAGTCCCCTGCTGTCTCAGTTAAAAGCCTTTTACTGATTGCCTAACAGGGTTACCCACAAGGGCCTTAATTCTAGTTAGTTTAAAAGAACATTATTGTTATTCCTGTGTAGCCCTACTTTGGCTTGTAATTAATATTTTTAGTATTAGAAAATGCTATGAGTTTAACTTCTAAAACTCAGCTTGCATTTAGCCTCAGGCATCTCTGCTCTGGCCTTGACTGCTGTGTGGGTCTCATCCCTGGTCTCCGCTTCTGTTTGTGTGCGGCTGTATTCTACCGTGAGCATTGAAGTCATCTTACCATTCCAGAAGTACGAAGATGAGTTCTATCGCAACACTCTTCTGCTCAAATCCCTTCAATGGCTGCTACTCAGAATAAACTGTCCAAATGGCTGCAGAGTCTGGCAAGGAAGCAGCAACTCTCTCGGCCTAAGCACATTCAATCTTGTTTTCTTTACTCAATCACTTTCTTTTCCTTGAATTCTGTGAGGTTTTTTCCTCCCTTCATAGTCTTGCCTTTTGCCTAGAAATTTTCCTCCAGTTTTTCACAATGCTACATCCCAAACTTCATTCCATTTTCTGTTGATGTTTACCTTATTTGATGGGCCCTCCTCCAGTCTTCCGTATTCAGTACAGGTACTTAAATTTGATTCTTAACACTTATTGTGATTGAACATACATTATTTTATTTATTTTATCACTTTTCTATCTCACTGGGCTACAACTTCTGTGAGGAGAACAAGGTTTACCTATTTTTCTTGCTTTCATAATTGCTGTTAAAAAAAAATAGTAGAGACATAGTACACTTCCAGAACCACATGGTGAATACTAAAGAATAAGTGTGTAAGTGTATACTACCAATACACAGCATTATGTTTATGGGTCTACAGACCAGGAGAGAAGCACACAGTTAGCGTACAACATGCCAATCTTTGTTACCCAGCCAGGCACATGTGTGGTGCCCCTGAAACATCACATGATATTTTATCATAAACACTGGCATTGTCCACAGAGCAACTTCTGTTTTTTAGTAGCCTGTTTTTCATGGTTTAGTAACATTTAATTCAACCTTTTGTTCATGTGTTTTTTCATGATTATATAAGAGTGTTCCATGTGAGTAATTTTCACTGTAAACACAATAACCACACAGTCTAATAGTTGAAATAAAAAAAATCTATTACTTAATTTAAACCGAGGGTGTTGTAGGCACCCACATTCTTAAGTATTTGAGTTAATTAAAATGATCATCTGTAACAGCAACTCTGATTAAAGCAGAAGTTGCCTTTCAGCATAGAAGTTTAATCGAGAAACAATTCTAATTTCCTTATTGGCCTGTTACCATTTAAATAATTATGACTTCTTAACCTTGATCTAGAGCCCAGATCTTTTACTGAATTCATAACTCAACTCCTACTACAGATCTATCTACTAGATAGTTCTTTCTGGTTGTTACTTGCCATCTTCAGATGCATGATCTGGTGCTACATGCTTCCAGATCCCTAAATGTTTGGCTTCAGTAAACAGTGTCACCACATACTCAGTGGGTCTAAGCAGAAGTTGGATATTATAAGGAAACCATCCCTAGTGTTTTGTGCTAAAGATGTTGAGTGTACACAGTTGACTAAAAATAAAGATTATATCCTTGAGTTAGTGATAGCTAAGAAGGGGATTAAGGCAAAATCATAATTCCATTTTATTGTGGTTAGTGGTAAAAGTGATACGATATATGAGGGAAAGTGTTCTAAGATTTGCTTGGAGATTTATTGCACAACCCTCTGTACTGAATATTGAAGGATGAGTCTTGAAGTTTTAAAGCAGGAAAAATATATCAAGCAGAGAAAGCAATCAAAGCAATAGCACAGATGAATCACAAAGCTTAGAGATTGAAGTGTGGTTTGAGCCATTTATATAACAATATTGTAAAACACAATCAATATCAGGCAGTAGGGGTAAACTTATGAAGTTGGTGGTAGATATGGAGCAGTACATAATGAGCCTCTGCACCATGCTAGGAAGCTGTGGGTAATAATGAACTATGGCGAAACTATAAGTGGAAGCATACATGGCCAGACTTGATTTAAGACCCATCACATTAGTGGATTTTTGTGGGGAGGATGTAGCAGGAAGTAGGAAAGACTCGTGAGCTGAATTAGAGAGGTACTGCTTTCATCCAGATAAAAAGGGGACACCAACTTAGAGGATGAGAAGAACAAGAAGCAGGGGATAGATACAGAAAACACCAAGATGCAAATTTACTTTTTGCTTTAAAAGATTTATTTACTTTTATTTTATGCATAGGATGTTTTGCCAGCAAGCATAAAATACCTGGGAAGTAAAAAAATAAAAAAAAAGATGTCAGATCCTTTGAACTAGAGTACAGACTGTTGTCAACCACAATGTGTCTGAAAGAAATCAAACCTGAGTCCTTTGCATGAAAGGAGGGGGGTGTTGGGTTTGGGGTGGTGGTGCACACCTTTAATACCAGCACTTGGGAGACAGAGGCAGAGGCAGGGGCAGAGGCAGGAGGATCTCTGAGTTGGAGACCATCCTGGTCTACACAGTAAGTTCCAGGACAGCCAAGGATATACAGAGAAACCCCGTCTTGAAAATCCACCTCCCTCCAAAATAAAGAACAGCTAGTGAGTGTTCTTCCATTGCCAAGGGGAAATTTTCTAAGTGCCAGGTGATTAAGTTAACACTGATCAGGAAAGAGCCAAGCTCATAGATGCAACAGGCAAGTAAAGAGGACAACCTGAAACTTCAAAACAAAGTGAAAACTTCACAATGAAAATCACCAAGATAGAAGAGTTCTTTAAAGGCACAAGAGTGGTCTGGCCAAAGGGAAACAAGGAGAAAGCGAGGTATAGTGGCATGTGCCTTTAATCCCAGCTCTCAGCAGACAGGAGTAGGCAGATCTCCAAGAGTTCAAAGCCAGCCTGACCTACTTAGCAAGTCCTGGGATAGCCAGAGCTACATAGTGAGACTCAGTCTCACGAAAGGGAGGGAGGGAGGAAGGGAGGGAAGGAAGGAATGGGGACTAACTGTCAAAAACAGAACCTTGTGAAAAATCTGAATTCAAAGGACACAAGAAAAGCCTTATCAAGTTGGTAAGGAAAGCCAGGAAAGCCAATCAAACATCTAATTACTCCTTTAGAAGCCGGGAAACCTGAATCCCATGAGCAGGTTCTTTAAATATATATGCTGAACTGTGTTGCGCCAGAGCTCAGGATTTGTGGGTGACTCTGGCTAGAGTGATTTTGGCTGTGAGGATAGCAATAGACAAGGCGTGGTTACAGGCTGCCGACATGAAGCAGCATAGATAACTAAGGCAAACCGCCTATCTATGAGCCTGATTAGCAAGAAAATACCGAAACTTGAGCTTTGGATGAGAGACTTGCATTTCTGAGCTTCTCAGAAGAAAACACGAAGGACTGAGCTCCTAACGTTTCATGAGGTTAAGCAGTGTTTCCAAGGATACAGATTGTGTTACACTCAGAGTCATCATTTCTTATTCTGAAACTGGCTTCTGCTTTTTAAAAACTACACAGGATCTACCATCGATGACAAGTGATGAAAGGATCCACACTACTGTCTTCCTCAGTAACAGTTCATCTTTTGCTAATATCACGTCTCATGGTAGCTATACAGTTGGACCTTGTTTTAAAAGAGGCTCAATTTATCAGCAGGCTATATGGAAAGTAAAGGAAGAAGAGCTACCAAGCCCATCTTGATGGCTGGTAGCCTGGTTGACTGATTTAACTATATCATGGTCCAAAAAGGGCAGCTGTAGAAAAGGATGTGTTCATTGGGAAGGGAAGGACAAGTGAGTGAGGCAGTGTCATGTGACTCCCTGGGAAATATGAACAAATTTCTATTCAAGCCAAGTGCGGCGTTGACTACAGAGCAGAGAAACCATTACACCCAAGATTGGCTTGGTGAACCAGTGAGCTTACCTTATTGAGGTTTCTTACAAGAACATGGGTGAGTGGTTATAGAGGCATAGGTGACTCAAAGACAGCTGCATCATTGAAAAGACCACCCAAAAATAGGTGGTGACTCAGAAGATATATGTCCTGGGATCTTCTACACAGTTTGAAGACAGCTTCACCAGAGAATGCTGTCCCCAGCAATTGTTTTAGTGAACTTGTATCTAGGAGAGGGATTCTCTGGGTCTTTTAACTTTTATGAATTTCCTGAGCCTTATAACTTCCTTAGCTTCTGGAGTGTTATGAGCCTCTCAGCGTCCATCCAACAGGAATGTTTCAAATCAGAAGTAGTTCTACCACAGGTAGAGATGATAGCGACGTATGGGTCACCTTGGCATCTGTGAATCTTGAGGAAGCATAGGAAATCTATAATATTTGATCAATTTCCCCGTATTGAAAGGAAATTCTATATTCACTTGTATGCTAACTATGAAGGAAAAGCAATTTTATCAGAAACTATTTAATTTAGGAACAGTGCAGCCAGCCAGCTCTTAGTACTGTTCCTTAGTTTTCATTTTGAGCAGTAAATTGTCCTAAAGAGACTGCATGTGAAGAATGTATCCTGTTTATTATGTGTGCATAGTGGTGCTTGTTTGCCAGCAATGCAGGCCCAGTTGAAAACACCAAGAAATGCTTTCTGATGCTTTGTTATTTAGCAGTGGTGGTGGCATGTGTGGGTTGTTCTAGAGAAAGAATATTTACATTGTAATCTTTGTTTGTTAGAGTCCACAGATGACAGCTTTTGACGTAAGGTTAGTTTAGACAATAATTGGAAGTTGCAGAAAATATTTAAAGAAGAGTAGAAAATACTGAATCTGTGTAGTCTGCATTCATGATTCTACTCCCTGTCTGCACATTTTGTATGAGGTTTTTTTTTTCTGACATTCATCCCTGAAAGTTGCCTTGAGAGCTGCCACTTTTCTTTAGAAAGTGTACGTATTACTTACAGAGTAATTAGCTTTCCTTTTGTACACAGGGAATTAACACAGGGAGTTTATGTGAATTTCTTTCAAATCTTGAGACTTTTAAAATATATATATTCATTTGAACCTTTCCACTTAAAAGGCTGAGTGAGCTGAACAAGATACAAGAAGACACACTAGCATTAGATGACAAAGGGCATCTGTGTCTTGGACTGTATGTCAACAATTAAATCAACAAGTGCTACAGAAATCACAAAATAAAACAACCAAAAGTGCAACATTAAGATTAAGACAGCTGAAAAAAATCTATTGCTCATAAGTAATTTTAATTATGGGAATGGCTTTTGACTATATGGTTTATAATTTTATAAACAAGTTGAATAAATCCCAACATTTCCTTTATGTTGGCAGAGTGTTTATATGCCCTGATGGCAACATCTGTGCTCATGGCTTTTATTTTTCCATTCTGAAGGACTAAGGTCAGAACAGGGGCAGGAATAGTTTAGGAATCAAAAGCTTACATTTTACAAACTCTGGCAACACACTTGCTCCACCAGTATTCTTTCTCAAAGGCTGCTGTAGACTGCCAGTAAAGGGGGGGTCAGTATAATTACTGTAGGTTTATTTTTCTTGCATGTTGCATGAGACAGAAAGATAACAATAGTCTCCTTTCTCTATACCTATGCACCATGTTAATGAGAGTTACTAAGGCATTGTGTTTGATGGAGGAATTTGCATTTTAATCTGAAATACCTGTTTAAATTTTATTTCCAAAAATGGACTCTAATGAGTTAACCATTTCTCTGGTTAATGTTCCTATCCTATCTTTGCATGGATTTATGTGCTGTGCCACTTTCTGATACACTCCACATATAGTACATGTGTTTCTGAAAGAGCCTCAATGTATTCTATTTCCCAGCTAGCTTTAGCTTTGGCAATGGCCCAGGGAGGCTGAGAAACTGCTCTCATGTTAGACATGGACTGTTGATAATTACCATTGTGTGTCACAAGGTGAGAGAAGAAGAAATCCATGAAACTGTGAAGATATAGAAAGTGAAAATGCTAGCCATACTGTCATTGTATTGGATTCATCAGCCTTTACAAATAAAGGGCAAATTCAATTAGGCTAAGTAGATGGTTATTTAAAAATACTCCATAAAGTATTTCTTCATCATATAGTAAATAAGGCTTATGTTTAACCGCAGCTTAGCGTGTTCCAGTGTTAGTATCAGGGCAGTTTGTTTTCGTAGCTTGATCTAAACAACACTTTATGTTGACACTTCTATTGCGTATTTAATGAACTCACATCAAATATGCATGGCAAATAAATACTATGTTCCTGGTAAACCTTTATTCTTTCTGGTCTCTTGATCTGCTCAAGTGAAGTAATACACTTTTCACAATATATTTCTTCTCTCATAAAAATGCATATCCCGGGCATTGTATCTATATCTTATTTCAATGTTTTTTTTTTTTTTTTTTTGCAAGGCAGAAAAGAGAAATCTCCATCATCCTAAATGCAGACGTGCAGCTATTTAAAATGCAGTTCTGAACCCTACCTCAGTTTGCCTGTGAACAGCCAGCCAGTCTGTTGAGAAGTGCTCCTCTGACAGAAAGGATTAAGCTCTGAAAAGTCTTTAATCTGCTGCCCATACAAAAGAGCATCAAGGCAACACAGGATGCCCCCAATAAGAATGAAGGATGGCGATGGTATGCTTAGCTATAGAGGCCTGTCTTGAATCTGGAGCTGCCACTTGGGTGTGCACCTCGTGTAGAGGTGAGTTATGCTAATTAACCCCCCCTCCAAGGAAAGGGTGGAGACTGTCACAAATCATACTCAGGTGTACCAGAATTACCAGAAGTATCTTCATTGTCCATGAGGTTGATATAAAATAGTCTGTGAGTGACTTGGATTTCTGAGGCAGGAAAAAGTACAAATGGCAGGTCCCCAATTTGCTTACCTAACCTATGATTTCAAAGGGGAAACAGTGAAGAGAAAGATGATCTTATCCACAGTCCATGCACCCCCTCCCGAATTCTTGCAAAGCCACTTTTAGATTGCAAATGTCACTTTTCTTGAGCGGGCAGAGTAAGGCAATTTGCTTTCTAAATTTTCATATTCAGCATGGGGTTCAGCCAAACAGAGAATAAAATAGTGCTTTCTTCCTTCTGCAGCAGATCTCTATGAAGACAGACACTGCTAGGTGGTGTTTGTCTTACCCACACCCAGAGTGTGAGATCTCTATGAATTTTTCTGGTAATTAAATTTTGTAAAGAATATGAATCCTTTTATTTATACTGGGTAACTCTGAGACCAGAAATAACAAATGTTTGATTCTCGAACTCAATAGACTTTGAAATAAGTGCTTATTTTTGTTCATCTCCAGCTTTGGGTATTTTTTTTGAAAAGCAGCTTTAAAGCTAGCCTTCCTTGTAACTCGCTATGGGATGTCTTTATATACCACTGACAGTAATACAACTCATTTTGGGTGATTAACTTAACCCCCAGTATCGCAAGTGCCTTGCCATATTAGCATATCTTTCAAGGAATAGCTGCAGCGTGAGAAAATTGCCTGTAGGATTATTTGCAACTAGGAACCTGTGAAATGTAAAATAAAATTGAAGACTATAAAGTAAAACATCAAAGCTGCCTAAAATATTAATAGCCAGCACTCTAAGAAGGAATTTAGAAGATTGTATGAGGTAGTGAAAATTACTAATTTAAAAAGTTTATTTTATTTTATTTTTTAAAAGGCAGGAGTTAGAACAAACAAGACACAATAGAAATTCTTTTTTTCCCCATATCATAAAAGGATTTCAAGGCGATATTGCAGCCCTGTCAGTGGATGGTCTAAGGTTCAATATTTGCCAATCTTGAACTTAAAAAATATGAAAACAAAGCTGGCATTTTCTGCATCTCAAAACTTAGAGGGAAATAGAAAGTATCCCCTTGTAAATTACGTGAGGGATCCAGAGGGCATTTTCAGCTACCACTGGACTCTCTTTAGACTGTTTTCTCTAACTTACACTGGAGTGCTTGCCTGACTTTTGATGGGCTGTTTCTCTAGTCATTCCTTCATCTGTTTTGGTTTCGTTTGCCCCAATGTACATACTGCCGAGCACACAGTCAGCTTAGGGGGCATAGCACCCTCCTTTTGGATGCATGCCGGCTGCACTCAGAACTTGCAGTTGGCAACTGCTTGAACATGAGCTGTTTGCCTTTCTCTCACTTTCCTTGTATGTAAACTGAGTCCTCTCTATCTAACATGTATCAAATTTCCAAGAGAACACATTCACAAAGCCGTCATCATTGTCCTGGTAAAACAGCAAAAACTGAAAATGGGTAGGTTTTAAAAGGTGATTTATTTTCGGGGATAATTTCAGAGAACACAGGTGAGGTCCCACAAGATGATGTGGGGCACTTTGTGAGTGTGTAGGTATGACAGACACAGGGTATATTAAGACATCTTTCACTTGGGAAGAAGTTATACACATAGATCAGTCATGGGCCTAATTGTAGGAGAGTGTCTAGAGAAGGGAAAAAATGGTAATATTTCTGGTGTCTAGGAGTTAGGGCCCATCTCCATAATTATGCTTGTACTTCAATATACCATATTTTATTTAAGTGATGTCTACCTTCTCAATGAACAAAGTTGAGCATTTCAGTAAATAGAAAATATTTGTTGTAGAAGAAACTATACTGAAGGTAGAATGTTGAAGCAAGTGGCATACATTTAAAATTTTTTAAATTATTTAATTAATTTATTCAGATTACATCTCAATTGTTCCCCCTCACTTGTATCCACCCATTCCTCCCTCCTTCCCATTTTCACATTATTCTTCTTCCCTAGGCCTATGACTGAGGGGGACCTCCTTCCCACTATATGGTCATAGGCTATCTATCAAGTCTCAACTTGGTAGCCTGCTGATCCTTTCTCTGAGTGCCACAGGGCCTCCCCACCACGGAGAAGTGGTCAAATGTGGGGCACCAGAGGCAAAAAAAAAAAAAAAAAAATCAATAAAATGCTGAAAAGAAGTAGAAAGGGAAGGAAGAAAAGGAGAGATAATTACCTACTTAAGAGGTGCTAAAGTTTGAGGAGAACCCCAGGTAGGCAGTAAATTTCGAACCCCTACCAAGACCTAGCCTACGAACATGATATTCTCCACCTTTGAGTAGAGAGTGAGATCTGACTCTCACACGAACTCTGGTGCCCCTTTTCTGACCACGTCCCCGGGATGGGGAGGCCTGGCAGCACTCAGAGGAAGAATAGCAAGTTACCAAGAAGAGACTCGATATTCTAAGAGCATATATAGGGGGAGGAGGTCTCCCTCAATCACAGACATAGGGGAGGGGAGAAGGGGGGAAGTGGGAGGGAGGGAAGAATGGGAGGAAACAGGGGAAGGGCTAACAATCGAGATGTAATATGAATAAATTAATAAATAAATAAATAAATAAAAGAGGTGCTAAAGTAATATTCATAGTTCAGAACAAGGATGAAGAAGAATAGAATGGCGGTGTGTTATTAACGCCAATCACATCATAAGTCAGGCTTTGTTGTCATCATTTTAGTTATGGTGTGTGTGTGTGTGTGTGTTCTTGAATTTAGAAAAAATATTTCTGTTTTATAAGTGAGGAGATACATATTAAAGTTTATGTTACTTGACAAGATGCACTTAGTACTTAGGAAATCAAGAGTTTAGGAAAATATGTAGAAAATGTTTGGTAAACCACAAAGCAAATCAGATCATGTTGAGGAACATTAGCAAAGTTCTTCAATAAGAAGTGGAAGAAGGGCTCAGTTGGTAAAACGATGGCTGTATCAGCATAGAGACTGGAGTCTGTTTCTCAGCATTCATATAAAAAAACTGAAGCATGCCATTATGATAAATGATGAATCTATATCCATCCTGTGATAAATCAGAAATAAAGCATTGTGACTGGGGTAATTGGGAAAGATCATTAATAAATACAAGATATTCATTTGTCAGAAGTCATATGACTGAAACAATAAAAATGCTCAAAGAAACATTAAGAAAGTTCTTTATGTACTAGCCACTAGTAAAATTCCAACTCTGATTAAAAATCTACTAGTCTAACAAGAAGTTTCTAACCTAAAAGTAAATATTTACCACTGGGGGTAAAAATGGGGGGGAGCTTGAATCAACCAGAAAAAGCAAAAGACAAAAACAATCAATCCATCTGGAACATCAAACAAACAGCTCCATCTCCTAAAAGCATGAAGAGGCTGAGAGATGAAGAGAGGCCCAAAGGTCCTAAAAAAAAAAAAAAAAAGAAAGAAAGAAAGAAAGAAAGAAAGAAAGAAAGAAAGAAAGAAAAAGACCTGAGCTGAGAGCCCACTGAGAGGAATATACAAACAGTTCTTAAGTAAAGGAAGATTTGCCCAATCTCATTCATGATAAAACAGTTGCAAGTCAAACTACACTGAGATGACACTTTTCAAATATCTGAGCTAGGAGTAAAGTCCCATGTAAACCCTATAAATGAGTCAGAAGGGCCAATTCCTCAAAGGGAAGAGAGAGAGAGAGAGAGAGAGAGAAATCTGCTATAATGTCATCAAAAAAGAATGCAGAGTCGCTAAGTGGTTAACAGTAGCAACAAATGACCAAGAGTTTTAGTGCTAAAACTAACATGTCAGTATTTCATTTTGACATGAATATTTCTGATGAAGAACTTAATTGTTCAGGAATTATTCTAAATATTTTATTAATTCTCTGAGAATTTCATATGACGCATTTTGATCATATTTGCAATCTCCCCCCAAGTCCACCCCATCTCCTAACCCATCCCCACTTTACTTCATTTCCTCCTGTTATTTGCTATTTAAAAATTAAGCAATCATTAGGTCCAATATAAGATTTTCATATACTCCTGGGTGTAAAGCCATCTAATGGAGCGTGGTACATCCACTAGGAATTATAGCCTTAAAGAAACTGACCTCTCCTTCCCTAGAAGCCATTGCTTGTCTCCAGCTCCTCAGTTCCTGCTGAGGTACTCACGAACCGGTTCCCACTCCATTCTAGAACGTTGACTGCTTCGATCCTGTCTTGGCAGCTATAGCTACTGTGAGTTCATGAATGCGATGGTCCTGTTATGTTTGGAATACACTGTTTTGCTCTGGTCTGCCATGACACTCTTTCTAACCACCTGTGATGGTTCTTAAACCCTGGGGGAAGGAGGGTGGTTATTCCAATTACCTATTCTCTTAATTTTGACCAGCTGTGAGTTTCTATATTAACTGCTTTCCAGTACACAAAGAAATTTCTCTGATGAGGTCAGAGAGCTGTGTGAAGCTATGGCTAGAGAGAAATGAGTTGAGAGGAGAGTTTAATATTAGGTCCACTTAGCTAAACAATACTAGTGTGTTCGCCCATGGAGCCTGTGAGCACCCCAAGCATGGGTTCTTTGCCAGACTTTCTAGACCAAGCATGTGCTTCCTCCTACAAAATGAGCCTTACAGACAATTAGAAAGCAGTTGGTTTCCTCCATAACATCCATTCCACTAATTCACCCATGAGTATATGTGTTTATAGAACTTATTATTGCACTTCATTTCGAGAATTAGTCTTAAGAATTAGTCCCCCAAATAGAGTAAAAAAGAACGAAATTGATTTTTGCATTTGGAGCAACCATTTGATAAAATATAACGAGTTATTTCTTTTTAATAAATTGAGTATTGGGCAATGAAAGACACTGACATTTAAGTTAGGAAGCATGAGTTGGGTTGTGGCATGCCTTAAATTGACGACCTAATGATTCTAGGCTGCAGGACCCCGAGGGCAGAACCCAGGCATTAATGAGAAGAATTCTGGAGCATGGGAGTTACTAAGAATCTAGATAAACCAACCTAGCTTGATTTCACATTATATACTGCTACAAAGGAAACAGGAGGAATAAACAAAAAGGAATTCAAATCCTCCCAGTAACTGTAGGGGGGCTCCCCTAGAATACCAAGCAAACCTCTGAGCTAGTGAGTCTGAGGAGACTTCTGGAAGCCAGGAGAGGAACTCAGTTACAGTACCAGAAGCAACAGAACCTAGAGCTTACACAGCATGAAGAATCCTACTGACGTCCCTGTCAGAATGGAGACTCATGGAATTTTCAGAGAATAAATACTCAGAAAAATACTTTCTCAATAGAAGTAGGGGAGTCGACATAAACTATGTTGTCAGTTGAATGAATGTGAAAAGCAAGATTCAAAAGGATCAACTTGTTTCCAAGCTGCTTAACAGAGTCCTAAACAAAGCTGAAGGATGTTAAAGGACTCTAAAACTGCCCCTTCCCCCATGAGAAATGATTTGTGATTTCTGATATGCCATTAACAATTACTAGCCATGAAAAGAAGAAAAATGGAACCTATAATTAGGAGAAAAATTAATCAATTGAACCTAACCCAGCTGTGAAACATGTTAAAATTGACAGAGTTGGACATTAAGATGGTCATTGTAAGCGTAGCCCGTAGATTTCAAAAGGAGATCCAAAATGTTACTCAAACTAGGAAAATATTTTTAAAAATCTTGTCAAGCTTTCCCTAAAGGTAGAAGTATTATGTCTGAGACAAAAAAAAATGTACTAGATGGGAATTCATGGAAGATTGAACACTGCAGAATAAAAAGATCGTTGAATGCAGCAGAAACTATTTAAAATGAAGAACAAAGAGGAAGAGATCAAAGGAAAACTACAATGAAGAATGGAAACAGTTAATCAGAGAGCTCTGAGATCACTCTGAGGTTCCAAATCTATACAACCAGAGTCCTCAAATGAGAGGAAACAGAGGTGAAAGGACAAAATATATTCAAGGAAAAATGGCAAAATTACTAGACTTGATAAAGGAAAAATACAAACCCACAAAAATCAAAGAAATTCAGTAATTTCCATAGAGAATGCCCTTTGCCAAAATGCTACCGAATAAGCTACTCAAAATGTATAAAAAAGCTAAAAAAAGGTTATTTAAAGAAGGAACGTAGAAAGACATGTTGTCCAGAGAGGGTTCATAGTAAGAATGGCAGCATATTTCTCACTAGTAACAGTGCAATTGAGGAAACATGGAAGTAATATTTTTCAAAGTACAGAATACAGAAGCTTTTGCTGTGTTCTTATAACCAAGTTGGATTCTCTTTAAGCTTAGGAATGGAGAAACTTGGATATAACATTGCCAAAGATAAAAAGGGCAAACTGCTGCTTAATGTCTGTTCATGACTTATGACAGAATGCAATGGGAAACAGGATAATAAGTCAGCTGAGAGAGAAACAGTGGCCTTTGCTGACTAGTAGGAAGATGCCACTGATGACCATGAAAGCCAACCTAACTAAATTATGAAAGAAATACAAATCAAAAGTACATTAAGAAAGAGAAAGGACACTGGTGAGCATGGGATCAGTGGAACTGTTGTATACTCTTAGTGGCACAGAAAAATGGTTGGTTGCTACAAATGTCAGTGTGAAGGGTCCTCATAAAACTAAAGACAGAACTTGCATATGACATGGTTGCACTGCTCCTGTGTGTTTACCCTACGCTTCCAAGCCAGGTGCTGGGCATACCTGCCCACTGAAGTCTATTTCAGCACTGTTTGCAGCAGTAGAGTTGTGGAACCAACCCAGGTTTCCATCAAAAGAGAAATGGATAAAGGAGATGCTGTGTATATATACACAACAGAAATCTTTTCAACTGTAAAGAGCAAAGTTTGTTGTTTATAGGAAATTGGACAGAAGTGCAGGTCTTAAAAGAATTAAGTCATCCTCAGAAAGCCTCTTATGTGTGTGTTCTAGACTTTATGGATACATAAGATCTGAGATGTGCAGATTACATGAAAGCAGAAGAGAAAAAGTCTGAGGAATGAGGGGAATAGGGGAGGGGTGGGAATGGAAGGAGTAGGGCATGGTTGGGAAGATGCTCCAAGAATGTTACATGCATGCTTTTGTAATCTGTATTGAAAACAAGGCCAATGAAAAACTACAGCTAAAATAAACTGCTGAAGGTGGAGAGTGGACTGCCATGAGCCTACCTCATGTCTTATAATGTTCTTGAACTATTACCAGCAGCTTTTTATAACTCTCAAATTTGTTTCCTCTTGGTACTCAGTGGTGTTGGGGAACTAAGAACTCTGTCCCCAGCCATCTTCCCTGTTTTTGCTTTGGATCAAGAGCCTGAGTCTTGGAGGGTAGGTGGCTGTGGTGGAAAGCAGCAATAGTAAGAACATTAGCAGGGCAGTTTTACAATAATGGTGGAATGCCCTGTAGTTTGGGAAAGAGTAAAGATATGTTCCAGGCTCAATACAATAGTAGAGAGAGAGAAAAATCAGTTATGAAGAATAAATAGACCCCTTTGGACCCACAGACTCTATATTAGTCTAAGTTTGAGGCTTAATTAAAATCTTAGCAAGTGTCCCCCTTCTCTCCCCTACCACTAGACTAACAGCTGTTGAATAAAATTGAAAGTGGAGTACAGCTGGGAGAGCTGTAAGAAACAGATCATCTCTGAGGAGTGGCGCAGGGAAAATACAGCACCATGGGAAAGCAAATGCTCACAATCACCTCTGGCAACAATCGCATACTCAAGACCAAAAACATCACTAGAGGGATCTGGGGCCTGTGGTGCGCTGAGGGTAGCCACTGCTGCAAATCTCAAACAGCCCAGCTTCTGAATTAACTTAGTTAACACAAGGCCCTTACTAATAGGCTGTCAATAAAGACATGTTAATCTCCAGATACAGAAATATTTACCATCGTATTTGCTGTCCTGATTCAAATGTCTGGATCTCAAGTCTGTGAAAAATTTTAAGGCATGGAAAGATGTTCTGAACAGAAATTGGACCCAATAATAACACTGATGTTAGAATTATTTGACCAAAATTTAAATTAATTACTACTATAGATTAAAATCTATAGTGAAAAAAATGACTGTGTGCAACATCAGATGAGTCACTGACACAAAGAGACTAGACAGAACTAAGTGTAAATGCAAAAAAAAAAATACATAGTATGATAGATAAAGACTGCCTTCATCAAGGGTGGTGGTGAGTGCCTACCTGTAGACATGACACAGCAAGTAAAGCATGGGAGACGTTTAAAAGCAGCCAGTAGACCACACAGACTAAAACTCAGAGCAGAAGGGTAGAGTGTCAGAGAGAGAAGCAAAGATTCAGAGTTCTAAGCCTATAGTAAATGAGTAGTGCTGGCATGACTAGGTTTGTGGCCGAAATACTAAAAGCAAATGAGTCCATCAAGATTAGAAAACATCAAATCAAGGTAACTATCATAAAATCTACACTTAAGAATTTCATACTAAGATTTCTGGATGTGACATAGTATGCTTTAAAGGCAAGTAGAGGAGAAATGAGATATTGCCTTCAAAGAAATAGGTTAATGGCAGCAAACTTCTCATCAGAAGTGTGAGAGCAAGCAGTCAAATGAAGGATAGCTTTAGAAGACTAAAAAGTAAAGAGAGATAAGCTAAATGGGAGAGGGAAGGAGAGAAAGAGAGAGAGAGAGAGAGAGAGAGAGAGAGAGAGAGAGAGAGAGAGATTGAGATTGACTTGTCACTCCAGAATTCTGTGTCTAGATAAAATAACTTCTGAAAGTGGAGGGGGGAAAAATCAATGCTTTATCAGACACTTAAAAAATTGGAGGGAATTCTTCCCTAGGAGCGACCCACTAAAGAACATTTTAACGACATGTTTTCAGTAGAATATTAGGGTATTAGAAGACAAGAAGAGTTAAAAGCCGAAGAAATTAAAGAAATTGAAATTTTTATTTTATAATTTAATTGCTTCAAAGAATATTGTTAAGTAAAAATACCAATGATTTACTGTGTGTTTATGAAATGTATGAAAATTATGGTAATGGTAAGAAAGAACTTCAGGAAGGAATGAGAAAGTACTTTTATAAAGATCATAACACTACAGTTGAAGTAGTATAGTATTTGAAGCTTGGCCCAAATTCTTTAATGATAAATATTGCACTACCTGGGTGCTTGCCTAAAAGTGCAAAGCTTTGGGTTTGATACCTATCACTGGAGCAGAGAAAAACAAAGACAAACCCCCCAAAACAAAACAAACAAAAGCCTCAAACCAAAAAACAAACAAGCCAGCAAAAGAACTCATAACAACCACCACAGATTTTTCAAAAGTGTGATAGTTCAAGTAAGATAAAACGAAGTTGAAAAAAAAAAAACTAAAATGAAGACACTGAAACACCAAAACCAAACCAAAGCTTTGCTCTGTCTATTCCTCTCCTAGGTGTTATATTTATCTAAGCAAAACAAAAACATATGCCTGTAGAAAGAGTTGTGTGTAAACATTAACAGCTGGCCTTTTTTCAGAGTAGAAAACTCTGAGCACAACTTGAATGTCTACCAGTCGTCAAATAGGTAAGAAAATTATATATATATTCAGAGAGTGCAAAACACTTAATCAAAAGGACACTGTTCTTGATGTATGCAAGCATATGGATACATCCAAGGATAATGATATTGAGTGGAAAATGCACCAGAGAGGAGCATTGCTTTTATTTGGATAAGGAACAGGAACTCTAGTAACATAAAGTAGATGAATGTTGCCTAAAGACACGGGTGAGGAATTTGTGGGCATCACACAGCGGCAGGAGAAAATGCTGGTATTGGTGTGATGCTTCTATGAGAACTTGGTGCATAACTACATATATAAGTCATGAAAACTTATGTGTAAATTATGTTATTAAATTATTATTTTTTTATTAATTTATTCTTGTTTCATCTCTATGGTTATCCCATCCCTTGTATCCTCCCATTCTTCCCTCCCACACATTTTCCCCTTATTCCCCTCTCCTATGACTGTTCCTGAGAGGGATTTCCTCCCCCTGTATATGCTCATAGGGTATCAAGTCTCTTCTTGGTAACCTGCTGTCCTTCCTCTGAGTGCCACCAGGTCTCCCCTCCAGGGGACATGGTCAAATATGAGGCACCAGAGTATGTGTGAAAGTCATATCCCACTCTCCACTCAACTGTGGAGAATGTTCTGCCCATTGGCTAGATGTGGGTAGGGGTTTAAAGTTTACTGCCTGTATTGCAATGCAACCCCTATCAAAATACCTACATAATTTTTTAGACATTGAAAGTTCAATTCTGAACTTCATATGGAAAAACAAAAAGCCCAGAATAGCTAAAACAATCTTGTACAATAAAAGGTGCTCCGGAGGAATCTCCATACCTGATCTCAAACTGTACTACAAAGCAATAGTAAGTAAAACAGCATGGTACTAGCACAGCAACAGGCTGGTTGATCAGTGGAATCGAATTGAAGACCCAGATATGAATCCACACACATATGGTCACTTGATTTTTGACAAAGAAGCCAAATCCATTCAACGGAAAAAGGATAGCATCTTCAAAAAATGGTGCTGGTCTAACTGGATGTCTATGTGTAAAAAAATGCAACTGGATGTTATTAAATTATAAGATGTACCTACTGAAGACACAAAGCTTGTCATGCGTTATCTATATCTGTTGAATCAAGGCAGACATTATATAGCACATTTTAGTTTGAAACTATTATGAATTTCATATCTTGATCTCTTTAGTGTTTCTGTGTAAAACTGTCCTTTTTTGTTTCTTGATGCTCAACTTCACTTATGCTAGAATAGTATCCCTCAAACACTTTAATGTGTCCACATAGTTTGTGATGTGAGTTGGTGTATTACCTAAGCCTCACAGCCTGACTTTCTAGATTCACTGAGTGTTCTCTCCCACTATCCCATCAGGGAATTAGCAACACACTAAAACTGTATATCACTAGAGTGCATGCCAGTCAGCCCTGGTGGTTAGAGATTAGATGAGGTCATGTGATGGATTTCAAGCCAATGACATTCATGCATTGTGGTGCACATTCTCTTTGGGCTTAGCCCTTTGGGATACTTTCCATGCAGCTGTTCCTCTGTTTCCATATTGTTCAGATGAGCAAGGATCCTTACGGGACTCATGGAAAGGCAAAGAGTCACAGATGAGAACTGCTTTTGTCTATTAATGGAAAGGTGACAAGAGCCTGCTTGTTAGCCAGGGATAGAGGAACCAAAGAGTCGTACGATCATGAGTTTCTGAGTTGGTCATCTCTGAGTGGTCATTTCTAGTATGACCATCAATTAAGCTGTTGGGTTTTTGTTTGTTGTTTGTTTGTTTGTTTTGTGATAAACCATGTGATGATGCCATAGTGTTCACAACAGCTAATATTTATTATTAATTTTATATAAGTATTGGAAGCAATATAATAACACTTGATGGCAATGTCCTCTACAGGATAACTCTTTATTTTTGAGGTTTTCACACATATTGCACCCATGTCATATGCACAACAGACATTTAATAAGTGCTTTTCAGTTTTCCTGACTCAATTGTTTCTTTTTAGAGAACACAACTACAAAAGAACATATGTATATTTCTTTTAATTAGGATTTATTTGTGAGAAAACAAAAATGGAAATTTAAAGAGTTTTGACAAAATGCCTTCTAGTAGCTTTTTCTAATACCTGTAAGAATAAAAATCATAGTACATCATGGTTGGAAAAATTATGTCTATTGAGACAGAGCTTTCAGAAGGATTTGTAGTTACTTACAGAAAACTTAGTCATACTTCATATCATACTTTTGATGAGAATGCCATTACATGATTCCACATGGTGTTTTCCAAAGCAAATTATAGAACAAAGTATCCTTGCTTGCACAATCTTCTTGTAAAAGAACTGTTTCTGAAGATAGTGGTATTTCATTTCAGTTTCTAGTGTTATTTCTGAAGAAAGCATTAAGTGGTGATATTTCTTTACAGGTTTTACTAAAACAACCTTGGCTCCAGGAATGAAGAAAAAAAAAATATAGCTGTTTGGTCTGTAGTTCAACTAACCAGTAATTGCTGAAAAAGCTACCCAGGACAATCCTTTTGTGGAAGCTCAATAGTACCTTGTCTAGTGACTCATTTCACCTTGTGCCTGGCATAAACACAGACACCAAATTCAGCACTTTCCCCATAGCAGGAGAGAAAAGAATTTCTTTTCAAATGGAAAAAAAGTGACTTTCTAAAGAAATTACTGCAACCACAGAGAAATCACTGTTTTTGGAAGAAGTGAAAGAAAGAAAGGAGAGTAGGTAGGAGGCTTTGGTGCTCAGAGTGAGAGACACGGAATTGTCATTCAGATGTAGAAAAACCCTTGAATGACAACACAGAGTTGAATGAACCCTGACTTGACAAGTAGAGATGAGCTCTGGAAAATGAGCGCAAACTCAGCTCAGGTGGTGTGTTACCAGAGGCCATGTACTTTGAACATGGACATCACACATGCTCAGTGAGCCCAGGGCTACTTGTGGCAAAGCTCCTTTCTTCTCACAGTGTTTGCTCATCTATCAGAATTGCCTGTTCACTAGAAAGGTAGACATATGTTTGGCAGCATGGAGACTTACTATAAATGCTAAAATTGAAATCTTCATCTGAAGAATGGAGATTTGAGGACTTGAAGTGGTTGAGAAAACCCCCAAAGAGAGGTTGAAGAGAAAGCCTTGAGGCAGTTCAGAGGCCACAGACCCTCAGGTGAACAAAGAACCACTGAAAATCCTCTTCTATAACTTATTCAAAACATATGAAGGACCCAATGTGAATAAATCAGCTCACTTCTCTATCTTGGAAAACCATAAATAGAAAAATCAAAGAGTGAAAATCAGAGAGCTAAAAACAGGTTCAGAGAAGCCATGGAGTTCACAGTTTGCCTTGAAGCATAGGGTGGCATCTGGGTTTAACAAGGCAGACAACAAATAGCCCTCAACTTTCAGGTAATTCACATCTTTCAAATGGATGCCCAGTCATGGTTACTTGTTTTAAAAATGCATTTTTACCTGTTTTTGCACTGAAACCAGTGTCAGGGCCCTTCCAAAGAAGAACTGACTGTCCAAATCTACCAGATCTCTCACAGACGTTCATGTTTGTTTTTCTGACCACAAATCTTGGCAGAATGATTTACCATTTTTAATATTTATAGTGATGATACTAGGAGGTAGACTTCAGGATCCTACACCTGTTTGACAAGTGCTTCATTTCTCCATACATAGTGTTTCAAAGCAGCCTTCATGTTTCTTCCTGTCCACAATAGTTTTGGCTTAGCTTTAACTGTTCTCTTTCCTGTTTTTCCCCCCTCCATCTTATTCCTGTGGTTAGAGCTACAAAATAGTACAAAGAAGACACAGCCGTTCTACTCTCCAGTAAACAGGCTGCTTGGTGGTTGGCCCACTGGAAGGAGAAGGAGTGGGTGAGATGGTTGACCAGACAGAGAATCTTGGGAGCAAAGTGGAAAAGCTAATAAGCAAAATAGTCATTGGTATTTAGTGACTACTGAGTTCCACTGTGGAGAGTATGGAGAATCAGAGATCAACTGGCAGGCACAATCAGTCACAAGCAAGGCTGTGAAGGGACCCACAGCCACGAAGAGAAGCTTTGGATGCTACAGTTGTATGGTTTTAGGCCTTTATCTTTCTGGAAGCTCTTTCTTCCTGGGAGAGTAATCTGGGAAGTAGCTAGCAAGGGCTGTTAGGGATTGAGCTGGATCTAGAGTTAGAGACCTATAGAGAACAGGACCCTGGAGGGAAATCAGGACTTGTTGACAAGGCAGCCCAGCTGTGCTTGCTCTTAGCGCCACATTCTGATGAGCCATCCTGCTGCCCAGAACAGCTGTCATCTATAAGCTTGAAGCCACTGCATCTGAAGGTTGATGTGCAGCCGGAGAAAGAAACACAGTTGTTATTCAATCATGAGACTGACTGGCAGGGCTCTGGTGTCATACCAAGCTACAGGGCCCAGGCCGTTTTAGAAGTTCCATCCGCTGTTCCATTCCAAACCAGTGTAAGGGGTATTTTATCTCTTCTTTAGTATTCTGTCACAACCTTACCCATCAACACAAGTCATATAGCGCTGACATTCCATTTCAACTGCACTTTCTTCAAAGCTAGCTTTAGCCATAAGGAAAGTCCCAACACTACAGAAATTGTCTTAAGTTGTCCCTTAATTAGTGATAATGCTTTGGCACAGTGTTTATCCCACAGGCGAGAGTGCAAAGAGGTAATTGGAAACAAGATTTTGAAGATTTCATGGAGCAGTGAAGTGGACATCCATGTAGACTTACTGGCATCACAGTGGGCGAAATGCTAAAAGTACTTGTCTTTACAATGCACTTTACTCATTCTTCACCTTGTGGGCAGGTTCACTTCCGGATGTAGAAGGAGATTCTTCCTGGCTCAACAGGAGTATGGTTAGTAAGAACTGTGTCCTGTTAGATTCTTCCCTCTCCTCCTCCGCCTCTTCCAGAATCCAATAGCTATTTATATTTCCCCAAATACAAAGAGGTTTGCCACTTTGGCTACAAGGCTGATAATGAAAATGCCAGCGTCCCCTTGTCTAAATAACAAATAAAATTTAAAAGAGAAATCTACAACGGAAGGGCTCATGTTTCTATGCCCAATCCCAGCTTTGCAGACTTTAGAGGTGCCCCATATTATGCATGGGTTTCTGCCCTTGTGGCCACTCTAAGGTGCTCTTAGCAACAGCTTCAGTCACGTGTCAAGGGAGTGCTTCTCTCCCTACTGGGCTGTCCCACAGTATCCAAATCACAACAGAAAAGGAACGGACAATGTAGCTAGCCTGTGTTGCTAATGATCTGATGCAACTTATTTCCCCACCCTGTCAACTTGGGTAGAAAGCTGTCCACTCTCCACTCTGGACATGGAATCCCACCCCCCCTTTTTGTGAGTATGAGTCCTCAGAAGTGGTGAGTGCAGGTCATTGTGAGTTTTAGAAACAGAGCAGACACACTAACTTGTAGAGAGGAGGCTGTCAGTCTAGAGCTATTTAGAGAAGGTGCAGGGTGTTCACTGTCAATTTGATGGGACCCAGAATTACCTGTGAGATGGGCTGCTAGGCATTTGTGCATGATCATATTGATTACCTCAACTGATGTGAGAAGGTCCATTTTAATTGTGGGTCGGACCATTCCTTGTACAGGAGATATTCAACTATTCACAAGGAGGAAGTGAGCTGAGCAATAGCATGCACTTACTGTTCTCTGCTTCCTCATTGTGGATGCAATGTGACCATCTGTCTTAAGCTCCTGACACTGAGAACCCCCATGCATCATGGACTGTACCCCAGAACTGTAAGCCAAAAATAAACCCCTATTTTGTTTTGTTTTTTGTTTGTTTGTTTTTCAAGACACAGATTCTCTGTGCAGGTGGCTGTCCTGGACTTACTTTGTAGACCAGGCTGGCCTCAAACTCACAGAGATCTGCCTGCCTCTGCCTCCCTGAGTGCTGGGATTAAAGGCGTGTGCCACCACCTACAGCTAAACCCCCACTTTCTAAGGTTGCTTTTGTTGAGGTATTAAACCAAAGCAACAGAAAACAAATCAAGACGCATCTGGACAGATACATTTACTTTGGAAATTACCATGTATTGTCTGAAGTCTCTCTGATACAAACATTATTGAGGCAGTTGCTCTAGTAATGTGTTTTAATAAACCAATCTTATTGACCCTTTAGTGGCCTTCCCACACTCTAGGTTTTATCTATAAGGAACAAATTATTTCCCAGAACACTGCAGTAATCTGTAGACACTGGACCAAAGCCAAATCCCTTAATTTTTAATATTGTGGTACATTAAAATTTACACAGCTAGCTTCCAGGACACTATTTTTATTCATGGGAATTTGAATAATTAAGTGGACTGAAAATAAATAATTATACAATGCAACAAAGAAAGTTTTACGTTTCTCAACAAAACATGTTGTGCCCAAAGCTTTACCATCCATTGTACTTTTCACCATGTCAAGTGAGAGGTAAAGTTGTAGCATAATTGTCTCAACTCCCTTTAGCTTTACTCTCTGCTGGCATCCTCATTTCAGTTGGTGGACGGGGAGAGCTCAGGGTTCCGGGGTGTTGTGCTGTTGTTTGATTTGATATCCTGACACTCTGATGCCTTTTATTCCCTGACTCTCATTTCAGATGCCCTGATGCTGTGCTCTGGGAATGGCAACATCAAAAGTATGCCTTGTTAAGTCACCTTTCTGCACAACTCCACCTCTGTAGTGACATTTGCATGTTTAATATACAATAAAAAACAAAAATCAAAAACATGCTGCCAAGGCACAAGGCACAAACTGTGAGAGTGTATGGTAAGGGTGGAGCCGATTCAAGGAAGAGGTGGAGTTTGGAAGGTTAGGGGAAAAAAAAAAAAAGAAAGAAAAAAATTAATGGAGTAGGAAAATCACCAAAGAAATGACAGTGTATGTGTGTGTGTGTGTGTGTGTGTGTGTGTGTGTGTGTGTGTGTGTGGTGTTGGTTTTGGTTTGTTTTTGTTTTTGTTTTTTAGACAGAATCTCACTAGGTAGACCTGGGCAATTCTTGAACTTACAGAAATCCACTTGCTTCTGCCTCCAAGTGTCACCACGCAGGCCTCATCTTTTAAGGACAGTGATCAATTGCAGAAAAGTGAATAAAAAGAATAAATGGAAATTCAATTTTGTTCCCGGGCCTGTGCTAGGCCTGTGTACTAGGATATAAACAAATATTAGATCTGGCTCTGGAGGGGAGGATACTCATGGATGTTGAGGCAGCGAAGGAATTGCTGCTGAGGAAAATTCTTGATTTGAGGTTGTACGTCCCGCTTATTGAAATGCTTTCTGGTAGAACAATCTTTCTGAATGAATGAATCTGACTGAAATTACACATATACCCCTAAATGCACAGCTACTCTGTTCTGTCCCTGCCTTATAATGACTGGATTAAAGTGTTTTTCTTATGTGATTGTATGTCTTCTGCCCTTCTGACACACGAAATTGGCCAATTTAGAAGCTCTGGTGCCCGACGGCCTCTGAAAGGACATTGTCCCTAAGTGCTATTATCCTGGCCACTGATTGGACCGGGACCAGGTCTGTCTGTAAGAATCCTGAGCTGCCTCTTTCAAAATGTCTGCTGATGATGTTAAATGTTTAAAGTGAACTGGCAAAAGCAGGAAAACTGGGAATTGGACTCAAAGCTTTTAAGCTATTGCTTTTATTCTTTTCCGTCTTTTTTCCATTTTTCTTAGTTATTTTCTGTCAGTTTTATACCAGTCGTGAGGGAAATGATGAATTTTCAGCAACACAGAAGCTGGATTGAGTTCAAGAGAAGACCCATCTAAAGGAGCCACTGTGGTGCCGCAGCTCTAAACATTTCTTTTCCCTCTGCCCAGGCCTCCTCACATCCGGGTCTCTTCACCTCCTCTCAGCCCTGGGACTTTTCACACCATGACAGGCATGCCTCTCTGAAGGGGGAGGGAGGTGGCAGATTGCTTTGCTCCAGGTTTTTGCTCATCGGTCTCTTGCACTCTCTTTTTCCAATGCTTGTGACACTGTGGAAGAGTTCCCCAGCCAACCATTCCCTGGCATTCCATGTGCGTTCCATGGCGGGATGGGAGGAGGCCCATCCGCCTAGCTGAGCCTGATAACCATCGCTGCTGCTAATTCGTGCTTCAGTATTTCTCATCACAGCATGCATCTGTTGGGGAGATAAAAGGAGAGATTTACAAATACATAATTAGCAGATGTATGAAGGCCGGGAAGGCAACGGAGAGGAAGAAGAAAGCATATCTTGGGTTAAGTGTGGAGAACTGCGGGCTTTTGTCTGATTAGGTCATTACTAACACCTGGAGGCTGCCGTGGGTCCTTGGAGGAAAACCATGGAGACTGTTTGGTAACGAACACATTTGGTTCACAGAGGGGGTTGCTCTGAGCCAGATTGGAAAACATTTTAAAATGGAATATTGCCTGCATAAAAGCTGCAGATATTTCAGCTCTGCCACATAACGGGTGTTCTCTAGTGGATCCTTCCACGTAATGGAGCCTTATGGTAGGCCTATGGAATGCCCCACACTAACGTCGGGAAGGCGCACATATTCTCAGCCAAATGTTTGCACATGCATTAGAGCACATACAGTATTATTTAATCTCTTTCTCTGGGCCCTGGTGGATGAGAGCCACCATCACACTGGGGCAAGGAGCTACACTTCAAACCAGCAGGGTTCCTCAATACTGACGGAAAGCTTTCATAACTAGTCCTTTCAATACCACTGAAGTCTGTCTCCTGTTCGTTTTAGCAGCCTTCTTCCCCTGTCCCTTTTAAAAATTTCCCATACAAAAAACACTGGGAATTTTAAAAACCCAGGGATAAGTGTCAGAATACTTTCATTATTCGAGACATTCTGTTTACTTGAATTTATAAAAAAACTGATAAGAGTCTATTCTTTCTTATAAGGACGCACACTTCAGTCATGTATTTCATCAACATGTGTTGTAAGTAATGTTTTATTTTCTTCCCTTTAAAAATGTTTTATTTTATTTTTGTGGCATGGATGTCTTGCCTGTGTCTATGTCCACACACTATGGGAATGCAGTGGGAAGTCATACTTCTTTAAGGAAGGGAAAGGGACAGGTTGTAACCTTGGAAGGGTCAGCATGCGGGCGGTGGAATGAGTGACCTAGCTTCTGCTTCTCCCCTGACACACACGGAGCAATGGACCCAGATTCCTAGAAAACAGCACGTAACTGAGAGTGGCTCAGTGGGTCACAGGAAGCCATAAAGATATTGGGTGGTTGTAGTGGGATGACACTGTCCGACAGAGAGGAATTGCCTGCCCCAGTAAGAGATTAAAAATTTAATACTGCAGGAGATATGAGATCGTCCCATTCTCTCCGTTCCTCTCCACATGCGCACTCATAGTAACTTGTTTTCACCTTTCTCTTCTGTTTAAGGTTAAAAAAAAAAAAAAAAAGTGCCCTTTAAAAAAATTGTATGAAAAGTTCCACCCTTTTTGTTTACCAAATTGATTATGACCATGGGTTAAATTCATTTCCTTTCTCTAAGCTGGTATTAAAGGAAAGGCAAAGCTAGGTACTGAGTACTGTGTCTCTAAAAAAAAAAAGCAAATGCTAGAGGTTTGGGCATAGAATTAAATGAATCAAGTCACTAAAATAAAAGTGGCATGGGGTATTATAAATACCAGCCTCAGAACACACTGTCTTCCAAGGCTTAACATCACCTAAGCTACTTTTGTGGCGCAGTTACTTGTCTTTAATGATTACAAATTTTCTTTCATCTCCAGAGTGAGACGAAAAAGAAATTATGTCTGGTTTCCTTCGTTGTCTAAAAGGTATAGGCATAACTATATGATAAACACGTGGTTGGCAACTGGCACATGCACAATGCAGGAATGCTGAGTAGGGCATGCTATACAGAATGTCCTACCCCGCCCCTGGTCTGTGCTCCAGCCTCTCCGGTCTGAATGTCCTACCCCGCACCTGAACTGTGCTCCTTCCGGTCTGGAGCACTGCACACAACTGCTTGGCATACAGGTTCAAAAGCTGAGGGAACTTCTCAAATTACACATCCAGGAACAAATTTAAAATACTAAAAAGTTGAATATTTTATTTTTTGAAGAGCTATATATGACCTTTAAGGGATAGGCTTTCCGCTGCTGTTTGGCATTCAGAATATGGAGGTGCTCTGTCTCCTCCAGCTTCCTCAGCCTCACGGGGTCTTTGAGTCCTGTTGCTTATGGCTTCTTCGTCAAGGGACGCCCCCTCACCCCCCGCCCCCTTGACGGTGGACCAACTTTGCGTTCCTAAGGAAGCACTTGTCCTTGGGTTGCTCTAATGTGCTACACCGGATTCAGGGAAAGAGTTTACGTCTGTGCTGTTTGCTAGTTTATGGGATTTTCTTTGGGGTCAGTGTTATGGCAATTTAGGGACAAGGAAACAAGTAAGAATTGGTATTGTAGGATTACCCACTTCTGTCAGTCACCACCAGCCTTTGTTCCCTCCCAGTGCAGCCTCCTCTGCAATCTTGGTGCCACCAGCACACCAAAGCCCTTTGCTTCACGCCAGAAACACAATATTGCAGAAGAAAAAAAAAATTACTTTCTCTAGAGAACTAAAGCCATTTTTTTTAAAAACAAAAATTCAGATCTTGCAACACAAATTACAAAATTACAACCCCATTTTTCCTTTACACAAAAGAGCTAATCAGATTACAGTTTTGTTCATGTGCGCCTTTAAAAAAAAAAAATCTAATACCATTCAGTGCTTAATTTGAACATGTATTTTAACACTGAAAAAAAAATGGAAAGGAGTGAAGAGCTTAAAACATTATAATAGCTCCTATGCATGCTGCTTTCCCTCTGCGCTGGTACTGGTGAGCAGACATTGACAATAACACTTGGAAAAGTTTATTATCCAATTTTGTGTGCATTCAATAGGATTATGAGTTTTTGATCATACAAAAGCAAAAGAGATTTGGCACTAACAGGAAGTAACATAGTTCTAGAAGCACAATTTCCATTTTATTAATCTGAGACAGAAGTACTTGTTCCAAATTGCTACACAGCTGGAATCATCTGCCTGCCTTCCCCTGTTTATTCCTTGCACCACTAACCTCGGAATGCTGGTGGTTTGCATAAATTCATAATCCTGTGAAGTGGGAAGTCTTTGGATGCTACCCACATAACTATGTTTGAACTAATACAAGTTTTAGTTCTTCTTATGCCTGTAAGTGGTCTCAATATGTGCTTATTGACTTGTACAAACAAGGAAGACAATGGTAGAGATTTACTTACAGTAACTAAATTTAATAGCACATATGTTTTCTTGATGTCTTTCTTTTTTGTTTTGTTGTTGTTGTTTTGTTTGTTTGTTTGTTTGTTGTTTTTGTTTTTTGGAGACAGGGTTTCTCTGTGGAGTCTTAGCTGTCCTGCACTCGCTTTGTAGACCAGGCTGGCCTCGAACTCACAGTGATCCACCTGCCTCTGCCTCTGGAGTCCTGGGATTAAAGGTATGTGCCACCACTACCCAGCCCTTGACGTCTTTCTAATACACATGTAGAATCTGCTCTCTGCATGGGAGACTTTCAGAATGAGGTGGATAGACTACTTCAGGAGCTAGATCAGCCAAAAGGGCTCATCTTATTGGCTTTGTAGGTCTATGTAGATCTCTGTTATGTGTGGTGTGTTTATGTGCATGCATGTGGGTGTGGGTTCCCAATCCTATGTGCATGTAGACAGGCCACAATGAGATATTGGATGTCTTTCTTCATTGTTTTCTGCCTTATTGCCTTGGGGACAGGGTCTCTTCCTGATCTAGAATCTCATTTCAGGTAGACTGGCTCATCTATGGGGATGTACTCATCTCTATTCCACAATGTTAGGTCAGAAACACATCTGCAGCATGGCCAGCCATTTACCTGGGGACTGGAGCCTTGAGCTCAGGTATTCATGCCTATAGAGCAAGAGCTGTTACCCACTGAGTCATGTTCTCAGAACCCATATGCTCTTATCTCATCTTTAATCATCTTACTTGCACTTACTAGGTGGCAAGTTTCCATCCCGGTGGCCTTTACAAAATGATGAGGATACAGAATTCTCACACAAGAGATATTATTGTTGAGTTTTCCTTGATCTTGATTCTGTCATATGCCACCACCAGGCTCTGTCCACCTGGGTTTGACCTCATCAATGTATGCACACATGTGTATGTACTTACTACAACTGAAATGGAGCAAGAAGAACTAACGTGTCACTCCCACCTCACCCCCTGGAATTCCAGAGATGTGGGCTCAGTAGAAGGATTCTGTGAGGAGAGTTACATCACCAAGCACAACAACTTTGAAAAACATGGCAGCAAACGGGTGGAGAACAAATAAATAAATAAATAAATAAATAAATAAATAAAAAAGGGTGGAGAACTCATCTTATCAGAATAGTTAAGATTTACCTTAAATTTATCCCATGTTAGTTGATGTGGGCTAGAGGGGCAAGGGGCAGTAGTCAAAGGAAGATCACATTCCAAGCAGTCACTGTATAATGGGTGGCCTGCTTCTACACTGCTTCTCGACAGGCCAGTAGTCTGTGGATCACACAGGCAGCAGAGAAGTGTTCAGGAAGTCACACTGCAGCTGACCAGAGCATTTTCTTAGCTCAGAGCCCACTGGCCTAAGTAGTCAGCAGTTTTCACCTGTTTTTGAGAGGAGTTGGGAAGTGTAGGGGTAGCGTTTGTTGAGTAGGATGTAACTGGATTAGACCTTAATGCTTGCTGAGGTTTTAAAGCCATTAAGTACAAGTAGGAGTTTAGAAGAGACCTCTGCTTTTTTGAGCTGAAGCTTGTGACCCTGGGATAGATGTCTACAGACCTAGAAAGAAGCTGTGAAGAATCTTCTTTCCAGGAACCCTGGAGGAGTTAGATTGTGTACTTCATTCTTCTTCCTTTAGAACCTGCCACAGGTAATACCTCACATCTACTGTTTGTAGATATGACCCTTCATATAGCCAACCTGAGGGACTGAGTGTGGGCCTGGGGCAGACAAAGCTATTCCTTCTACCTTCCTTATATCGGGTGGTCACTGTTGCCTTCTTTTGCGGATCTGGTGGCTCAGAACCCAGAATTTCCCAAAGTTCATTGTGTGCAATGTGCTGTCTTCCTCTCTGCCCCCAGTCAATGAGAAGCATCCACCATCCTGAACAAAGCCCGGAAAACTGCAAATAAAAAGGCCTTCAAACCTCATAGAAGAGAGCCAGAGGAGGCAGAGCCCCTGTCAATGAGAGTGAGCATCACTCAGTTGGAAAAGGTGGCTCTTCTTCTCTGCAGGCGATACTCACAAGCCCACCTCAGGAAAATGCTGGGATCACAGCGCATTTCCTGAGGCCCTGAGGAGTAGGAGCCAGGTGCCACTGCAAGACAGAGCTGATAGACTATGGCAGTCTGGTGAGTAAGCAGAGGAAACGGTGATACGCTTCCTGAAAACAGAACACACTCCTCTCAGCAGCACAGAGGAAAATGTGGGTAAGTCACATCACTAAACTGGAGCTATCCTCCCTGCACTCTCTCTCGCCTTCTTCCCTCCCTTTCACACCCTCCATCTTCCTTCCAGGCAACCACTATTATCAGTATGATTATCTACACAGTGCCCACACCCCTTATTAGCATCTAAACACCACTTGTGAAAGTTTTTTAAGCCAGGGTCATCACAATGTAAACAGTGACTAACAAACAAACAAACAAAACAGAAGATTTGTTTAATAAAAAGTCAGCCAGATGTATCTTCTCCTGGCCCCTTCTGAGAGTGAACAGGGATGTGTTCCTCTTATGTTTCCAGGTTAACTGTCCTACACAGTGAATTGGTACCCATCAGTCAGATCTTCTTTAGGCATTAACAACAACCCTAAGTATTCTGATGGCTGTTTCATTACAATGCCTTTCTTTGTATGGCAGCAATTAATCTCCATCCTAACTGCATGAGGAGGAATTCCAGTGATCATTATTGCAGTGAACATGTGGACCCAAGAAGTAGTAGCTTACCTTAATTTCATGGCAATTAGTGAAAAAACTACAAGTCTCATAATTCACAACTTGGTGGTTTATTTTTTTAAGTAAAAGTTTAGGAGTGTCAAAGCTCAAAGTGTTGTGCATCAGCAGTGAAGGATCCAGAACATACATCCACTTGACCATCTACCCTTATCTGTACATCAGCTTCCTGTGGAGTCTGTTACTCCTGGTCGGTCATGGTGCAAACATATTATAATATATAGAAACGTTCAGAAACAAATAGTTCCTAAGTTTTCAATGGCTCGCCGTTCTGCAGGGTGCCTTAACATCCTGTGCAATCCTGCCCTGCCCCACTGTGTATGTATACCGTCAGTCATCAGTAACCACTCTCAGCTTTTAATAGCATCACAGGTCTGTGCTCATGTGGCCTTTATTTCACTTAGTAATAGTATAAAGTACAAGTGATGCTCTCAGTTTAGTTATGCAAGAGTGCATTTGTTAAGAATTTTCACTTTCTATCATCAGAAGAAGGGTAGATAGATGTTTTGAGAAAAAAAAGACAAAGTTCACAAAACTTTCAATATTGTATTGTCATAACTGCTGTTTTTATTATTTTTTTATTAATCTCTTACTGTACCTAACATATAAGTAAAATGTTACAATATGTGTAGATGTATAGGAAGAAGCAATATTTAGATTTTGTACTCTCTGTGCTAAGAGTTTTAGGCATCTATTCTGAGATTTGGGGGATACCCTTTCAGGGTAAGATGAGGCAAGGTGCCCCCCTATCCCCTCATACCCCCGTCACTTTGGCATCTGCCAGAGACAGAACTTACAAGCTCCTGACTGCTAAGCTGACTCTCCAGCCTCCTTTAGGTTGTTTTGGTCTCACTAGGTTGTCCTAACTGGCCTTGAGCTCACTCTGTAGTCCAGGCAGGACTAGAACTTGACCTATCCCTGCACCAGCCTTTCTAACAGCTGAGACTATAGATCTGCACCACCAGGTCTTGACTGACAGGGTGTCTGTCTGTCACTGATTCATGCCATGACTAAGTTGTTGGTTTTTCATACAAAATAAACTCAAAGCCCAGACTTTGGCTTAGTCCATCTGAATAAACAGGAACTCCTCAAGGTTTCTGCATATACAGTCAAGTTGTCGTTTCACAGTCTCGACATAGATGGACATACATTGACCTCTCACTGCCAACGCAGATGGGAACACTGAAAACTGGCATGAACAAGAAAGCATCAGTCACAACCAGGAGACCCCATTCAGCAGCTGCATCCATCCCACACACCCAGCCAGAAATGAGGCTGGAATGCGTTCTGTGGAATTATTCTGGTGAATGCAATGTCAGTATCCAAAAGGTTAAAAAGCGAAAACTGCTCAGAGGAAAGCTTGTTAAGAGAATTAGTAATGGGATATGGGCACGACTTATCTTTAATTTGTGGGCATGCATCCAGGCCCAATTATTAGTAACCAAAAATCTATTGCATTTGGGAATTCTCAGAGCTCTGGTGGAATAATTTAGATTGGAATGCCTCTGCTTAATGGATCCTGGAACACTGACTTTTTTTTTTTTTTTAATTCTTTAAAGCAACACTTCCTATGTATGTGTGTTTTTTTTTCCTCTGACTCCTGCTATTTATCTCTGAACAGGTATTTCTCAATACTTGCCCTCTTTACAAGTTTCTAAAGATTATCTCTCTGCAATACAGTGAAATTACACTTGAAGACTGACTATTTGCCTTGAAAATACTTTCACAATTAACAGAAACCCTTTTGGATCCCACCCAAGAGAATTGAAAGTCTGAGATGAAAATTGCTTCTCATTCCACTAAAGTTTTACCTCAAGAAGTTTTAACCACCTTTGGACTGTGAAGATGGCCTCATGAGAAAATGCCTGACTTCCCATGGTGCTTTAGAAAGATGGTGGTGATGTGACAGTTTGACTTCTTCTTCTTCTTCTTCTTCTTCTTCTTCTTCTTCTTCTTCTTCT
>OU015753.1:99285418-99300214 GCA_907169655.1 Acomys percivali | reverse complement strand
TTCTTCTTCTTCTTCTTCTTCTTCTTCTTCTTCTTCTTCTTCTTCTTTTTCTTCTTCTTCCATTACCACCAGATCTTAAAAGGATCCATTCTGCTAGAAGAAATCCCCAAGAGAGTTTGCAGAAAATTAGAGCAAAGTCAGATAAAACATTGTTGATGTGGGCCCTGCCCACCCCACCAGCTCCATATACTAAAAGGATCTGATCAGTGGCTATCCAAGAGGCTCCATTATACTTTATGGCCATTGGTCAAGAAAAAGAAGACACGAGTCAACATTTTTTGAGGTAATGTATTAGAGAAGTGCTGTGGTTATTTCTAGGCTCAGATGATTCTGAAAAAAAGAAAAGATAAGAAAAGAAAAGAAAGGAAAAGAAAAGAAATCATGATTACATTTACAGATAATGTCAAGAGGTGGCTGAGGCTCAACTGTTCCCAGCCGTAGAGGTGCAGTGTTTAAATAAAGGCATGTTACAATAATTTAACTGAATTTGTAATACCTTGCATGGCACTCATTCTGTAGCACCTGCTCTTTGGTAAAATAGAGGACTTTGCTTGCAAAAACAAGCACCTTCTACCAGTAGTCAATTTACTTGTTTGAAAAAGCAATTTGAGAAAAACAAAGAGATTCTTGTTCAGTATAAAATTTAGAAGGAAATCTTGCCAACATTATGAGTGATGAGCACCATGTGGAAATTGCTGGCACTGTTGTTGATATCCATAAATTAAGCAGCTGGGATGTTGGCCTTTCCTTCTTCCTTCTTTCCTTCCTTCTTTCCTTCCTTCTTTCCTTCCTTCCTTCCTTCCTTCCTTCCTTCCTTCCTTCCATCTTGTCTTTCCTTCCTGCCCTCCCTCCTTCCTTTCTTTATTCCTGTTTTTTTTTTCAATTAAGCATGTAAGAGTCCTTACAATATACAATAGGTCACTTAGAAGTGAGTCTAATCTGTCTATTCCCATTTAAAGAAAAGCTGGATACAGGATCATAAACAGAGTTAGTTGCAGTGCATCTGTACAGTCGGAGAGCTGGGTTACAAGAGAATTTACATTGGGAAAATCCCCAAACCACTGGAAGAGACAAGCTCAAACATGTCTATACTACAAAGAGCTAAGCAGAGGTTGTTGTTAAGCCAATGTGCTCTTTCGGAGGGCTGGAAAGCTGGTGTTTAACAAACACCATGCACAGAGCAGTGTGCCCACTATTCCACTTTCAATGAAGGGGACAGACAACTTTCTAACACATCCCAGTTTTAAATGTCCGTGCTCCTTTGCCAGCACCATGAATTAACAGCCATATCAGCCAGAAGGAAGTTGTTTCATTCCACTATAAGGAAGTCTCAAAAACAGACCTGTAGCTCTGGCCTCTTTTTGAGAATGACAGGTGTTAAATTTCCACATTATTACTTTTAATTTTAGGGTAACAAGCCTCGTCATTCTTCGTTCAGGTTTAATCAACTTCATTTTACTCTATATTATTTAGAAAAGAAGTGTACAACAGCAAGAGTCATCCAGCTTGGATTCCTAAGTCTTTCCGGTTCACCCTCACAAGCATGACAGAGCATGTAGCTACCGGGGCATCTGCTGGGTGACAGAGCTTGGCTGCGTTTGTAAGCTCACACCTGCATTTACCTCTGTGCTTAGAGCTGCCAGATCCCCTTTTGTCAAAAAAAAAAATCTGGCAAAAAAAAAAAAAAAAAAAAAAAAAAAAAAAAGAAAGAAAGAACAGCTCTAACACGCGCTTCACTTCTGAGAAGGGCTTACAGTGTTTTTCTTTCCAAAGTCGTTTTTATTCTCTACTACAGAACATTTGACCATTTCTATCTATGAATAGAAATCAAACTGCCTAGGCTAGTTATTCTAGGGCCAACAACCTTAAATGGCAATCCTCTTAATCTATTACTAAAAGAGAATCCTGTCTCCTTTCATTCTTTCTTTCTTTTTCTTTCTTTCTTTCTTTCTTTCTTTCTTTCTTTCTTTCTTTCTTTCTTGCTCAGGAATTACACACGTGTGCTGCGAGGAGTCTCTCTTGCTCATCTCCTGAAAGCACACTCTCTACAAACTCCTGGCTTTTCCACCCAGGATTTACTTTGGACCTTGAGCTCATTAGGGAAATATTTGACATCTCAACTCCAATTATTTAGTGGTCACCAAGCTGCAAAGGCCACAGGGAACTGTCTGCAAGTGGTTATAATTGGAAAGGATCAGAAAAACGATAGCACAGAAATGCATTTTTCTTAATCTCCAAAGACAACACCACCTCAGGTCATGGTTCCATTCCAATGTACACCGAGATCCTGGAAAACAATTCACATTCATTTGGGCTTGAAGTAACAAAAACACTCCCACAGACTGAACATCTTCTAAAGTCATCCCAGGAAGGCCGAAGAAGATGAGCACGTGCTTAGTTCTTTCTCTCCTTCTTTCTTTCTTCCTTCCTTCCTTTCTTTTTTCTTCCTCCCTCCCTCCCTCTCTCTCTCTCTCTCTCTCCCCCCTTTCCTTCCTTCCTTTTTTTTTTAAATGAAAATAAGCATATTGTTTATTCCCTGCTCCCCTTTTGTATATAAAATATTCTGTTGCTTTTCCCTTGGGGTAAAAAATATCCCCGATTGTGGAGCGAGCCAGGATTTTCTCTGCTGTCTCCCCTTCTTGTCATAACCCTCCCCTTGATTCTGTGTCAGTCAGCCAAGGCATTTCATTGCCAAGGGCAGATATTTGTTTCTGAAGAATTCTTGTCTAGGAAAAGAAACTCCTCACAATATTTTTTTTAACTTATTTTTCCTCCCGTTGTTCTGTGGCTGGACAATTTGCATACATGTACCAGCCTTCCTCATCTTCTGAACACTGTCTTCTCCAAATGGCTTCTTTACCTCAGGGAGGGGTGCTAACAGCTTCCATGTGTTTTGTGAAGAAAATATCCTATTTTGTTTCTTTTGTTTTTTATTTTGTTGCAAATGATTGCCTCCACTTTTAAATATATGCTCTTAAAGAGTAAGAAGGAAGCTAATGAGATGGCTGAGAGGGTAAAAACCATTGTGGCAAACCGTGGCAAATGAGTGAACACCTGGAAGCCACAAGGGGCAAGGAGAGATCTGACGCCCACAGATGTGCTCTGACTTGCACACACATGCACGTCCACAATACCACGCCATACACAAGGTAAGCCAATGACCTAATAAACACCCTTTAACTAAATATTACCATTGAGCTTTGAATATTGGCAGGCTGCATGATTTGGGAAGGCTCGGCGGAGTTGTGTATTATTTAAGGGCTACTCTTAAACTGGAAGAAATGGGTCACTAGAGATGAGTCTTGTGATGTGTAACCTGACTCCATTTGTCTCTGTCTTTCTTGCCTAACCCTGCCTCTGCCTTGTGTGTCTCTGTCTCTATCTACAGCTGTTTTCTTTCTGCACGTTCAATTTGATCAGTCTCCATACCCTCTTGTCTCTTACTTCCCAGGCCATGATAGAATGCATCAACAAAACTGTGAGCCAGTCCAAATCTTCCTCGAGTTTCTGTGATCTGCTATTTTGCCAAGGGGAAGAAAAGAGTAACTAAAAACATCCAGCAATTTATCATACTATTTTCTGTACCTTTATTCTCCAAAGATGTGTTTTATATTCCGTTAACATTGTAATTTATGACAAAAATTTGCTGTTTAATTTTGTAACACGAGTATGAATGTTTTGTCTGCATACATGTTTGTGCATCATGTGTGTATGCCTGGTACCTAAGCATGCTAGAAGAGGATGTCAGATCTCTGTGGTTGTCAGAATGGAGTCTGGGTATTCTGGAAGCACAGCAGTGATCTTAACTGCTGAGCTGTCATCACCCCAGCCACCAAAATACTCTTTTTCTTTTCTTTTTTTTTTTTTTTTTTTTTTAAGGACAGCATCTTGAACACATGTACCTCTCTGTTTATGTCAAGAGTTATCTTGAGAAATGGGGCTTGGAACTAAACAGAAAATTCTCAACAGAGGAATATCAAATGGCTGAGAAACACTTAAAGAAATGCTCAACCTCCTTAGTCATCAGGGAAATGCAAATAAAAACAACTCTGAGATTCCATCTTACACCCATCAGAATGGCTAAGATCAAAAACTCAAGAGACACCACATGCTGGAGAGGATGTGGGGAGAGAGGAAAACTCTTTCATTGCTGGTGGGAATGCAAACTAGTACAGCCACTTTGGAAATCTATCTGGTGCTATCTCAGAAAACTGGGAATAGGGCTTCCTCAAGACCCAGCTATTCCATTCCTTGGAATATACCCAGAAGATGCACCAGCATACAACAAGAAAATTTGCTCAACCATGTTCATAGCAGCCTTATTCATAATAGCCAGATCATGGAAACAGCCTAAATGTCCCTCAGTAGAAGAATGGATAAAGAAACTGTGGTACATATACACTATGGAATACTACTCAGCTATTAAAAACAAGGAATTCCTGAAAATTGTGGATAAATGGATTGAGCTAGAAATGATCATAATGAGTGAGTTAACCCAGAAGCAGAAAGACTCAAATGGTATATACTCACTTATATCTGCATACTAGCCCAAGGGCCATGTGCCACGAAAGCCTTCCCTTACCAGGAAACTGGGACACAGGGGAGGCCATCCTATGGGGACTCTAGATGAGAGAAGCATGGGAAAATAGCAAAGTAGAAGGATCCAGAGGGTCCTAGAAACCTACAAGTAGAACATTATGATAGGCAGATTTGGGCCTTGGGGTCCCGCTCAAACTAAGGCACTAGCCAAGGACAATACAGGCTGTAAAATTTAAACTCCTACCCAGATCTAACCAATGGTCAGAACAGTCTCCACACTTGAGTGGAGAGTGGGATATGACTTTCTCATGTACTCTGGTGCCTCACATTTGACCATTTCCCCTGGAGGGGGAGACCTGGTGACACTCAGAGGAAGGACAGCAGGTTACCAAGAAGAGACTTGATACCCTATGAGGGGGAGGTAATCCCCCTCAGGAACAGTCATAGGGGAGGGGAATAAGGGGAAAATGGGAGGGAGGGAAGAATGGGAGGATACAAGGGATGGGATAACCATTGAGATGTAATAAGAATAAATTAACTTTAAAAAGTTATCTCCATTGTTTTTATCTTAATTCAAAGCCTTGAGCACATTATAATATGATCACTGATTACTTCTAACTTTCCAATATCAGGAAAAAAATGATGCTATTAGATGCTTTTATCACCCTGTAGTCCCTCATATTTAGATAAGTTTCCTCAAAGAGAAAGATTCATTTTTTCATACTCTTGATGCATATTACTAAATTATTTTCCAAAAGCCGTGTGCTAATTTATGCTTTCAAACACATTTTATTTTTACATAATTACAAAGAGATTAAACTTAGGTGTTCCTTATTTTACTTGATATTCCCTTTTATTAATGAAAACCCTAAGCAAATTTTATACTTTTTATTACATTTGTTTATTTTCATTTATTATGTTTCCTTCTTTTAAACAGAGTTTTCACTATTTTTAGAGACATTTGTAAGAGAACATTAAGAATAAAGACAGTTAGGGCTTGAGACAAATAGCTTTCAAAGAACAAAGTGTTTCAGTGTGTGTGTGTGTGTGTGTGTGTGTGTGTGTGTGAGTGTGTATGTGTGTGTGTGTGTGTGAGTGTGTATGTGTGTGTGTGTGTGTGTGCGCTGTTTCCACACACACATGTCTGTACTTGCACAGGTCAGAATGTAAACATGAGTGTTATTCCTCAGGTCACCATCCTTATATTTAAAGAAATTATTACTCACTGGGACCTGCAGCTCATTGGTTTTCTCTTTAGTAAATCACCCAGGAAAAGTCATTTTAAGCCTTTATAATGTGACTTGGTTTGTTTGATCAGACTTGGGTAAACATAGTGGGTAATTTCATGGCCTCGGTGCTGTTGTCATGAGGAATATCCTCTAGAGCCCTTTACTAACCTTTTCCTTTTTGACATTGAGTGAAACTATATGGGGGAAAATACTGACAAATTTATATGAAGCTGCATTGACGAATTCAATTCCCAAACTTGAAATTGTTATTAAGATGCATTTAAAATAATGCATTTCCAAATAACTACCTTCTACTTTTTTCCATCCTCTCTTTAAATATAGGGTATAGCAGAGGAGTTTACAGGGAAGAGGCTGTGATAGGGGGTTGTGATCCCAGGAGCTGTTGCCTTATGGGCTATGTTATTATACCTGGCACCTTGCCTGAATCTGCCTTTGATATTAAGGTGCTTGTTTACCCACATGCACAATTATTGTTTGCAAGTGAAAAATATCTTTCACTGCCATTTCCACCTGATCTCACCCCAGATTGTTAGAAACATAAAGGATAAATCTGGAAGGAAACAAAGGTGACAGAAAAACGTGCTCTGAAGAGCAGTGAATGTTGGTGCTGTGAGAAACAGCCCCCATGTCTGCAATGCCTGGTGTTATTGTGGGGTGGACATGATAGAAAAACTTGGCTACACAATGTGACCGAGATGGTGGGGAGTGAAGAGATCTGCATGACTACAATGCTATGTGCATTGGTGCCTTTGGTGGTCATCTTCGTCAACCACACAAGCAGCCTGGCAGAGTAAATGCGCACGTCCATTTCAGGCATAGGGAGTTTTGTCCTTTCTTACCCTGCAACATCAAGATTACTGGATTGTATTTCTGGACCATCTGGTTCTTCAGGTACCTGTAGATGGGTCTAGTTAATTGGATAAATAGGACTGTAGGACGGTATTAATGTCTAATAATGATTTAATGTGATACCCTCCCATGGTTTCCTAACAGCATAGTAACTTTAGCAAGAAGTCTCAGTGTGGCAACCGAAGGAAGTGTTTCCTGATCAAAGCAGGGAACTGTTTCCAGTGATGTGTCTCAGTGATGAGCACAGTGCACTCAGAATTTTGGCAAACAGTTTATTCCAGTCTTCCAAATTTTCTCCTGAAGGAATAATTTTATCTACAGAACAATTATTTACTTATCAAATATATATTGTATGCAATTATAGTTTATATATATAATCTGTAATTAATATTTATATATAGGCCAAGAATGGGAACATGGGATTTAAGCTAAGATGCTCAGCAAAAAATTTCATTTTATCTCTTTTATTCTATTATATACACTTTTAAACACATACTACTGTTACTGTACAGTCAAGAGAAACAGTTTAAGGTTAGATCCCGTGCAAAAAACAATAGATTTTATTGACAGGGAAAACTGTCATCCTTTTTCCAATTTATGGAAATATGATCTTGGGTTTGCCCTTAAATTCTCACAGCCTTAGTTTACCCCTTGATCAAAAAGCCCAATTGTTCCTATAATTGATAATTATAGTGTGTGCATAAGGCCAGAGGTGAACATCAGATGTCTTCCTTATTAACTCTTCATCTTATTTATTGAGACAAGGACTCCCACAGAACATAGAACTCACCGTTTTGACTAGACTGTATGGCAGCAGCTCCCTGGGATCTGAGTGTTGTTCCTCTTGACTGTTGGCGTTACACAGGTGTGACGTCAGGCCTGGTTTATAACCGAGGATTTGAACTCAGGTCCTCATGCTCACACAGCCAGCACTTTACCCACTGAACCATCTCCCAAGCCTCAGGAATTCTTTTGTGAATTCATCAGGCTAGTGCTTTTATGTGTTGTTATACATGCATACACTTTATTAGGCTGATGATAATGGTATCAAATGTGAGAATTACATTTTGGAAAAGAACAAAATTTGGGAGACTTTGGCATAATGTGTCCTTTTCACTATCAGTTAGAAATGGTTCTATTGAAAGTGGTCAACAGAACAAGGTTAGATTTGTTATATAAACTTCCAGGGTGTAAATTTACTCAGGCCATATTTTAAGAACTTGTATCTCTTATAATGTGACCTCTGGAATATAGAGAGCAGCTCCTAGCCTCTCCCTGCCAGGAGAGCCAACTTGTTGCCACAGCCCAGGGGCATCTGTGAAGGTGGCAGCTGTCAGTGGCTTCTCATTAAGTTCCCTGGCTGCAGTCTTGGCTGATGGTGGGCTCATCTGCAGTGGAGATGCCCTCCCCAGCCCTGTGCCTGAGCAGCTTTCTATTGTGAGTGGTTAATCTGGACAAGTCCGAATTGAGACTTCCTAAGAAATTGTGTCTCATTTAACACAATTATGGGTTAGAGTTTTTTTGTTTTTTTTTTTGTGTGTGTGTGTGTATGTGTGTGTGACAACATTTTTCATTTTGTAAAGAAAATAAAGAAGTTATTTATGTAATTTTAGATGAGTTATCTCTATCAAATCTTTTAATTCATCTTGAGGACAGAGGGAACAAGAAGCATTTCACTTTGCTCATTGCAAAAGTTTCTACTTTTGTGGAGTTTATGGAGTTTGAATGCACTTCAGTGGAGCATTCTTCACAAAGTCATGCCCTGGCCTTCTGCCCTGGCTGGGCTTAAGTTACATGACATCTTTTGGCTGAGTTGCTGTGGTCCTGGGGCTTCTTGCTAGGAAGAATTAGGATCCTTCTTGCCCAGACAAAGACATTTCATCTCTCAGGCCCTTTATAACTCACACACGGGCTCTTAATAAAATAGTAAAAGTCAGCTAGTTGCCTCTAGTGTGCACTGGAACTCAGAGGATTCTGGGTATTATCTGCCTGAGGTTTTGGGATGCAGAGGTAGGGTTCATGAGAGACGATTCCTTGTTGTTTTGAATAATGTAGGGAAAGCGTCATAGTTTAGAGACTGGATTCTTTGCACTTCACAGACTTCCAGGAAAATCTTCTTGTTAGTCACAAGGAATGGAAAAAGGCTTATCACCTTAGTCTCTTGCATTCATATTTATAAAATAGGAATGTGCTTCTTATCCTTGAGTGTTTGGGGTATTGAATGAGTTAACAGATGAAGCAAAATCCCAGATGACATTGATATGAAATACACTTGAAGTTCCTCTATGTATTTTTCCTAGGTAAACTTTCCCCCTCATTTGATAATGCCCTTCCTTTCCCCCTATTATGGGCTGCCGGAAAGAATGCTATTTGGGGCATAATAGAGAGTCTTTCTCAGATTTTCCTCCCACAGAGAACAAAGAATATAGCCAAAGGACCTCTATTCTTGGGCCATCATTATTCCTGGTGTCTGACTGACGGGGAGCGGCGCATGGCCATATTTGAATGCCCCACTATTTCCTATAGTAGCAGTCAAGGTCACGATGATGCTATTGACCATCAAAAGTATAATCTGTTGGATCTTGAAAGGCTTTAACTAGAAATCCTTCCTGTCTTCATATTCACCATCCTGAAGGCCAACTCTCAAAGCTTTTTACTGCTTCTTTAGACTTTTATTTCTGGCCTTACATGGTGTTAGTGGCGTGCGCTGCCTTGAACTATTCAAGATCCTTTGTTTATTTGCTTCTGCCTTGGAGTGTATCTCCAGCACGTTATTCTGAGTGGTCTTTTGTTAAACCTCTCACTGCCCTTAGGCGCTAAGACAAGGATGGATTAAAATTTTATGTCTGATTATTTCTTCCTTGCTTTAGTTCCATCTTAGCATTTGAGAGTGTTTTGCCCAGGAGCATCAAAGTTCTGAAACATCTGACTCAAACCTACCACACTTCAAATTTCTGTCAGAAATTATGCTGAGCCTCAACTTTCTTTCAGAATTTATGGAGTTCAACAGAGTTATTTTCCCAATTTTACAGAGCCTAAAATGGAGCTTTTAACCCCCGAAAATCCATGCTGTGAACGAGAACTCTGCATTTTCATTGGCTGTGGTTTTCTGTATTAGTGTCCATCTGTTGCAATGAGAGGCTTCCTTGATGAGTCTAAGGACTATGTTTACAGATGGGTATTAGAGACAGGTGCCTGAGTAAAAGTGGGAGAGGAAGATGTGGTCCACCCCTGGGAAGATCCCATTAACTGCTTGTCCAGGGCCAAGCTGTCGGCCCTGAAAACATACATATATGTAGCATAATATACATTCAATAACAACTAGGGAATAAAGAAAGCACAAATTTGAAGTAGAGTGGAGAAGGGTATATGGGAGTGTTAGGAGGGAGGAAAGGAAGAAAGAAACGTTGTAATTAAGTTATAATCTCAATAAAAGTACATTGGTAGCTTTTAGGTAAGGTGTAAACATAGTATCTGTTAAGCTATTAGATGGCCAGAGCAGCTATTAGATAATCTGTGTCTTTAACTAACATCTTTTGAATGTGTATCTAAATGTGTTTATCCAGTGCATTTTGAAGTGCATCTCACTAAACTATCTATATACTGAGAAATGGCAGTTTTACCCCCAAAGTGTGTGCTATGAATAAATGAATTTCATATACTAACATTTTACATTTCAGAAAATTGCTTCGTCCTGGAGATTTGTAACATATTTATATTTTAGGAATTTCAATTCCACTGAAGAATGTTTTCAATATTACAGGTAATTAATCTTATGTATTACAAAATAGCTAAAGATGGCTTTAGAACAACAAAAAAAAAAATCAAAGAAAAAATTAGAAAGAGATTCTGCTGCCTTTGTCACAGTGCTTGAAAGATGAGACTCCAAGCTCGTGCATCCTAACTAAAGCTGCTGTTTGCAGACGCCCGAGGCAGCAGTGGTACCTTCTCTACGCTAGCACAGAATGGGCTGTTTACTCCCATAGATATCCAGGTACGAACTAAAAGCTACTAGAGATGCTTCATTGTATTGTGCATCTTAGCAAAGAAATTTACAAATAATGTTTATTTTCCTTTAGGCTAATTTGGAATGAAGATGGGAAAGTGACACTTAAAAACAGTCAACTCAAGAGCCGAAGATATGACTCAAGATTAAAGTGTTATAAATTCAGAGACCCAGCCCTCCTGTGAAATGCTATGCATTGTAGCATATATCTATAATCCTAGGAAGTAGAGACAAAAGGATTCTGGGTGCAGTGCCCTCTAGCAAGCCAGTCTAGGCAGCTGAGATCAAGGTTCAGTGAGAGACCTTGCTTTAAAACAGTGAGGTCAAGATATCACACACACACACACACACACACACACACACACACACACACACACAGGGATCAAAACATGAAAGTTTGGAGTAATCTAATGAAGAATTTAGGACCCAATGGTGTGATCAACTAGTTGTATGCAGAAATGCAAAAAGTGATTGATTGACTTCTTTCTCTCCCCTACCCCATTGTGGTCCCCCACACCCACCTTCTCTTGTCACATATGATACTCCATTTTATACAGAAAATAAAAGAGACACATGTTGACCAAGAAACATCACTCTCTGCTTTTATAACCCTTGAGTTTATTTGAGGTATTGTCTGCTACCCAGCCTCACGTCTGGTCATTTGATATCTGCTAGGGAAGTAAACCAGTTGGCCTAGTATTGAGGTAGAATGCTTTAGTGCAACATCCTGGAAACTGTGAGTCTGTAGAAATCACCAGACCTCACAGCATTATCAGGCAAAGGGCTTCCTAATGTGACTTGGTGGGTTGTCCCAGATTTCATGTGGCTCTTTAACATATGCCCATCTATTCAGCTATCTACTTATCTATCTAATGTGTGTGTTTACACACAATATATAAATGTTATGCAAAAAGTGTACTGAAGCAGATGCCTTACAAAGATTAAATGTTATTTTTTATATGTCTCCAAAGTCTGTGCCTCATAGTAATACAATGGATTGTCAGATTCCTCCATTGTTCCACTTCAAAGCATGCAATTATATTGCCTTAATTGGAAGCACTGATGTGTTTTCACCAAGAATGTTTATTTGTATTCTGACTACTGAGATATAAATATGGGACCATTTGCTATTTTTAGTTTCTATTAACACAAACATTTTTAAATTAAAAAAAATCTTTATAAACAGACACACTGAGACACATTGTAACTTGGAATTTGTAGTAGAATCTTATTAAAAAAATTGTACCAGTTATGTATTGAAATGAATCTTAATCCCGGAGCCTGGTGAAGAAGCACAGTGGGGACCTGCGAGCGTAGTTCAGTAGTAAGGGTCACACACTCCACCAACTGAGCTATATCTCCAGGACCAAACAACTTTGTGATATTTGCATGCTATTCCTGAAAACAGTGTACTCTGAGTTTGGAGATGTAATCTTTCCATAGATAACATTGGACAATATTTTGATCCTTTTCCACAGTCTGAGCACCAAATGAAATGGATCTCCCACCTACCCAGAATTAACAGTCTTTTCTTTAACCTTACAAATGTCAGCAAGCCTCTGCCTACCAAAGCTGATGGCACTCAACCCTTCCCCTCTATCTGTAGCCTTCCGGTTTTTAATACGGGTACTGAGGATCTGAACACAGGTCCTTAGGTTTACACAGCAAGCACTTAACCCCTAAGCCATCACCCAGGTCCCCATATTTAAAATACCACTGGAAACCATTAATATATATATTAAACTTATACTCATTAATCTGGAATTTGTAATCTCAGCACTAGGGAGACAGAAGCGGAAGGGTTGTAAGTTCAAAGCCAGCCTGGTCTTCAAAGAAAAAGATAAGTGGCCATCATAGTATCAACCTTTTATTTACTTTTCTACAGTATCTTTCTTCAAGGCCCTGGCGCTTTATGTAAGTGGAAATGCACCACAAAGAGCTTAAAAACTGAGTTTGTTGTGAAAAATGTGCTCATCCATCCCTGTAAAAATACTATATTTATTGAGCCAGAGAAATTCTAGAAGTAAAAATAAATTTCAAATCAGGAAGATAAGGTCACTATAGAGTACGGTATGTGTTCAGAATAAAGGAATGGATGCTGGGGGGGGGGGAAGCAGAAAGGATAGTCATTAAATGCTGTTTGACAGGGTGGCATTATGAATTAGATGTAAGTCAAGAAAGTTCTAAAAGCCAGGAGAACAATGTTAGTAAGAATTCCATGAAAAACTGAGCATATAAATATTCCACGTTAGGGGAGGGCAGACTGTTGGGAGCATGGCAATGAGTCGGAATTAACTGACTGAAAGGAAGAGGAAGAGGAGGGGGCAGCTGCATGGCGCTTCTTCAGTCAGTGCTCTGTCACCCTTCACAGAGTGATTGGTCTAACGCTGTAGCTCACCACCAGAGTCTTGACACTATCCTTGGTTATGCAAATGCTGACTGATTCTCGGGGCTCAGATTTACTAATTTTATACAGTAGTCTTAGAAGGAGAAGTTTTGTACACCTCCCCTTTACTTGCTGTTACACAGAACCCTATAAGAAAAATGTAACTAAAATTACTGATATCGAAACAGCAAAACAGGTGCAGTATAGAGTGCTTTACTAAGGATTCAAGGCCACCCGTGAGTGACAGAACAGAAGCGTGACCTCAAAGGTAAGATCTTTCTTCTATGTCATATGCTTCCTTCTGAGAGTGGCTGGGGCAAGGAGCAGAGTTCGAAAGTCAACGAGATTCCACACACAGTGTACAAGATAAAGGAGCCAGTATTTCCAGGCCGATGTGAAGGCTCCCACCAGAGGCATGTTGGACCTTAGGGAACATGGATTATGTTAAGCAGTCATGGGAAACAGATGCTGGGACATTGAAAAAGACTCAAGAGATGCTTTAGGCCACACAGATGATGGGATAGGGGGATTTATGTGGTAGGTCTGGACCCTTTCTCCTTGGACAGTGCTAAACAGCAAGTGTGGGCAGAAGTAGCAGGTAAAAATGGACTGCTATCAATGGAGCATCAGTCAGTGTAGCCTGGGTCTGGCTCATTCTGCATGTGGAATCTCTATCTCTGACTGTGCACAGGTCAGACGGACATGAGAATACCTAAGAATATGGCATTGGTGTATGGACAGTGATGTCCCTAATAGACTTAAAGAACTAAGTGAGGATTTCTGCTTCTTTTGGAGCTGGAAGGACATATGGCCGTTTGCATTAACATAATTTCCACCCGTTTGTATTCAAGTTACATACGCATGATTCTTTAAAAATTAGAGGACTATTGCTTTCTCTTTTCAGAAATTTGAGCACCGGTATCATGTTGTATTTAGTTGTTCCATGGGACAAGATGGATTACTAGTCTGTGAATTCAAATGGTGGCCTACTGCTGCTTTTTAAATCACCGGGATCCCAAATATTAATTTCACATGTGCACAGCTTAAACCGTAATTAAGTTGAACAGTGATTTGATGGAAGGTTCCCTCTAATAGCGCTTAGACCTGATTCTTAGACTCCTTGGGGACATGATAGCTCTCTTTTCTGTTTAGCATCTCTCACTTGATACACCTGTTTTGTGTTATGTGTTTCCATGAAGTTATTTTAACGTAGGGTCTTTTTTTAAAAAGGAAATAACGTCTCCAGTTTTGGGCCAGTCTACTATGTTAAAAGAATAGTGCAAAAGAAAAGAGTAGGGCACACTCGGCTTGTCAAGTGAGATTACAGACTGGTATACAGTGGGAATTTTCTTAGCCAGTACTGGACTTGTTAACTGACCACGATGGAAGAAATTAAGGAAGAGGAAAACTGTCACAGTGGTCTTCTTCTAGTTTTTTTTTTTCTTTAAAAATCACCTTCTCATAGGGTATCAAGTCTCTTCAGGGGGAGGAGGTCCCCCTCAGTCACAGTCATAGGGGAGGCGAGTAAGGGGAAAATGGAAGGGAGGGATGGGAGGATACAAAGGATGGGATAATAATTGAGATGTAATATGAATAAATTAATAAAATATATTTAAAAAATCACCTTCTCAGATCTATGAGTTGGAAAATGTTTCAGAAAATTCTAGCTTCCTTGGATCTCAACAAAAGCACTTTCTCTCTTCAGTACCGTAGTATGTGGTGTGTGTGTGTGTGTGTGTGTGTGTGTGTGTGTGTGTGTGTGTGTG
>OU015753.1:99273255-99285408 GCA_907169655.1 Acomys percivali | reverse complement strand
TGTGTGTGTGTGTGTGTGTGTGTGTGTGTGTGTGTGTGTGTGTGTGTCTTGGGATTTGTAGCATGCATGTCACATGTTCTAAGCATGTGCTTAGCCAATCCATGTTGAGGATTGCCATGAGCTACTAAAGAAATTCCTTAAAAGGAAAACCTAGTGCCATAATGATCGGTGAAGCTTAGTTTAATGTCCCCCAATTTATTTCCAATTTTCGTATTTGATAGCAGGGGTGTGAGCTAGGGTGTGGAGGGCGGTGGCTATAAGAGCTGGGAGCAGAAGGCATATATACAGATGCCAGTTCTCAAACCTCCCTTGTACATTTCTGACACATAACATATTTTTGCATTAATGACTCAAAGTAAAAAAAAAGTCATGAGAAGTTGGCAATTTTACTCAGTCACCAGGGTCTCTTCTCTTCTCACTTAGCTTCCCCATGTAGAAGAGATATGTCACAGAGTACCTCAGAAGCATATACTTGTTAGCCACCAAAGGAGGGGACTCTCACTTCCCACTAAGGCGTTTTCGTTGATTTCCATTCCTCTTCACTCGTTTTTCCTTTTTAAATTCTATATACTTATTCTATTTGTTTTTAAAGACTTTTAAAAGATGGTAAAACAGTCTTGTCCTAAAAATACTGTAAAATATGGGCAAGAAAAGTCATTGGCGGACCTTAATAAGAGTCATCTTAAACTTGTCCAAATGTGTTAATTTGGTGAGGTGTTTCTTTTCTTAAAAAAAGATTATAATTTATTCAGATTATATCCCAATTGTTATCCCCTAGCTTGTATCTTCCCCTTTTCACCCTTCCTCCCTCCTTCTTATGCCCCATCCCTCTCCCCTAGACCTCCGACAGAAGGAGACTTCCTCCCCCATCATATGATAGCAGCCTATCAGGTCTCATCCAGATAGCCTGCTTCCCCTTCCTCTGTATGTTTGGGGATGAAAGGATCCAGAGGGTTCAGGAACCCCACAAGGAGGCCATGAAGGCCAAGCGGATCTGGACCAAGGTGGGCCTGCACAAACTGTTGCGCCAACCAAAGACACTTCATGCAGTAAATTTAGACCTCAGGTTCAGATATAGCAGAGATGTTTCTTTTATTCTCTTATTAAAGTTATTTCATATGTGTTTATTCTCATCATATATTCTACAGGGATTAGTCAAGGTGGCCCTATTCTTTGTTTCCAGGTGACAGACTCCATGGCATAAGGCCACTCCTGAGATTCGCCTGTCTTCATGAGGAGCCCAGCACCCACTGAGTCTTAAAGGCTACAGTTTTCGTAAATCCACTGCTACTGGGTTATCTTAACACGTCCGGCTAGTGTTGCTTTTCTATACCATCTCCTAACTGTGAGTCTCAACAATTTTAGCCTGTAGCTCAGTGGACACTGTCTTAGATTCTCCTGCATCTCAGGCTGTTTGAAAACCACTGTGCCTGTAATCCTAGCACATTAGCCTTCACCCTCCTTCTAACACTACGGCTGCAGCATGATTTTATGCAGCAATGTGGACAGAACACAGAGTTTTGTGCATCCCAGGGAAGCATTCTGCCAACTGGGCTACAGCTGAAAGTCCTTAGGCTCTTCGGCTATTGCTATGTCTTCTGGTTGTCTCTTCGCACCATTGTGACCATTTTCCACTTTTCATTATCACACTCTTCCTGAAACAGCTGTAGCTTGTTTCCTAATCATTTCTTTTTTCAGTTTTAAGAGACTGAATATCTCTTCTATATCTTATTTGGGACCCTGGGTATGGCACATCTTTCAGTAAGTTATCTCAAGTTAGAACTCTTAATTAGATATAGTCAACTGTTTAATTGGAATAATTTAGCTGTATTTACTTCCTTTAGCAAGTCTGTTTGTGCAATGTCCTGTGTTTGGGCTATGAGCCAGAAAAGAAATGTCATGGTGCCCTGGATTCAAGGTATTTACATTGTAGTGGGAGCAGTAATGAAACGGTGTGCTGTAAGGTGGGCTATAGAAGGACATACCTGCACAGATGGCTATTGAGTCGCTTAGTCTGTGAAAGTCATAGTAGGATTGCAGGGAGGGAGTGACATTGCACACAAACCTTTGAAGGCATGACAAAGATGGATGCCAGAGGGGTAGGAAGTGCCCTGTGGATAGGAGCCTTATCAGGACTACCATGCAGGTCTGCAGAGGGAGGTGATGCATGGCAGTTGTGGGTCTGGAGGGTCTGTGGCGGGCGACACAGTAAGAAGGATAAGAGTGCAACGCAGAGCACAGTGGTTTTCTCCATCTGCTGGGGTCCACCTGTGGAATCTTGGTACGGAAGTGGTTTGGCTGAACTCCTCTTGTGAATCAATAAGTCGAGTTAGTTGGAGTGAGTATCAGGATCAGAACAGTGCTGCTACATACAAGGAGACTATAGAAAACAGCAGTGACAATCTGGAGTTTTGACTAGGATACCAGTCGTGATAGAAGTAAAGAAAGGATTGAAGTCATATGTAAGGGGTGAAGTCATAGGGGGAGTGCTCAGATCTTAAATATTTAAGATCCTTTGGATTGCAAAATCCAGTATCATTTGAGTTCCTGGTTGGGTGAAGTAGTGAGGAGCCCTGACACCTGTCCTGCTGATATGAAGCTTGTCTTCTGGTGGAGGAGGGGTGGCCGGGGCAACAAGGAAGTGATAGGTGCTGGGCGGCTGAGTGCAGGGAGGAGAAGCCTAAGAGACGCAGCTCTAGGTTTAGAGGAAACGAACTTGAGGCAGCATGTTCTGTATTTGAATTTCTGAACTTTCCTCCCCAGCCACACACACTGCTTCATCTTTTAGGGGACACACTAAAGATAGATTTGTTGTTTGTCTGGAATTTACCCAGCAAGCATATGTGTGGAAGGTGGGACTACTTATACAGAATAGAGACTAGAGTATCCTGCGTGTGATTTCTGAGTACCACATGGAATGAAATACAGAGAAAAGTCCGGAGAATCTACTAGGGATCCAAATCAAGAGACACACACCATACAAAGAACGCCAATGAAATGGGGAAATTCTAGGCTCACTGACTAAAGTAAATAGTGTTATAGAGACTATAAGCAAAACAAACACAAAGTGACAAGTGTTAGATATGAATATTTTCAAATAATATAATATTATAGAAAATTAAACACATGAATTGAAAGCTAAAAGCACAAAAATAAAGCAGATATCCCCAAATGCGGAAAAAGTAATGTACCAATTACCTGCCTGGCCAACTTTTATAGCACAAACTTCTTGTGTGATTGTATCTTTAGGCTATAGACATTGTGATCTCATCTTTCTTAAAACAACAGTTGAAAGTTATTTTGTCCCAAAGAAACACAATTCATTCTTTCCTCTAGTATAATTAACCAAAATGTGTTAACAATGTATTGGGCATAAAGGTGGGAAGAATATAGGAGAAGTTGGGGGGGGACCATACAATGTACAATAAGTTGTGTAAACATTTTTAAATGAAAAAAATTAAAATACCAATATTTATTATAATTTATGTCAACATTAAATAACTATTTATATTTTTCTCCAATTTGAGAAAAATATCTATTAAAGTTTTTCATATGTAAGCAGAAAAGAGTAAAAGACATTGCAAAATTTCTGGGTTTTGTTTTCTTAATTTTTAGAGAATTTTAAACAGTGTATTTTGACCGTATTCTTCTCCTTCCCCAAGTCCACCCCAATCTATACCTTCTCCTCTGCCCACCCAACTTTGTGTCCTCATTGTTGTTAACCAATCCAGTCCAATTTGCACTACCATACACTGTTGCATGCATGACCTTCCACTGGAGCACACTCTACCTACTAAAGGCCATATTCTTAAAGAAAACTGACTTCCCTCCCCTGGCAGCTGTTTATTCCAATATCTCTTTAGCTAGGAGGAGGACTTTGTGCATCCATCTTTCTCCTCTCGATGCTGGGTCTTGTCTGGATTGAGTTTGTGGAGGCCTTGTGCATACTCTCACAACTGCAGTGACTTCATGTGTGCAATGGCCACACTGTGTCTGGAGAGGGAAGTGGTTCACGATAGTCATCCACTGCTTCTGCCTCTTGGATTTTTTTCTTCCTCTTCTGCAACGATCCCAAATCTTGGGAAGATGGTGTGTGATACAGATGTCCCATTTAGTGTTGAGTATTTCTATTTGTCTCTTGTTACTTTTACCTTGACCAGTTGTGAATCTCTGTGTTAATTGCAATCTACTACGTAAAGAAGCTTTGATGATGAGGGTGACGTTGCAAATTCTCCTTGTTAGAGACTCCCCTTGAGGACCCATGAGTGGCAGCTCTCAAACACCTTGCCTAGGGCCTCACTGTGGCAGCATATTATAGGTTCTGCTATTCGTGATGATGCCAATACAGGTCTGCATCATGGTGGATATTTCTAATCAAGGAGGTTTGTTTTGTAAAGGCTTTGATGAGAACTGAATCTTCAAGATGCCTACATTTCAAACTTTATTTTACCTTCATGCCTCTTGGAGTCTTGCACCTTACATCTTGATCATATTTGCAATACCCTTATCTTTGCATGTTACTCAGGATGGTTTCTAAGTTAGTGTGCAGGGGTAGGGTGGTCTAACAGAAGTCAGTGCAGTAGCAATGTAACAATGCAGGGAGTATGAACTCCATAATTAATCTCTAAGTCTAAACTTTTAGCCATATCCACCTTCCCTACAAATGTAATTATGGTCAACCAATAGTCTTTGTCCTCTTTTGCTACTATCACAGACTACTTAAAAGGGATATCACAGTGTTCACGTGTAGAAGTTCAACAGGAAGCAGTGGTATCTACAGTGCGTGGCTTGCTCTGCTGCATCCTCCAGAGTAGGCAAGTGCTCTGTGGTCGTGCGAAGGGAGAGGTAGAAAGGAGACTGTGCCCCTCAAACCTTCTTTATGGCACCCATCTGTTGTTGTGGGTACAGCTCTCATGAACTCCTCACCCCTAAAGGTCCTGCTTCCTTGTGCCCTGCTTTATTTGGAGTTACCTTTAGCATGAATTGTGGAGAAACCACAAACATTGGACCACAGCCACAGGGAGTAAAAGGACAGACAGTCAATGCAAAAGCAACCTGGACATGATGAGTGTGTGTGTCCGCTTGTGTGAATGTAAAATGGTTATTTAGATGTCTTAATTTTGACATTAAAAATCAAGTGTGGTTGGATAATCAGCTCATTGAGTCACCATTCTAGGTCTCTAAGACTCCTCAACCTGAATCCTTACCTCTACACGCTGAATCTGCCACAGTAAAGATTAACATTTACACAGTTCTAGTATCTACACAGGGGCTGCTGGTATGGCCATAAGGATATTTATAAACTTATCAAGGCTAACGTGTGCTTTAAAATAAATGTTTAGTTTCTGGGCAGTAGAGGGAACTTTAACCTTAGTCAGTGATAGAAATTCTCACATCTTTAAGAGACAATTGGGTACATGGGAGGGTTAGAATGAGCCCTGAGGGCTTTGCTGGTTGTGAGATGCCTGTGGCTGCTGATATTCAAGGAGAACTAGGACTTGAGAGCATTCTGGAATGGGAGAGAAGGAGCTTTGGAAGAGGGAAGTGAGCTGCCTTAGAATGTTTGGCCAGGGCGTCATGGTGTCACATGAGCACATTGGCCCAACAAATACTTTGGATTGTTTTGCTCTCATTTCCTTAATTGCTATTTCATTCTTTTGTACGTTCGGGTTTGTTTCTTTGTTTGTTTGATTTTTGAGATTCCAAACTTACTAAGCAGTCCAGGCTTGTCTCAAATGCTCTCTCAAATTCATGTTCCCTCTGCCCGATGCTGGCATTATACTTGGTGTGCTACTAAACCAGGCTTCACTTTGATTTTATTAAAATGAAAAATATTAATATTTTTGAAGTAGTTTTGAGTCAGATGTTAATTTAACAAGTATATAACCAAAGAGTTTATTATTTCAGCTTTTAATGTTCAGATAGGCTTCTAAAAAAGGAGGAGGAGTGGAGGAAGAGGAGGAAGAAGAAGAAAAAGAAGGAAAAGAAAATGATGGAAGAGAAGAAGATGATGGAGGGGAAGAAGCAGCAGCAACAGCAGCAGCGTAACTCTTGTCTGTAAGTTGCTCTATGGACTATACTGGCATTGAACTAACAGGGATATGCCTCCTGTCTCTGCCTCCCGAGTGCTGGAGCACCATAGCACACCCTCTTTCAGCTTCTCATATACATACAAATATTACCACTAAGAAGAAGCCTAAGTCCTTCAGGTGTTTAAAATCTTATTTTAGCTTACTTTCTCATCCTATCAGAATAACAGTAAACAATTCATATATACTCTTATTTAGTTGCAAAGCCACACTAAGATATATAAGAATACAGTAAACTCAGCCATGTCTCCTATTCTGCATAAAACTGGAATCTTGAAATGTTTTGTTCTTAAATACTCCCTAAAACAGGAATAAAAACAAATAGCGTCAAGATCCTACTTAGAAAATCCATCACAGCAGTTAGTCATATACCCAACAGCAAAGGAAAAATGCTTTAAGAAGATGTGTATTGACTTTTTCTGAGAGAGATCTCAATCATGGCTGTGTAGCATTAGGAAGTGGATCAGACCGACTTCACATGATGAGGTACACTCTTATTAAACGATATTCAAATTCTGTGCTATGTAATTATTTAAAACAGAACTGTCATGTTTAATTTTATAATGCGCTAAATAGTTAAATAATTTAATATGAAAAATTTAACGTACCATTTTGATAATGTACCAGGATTTAAGGAAAATTAGTTTCTTTTATCTTTAATTCCCAAATCTCTGAAATGTCAACCTGGGAAATGCCATCTGTACTTTCTCCTGCAAAGACCGAGAATTTAGGATACATGACTCTTAGGAAGCTAATAAAAATTTCAACTTTGGAAATGAGTGTGCTTAATCATGATTTCCTGGTGGATTTATGCTAGTGGTCTTGTGTCCTCCTTGTGGGGGTTTAATCCGCTCTGGACAGGTTATGCATTGGAGCCACAGCATTTAGATGTTGTGGCTTCTTTGTGCTGTTTGTATGTGTACTTGTGTGTGGGTAGCCATGGTTAGCAAGGCTTCACTTGATTCTGTATTTACATCTACGTCCTCACTTTCATTAGACAGAGATCACCCCGGCTGTATTTTGTACACATCTTCTTCTTTTCCTCCCCTCAATCTGCCACCTTTGTATTACAGGCTCCGTGCATAATTACTGGGTGGAATATATACATATGTATATCGATGCAGCTAATCATCTAGCAAATTTAGGGTTACTCTTTACTCTGAAATAGCTTTGGCACCAAGAGGCCAGACTCATTACCATTTTGTGCACAGACTTCGGAGTAAGACAGTTTAGGGTTCACTTGGCAATTTTTCTAGTTGCCTGCCTCTAAAGAAACCACCTAAACGTTAAATCTCTATTTCTCATTTGTGGACCCGGGATAACAATGCGTAGAGGTATTTCCTCCTACGACAGGGAACTAAAGAGCATAGGTCAAATGTTAAGCAGCATGCTTTGTGGAATGTGCCATACATTCATGGGCACATTGTCCCAAGTCATGTAACAGCTCATCTGTCAATCAGGGAGGGTACAGAGTCACGCTGTTCTCAGCTCCAGGGTTCATCAGAGAGATTCCTAAAAAGGGCCGAGGAGCTTTTGAACCATTTCACTAGAGCCCACTGCCCCCTTGCAGTACCAGCTGATAGCTGTTTTTTCTTTTTCTTTTGAATAAAACTTTTACTGTCAACTGTTATGTGTGCATATTCAGTAGTTCTTATTAGATTGCCAAGAACCTGGAACCTCTGCTTTGCATGGGGACTACTTGCAACTAGCCCTTGGAGAAGCGCCCAAGTTTACCCCACGCACATCAGTGTGGAGAGACTCTCCTTTCCCCTATATTAAAGCTCATACCATCATTACATTGTGAAGTTTCCTGTTTATTATAATCCACCTAAATATTCCCAGGTCCCAAGGATTAAAGAACTGGAAAGAACACAGGGTTCATTTTCTACCTTCCATAGTATGTAGATTGAATTATTTATTTGTTTGAAACTTTGGAGACTCCAAGTATAGATGACATTTTTAATGCCTATCCCAACCCTTTTAGCTAGTAAACATGTTTGAAAAATATGTGACCCATGTACCACATTGTCATAAGAAAATTTAAATTATAATTGTATTAGCTAACACTGTGTTACTCCTTAAATTACACACATGTTTGGTAACTCCCTTTGAAGCAAATGAGCAACATTTATTCTCAATAAAGCTCCCATTTAAACTAGGCATATTAGATACCATTAGCACAAATTCATTATAAATTACATTTCAGCTTTCATACAGAGCTTATTTACCCAGCACTTGTTATATATGAAAAGTTAACTAAGATAATATTAATATTAGCTTTAGTAAATGCCTTGCAGTTAGCAAAAATACAAATAAAATGAAAAGTAATTCTTGTTTTCTTTTCTAATATTCACAATAGACAACTGATCCATACTTCACTTATACTTATTAATATTGCCACTCTACATTGATTTTTTAATCCTGATATAGTATATAAATGTAAAAGCATAATTTTGAGGAGAGATTTCAAATTTCAACCTTCGATGTTCCATGTCATTTAGTATGCTAGAAGATTCAAAAAATTCTTGTAATTATCCAGCTTATCGCTGTTTTAATGTAACATTCTCTTTTGAAAATATAATTTCAGGTTTTTTGGCATTAGCCTTCGATTCATACTTTACCCAAGAACCCTAGTCTCAGCTATCCCCTGCAGAGAGATCCCTTTCTAAGGAGAGCTTTTGGGGGGAACTTAGTGATAATTATAATACTGATGACAATCCCTGCCACTCTTCTTAGGCCCAGTCGTATCAAGGCAGAGTGGGGCTCCTTGATCCTGCTTAAGCCCCTGTTTAAATGTAAATTAGAGGAGAGTCATTTACATTACTTATTCCAGGCATCCATATGCAATACCAGATTGCAAGAGGAAATATTTGTAAGCTATCCCTCTATTTATCTTACCCAGCTCGTCACTAAGACACTTTAGTACTTGAACAGCCAAACTAGAATCATTTCAATTATCTACCTGAGAGAAAAGGCATCCGGAACAGACAGACCGTGGCCTCCTTGTGCTGCCTTGAGTAAGAGACTGACTTCTATGGCTCTTGCTCTAGTGTGATAACAATTTGGTCAATGGGGGACATTTGCATCGTTTCCCGAACTAAGGAGCTTAAATGCCCTTAGCTGAATTTTGAAAGGTAGAAAGGGATTTCCTGTGGTTCAATATCACTCTGCCCACTACAGATTTTAATTTTAAAGATATTTCAACTCTCTGTAAGCGACAGGGCAGGACCAAGGGTACAGGACAAGAGTAAAAGCACTCGAGGACACAGGAGAGCATAGATCAACCTTCCCTCCGGCTTGTGTGTGCAGGTCAGATGGACAGTGAAAACTCGGGCTTTGCTGGTCAAAGGAGAACGTTCCCTTCTGTAAATTCACCAAGTTTTCTATTTAACTCTAATTTTGGCAGTTTTATACAACAAATTTTTTCACTTAGAACTGTTTTCTTTTTCTTGGGTGTTGAGATGGTCTCATGTTTCCTGGGCTGGTGGCCTCCAGCATTGTAGCAAAGACTGTTCTACTCTTGATTTTCCTGCTTTCACTTTTCAAGTGTCAGGATCATGGGGGTGCACCACCAGACCCATTGGTTTATAGAACTTAGATTTAAAATCTTTAAAAAAAAAAAATCAGTAAATGTGAAATGATATCACCAAATGTCCTTACCATTACCATTTGAAAACAGAGGTGAGACAAGACTGTTCCTCTTGTTGTTATTTAGATCTAGCCAATGGTCAGGACACTCCCCACAGTTGAGTGGAGAGTGGGGTATGACTTTCTCACGTACTCTGGTGTCTCACATTTGACCAGGTCCCTTGGAGGGGGAGACCTGGTGGCACTCAGAGGAAGGATAGCAGGTCACCGAGAAGAGACTTGATACCCCATGAGCATATCCGGGGGAGGTAATCCCTCTCAGGAACAGTCATAGGGGAGGGGAGTAAGGGGAAAACGGGAGGGAGGGGAGAATGGGAGGATACAGGGGATGGGATAACCATAGAGATGTAACAAGAATAAATTAATAAAAAAAAAGAAATAGATATATTCTCTTTGCTGCCCATCACATTATATGTCACCAAAAATCACCGTGAACCAATCTCTATGTTCTCTCACTGATAATCTGTGGGATTTAGATTCCTGCATCTCATTGTTCTGGACTACAGTCTTGTGCTGGCATTACTGGCTTGGTAAGCTTCTGGTAGCCGCTTCCGAGCTCATATTTGATGTGTCTTTTGCCTTTAATGCAATACTCAGTAAAAATGAAGATGCCTTTAATGTTGCTATTTATTTACATTAAAATTACTTATTTTTATTTATATGTATATATGTGAGACTGCATGAGTATATGGGCATCACATGCATGCAGGAGCACTTGGAGGCTAGAAGTTGACAGATTCTCTTGTACTGGAGGTATAGGCAGCTGGGAGCTGCCATGTGAGTGATCGGGCCTGGACTCAGACCTCCTACAAGAGCAGCAAACGCTCTTAACTGCTTAATCACTCTCAAACTACTGCTCATTTACTTTTATTTCTCACTGAAAACATGTGAGATATGTAGGGCAAGTTAGGGAATCATGGTAATAATGTGTTTTACTACTTTACGTAAAAAGGCAGCTTCAGTATGTATTGGCAGTTGTCACGTATGTGACGTGGTCCATGGTCCTTCTTCTGTGTCTCAAAGCTGTTTCTTTGCCATGCAATTGCCATCTAGATATAAAGGGGATATAACTCACAACATTTTATTTTTATTTTTATTTTTTATTTTTATTAATTTATTCTTGTTACATCTCTATGGTTATCCCATCCCTTGTATCCTCCCATTCTCCCCTCCCTCCCATTTTCTCCTTATTCCCCTCCCCTATGACTGTTCCTGAGGGGGATTACTTCCCTCTGTATATGCTCATAGGGTATCAAGTCTCTTCTCAGTGACCTGCTGTCCTTCCTCTGAGTGCCACTAGGTCTCCCCCTCCAGGGGACATAGTCAAATATGAGGCACCAGAGAATATGTACAGCCATCTATCACACACATAACACACAGTAAAGCATGTTTCAAGAACATGGAGCATGGATGTTGTGCCATGCTCTGCACAGCTGACTGAAGGTCCCTGATAGATTGTCTCCAGCTCTTCTGAGGTGACTCAAAAGCATTACCACATCGTTGAGGTCACTGTTAACTTACCTCTGCCACTAACAAATGTCATTTTACCTACTAAGGCTACATTAATGACAAAGTTGCCTCGATTCTTCTATTATAACTAACCACCATTCGACATTTTTCCCCCTGGGACTAGGGAGATGGTTCAGGTGGTAAAATGCTTGACAGACAAACATGAGGATCTGCATTCCATGACCCAGTCCCATGTGAAAGGCTAAATACTGTGGCACGTAATTGTAATGGAGATAAAGACAGGCAGGATTTCCAGGGCTTGCTGAGTAGCCACTCTAGCTTAATCCATGAACTTCAAGTTCAATGAAGTTCAGTGAAGTGTAATGAGAGACTCTGTCTCAAAAAACAACACGAAGCACACACGTGCACGTGCACCACTTCCCCTTCCCATTGAGTGGACTTCTATGAGAAGACACCTTAAACACACATCATTTCACCTATGCCTTCACTTTAGCATCTCTGACAAAAAGATTGCATTGTTGAGAGGGATGTAGATTTAAAACACATAAACTCTTACATAAAAAATTTTAAAATAGACCATGAACCTGTGAGTGATGTTGGCAGTGGCTGAAATGCATTGTGGGCTAAGTAGGTGGCCTTGGATTACATAGTATGCTGGTCCATGAGTATAATCTTCTACCACATAACTATTTAGGGTACAAGCAGGTAGGATGAGTTAAGTATTGGCACATTCTCTGTCTGCCTGTCTGCCTGCCTGCCTGCCTTTCTCTGTCTGTGTCTGTGTCTGTGTCTGTGTCTGTGTCTGTGTCTGTGTCTGTGTCTGTGTCTGTGTCTGTGTCTGTGTCTCCCTCCCTCCCTCCCTTCCCCCCTCCCTCTCTCTCTCTCTCTCTCTCTCTCTCTCTCTCTCTCTCTCTCTGGGCCACTTTTGGGGACAGGACTTAAACTC
>OU015753.1:99231934-99256295 GCA_907169655.1 Acomys percivali | reverse complement strand
CTCTCTCTCTCTCTCTCTCTCTCTCTCTCTCTCTCTCTCTCTCTCTCACACACACACACACACACACACACACACACACGATGGTTTTTCTTAATGACCCTCTTGCTGTGGTTCTAAGTGTTGCCTATTACTGATAATTCCCAAAGGCAGGCTTTCAGATAGAATATCCCTTTCAAAGACAGTCTCAACTGTGCAATTCACATCACAACTTGAATGTGCAATTGGCACCTCACACTTAATATATCCAAAGCCACATTCCTCAAGCTGCTCTTCCTGTAATAATTCTCATGTCACCTAATTGTACTTCTATTTTTCTATTGGCTTAATTAATGTTGTTAAATAACCCTTGACCCATCTCTTTTTCTGGCACCTCACATCTTATCTGACATCAAAACCTATAGGCATTGCTGTCCATGTATTTCAAATGGCACTGTTTTATTTCCTCCTCTTCTTTCTTTTTCTGCTTTTGTTCATTTTTCGGTTTGCTCCCTTACGTGCTCTTTCTAGTCAACACCTTAGATAGTGTTCATATGATATTTCCGATGGTTTCTGGTTTATTTCAAACTGTCTGTGACATAGAAACCAGAGGGATATGTATAAACAACAGTAAAATGCCCAATTGTCCAGAGCCCCTAATTCTCAAGAGTGCTTTGTTGTATGTCTTATTCTCATTTGCTTTTGTCTGATATGGTTGTCACACTCAATATACCTTAACCCAGCCATCCTGGCCTCTGCTCCATGGACTTTGACCAGTCAATTTGTGTTCCTGTCTAGAATATTTTTCCCTAAAGATACCAAAATATTAATGTTATCAGACTTCCTTCAACTCTCTACTCAAATGTTACCTTCCCAGTAAAATTCCCTTGATACCTGATTTAAAATTCTAGAACTTCTTCTTCTCCTTGTTTCATGCTGCCTTTCAGTGTGTGTCTGCTTTAAAAGAGCCGACATAAGACTTTCTATGAGCAATGAGCTACTAAATAAGCAACAAAGACAAGGATAATGTATTTGTCATAACAATATTTTTAACAACACTGTGACCTCTACCATGTCATGAATCCCATTTTTCAGTCAAAAAACAAAACAAAAAGAAAAAAAAACTTGAAGCCCATACAAGTTAACTGACTGTGAATCAATACAGATTTCCATAGTCTCCTAGATTTTTAGGATATACATTTAACTACCATGCCCAATAAGCCTCTCACACGTAAACGCGGTATCACATGCAACTATTTGTCTTTTGGATCCACTGTTTTTCTGACTAGAATGTAAGTTCTCCAAGGGCAAGATTTGTGCCAATTCGGTTTGACTCCACATGTGCTAAACAATAACAATTGCATGAATGAGAGAGTTGAGGAAACAGGTGGTATTGAACTTGCAAGTTATGAAGTTCTCGAAGTATTTGGATTAGTGTTGCTCAGTGCTTCATTGCAGCAAACTGTGTGTGCAGGGCTCATCACCACAACTGCTTGTTACATCTGTTGTGCTTAGTAAGTTGATGTGGCGATGTGGCAGTGATCTGACTGCAACATTATTCTAATAAGGAAGGGAGGGTAGTTTCCTGAGAAGCAGATGGAGAAAGCTTCATTCATTTGATCATTTCCAGTACTGAATCAGTCCTTCCTTCTCATGGCACGGCCTTGAGGACTACATTACGTTGCCTTGATGTTCTTGCCCCTCATTTGTCTTCAGTGCTTCCTTTTCTGTTGTTTCTGTGTTCATTGTTCACCAGAAGTTGTGAGAATAAAGACTACTAGTATTTTAACATTTAAGTGTAACTCACACTCTGAATTTAATATTTTATTTAATCTTCATGTGATACTTGAATTTTGAAATCCATCCCATCCCATCCCCTTGTAACTCATATTGACAATTTTTAAGTAGGTGGTCCTGTCCCTTGTCAGCCATGGCCAGGTAGCACCCTGTTGGGGGGCATAGGTGAAGGTATGAGTATGTGAGAGTTGGTCCCATGCCTCATCAGGGCAGTTGCTGAAGAGCTGGCTCTGCTGGCATGAGTATGGAAAAGCTGGTGAGCTGACCAAGTTAGCTACCATCCAGGCCTAGATGCAGGGCTTTGTGTTGTCCCACTCCAACATCTACCCCATCTATGACCTGCTGGAGCACACACAGGGGCCAGTCCTGCAGATCCAAAGCTGCAGGGTCTCCACGACACAGGGCAACAACAGGATATCCGAGAGGCATTCCAGTGAGGTTCCAGGATTGGTAGTGTAGCAGAAGCCAGAAGCTTCGAAGCAGACCAATGACTCACTGCAATGAACATTTGCAAATAAAGCTATTTGGGCAAAAGGGTACACTGTATGACACAGCATGACACACTGCAGCTTCTGTGGTGAGATTTTTTTTTAATTAACTAATTAATTGTTTTCTTTTGGGGGGAGTTTGCAAGGGCAGAAAGGGTAGATATAGAGGAATAGGAAGATGAGTTGCATTGGAGTGCATGATGTGAAATTCACAAAAAAAACAATAAAAAGTTAAAAAATAAGTAAATATTTATCATTTATTTGAGTCTTATGTAATTACTTTTCATATCTCGGTATTCTTTTCATTTTAGTTGTACATTAATCACCATATATATCATTTTGACAGTCACAGTGTGTTCACCTAATTGTCATAGCTTCAGTGTCATCTCTCATGATTTGCTAAGTTTATGCTACTTATAAGTTTGGTCATATCCTGAAGGCTATACATACGAGGTTACTCAGAGTCCTACTTCACCCTCTGAGAGTATGTATGGCCAGTCATGATGCCCTGACTATTTGTTGTTGTTGTTGTTTCTACAAGCTTTTGCATTGATGCATGCCCCTCTGTTCCACTGTGCAGGTCTGGAGGATTCCTCTCTATGCAGGCTTTTCTTCGTTTCCTCTTAATACTTGTTCCTCCTTCTTATAATTTGACTTAGTTATTTCAAATCCCTTTTCACTAAGGACTTTCATTTCTAGCCTTAAACCAGAACAGATAATTTCTTCCTTGAGACAGCCACTGACTGCTCCTTGTCCTTAGGTTCAGTGGTCGTATGTAGGGCATGGCACACAAGGCTGCTCACGATCTGGCCTCTGCTTACCTCTCCGGAGTCACTTAGCTTTACTCTCCTCCATGAACTTGTATTAGGGCCAATAATGATTCGTTGACTGGAACATTTATTTTTCATATCTACACCTTAAATCGGTGCTCATGAAGCTGTCTATCCTGATTTGTGCTAAATGCATCATATCAAGTATTGGCTTCTCAACTCTGTGCAACAGTTTTGAGTTTTTCCTTTCTGCTATGCTTCCTTTGTAGTTACGGCTTTCAAACAAGAACAGTCATTTTCTTTAACATTGGACAGCTTTGGGGTGATAAGGAGCATCGTCTCACATAGTGCTTGAATGAATAGGTGTTTGGACTGTGCATGTATCTTACTGGCAGAAGGAAAATGTATCTTCCATCTATGTCGGGAAGATGTGGGAAAGGAGTTTACAGAGGTAGTGTGGAGTCTTCTTTCCAACGTCTTTTTGAAACAAATATCTATTTGGGTTGACACACAGATCTTTTGAAGACGAAAGTATCAGGGGAACGTTTAAGTATAAAAATACAGCAATAAAAGAGTTACAGAGTAATATGGAATGATGAATGTTAAAGAAAACCGTTATGGAATTGAAAACCAAGGGATGGCAGTGGGCATCAGAGATTCAAGAGTAGAAAGACTTAGTCCCCACTAAATTTTGGCATGATGCAAAGGAATTACTAAAATAAGATGTAGCAATATTTGGAGGAAATGAGGTTATATTGGACAAGAGGAAAGCAAAGACAGGGTGAGAAGAGCCGTGGGGAGTAGTGAGTGGGGAAAAGCACGGCATGGTGAGAACGGAGGAGGATGAAGAGTATGCTGTCTAAACATAGTGTGGGAGTGGAGGTTGTGAAACTGGCATTCTGCTGAGTCCCTGAGCCGAACCATCTGGGGAGCCCAGGGCACTTCATTCAATCCTTCTCGCTGATTTTCTCCATCAATACAGTAGCACTTGGGTTTGATAAAGCTTGTACATCTAAGGTCAAGACAATCTGGGGAGTGTTGGAAAATCTATACCTAGGCACCTCATAGGATCTGTAAGTGAAAGGCTTGCAGTTCACAGCTAGTGATTACACCTGGAGTCAAGGAAGAAACAGCTATGAGGTCATCAGAATGAACTCCCAGGCTTTGTTTGATGTATCTCCGCTCCACCAGACAACATGTCATATAGGCAAGTATAATCAATCACATGGATTATGGCCAGCATAGCATATGATCAGAATGATAGATGCCAACTCCCAGACTATAATTTAAAACAAAAATGAAAACAAAACAAAAAGCAATGCATCAATCTCTTCTACTTTTTTTTCCCCTCTTTATCACCTATTGAGTATTTAGTGAAGGGTCATAATGTCCACAAGAATAAGCTGGTGGTAAGATAGTCATCCCAGAAGGACAATTGACAAGAAACATTTGGGTTCTCAGTATGATTGTTCAAAAATCCAAAATTTAGAGGTTGGACTTTTGTGAATAACATAGCACACATGTATACAAAAGAAATGGTTGAAGGCAATATTTGTATCACTGAAAGACTGAGAAAGAAAAAATGGAATAAAGAAGTAAGGACTGAGTCCTGAGTAATGTGAAGTAGAAAGGCTCTTCAAAGACAGGAAAGCAGAAATGATTTTAAATGTGCTTTATCTCCACAAGAGCCACAGCAGAGAAGAATCTCAGTAAAGGAACGGGTCAAGATCAGTCAGAAAATGACATTTAGAATTACCAGAAAGAGGTTATTTCTAAATTAACTGAGCACACTTGGTAAAAGTTATTTAAAAGTAGGAGTAACTGAGTCTTTCTGAAGATGGACATGTAAGAGCCAATATGGAAAGGTTAATTGAGGAAGCTCAGGAGAGACCTGTGGGATTAAATTATCATAGAAAGCGGGAAAAGAGATAGTTTTATATTTCAGGAAAATGGTGCAAATTAAGAAAGGTAGAAAGAAGTTTCTGATGGCGAAGATAGAGATGAGCAAACCTTGTGGACATAATGCATGTTTTTCTTTATCTAATAAAAAAGTAAATAGAGAGGCAATACTCTGACCAAACTCGGGAATGCAAAATGACATTCAGATTGGTTATTATGAACAGGGACTGTACTATACAGGGATTGTGATAGGATTCTAAATTCTTCCTATGTGACTTATGGCACTTTTCAATTCCATCCTGAAATGTGGACTTCTGGGGCCATGTGCTTCTGAGCTGTTATTTCTGAACTGGAAAAAATATACCCATCTCCCAAGTTCCAAGCAAGTAGCTGAGTGAGTGTGACATCGTAGATCATTTTCAAATGAAGCATCTGACAAATCACAATGATAACACACACACACACACACACACACACACACACACACACACACACACCATTCTGTTTTCTTTCTTGGGAGGAACTTTTGACAGAATTTAAGATCCAGAAAATGATGTGTTTGGTAAAAGAATACAGAATCAGTTATGTCCAGGCTCCTCTTTGGGCATGATCACTAAGGTCCACTCAAATAATAAATATTCTGTAACTTAAACATACATGTTTCATTTATTTCATTTGTGGAATAGAATACTCCATGAAACAAAAATAGTTAAGCAAACGATTCACTGATGACAGAGTAGACAAACAAACACAACAAAATAAAAACCACTGTGTACATTCTTGATTAAGCACAGAGGTTAGTATTGTTCAGTCTCTTCTTTTATCTGCACAAGAGCTAAAAGTTGCTGCTTTTACATCTCAAAATGGCCAAACAATAGAGATTCTGAAAATATCATTACCCATTTTTTTTCTGGTAAGTATGGAATGTCCTTTATGAACATGTAGAGAGGATAGAAACTAATTCTTGTAGTCAAACATGCTACCTTTGTGCCAAGAGGCTTCTTAGGCTGGGATTAGTTGGTAGGGGAGAGGCCTCCCTCTCTCTGAGGGCTAGGGAAAGGGAATAGGGGAGAAGAGAGAGGGAAGGTGGGTGGGAGGAGACAAGGGAGGAGGCTATGATTGGGATGTAAAGTGAATACTTTTAAAAAAGAAACACATTCTTGGCTTAAAGGCAAAGAGTGGGAGCTGGAGAGATGGCTCAGTAGTTGAGACTTCTTGTTGCTCTTACAAGAGGACCTGGCTTCAGTTCCCAGCACCCACATGGCAGATTATACCTGCCTGTAAATCCAGTTCTGTGCTTTCTGACACCCTTATACAAAAATAAATGCAAACAAAACAACAATGATCACAAAATAAAACTAAATTATAAAAAACAAAAACAAACACAAAAGACAGGGTGATATAATAAATGCTGGCCTGTTAGTTTCCTGGGTTACCTCTGCAATGGTTTAGGTGATTTATAATAAATATGTGCAAACTTGAGATCTACAAGTATTTGTGTAGTGTGTGTGAGTGTGTGTGTATGTGTGTGTGTGTACATGTGACACCCAGAAGTTGAATTCAGGTGTCTGACTCTATTGTTCTCTGCCTATTTTGTTCTGCAACAAGGTCTCTTTCTGAAAGCAGAGCTTGCCAATTCAGCTAGACTGGGTGGTCTGTAAGACCCAAAGTCATACCTGTCTCCAGGCCCTCCAACCTCCCCACACCCCGACCCCCGCCACATAGTCATGAGCTGCCATATTTGAATATCACACTGGTACAAGGAATCAGCACTCAGGTCTTCATGCTTGTGCAGTTGTGTAGTAAGCATCTTACCCACAAGGTATATCAGCAGCCCCTCTAACAGTACTCTGTGCATAGGAGTACTGCTTCATAAATTTTCTCATAAATAATTAACACTGCTTTTGAAAAAAAATTTGTTTTGTTTTTGTTGCATAAACTGTGCCAATTCTGTGACTTCTGTGTCCACTGATCTAGAGTCCATATGATCTTAGCAGAAACTAGAACGCTAATTGTAATCAGTGCACATAATGTTTGCAATAGATTTTAGGAAGAAACTCTGCTTAGCCTAAACAAAACTTTTTGCTATGCTATTCCATAGCAATTAGTAGTGGCAACCTGTTATTTATTAAAGAGAATTCTTCCATGATTTGGCTTAAGGATGAAAAAGTGTGTCAAGTCAGAGGAGGCTGCAAAGGGGACAACTTCAGCCTTGATCACCTTGTTTTATTCTTTTTGTGGTTTTGCAAAAATGAAGCAAACCCTGGTAGGAAACAGATCAAAAGGTTAGAGAAAGAGATAGCATCATCCCCTCTCCTGATTAGTCCGGGAGGATAATTAAGCAAGAGCTCAGAAGCAGATTTCTCCGTTCTCTCTCTTATTTTTTGCAGGAAACTATGACATACTACATAATCACAAACCTCTTGAATGTTGTCTTCCACATTGATATGCCTAGGGTCTATTACTAATTGGTATACCTTCACATGGGGCCTGTATTGTGATGACATGTCTTGCTGAGGGGACTCTATTGGGTAGAAGACAAGCAGAGAGAAACTTTTTACACTTTTATAATTTCTTTGTGCATTTCACGGTATGCATAGGTCAATTAACTCTTTCATTTATTATTAATCTTTGTCTAGATCTTTCTTAGTATTTAATTATGCTTCCCATCTCTCAGTGCAGATTCTAGGCCAGGTGTATCTGTCTGTCTGATTCATGAGGTTTTTTGTGTTGTTGTTGTTTTGTTTTGTTTTCCCTTTTCTTAAACTTGGAATTTTTGTAGCTGAGTATAAGATTTGTCTGGACAAAAAAACCAAGAGATTTTGTTCAGATGAAATTTTCTACATCTGTCAATGGAAAAGGAACACCTCTGATTTAAACGGTGTTTAGGCTGAGGTTAAGTGGTGCTTTTTCAAGGTTATAACTGGAAAAAAGCATTCATTTAAACCTAGAGTACTTAGGTTCAAATCTTGGTTCCCCTGTGTGAAAACAAGACAAGCCACTTTTTTAGTCTGGTACCCTTTACATAATAAAATATCTTAAGAATAACAATAGTAAAGAAGATAAATTTATTATTCATATTCTGAAGGCTAGGAAATGAAAGGCCAGAGCCCTGGTAGATTAGGTATATTGTGAGAGACTCTGACTTTAATTCGTACCCTCTTGTAGGCAGAGATTTTAAAAATCTATTTTTATTGTGTTCTTATATGTCTAAATGTCTTCCAACACTTATCTACACCAATCCCTTCTAATCTCCAACACTAGGTAAGAGATAAAAGGCTGGAGGGGAAAAGGTATGTAGACTTCTATAGGTACTTTCTGCTCAATATGGGGTTAATTCTTTGGGGTAAGTCCAATCTTTGTTAGGAAATCCAGCAGTCCAGCAAACCAGCACATCAACAATAGCAAACACAGTAGCAGGATGAACCAGGGCCAGAGGGAGGAAAAACAGAGGAACAGAAGCTGCCACTGGCCCTCTCTCCTCTCTCTCTCTCTCTCTCTCTCTCTCTCTCTCTCTCTCTCTCTCTCTCACTCTCTCTCTGGGCTCTCCCATTTATACCTTCTCAAGAGTTCCCAGATTTAAACTATCTGCAGCTGGCACAAATCATACCCCTGTCAGAGCACGAGACACATTATAGTCAGCTGCTATGGACTATCTAAAACAGCCTTATATCCCATACCTGGGATTAAAAATATAATTCACATAACTTAACTGAGTTTTTTAAGAAACCAAAATTCTCACTATACACTAGAGCTTGTCCTCACAAGATGAAAAGTCAAAAGACATAAATACGTTTACCTTCAATGCCTTTTACAAGGACAACAATCTGATCCATGAAAGCAAAGACTTCTTGTCACAATTATTAATACCTTCTAAAAGCCCAACTTTTTTTTTATTGTTGTACTGTTTTCAAACATTTTATACATGCTGTACAACTTTCAACATGCCTTTTGTCAGGATACAGTGATTCAACTGCAGCAGTCATTCAATCTCTCTGTCTGCTTGGCTTGGGTTTTAATACTTGGCTTTCATATAGTGGGCTGAATCGAGAGAATTCTGACCCTTTGGAGGACAAGGCTTATGTGGAAGAAGCAGGTTCTCTAGGAACAAGCCTTAGGTCTTATGGCCTGTTTCCTTACCAGATCTATGCTTCCTGGTCTACTTAGATGTGAGCAAACAGGTAGACTCCTTCACATTAGAGGAAAGCCATGTTTTCTCCACCAAGATGGATGGTATTCTTCAGCTATGAGCCTAAAGAACCCTTTTATCCACTAAGTTTCTCTTGTCAGCAATGAGAAAAAAATAAAAATGAGGAAATTGTTTCCAAGAAGTTAGTTTGTCACTGTGATGAAACTTATGTTTAGGCTGTCAGTTTTCTGAACTAGTTTGTAGGAGGAATGTGGAAGTGTTTGGGAATGAGGGCTAGAGAACTCCCAGAATGCCATGAAGAGAGATTAATGGGATATTTTGGGGAGAACATAGAAGACTTTAATGCCCAGGGAAATTCAGCAAAGCTCAGGCATGTGAAGAGAACAAGAATGATATTGGAAATTAGAATTGATTCCATAGTGGTACTTTCTGGCAATGAATCTGTCTATAGTTTTCCCATGCCTTAAAATTCTGAGTGAGAATGAATTCAACATTAATGATATAACCATGGACTCAGCACTGGGACAAATAGGGTAGATATCTTTAGGCAAGACCCCTCTCATGGAGACCTTCCGGGTGTAACAATACAAATTCATTTGAAGGGAGAATTGCTAAAAGCACAGAGCCTTCAGGGTATATTGTTAAAAAAGACTGCCCAGGGAAGTGTTTTATACAATTCAGCCTTGAAGGCACTCAGAGGTGAATATAAATGGAGTTGAATGGACAAGCAACATATGAAGCTGACAATGAAAGTGGGCACCCTCTCTTTTTTGTTTGCTCTTTTTGTAAGCATACAAGAGTGAAGAGGTCATGGAAACTTGCAACAAGGAGGAAGAAAGCCAATGAAGCCAGAGATGTGTAGTAAGGTTGAATTCCCTCCACAAACCTCCTGAAGATATATATATATCTTCATATATATATATATATATATGAAAGCGTGGAAGTAAAGTCTAAAGTTCAGTGGAGATTCAGAATATTAGAGATGCCAGAAATTAGGGACATTTGCCAAGAAATGATGCAGGTGCTAAGCAGAATCAGGTCCAGTGAACTTGCCTCTTAGGCAAGAGTTTGTACCCTCAAGGTTACCCAAGTCTTGTGTATCATGGATAATGGCATCATGAGCAAAGAGAGTGGAAACGGAGCTGTAAGGTTTTTTATTTTCTCTTTTAGTATTTCAATCTGACTTTGATTTGTCTGTCTTTTCTTGCCATGCTCCCACACTTCCTCTATGTAAGTAGAAATGCTTTGTGGTTTTGTCTGTTAGAATTATATAAATTGCCCAAGATTTCACAGGTGCTTTCAGGTAAGATATTTCCTGTATCCTAGAAAATACTTTAGATAGATTTTTGAATAGAATTGAGACTGCTATAACTATGGGGGATGCTTGAAGTTGGACTGAAAGTAGTTTTCATTATGAGATATTAAGACGCCACTGTAGCCAAGGGTGGAATGTTACAGTTCAGACATAAAATGTCCATACATTCTCAGATATTTGAGTAACTGATCACCAGGGATTTTTTTTTTGTTCTTTATTTGTTTTGTGTTTGCTTGCTTTTGTTTTTTGGCTGTGAAACTTGGGAGATGTTGGGGCCTAGCTGAAGGAGGTGGAATAGTGGGATGACGTGATGGAACCTTATGACCGTTCTCCCTTCCACTATTCTCTCTACATCCTGGTCCATTGAATCACGGGCAAGTGGCTTCATGTTCTATTGCCACAACCCTGAGCTATCCCTGTTACCAGACCTTTCCTGCCATGAGGGAATGCACCCCTGAAACATGAATCAAATTGGATCATTCCTTTTCACATATTTATGTATGATGAAAACGCATATGATATCTTACCTTTGTTTTCCCTTCTTTAATAAGATAAATGGAAATAAATCAGTAGGAGTGTAATGAATATTAAAGAAAGAAATGGGTAGAAGTAGACTCCAAGTTCTCACACACCGAAGATGCTTGGTGTCAATTCCACATTTAACAAACTGAAGAAGATATTTGCTAAGGAATGTAGTAATATTGACTATGTTGGGACAAAGATGGCCAATGGGCCACCTGGTCACCAATTTATACAACCAGAGGAGATGTGCTCTTTGGTGAGTAGAGTGGAAAAGCTGAGGCCAGAGTTCAAGCTACAGGAAGACTTTGGAGTCCACCCAATTGGGGTGATTGTATTAGCCAGGTATAAGGCATGTTTAAGAGGAAATAAGAGTTGGACTAGTACCATGATTAATACCCTTGATTAATAGTTATAACTACTATCTATGGGAGTATTCTTGTTTTGGTCAGTTTTTGTTATTGAAAAGTTAAATGTTTTTCAATTTAGGCTGCAGTAAAAGAAGAGTCAGAGATTTGGTCTAACAACTCAGTGAGGAGAAATATAAGATATCTGGGATATTTTGCTAGTACACCAGGCTCAGATTAACTCACCTATGTGTATGTGATCTTTAGAAGTTTGGGATTATAAATGATTAATTCTGAATTAGAGGCAGTGGCTCTGAGACTTTTAAAAAACATATTTACACTCCTGTTGGTAAGTGATAGTTGGACACATCTCAAAAAAGAGTTTAACACAAAGGGGTAAGTTTATATATAGTCTTTGGTATTAATAAGTTTAATTTAAATGTGGAACCTAGCACATGCTACCTATGATCTTACATAATGTATGTGGATCTTGACAAGTTGGGAAGATTATCTAGCTATAATACTATGATTAGGTTTGGTTAAAGCATTGTTTGTGACACTGGTCACATAAATATTAACTATTAAGGTTTGGGAAACTGAGCAATAATTGAAAATTTGAGTTCATTTTAGTATTTTCTGTTCTTAGGAGAGAATGTAGACATTCTAAGAAGTTAGATGTATTTCCTCAGTACCTCAGTGCTCATACTTGAGTGGTACTAAGTTTATAATCATCACTGATTACTCTGTGTATCAGGTACAAATTTGTTTACTGAGCTTCAGACAACATTTAAAGAGTATTTTGTGTAATCAGGGTCTCAGGTAGCCTGTGCTGGACTCAAACTTGCTATATGGCTGGACCCAAGCTCATTATGATGACCTCCCAAGTGCAGGAATTGTAGGGGGTGTGTACCCGCACACAGCTGCAGTCAACACTTTACTAATGATGACTTGGATGGGGAATGATTGAAGGTGGTTGCCCTCAAGCATTTGAGCTTCACTTTTCTCCTGGAAGAAGTCTCTCAGGCTTTCCTATCAGCAGAAACCAGGCAGGCCTCCCACCAGGCAAAGGGTAATCCTGGTAGACAAATAGTTCATATCGAGAAAATCTGTTGACTTATCATCAAGTAACAGCTGCCCACCTGCCTTTCTGCCTACTGGGCAGAGTCACTGTCTGAGTCACCAGGAGTTATTAGGTTAAAAAAAAAAAACAGATTTGTCTAGAGTGTAGGCAAAAACTTCGCTCACATATAGAGGAGTTGAGAGTGAAATTAGTAGTTTTGGAGGGGAGTAACAAATTAACACAAAGTGATTCTTTAGTCTATTAATCATACATTTGTGATAATTCTGAGGAAATAATTGGTAAATCTTCAGAATATAGGTACAAAGATGTTCCTTGAACAGTGTTTATGGAATGAAAAAAAACCTGTCCAGTCATGAAAATGTGCTTTCTGATTAGGAGATGAAACAGGAGAATTTCAAGTATCAGATCAGCCTGGGGTATGTCATATGACATTATGTCAAAAAGAAGAAGAAAAGGAGGAGGAGGAGGAGAGGCAAAAGATGAAAAGGAAAAGAAGAGGAGGAGGAGCAAGATGAGGAGGAAAAGGAGGAAGGAAGGAAGAAAGAAAGAAAGAAAGAAAGAAAGAAAAAAAGATGAATGAAAAAGAAACAAAACAAAACACTAGGCTACAGCAATGGTTCACTAGAAAAGGTGCTCAACTCTGAAGCATGAAGACTTGTGTTTGATCCCCAAAGCCCAGGAGAAAATGTTGGGTGTGGTGGCACATGTTTGCAATAACAGCATTGGGCAGGCAGAAACAGGAAGGTCCTTGGGGTTTGATGTCAAGCCAGTATTCGACCAACTGGTGAGTCCCAGAAGAGTGACTGACTTTCTTGCAGAGGAAGTGGATGGTGTTCCTGAGGATAACATGTGAGCTTGTCCTGTGGCCTCTACATGTATTTGTAAACATACATGCACAACTATAAACACACATGTAACTCTCCATGTGTGCACACATGCATAAGCACACACCCAAAATGCACACATACATGCCATTGTGAGTGCATGCACACACACATAACCAACCCAGCATAATCACACACACATTCAATCAAACACACACACACACACACACACACACACACACACCTTATATGTGGCACTCCTATAAAACAGAATTATATATTAATGACATAAGGCTATTTAAACAAATACTACATTACCAAGTGTATAAAAATAAAACATGATGTGTTTAAGTAACAGTTTGGTTTTGCCATGATTATGTTTGTGCAGAAATAGGACTCAAAAAGGAAAAATAATACTGGAGAGGTGTCTCAGCCAATAAGCGTACTTGCTGTACAATCATGAGGACAGCAGTTCTGCTTCCTGCATCTGCATAACCAGTCCAGCCTCTATAGACATATGCAACTCCAGAACAGAGATTTAACACATGCTTCTGGTCACTGTATCTGCACATGTGTGTGTGCTCACAAACACAGCCACTTAGACTCAAACAGGCATGCACACAGACATTTTAAAAGTTTAGAATGTTTAGAAAACAGGACAAAACTTCTACTTATTGAACCTACTGTAATATATTTAGGTTTTGAAATGACTCAAATACAATTGTGAAATTGGAATCATTTCATCGTACTGGCAGAGAGGGCATGAGATCTTATCTCCGATTCTGTGTTGTATGTCCAACACCAACAGCAATGTCTAGCACAGTAGTGCTCAACACTCACCCACTCAATGATGTCATACTCACTCTGTTCTATATTCTCCAATATTCCAAGAACCTGGCACTTTCTTGTCACTATTACATTGACATTGAAGATCAGCTTCCCATAGGAGTTTTCACATACTGAACAATTCAACCCCAGAGACAAAAACCAGGATTTTCTTGCTTTAATTAGTATATTTCCATTGTTTGTAGAATTTAAATTGGAGACCAGGTGTGAAAACTGGCTGTGCCTGAAAATGTTATTTACTTACTTATTTTTTTTAAATCTGATTTCTCAGCAAATATTTATTGCACTCTATTTTTTAACCATATATGGTGAAAGTGTTGGAAACATGATAGCAAACAGATAAAGACCTATATTTGTGTGTCACTGAGTAGATGTGCGCCATTTCCTTCACTACATCCTTGTGTTTGCCCTTGGCTCATGTAGGTGAACTATGTCTCTATGGTAGATCTTAGAAGCATCATTATACAACTTTTTAAAAAATGGGGCTTAGAAAATGACTTAGGTTTCTTCTGTCAGACATGCCTAAGTAAGATTTCATTTGAAAATAATATATTGTGAAGGTAGCACAATGCAGGAACTTTTTTTCTTAGGAGAAATAATAAACAGTTGACTTGGATTGCAGGGATTCCAAAAGCTGTAACCTAGGAAGGCCTTGTAATTTGGATTTCAGCCAGGTTGAGAAGGTTCTGATGAATAAGGCAAGACTAAGGTACTATAGTCCTTCAGAGTTGCCTATCTGCGTTGTGGTAGTTACATTTATTATTGGTGTAATTAAAATTCCAGACAGGAAGCAATTTAAGAAGGCAAAAATTTATTTTGGCTCAAAATTCAAAGAGTTCCTGTTGACCATGTTGGGGAAAGTAAAGAAACAAGAAAACAAGGACACTATGTCCATATTTAGCAAGCATGGAGAGATACATTTTGGGTTCAATTGTCTTTCTCCATTCATTTAGCAGAAGACCTCCTCTTGGGGTTGTATAATATGCATTCAGCATAGGTCTTTGTGTCTTAGGTAAATCTTTCTGAAAACACCCTCATGCACAGACCCTGAGGTGTGTTTCCACAATGAGTGCAAAAGCACTCAAGATAATAAGATAGCTGGGTGTGGTGGTGCACACCTGTAATCTCAGCACTTGAGAGGCAGAGGCAAGAGGATCGCTGTGAGTTCGAGGCCAGCCTGGTCTACAAAGTGAGTCCAGGACAGCCAAGGCTAACACAGAGAGACCTTGTCTCGAAAAAACAAAACAAAACAAAACAAAACAAAAAAATGATGACAAGATGACAAGATTAGTTGCCACGAAGTCTAACATATTACTGTCAGTCAATTGTTCATTGTACATGTGGGATGATTTAAGACACCTACAATAGGCTGGAAAGATGGCTCAGTAGTTAAGAGTAGCTACACAAGTACTCTTAATTACTTGTTTACCAATCATGAGAATGAGAGTTCAGATCCAAGTACCCACATTGGCCATCTCACATCCCTAGCTCCCAGACATATGATGCTCTCTTCTGGCAACTGTAATAATAGGTTTACATATACAGACACATGCAGTTGCACACATAATAAAAAATTTTAAAGACAGCAGCTGTATTAGTTGCTTTCCTTATTGTTGTGACAAATACTTGACATAAAACAATTTAATAGATGGAGGGTTTATTCTGGCTCAAAGTTCCTTCCTTCATGATGATAAGGGCATCTCAGCAAAAACAATAGTCAAGTAGTCAAATTACATCTGCAATCAGGAAGTAGGACCAGGGTATACAACCCCAGTGCATTTCCCCTGTGACAAACTCCCTCACTAAAGCTTCACCTTGTAAAGGTTCTACAATCTTCTTGAGCAGTGCCACCAGCTGAGCACCAGATACTGAAATACCTGAGCCCATGGGATATATTTTATACACAAACTACACTGCCGCCTGTCTTCTGGTCCTCCTCATCAGTTGGATTTGAGGCACTACATCTCTTGACTTAATTGCATCAGCTTGTACATGCATACTCTCTGTCCTTGTCCATGCAGTCCTTGAGTCATTGCTTGTCTGCAGAGGCCAGGGAGAGTCTCATGAGAGCATGCTGATTGCCTCTTTCCATCCAGCATGCTCTGTGTTTCAACTGGCTTAATCCCACCAGTGTAAAATATGCTGTTACGTACTTACCCTATGTATGACTTCCCTTGAACCATCCCCCACGATTTAGCCATATTCTACTTTCTCCTGCAGCTCAGTCCATCAAAAATGCCTATGCTCCTTGTCTTCTCTTCTTATTTCTGCAATCACCTCTGACTTCATCACTCTCTCTACTGCACTGGCTTTGTCCTTGGCCTCCCTATGTCCTTAGTGCCAAGTGTCTGTGATCTGCTCAAGCAGTAAAAGGGATATAGTAGAAATAGAAGCAAGACCTTGTCATTCCTTGCTCAAAATTTCCCAATGCTTTCATTACACCCAAACATGAGCCAAGAGCCTCTGCCAGAGAACACAAGAGCTTGAGTTGGCACCAGCTACTTTTCTGACTTCATCCCCTGCTACTCCCCCGTCCCCACTTGCTCTGTTCTCCTTCACCTCCCTTCAAGCATTCCAAGTGTGTTCCTGCATCTAACTCTGGGATTTGCTGTTCCTCCTTCCTTGAAGGGGCTTTACATAATCAGCCACCCGCCTCCTCCCCTCACATCTGTGTTGTGCTCGAATGTTACTCTCACCTGGAGGGTTTTCCTCTGCCTCTGCACTTACAGCTGACCCACCTTCTTTTCTCCTCAGGGGCTTTACGGCCCTTGCCATGTATCATGTGCTCATTTATTTATAATCTGCCTGCTTCTGCTAGATTATTATTTCCATGGGAGAGCACATTGTTTTGATCACTGATGCACCCTCAGTGCTTAGAGGCATTGAATAAATATTTGTAAGTATTGAAACATATTTGTTAAAAGAGTGCCTGGGGTTGTGTGGGAAAACGGCATGGAGTACCATACTCTTCTTAGGAGCCTCTTCTTCAGGGATGACAGTGTTGGAAATAGGGAAAGATGCCAGGCAATAAGTAAAGGAGAATGGAGAGACTGTTGTAGCAAGGCTAGTCATGTATTCAGAAATATGGACCATGAGAAAATTACAACGTCAATAAGTAGAACCTGTAGGTAGGCAAAGTGGAGGATGAGGGTGGCCTCTCTGAGAGACCCAGGATGTTAGACCTTGCAAGAGTGTTTGATTAATTTCTTAAAGTTTGGCAGTCTCATTTTATAAAAGCTAGTATGCCAAAGTTCTCTTTTCTACATTTTTCTTATGCTTATTTTATTGAGTCTCAGAAAGAAAATTAAGGCAATCTATATTGCTCTGAATGAATTGGGGCAGAACTTGAAATCCAGTCTTCAAATGTAAGTCTTCCTTTCTGAGGAAGAACTCAATGTTTGTAGCATTTTTCAGCTTCCATCAAGTTATGCAGCTTGTGTATCAAGTATGCCCATAAGCTGTGTCTGTATGAAGTAAGAAACAGTGAAGAAAAATGACTAATCTTATACAATGATTCTTAATTTAGTGGGTTACTGAGAAAGCTGTGGATAACCTACTAGAAAAATCCAGAGAAACACATATATGCCACCTGAACAGTGTTTTAGAAGCTGTTAAGAAGCCATCCCATTATCACATGTGCTTCCTTTACCTGCGTCCTTCAGCTGAGTTAGTGTTGGTGTCTCCGCCTCTCTATGTCTGTCAGTCAGTCTGAATGCCTCTCTTTCTCAGTCTTTCTTTCTTCCTCCCTCCCTCTCTCCCTTCCTCCCCCTTTTTTCCTCTTCCTTCCTTCTTTCCTTCCTTCCTTCCTTCCTTCCTTCCTTCCTTCCTTCCTTCCTTATTTCTTCTCTTTCTTTTGTATGTATAAATACAAATGTGTGCACAGGCACATTTGTGTGTGAAGTACTTGCCGCAGGGCATGCATGGAGGTTAGAGGACCACCTTGGGTGTCAGGCCTTGTCTGAGACAGTGGTTTTTGTTGTATCTCTGCTGTCTATACCAGTGCTCAGGACAATGGGCTTCTGGAATTCTCCTTTTCTCTGCTTCCCATCTCCTTAATCTTTGTGTGCAGCTTTAATTGGGTTTGGAGATTTGAACTCAGGTCCTCAAACTTGTATGGCAAGTGTTTTTACTCACACCTGGTGTCTCCTAGACAAAACATTCTAAAAGGAATGCACTAGCTTCAACATTAAATAATCATGAAATTTTTAACATGCAACATTTTAAATATATATGATAACAGCTATCCAATGCTATTAAATTTCTTAATATAAAGATTGAATTCTCCAAAGTTTTACAAATAGTACCTCAATGAAAAAGAATGTTGATATTTATACAAGGGACTAATTTTTCTAAAAGCAACGATCAAACTATAATATTTTCAAATTACTACAAAATGTTTTTTTGAAAAGGCAGGTAAGATAAATCTTAAACTATTTTGTACCAAAACTTGTGTCTATAAGCCAAATGCTGTAGTGATTTTGAATTGATTAGACTATAATTGGCTATAATATATAAATCAAAATGTTAATATTTAGAAAATTTTCTGTGTCGTATAATAGTAGTTCTATTATTAGATGCGCCAACATCATCATCAATTATGATTATTTCCACCTCTTAATGCAACAATTTAGGGAATTTTCTAGGCCTCCATGGCCTAGGGTGACCAAGTGTCGGTGTGCCCCATATTGAATTTATCTCCAAATCACTCTTGACAGCTGTGGTTGTTTGAATGAAAAGGGTCCCTATAGGTTCATATATTATAATGCTTGGTCCTCAAGTGGTGGAACTGTTTGGGAGGAATCAAGATATGTGGCCTTGTTAGAGGAGTTGTCACTAAGGCTAGGCTTTAAAATGTCAAAAGCCCATGCCCTTGCTAGTGGGCTCATTCTGTATCTTGCCTGCAGATCAAGACATAGACTCAACTACTTACTATTCCATCACCATGCCTGCATGGCTGCTGCCATGACGGTCATGGACTCTGATCCTTTAAACCTGTAACTCCCCCCACCCCCACCCCAACTTTCTTCTATAAGTTGCACTGGTCATTGTGTCTTATCAAGGTAAAAGAAAAGCATGCACTATGATCCTGCCCATCTCTCTCTTTTCCATGTATTATTTTCAGTAACTGTTTCCAGGCTCTACATTTTGACCTCCAGAAAGGGTATTACTACAATATCACTATATAGTAACTCCATCTCCCTTTCACTCAGCTCCCCATAATAAGCAATATGTCAGCTCAACTCATGGTTTCTGCTCTCACAGACCGTGCCTTAGTTATTGAGTAATAATTCTTTACTTAGACGATTGAAGTATACCCTTAGACATTCATCTCTCCGTGTTCTCCTCAAATTGGCACTTAGCGCTGCAAGATAGAGATATTCTGGGAGCCTCGTAATGTAGAAGTCTTCAATAAATGTTTTTACAATAGAATTAAATCTAAAATTATTTTAGCAACAAAGAACATGATCTTTATGATCAGAACCCACAAACCTTTCCTATTATAGTTTCTGAGCTCTCCTCTAAGCCTGTTTTTAGTAGCATGTTCCCAGAGCATCTATTCTGCTTCCTGCTTCTTTATCATGGTCCCTACCTGCACTACCCTACCACCATTTGTCTCCTGGCTCTGTTTTGTCTTTGTTACACCTAAGTTTTTTGCAACCTACCAGGTGGTGGAGAGGTATTCCTATGTCCTTGTTCAGGTTTAGTTTCTGTGCTGTCTAGTTTTGTGTGCCACTTGGACTAGGCTGAAGTCTGTCCTAAGAACTGGTCAAACAGTATGCTTCTAGGTATAGGGTGTAAGCCTTTGGGAAGAGGTTAGCATCTGAATTAGTAGAGCCAACAAAAGGAGATTCACTTTTATCAATGTGGATTGGTTTCATCTCCTCTATACCCAGTATAATAGGAAAGGTGGCAGAAGAGCCAATTCTCTGACTCTTCTTGGAGTTATCTATCTGCTGCCTCACACATTGTGGTTTGTTCTTGTTGTTCTCCAGCTTTTGACTCCAACTGACCTTCTTGGTTCTCCATTTTGTAGATGGTGCATTATGAGCTTTCTTGTCCATCATAACTGCATGAGAAAATTTGCATATGATTAGTCATTTCACACAAATGAATATGGTATTTGTGATTTCTTGCTATGCTATTGTTATAATTATTACCATGTATTGTGCATGTGCAAGCATGTGCACACATGCACAGGCACACACACACACACACACACACACACACACACACACACACATTTCTTCACAGTACTCTGATTTCAGGCAAGATTCCTCTCTGAATTTTAATCTGTTGCAGTGACTTAAAGGGATCTTGTGAAATGTGGGCTTTCTACATCAGTAGAACAACAAACTCTGGGTGTCTACACTGGCATTTCCTAATCACCGATCCTATGTTGTTGTGCTCATTCTGGCTGCTTATTATCCATACTTAACACAGTCATAATCATCTGGCTCTGTACAAATGATGTGTTATCTAGAATTCACACTGACTGTCTGCTTTGTGTGAGATATGGAGGTAACCAGTGAATGATCTATGCATTGTTCTGCATTGTGTAACAGACTCCAGCACATTATTAAAATGTTCACATTGTTCTGGGAGCAATAATGATTTCTGTAATATATTTGTCTTGGAAACTCTCTTATCTGTGTTGAGGAAGGACCTCAATGCTTTGACATTAGAATGGGTTGATCAATTTGAAGAGGTTATGAGCTGTAACATAAGTATTATTCATGGTGGAAAGTGAATCTCCAAAGTTCTGCATAGGAGTGTAAACAGTCCTTCAATGAAATTCAAAACAAGGCTGGTATTTCCTAGATGAACCAACTGTCATAAAAATGGATCCCGTTATCTTGGATCACGAACAAAGCTTATTGCTTATAGGATTTATGAGTAAAGTGGGACAAATTAGTGGGAAGCATAGGTGCACAAAAGCAGAAATGGCTGTTGGTGTGAAGTAAGAGTTGTGAGGGCCTTGTGGGTACATGATTGTTTAGCTTGAAAAGCAAGGATGCCATCAATGCAGCTGAAGAGGCATTTCCATCCCTAAGGTCTTAAGGACTTTATGCTAAAGTCATTCTCTTGGGGATGCAGTAAACACAAAACAGTTTGCATGGGAGGAGCCGTCACCATTTCCAATGGATACAAATATGGCCTTCCTGTGAAAGAATGGAAAATATGCATGTGGTTCATTTTCGATGAGAAATGGGAAGCAGGGAGTGATCCAGTCCACACATTAGGACATTATAAATACCTATGAAAGGAAACTTTCATACAGGGTCCAGAGGATTGGAAGAAGAAGAAGAAAGAGGGAGAATTGATCAGCAAAGTCAGATTTTATATCTACTATGAAGGGAAGGAGACGAGAATCCATTGCCCTCCACTGCTCAAAATGAGCTGCTTAGAAAGTGGGTAAGAGCGACGGCACCGTAGACACGCTCATTTCCAGATGATACAAGTTAAGATGTATTGCTCTAGACTGATCCTCTGTCAGAGCAAGATTGAATGGATAACCTATTTGGTCTTTCCTTGCTCTGACTCTCTTTCATTTATACCTCCATTATTCTGTGATTATACAAGAGAGAGACATATAACACTGTTACGGATCAGGTATGATTTATTGACTTGCTGTATCTTTAAGATAACACATGTACTTCATGTTGTTAGACTTGATAGCAGATTTTCTCGTGAACAGTTGTGAACAGGGCAAACAGACTCATAAAGCCTGTATAAAGTGTTAGCACATAGTTAACTGCCAGTGGTGGCTCAGGGCTGCATTAACTGGTACATGCGATTTTTCTTCCTTCCTGTTCTCTCTCTCTCCTCCCCTTTGTAATTAATAGATTTTCACACTCTCCGGCATTTAGCATAGTCTTGTTTGTTTGATGCAGGCCCCTTCGGGGTTTCCCCTGTGGTTGTGGTACAGGGACGTGGGGGAAACCGTTTGATGAATCACAATTTGTTGAAGGCAGTTATAGTAGCTGCAATACAGAAATGGAATATTTGCAAAATGCCAGAGGTGAAGGAATAGGACACACATGATTAAAGTTGCCATAAAATCAAAGCTGTCAAAGCAACAAAAGCCGTAAAAAAGAAATATTCTGGCAACGTCAGTCTCCCACACATCCAAGGGTGCCATGAAGCATATTACTGAAGACAGTCCATTAGGAGTACAGGGAAATGTTTTTCCCATTGACTATGAAAACATGTGCGGAACTATAAATGTTCTTTGCCCCAGGAATTTTTGCAGAGACACCTGGGGACTTCAACAACAACACAAAAACCAAGAGGGAGCATTACAGGGACTGCTGTGAACAGGAGAGGGAGGAGGTTCAAAGGCCGAGGCTGACTTTGTGGATGAGTATAGATGAGGATTTTTACTGACGAACATCTCTGTGGTCCTCTTGGAAGCAGTTATGAGCACATGGAGGTATGGACATGCCCCATATGGGAGTATGAACCAGGCCTCTATTGCTGCCAATAGAGCCCAGAGCTATGGGCCAGATGATTTTGGAGTGATGCTTAGAGCACTTTGAAAGAAGAAAATTATTTCTTGTTTGAGGACCTCTAAACTACTCTGGTAGAGGTAGTTGGTTATTCAAGAAAGCTATCTGGACACTCCATGAAGAGTCTTAAATATCCAGCAATGTAATAGGAATAGGCCAGTGTAGAATACTATCCTGATGGTATCTCAACCAGACTGTGGGGGAGATTCCTAGAATATCATACAAGTCCTGAGGGAATTGGCTACATCTGATAGGCCAGAGAAAACTGGAGCTACAAGGGGACAGGTTAGACTATAGGTTAAGTGCAAAAACCAATGGTATACTTCCTTGTTTGGAGAAACATAATACAGAATTAATACCAACCAACCAAACAAACAAACAAAGAAACAAGACTATTGTTTCTACCTGGGGATACATGGCATAGGTTATAATGCTTGAATACTTAGACAAGTTTTTCAATGGATGCTTATTGGATTTCATTGCTTTCAAATGCCCTTTGACCCATAAAACTAGAATGTTCTGTGAGTAGGGGTTTGGACTCTTTTCCTACAAACTGCTTTGGGATTGCCACTATGAGTTATAAGAGTAAGATGAAAAAGTGAGGAAACTAAAGATCCCGCTTGCTGCAGAGAGCCCCGCCCCAGTCCAGGAGGCATCATTGAAAGTGTCAGGAGGAGGAAACTAAGTGAGAGGGACAGCAGGCACCCCCTCCAAATCTGTCTTCTATAAATTTGCTTAATAAATTGTTCCCCAAGTTTTCCAGGAAGGCTTCTTTTGGAACTATGTAAACATTTGATTATTTTCAATTCTTATTTCTTTAATAGGCTTAAAACAGTAAACAAACCTTTCTGTAGACTTTATCCTTGGGAAAGAATGAGTACATCAGAAGAATCCAGCTACCATGCCTCCTCCTCTGCCTGCATAGCGGGTGGGAAGCAAGAGTTTGCTCCTTTCTGGAAACTTGATCTTAGGAGAATCTCTGGTATTAGTGCTTCATTTCAAAGACTGGTGGGCTACAATCAGAAACCTATGAATGATATGTCACTGATTGGAAAGCTTTGCAATGCTCCGGAAATGAGAACAATATATTTAAATATTCTTCCTTGCCTGCATTGTTGCAAACTACTAGTTGTTTACCAACTTCACACTATAATGTAGTTATAAGACATTGTTATCATCATCATCATCATTTTTTAAACACTTTTCTCTAAACATAAAAGTCCCACTTGGGAACCTGTTTAATTTCTTTCAATAGACAGAACCTAACACAATTCACATCTGAACACATCTTGTACATGTTGTCTTGAATCTTTTTTCTTTGTAAATCTAAGAACTCATTTTGTGACAAAATATACACTGTACTTGTGTGACTGAGATCATTTCCATGGTAGCAGAGTATGGGGAAGGCATCACATAAATGGCCTGAGACTTGACTGTAGGTTCAAACAGCAGGAGAAACTGGTTTGGGATCAAATAAGCTCCTATTCAAGTAAAACTGTTGAGAAACACTGCCAAGGGAACACAAAATAACTGGGGAAGGAAATTGCTTTTGGAATAAATGTTCTGTTCCTTCAGGTTTGCTCCTGTGGAAAGTACCCCTTTGAAGAGACTTAATAGAACCATTGGAGGGACAAAACATGAAATATCTCATGAAATCTTAAAAGGTTTATTTTATAACCATTTCTTCAGAAGGTACGTGTGGAGAAAAGAAAAAGGAGGAGGTGGAATTTGTCTTCTTGATCACAAATCACAAGACAAAGTTGGTGCAGAAGTGTTACTTGCTCCAAATACCTTGCCTGTTCCCTTCTTTGCCATGATAAATGTGTGTGTGTGTGTGTGTGT
>OU015753.1:99202692-99231924 GCA_907169655.1 Acomys percivali | reverse complement strand
TTGGGAGGTAGAAGTGATAGGAATTGATAGTGGGGAAAGAGCGGGGAACGGAAAGTTCCTGGTGTGTCATTGTACTGTTTGGAAGGACTAAGGAGGTAATGAGACCATAAGAACCAAGGGAATATTCCATGGGACTTATGTGGGGTGCAGAAATATATATTCTGCTTGAATGTGGTGATTCTGTGGGTTGCAGAGTATCCAATAGGAAGTCTCCATAAATTGACAGGCCTGATTCTTGGAAAGCAAAACTTAGATTAGCTCTGTTTGAAATATATAGAGTATAGACAAGATCCATTGTAGACATGAGAGTATATGAAATTGCAGACATTAAGGTAGAATGAAAAGATGAATAGAATAGAATAGAATAGAATAGAATAAAAGACAGTAACCACTGATATCATAGGTAGAAGTAGAGCAAAGCGATTCTTTACTTTTTATTGGGAGATGTTTAAAATCAAACATCACTCTAATTGTTCTTGAGCCAATGTTCAAATAAATAGCAAATTAAACTTATCTTGTGATTTACAATGACTTGTTTCTGCCTTTATTAAATATTTTAATTTTCTCTAATTTAAACTTAACCTATAATTTGATTTTTCAGCTTTATGTATTTTAATAGCTCATTTTTATTTTGGCTATGTTAATTTTCCAAGTGTTCAGTTACTCTAACATTAAAGCCTCAAATCTCTAATAACTAGTAATGAATTGTAAAATTTGAATAACTCCATTAGGACATTGCAATTTGGGGAAAATTGGCTTTCTAAACATTACCTTATCCTTTCCTTTAATCTCAAGTTGCATGATTTCAGTCACTCTATTCCATTTATCATTGTCACCACACACAGACATACACATGAGGAAATCCACCTGAGGATATCTATTATGGCTGGCAAGACTGTCAGGGAAGAAAGGACTCCAACATAGTGTGAAAGTTAGTGCTAATTGTCAACTTACTAGATCTCAAATCGCCTAGGAGACCAACCTCAGAGCACACATTTAAGGGATTATCTAGTTTGCATTAGTTAAAGTGGGAAGGTCCATCTTTGTTGTGCATGTAGGGATCACTTTCTAGGGTATATTGGACCATAGGAGTGGAGAAAGCAAAGTATATAGCAAAATGAATGCACTACCCTCTGCTTCCAATTACAGATGAGACATTGGACGTGTTGCTTCAAGGTCTCACTGTTTTCATTTTCTCACTGTGGTGAGCTATTACCATGAGCTGCGACACTCCCAAAGCCCATTCGTTCCTTAGGTTGCTCTTGTTCAATATTTTACCACAGCGTTGGCAGAGAAATGAAGACCCAGTGAGTCACGTGTGCTGAGAGTTTTCATTCTCCCAACCTGTGTCCATTGTCTTGAGCGTTGTGCTAAGTGCAATGAGCACAGGAGGAGAACAGGAGAAGATCACATGTGGGCCGCAGCCTTCTAGAATTTTTGGTCTACCTCCTTTCACTCCATGGTTCACAGGCTCCATTGAAGATGGTGGGTGGTGTTTCATACCACAATTAATTTCTCTATCACCTCCCTTCTCATAGCTTCCCTTTCCCCTAACCTGCCCCCATTTCTTTTCTCTTCTCTCTCCCTCCTTTCTCCTTTACTTCCTTCTTCTTCTTTTTTTTGAATTAAAAAAATTTTTTTAATTAATTTATTCTTGTTACATCTCTATGGTTATCCCATCCCTTGTATCCTCCCATTCTCCCCTCCCTCCCATTTTCCCCTTATTCCCCTCCCCTATGACTGTTCCTGAGAGGGATTACCTCCCCCTGTATATGCTCATAGGGTATCAAGTCTCTTCTCGGTGACCTGCTGTCCTTCCTCTGAGTGCCACTAGGTCTCCTCCTCCAGGGGACATAGTCAAATGTGAGGTACCAGAGTACATGAGAAAGTCATAGCCCACTCTCCACTCAAGTGTGGAGACTGTCCTGTCCATGGGCTAGATCTGGGTAGGGGTTTAAATTTTACCGCCTGTATTGTCCTTGGCTAGTGCCTTAGTTTGAGTGGGACCCCTTGGCCCAAATCTGCCTATCATAAGAAAACTGGGAATAGGGCTTCCTCAAGACCCAGCTATTCCACTCCTTGGAATATACCCTGAAGATGCACCAGCACACAACAAGAAAATTTGCTCAACCATGTTCATAGCAGCCTTATTCATAATAGCCAGAACCTGGAAACAGCCTAAATGTCCCTCAGTAGAAGAATGGATAAAGAAACTGTGGTACATATACACTATGGAATACTACTCAGCTATTAAAAACAAGGAATTCACGAAATTTGTGGATAAATGGATTGAGCTAGAAGTGATCATAATGAGTGAGTTAACCCAGAAGCAGAAAGACTCAAATGGTATATACTCACTTATATCTGCATACTAGCCCAACGGGCATGTCCCACGAAAGACTTCCTTCTTCTTAAAAGTTTTCTATTGTGTGTATATTTGATGTGTGTGTGTGTGTGTGTGTGTGTGTGTGTGTGTGTGTGTGTGTGTGTGTGTGTACAGGTGAGCACCCATGCTTGTGCATGCCATGCCATGTGTATACAGAAGTCAGAAGACAGATTCAGAGAGTGTCTTCTCTCATTACGACCATGAGTTCTGGAGATGGGACTCAGGAGTTCAGGTTTGTATGGCAACCGCTTTTGCCCATGTTGCTGTCTCATCAGTCCACTTCTTTCCTTTGTATGTATACTACGGCAAGAACACTAGAATTCTTTTTCTGAGCAAACTTTCACTCTACAGAGCACTGACACTTACTATATACAGTCACCAAGCTGTATATTGGAACTCTGAAAATGACTCATGACTGCTAGCTGCATCCTTTAACCAGCTTGTCCTCTTTGTTGCCCTGGAAACACATATGACACTTCCTGCCTTTATGTTTGCCTCTCTTAGAGTCAACACACTTTCCTGTTGTGGAGTTCAGTTACATTTGTTTTACTGTTTCTGGCTTTCTTCTCGTAGCCTAGTGTCTGCAGTGTTCATTCATGCCACAAATCTCTCTCTCTCTCTCTCTCTCTCTCTCTCTCTCTCTCTCTCTCTCTCTCTCTCTCTCTCTCCCTCTGTCTCAACACTTGAATAACAGTCCAATGCCCACAGCACCAGGTTCTGTATCCATTGGTTGTTGACTGGCACTTAGGTAGTTGCTATACATTGCCTGTTGTAAATATAATTATATCAGTGAATGCGAACTTGTGAATACTGGTTGGAACACTCATTCCCTTCAGGGAAGCTTGTCAACACAGCTACTTTAAGATTCAGCCTGAACATTCATTTGTGTTTCTTCACTGTAGTCTAAGGATAGAAGGCCTAGCCCTTTGGCTAGAAGCTGTCAATGTAACTTGACATTTTAATCCCTGTGTGAAGGCTCATTGAAACCTCTCTTTCTTGGCTCAAAACTTGTTTAAAAATGGCCAAGAAATCATTTGTTACTGAGCCTAACAGGGTAGAAGTCATGGCCATCCTGGGGGGTCTCTGGATTGTTTCCAAACCTCTGCTCATAGCTCTAACTCTCAGTGCCGAATATTCCCGAATGGGTAGCAACAGGAGGAAGGCAAATGTAAGGTAATTTCAGCTAACTGGAGAATGACTGCCCTCTGAACTCTATAAACTGCACTAAGTATTCACTGTCACCCACAGCCCCTTGAAAGTTGATTTCCACTGATGTTACAAAGATTAGAATGAAGGTGAACAACAATGTAGTTCGTTATCTACATTAAATACTTACATTCATGGAAACGTACAAAGTCCACAGAGAGAAAGAGAAAGGTATTTTAAAAATCTGTATTTAACTTCTTGGTTGCTATATTAAATAATATTGATTGTGCCTCCCATTACATCATTGGAAAATTAAAGACATCTAAAGATTTTCATACTGGCTTTCCTTTGTTAAAGCACACGCGCACGCACACACACACACACACACACACACACACACACACACACACACAGAGAGAGAGAGAGAGAGAGAGAGAGAGAGAGAGAGAGAGAGAGAGAGAGAGAACATGAGAACATTTGGGTAAACATGGTATCATTTTAATCAGAAATATCACCAATTATCAAATGAATGAGTGTTTGTGTTGCTCATTATTTTTTCTATTTACTATGTAGATCAGGAAAAAAACACAATTAGGATTACTTTAATATATTCAGACTTGAAAATACATATTGTTCATTAAACTAGCCTTGGAAAATCAGAGTGTTTCTTCAGGGCCACAGTTACACACCAGTATCTCCATAAAGCACAGACTCCAAGTTGTTTTCAAACGCTGACAGAAAATCCTGTTGATTTGAAAGCTTCCTAAAGAATCTTGTCTATAATTTCTGCTCACATTTGACAGAATCTCATGACATTAGAACCACTGAGTTCATTGAAATTCCACGTTGTCAGAGATCCTTGTGTGCACTTCTCATTTGAGATAACACTTTTGTTCCTGACACAGATTCAAAATTAGGATCTCAGGAACAGAAAAAGAAAAAAGAAAAAAAGAAAAAAAGAAAAGGAAAACTAAAACCAAAACAAAAGGAAGAAAACCTAAGCTCACCCACCCCCAACTTCATTTCAAAATAAAATTAAACACATCAGAGCAAGTACCACTTCTTAAGTGGGGAGAAAGGAAGAGATTTAACTGATAGAAAACAGACTTTGTTTCTCAAGTTCAGACAACTCATCTTGTCTGTCTTGTCAAGACAGTACCAGATAAATTTGAAGAGTAAATAGTAATAACTCAGATTACCCTAAGGCAGCTTTGTCAACCTCTCTTGTTTTAGGAAGTATGATTAATATTCGAGTTTTCTCATACATTCTTGACTTTTGAAAGCTTTTCTAACTTCTCTTCAGAAATGCATGTCCCAGAAATTTCCAACCTATTGAATTTCTTCCAATTTATTCCATTGTGGTCCTATCTGTTTAATAGCAACTTGGAGGTAGAATGGACAGATTGATTTGATTTTATGCACATTGGGTGAAAGGCTGAAAGCCAGGTAATGAGAAAGCCTTCTGTTACTCTCACCTGCTCTTCAATGTGTGCGGGGTGAATACAGTGGCGCTCTCATAGATGACACATCTCCATAGACTGGGCTTGAGAAGACAGTACTCAAACTCATTAGACCCAGATATGAAGCAGGCAATGGATTCGCTATGTTAGAAAAATTGCATTTTGCCAAACAAAGGCAGGCAATATTTCCACCCAAACTAGGCAAACATTTTGAAGCTTATGAGAAATGAAACATCAATGGTTAGATCAAACCCTCCTTATGAAAGTCTACTTATTATACTTTCTCAGAAGATACACCACATTTAAATTGGCACTATTATTGTCATACTCCTAAAAGATAACAGAATTTCTCTGTTGGAGCAATATTAACCCTGATACAATGAACACGTATAGCATGCTTAGTATGTATCACACATTGTGCTGTGCTTCTAAATACAAATAAATGCTGGATTTAGGCCAACACTGAATCATGGCCCACTTGCCAGACCTTGCTTTTTCTTGCGTGTCATGTGCAATCTCCTGCAATGCCAAAATGAATGGTAGCCTAAATTTTGATGTGTAGCTATATTCTGAATGTCAGACATGGAATTTCAAAAAGGAAGTCATAGCTGCACTTCAGTGATCAGACAGGTAGACTGTTCTCTGCTGTCATTACCCTGTATGAGCAGACGTTATAGATCTCATTCCTATGACTTACCAGGAATGATAGCCTGTGGATGTGCATGTGTGTGCCTGTGCGTACATGTGTGTGTGAGTGTCTATATACATGAACATCAACATTCAGATAAAAGTTATATTGCACTGAAGGAGAGATAAACATGGTTTTTGTTTAGATCACAAGTGGGGGGTGAGAAAAAGACTTGTGTGAGAGCAGGTGATGTTTATCCCTTTAGAATTCGAACCACTGTGAGGGGAAGATTGGTTTTTAGCCAGCTGAAAAACATCCTTAAACAAATTCTGAGAGGAGGTATGAATGTGAGCCAAAAACAAGAGGCAGGGCTTTTTTTGGAGACTTGGGATAGTTTTGGCTGTTCATTGCCCCACTTTGAGACGTTCTTAGAGAGAACTGCTTAAGGGAACGCTTTGGGGCTCTGGGCTCCAGCTGAAGTTCTGGGTTCTGGTTACTCCAGGTTCCAGCAGAAGAAATCCTGCTGATAATGCCAGGAGAATCGTTCCTTGGAACTGATATTCTTACGGTTTCATTATAGTATTCTTTAATCCTCTTTTCCTATTATTTCGGTTAGTCAGGTTATAAGTGAGGTACTCTTGGTTAATAAGTTTGTAATAAAATATACTTGTTAAGAAAACTGAGCCTACATTGCACCTTTGAAGAATGGTTCATAGCAAAGAGCCCAAGTCCAGTTTCTGTCCTGCACGTCTGTTTTCTAACTCTTTTACAATGCCTGTCCTGAAATAGCTATGCCATGCCTGCTGCTTATTCTGAGCCTTTCTTGTGATTTTATTTGTATGTAGTTGCTACCTACTTAGAGTTGGAAGGCCTTTGTGCAGTTTGGAAATGAAAGTGAACTTAATAAAAATGTGCTGATTCATGTTCAAAGTGTTTTTTCATATGAGTAAGGGCATTGAAGGTTAATCTTGACCTCCTCAGATGGGGAAAAAAATCACTGTTCTGTGCTTCAGTTAAGTGTGCATATTGGCATACTTCTTTCAGTTAAAACAGACATATAATTTCAGGGTGAAGGAAGCTGTTTTCTGGAGAGTGCTCTGAACTTGAGTTGGTTGCACGGGTTGTAAAAGATAACTTCTGAGTGGTAATATCAGTCCAAGGAGAGAATGTCACTTTATCTAGAGTGACTGTGGTGACAGGGAACTCGTCTTCATGTATGTTTTTCTCTAGGTGAGGAAGTGATGTCTGTGGAAATACCTTCAGATATTTCTTTATACAGCTGGAAATGTTCTGTACTGGACACTGTGGTATGCTGTCTAGCTGCTGCTTGTGTAAGTAATTGTTGGCACAAACATTGGTGTACTCGGGGCGAACTCCTCAGCCTGCACCTGCTTTCAAGCTTGCCTCAGCTGCAGAGTGGTCCCACACTAGGACCTGCCCTTCCTAAATCAGAGACTGCTTAGGGAGGGGAGCTGTTCATCCAAACTTGGAGCAATGTTAGTGGCAATCCAATTTTAGGGTTGCCGGTGGCAGGTGAGGGAAATTTCACAGAGCCCCCATCTAGTCTTCTCTTAAGATTATCTACTTCTCACTCATGCATCTTCTCTGAATAGACAATACTTGAGATCTTGCAAGCTGAAAAGTTTCAGGCACTTTGCAGAATCACACAGAAATATGCAGTGATGTCTATCCTAAGCACCAGGCCATTCTTCTGCAGAGGTTTCACTTCCCCAATACCATCACTCTCAAGAACAATATATATCTTGCTCACACCCCATGTTCTAATATTCCTGCTGCCCCGCACATGCTTACTTCAGCTGTCTTCTTCCACTACAGTCCATAAAGGACAAATATGGGATTTATTGGCCTCCTTTATCTTCTTTATTCTTTTCTTTTTAATTTACTTTTGTTTGTTTTATGTGTTTGTGTTTTTGCTTGTATGTATGTCTGTGTACCACGTGTGTTTGTGGAGGCTGCGGAAGATACAAGATGATTATAAGGCACTGGGTAGGTGCTCAGAATGGAACCTTGGTCCTCTGGAAATGCTGCAAGTGCTGCCTCTCTGGCTCTTGTTCATCATTAATGCCTTAATGTTAAGTTGTTTCTCCCCTTATTTTGAAAAAAAAAGTTGTGTGATATTGGCATTTCAAAATATATTTCTTTCTTTCTTTTTTTTTTTTTAATAAATAGAAACCTCTTTATTCCGTTTCTACGTAATCTCTGAAATCACTACTCCATTTTCTTCTCATTTATATGTGTCATTCTAGCTGTCTCACACATGTGGAGTCACGTTATTTGTCTGTGACCGACATTTTATTTCGCATACTGCCTCAGGGTTCACCCATATTGTATCAACATGATAACCCCCTTCTCTGCCAATGCTGAATAATATTCTGTAGCAATTTTTTTCTTTTTTTTTTCTTTCCCTATTTTTCCTTTTTCTTTCTTTCTTTTTTTATTAATTAATTTATTTATTAATTTTTTCATATTACAGCTCAATTGTTAGCCCATCCCTTGTATCCTCCCTTTCTTTCCTCCCTCCCGTTTCCCCCTCTACTCCCTTCCCCTATGTCTGTGACTGAGGGGGACCTCCTCCCCCTGTATATGCTCCTAGGGTATCAAGTCTCTTCTTGGTGACTTATTATCTTTCTTCTGAGTGCCACCAGGCCTCCCCATCCAAGGGACATGGTCCGATATGGGGCACCAGAGTTTGTGTGAAAGTCAGATCCCCTTCTCCACTTAACGGTGGAGAATGTCCTGTCCATCGGCTAGACTGTGTAGGGGTTCGAAGTTTATTTCAACATAGTTATTCTCTATGAGCTTTGTGAAGTTCGGGTTTTTCTGATTGTTTTCTCATGATGAAGTTCATAGTCAACATTTTGGATGTACTTGAGTTTCTGTATGGTGCTGCTCTTTAGGGGGTAAACTTTAAACCCCTACCCAGTTCTAGCCAATGGGCAGAACATTCTCCACACTTGAGTGGAGAGTGGGATATGACTTTCTCACGTACCCTGGTGCCTCATATTTGACCATGTTCCCTGGAGGAAGAGACCTGGTGGCATTCAGAGGAAGGACAGCAGGTTACCAAGAAGAGACTTGATACCCTATGAGCATATACAGGCGGAAGAAATCCCCCTAAGGAACAGTCATAGGGGAGGGGAGTAAGGGGAAAATGGGAGGGAGGGAGGAATGGGAGAATACAAGGGATGGGATAACCATTGAGATGTAACAAGAATAGATTAATAAAAAAAATTTTTTTGGATAAAAAAAAAAAAAGAGTGTGAAAGACCCTTCCTTCTCTCTCAAGTTTCTCGGATTTCATGATTTGTCTTTCCAACCTAAAAAAGTGTGTGTGTGGTGTGTGTGTTTGTGTGTGTGTCTGCATGTGCACACGTGCCTGTGTATGTGTGTAGGTACAAATACCGTAGTACTTCTGTAGAGGTGGAAGACAGCTGTGAATTCTGGTTCTTGTCTTCCCCCTTGCTTACAGACAGGGTCTCACTTGGTGGGGAGGCCTGGCGGCACTCAGAGGGAAGGTAAGCAGGCCACCAGAACAAGACCTGATAGGCTGTGGTCATATGGTGGAGGAGGAGGTCCCCTTCTGTGACAGGCCTAGGGGAGGGGAATAGGGTGAAAGAGGGAGGAAGGGAGGGGGAACAGGATGATACAAGTGAGGGGATAACAATTGGGATGTAATTTGAATAAATTATTTAAATTTTAAAAAGACAGGGTCTCTAGTGTTTCGCAGGTCTGTACACCAGGGTAGCTGACCTTCAAGCTTTCTAGTGTTCTCCTGTTATAGGAGAACCAGGATGATAAGTGCGTGCTGTCACAGCTGGGTTTGCCTGGTTTCTGGGGATCTGAACTCACCTTCTCACACTAGCATGGCAAACTCTTTACCTATTAAGCTCTTTACCTACCTCACAGCTCTGTGTTCTTGGTATTTATGAGTTCTTTACATTTAACACAGGTTATTATTTTCTCTTCTCTCTATAGAAAATGTTACTCCTTACTGATTATTTACCATCTAAATTTGCATATATTCCCCTTATTCATGTAAATTATTGTGATCAGAATTGTTAATGTTTTATTTATTTCATTTAGAATTTGAGTCTAAGGGAATACAATCACACCTGCCTCAACTGTGTAGGTGGTTTCAAGATTGTGAGGCCCTTATGCAGCGTGGTGATTAAAGTCCTGTGTCACTTTGGCTGGGCTGTCGTACCAGAGGTCAAGCTTTTTTTTCTGGTTGTTTCTTCAGAGATGATAGTTTTTGGATGATATTAACATTTAACTTAGTGGACTTTGAATAAAAATGATCTTCCATCATGTTAGTGGGTTCACATTTAATTATTTCAAAGCATGAAGAGTACAAAGACCGACCTTCTTCTATAAAGTAAGATGTTTGCCAGCATTTTGCCTTTCAACTTCACCTGTGACTCTTGGGACTCTCCAGCCTGCAGGTCTCCCTTATCAAGGTTTGGATTTGCCAAGTCTCCACAGTTATAGGAGCCAGTCCCTTAAGAAACAAGTCATTAAGTCAATCATCAATATATCAGTCTCTTTCTCTAGTTCTCGCTCTCTTCTCTGCATGTATCTATCTATCTTCGCTTTGCACTGCCTTTCTTGCCTTTCTGTAGCACCCTGACTGTTACTCATTTTGAGTTTATTATGATGTGTATTATGAAGTATGGATCCCATTTACCTGCTGTGCAAGTGGATATCCAGTATGTCAACACCGTTTATTAAATGTCTATCACTTGTCAGTGATTTGAGAAGTCACCTTTATCATATGCAAAAATATGCTAAATATGTCTCTACTTGAGTCTGTCTCTAGTCATTCCACACCATCCTTTTCCATACAGTCTTTCAAATAGCTACAGGTTTTTGTTGTTGTTGTTTAAGGGGTTCAATAATTTCTGCTTTTACATTTTTCCTCTCCCCAACATTTTAACATGAAACATTTCCAGATATTCAAAAATGCTGAAATAATCTTAAAGTGAGGAAATACACACTGTTCTCCACCATGTTATAAATTTTATTCTCAACTTCATTGATCACATTTTTATCTATCTCTCTGTCAGTCCATCTAATTTTCCTTGTGTTTTTCAGGGAACTGGAGTTCTCAGTCTCACCTCACCAAATACTTCAGCATCTATAACCTCAAATAAAAGTGAGTATTCCTAATTTTATTCATTTTTCTCGTGTTACTTTTGTTTTTGTTTTTTGTTTTTTGTATTTGGATGCAGAGTCACCTTTAGTTCAGAATTCTTCAAACTCACTGTCTCGCTAAGCTTGCATTCTTGATGTATCCTTCTCTAGCTCCTAAATGAAGAGGTTACAGGTACTTGCTGCTTGTCTTGGGGTCTTTATCATATTTTAAAATAAATTTGCATATAATGAAATTCACAAATAATAAATGCATCTTCAGTAACAAGCACAGTAAGGCTCTCTTCTTCTAAACCAATATCCTTCTCCTACACTTTGCCCAAAGATATTTCCCTTCATTACTTGATTGGACTTCTCCCAGAAGTGCATATATAGTGACTTACACAGGTACACTTCTATGCAAGTTTTCTTTCCCTCTGCAGTGTGTTCTGTCATTCTTTCCTGTAGTGTGCTTGACTCATTCATTTGATTTAGCTAAGTAGTATGCTATGATATAATTCCAGAAAATTTAAAACAAATCTATTAAACAAATCTTGGTTAATAGATGATATAACATGAAAATTTTATCTCTCTCTCTCTTTTTTTTTTAATGAAAGCACTGAATTTTAGGGTCTTATTTTATCATATTTTTTTTATAGTTCACTTACAATTTTAAATCCATCTGAAGTGAATGTTGTCAATACAAGAAAACTATTTCAATAAAAAAGAAAGCATAAAATTCAATTAAGATAATATTTTTTATTAATTGACAATTTCTGATTTGAGGCTATTATCATTTACATATACTACAATTCACTTGCCATAATTGGAGAATATGTCTTTCTAGGTATGTGAAAGATAACTTGTTGTTGAGGGAGCTTGATCTCTTACGGATGCGGCTTCTAGTGACATTGTTAAGTTTTCCAGTTGCAGATACTCTACAGTCACAGTAGGGGCCTGACTTAGGTTTTATTTACTTAGTTGGTTTTTCCTTTACTTGCCCCCTCCCCCACCATGCGACCTTTAGAGCTAATAAAATACCTAAAGAAATTTTTTGTGTCATCTAATATACATTTTATATTTATTGGTATAATAAATTTAAAAATGAGTTTTTGTAATGACAAAGGACATTCATTTGTTCAAGTCTACATCTGTGATTTCAGGAATCACATCATTTTCTCTTATTTTATACATTTAAAGTTTATTCTTAGAATTTATTTTTATGTTGCTATTGTAACTGGCTTTTCTGATTCATCACATTTCCTATTGGTTATTTCACTGTTTATCTGTATGTTTATATGCTAAGATAGTAATAGTGTTGACCTTTGTATTAACTGAATTTTATTTTGTCTATTTTCATTTTTATGGACATATTTTCCCATATTAACAACATTAACTTCAGGTTATCATATCAAAACTATTAACAAATTCTAAAACTCAGTACTTTCATTTTTAAAAAGAAATTATTCATTTCATTTATATCATCTATTCATTAAGAGTTGTTTTATAGATTTCCTTAAGTTTCCTGGTACAAAAGCCACTGTATTTTATGAAAGTTTTGTTATTTTCTAGTGATTAGAATTTTTGTAACTTGAAATGTAAATTAGGCTTTCTTTGAATCCTTCTGGCTGGCAAAACATTGTGTGTGTTTATGATTTAAATTCAATTTACAATATTATGTATTTTACATCATTAAAATTCACCATCACATAACTAACACCATTTATTTGATTTATAGTTTAGTAGTTTTAAGTTTATAAATTCTGCTTTGTTGCTTCTAACTTTTCTCTAATCAAAAATCATTTTGTCTACTAATCCCCAAACTTTGTATATATCTTTTTCTAAGAATGAATCATTTATTGTGGCCAGACTTTCAGGTATATTTACCATGTGTGTAGACAGTTCATTTCAAGGGACTCATGACTCCCTGGGTATTTCCCCTTACCTTTCCATCGAAAATGTTTTAAGTACTTTTCTGACCACAGTCACTTTTTTCTGGTGTTAGCTTTGTTTACACTCCTTTCCTTTTTGTTGTGATTGTTCTGTGTTCATTTTTCTAGCATCTTACTTCCAGTGATCTTTGAAATGCATTATTTTAGGCCTGAGTCCTTTCCCAGTGTACAGGTGGCTTTTCCTTAAGCTTCAACTGTTTTTCTTTTAACAGATGTATGCTTAAGCCTGCCTGTATTTATTGCATTGAAGAGTTTGCTTACCCATAGTTCTTTCACTGAGTTTTATATTATGCTTTCAGTACACATGGCTTCATTTGATTTGTTTTCCTGGCACTTCTTTCTCTCTTCCCTCTGTTTTGTCTTGTCTGTGGATTCTTTCTCATCATGTAAGCACGTGCAGGGCAGGGATGTGTGCTTGTGTGCATTTGTGCAGGTGCACAGACTGTGGAGGCCAGGAGAGAAAATCGGATATTCTTCTCTCACTCTCGGCTTTATTCACTTGACAGTGTTGTCCTTGAACTTGGAGCTCATGGTGCATTGGTTAGGCTGGTAAACAGTGGGCCTCAGCAATGCCTGTGTCTCCAGCTCCTAACACTGGGGTTGCAGACACACCAGGCTCTGTATGTGTGTACTGGGATCCAAAGTCAGGTCTTCATGTGCAGCAAGTGTCCTTTCCCACTGAGCTACCTCTTCATCTGCTACTCTTCTCAGTTTTGATCTTAATCCACGAGCCTTGTCTCTCTAGGAGTGTGGGGATATTTGTCTTTAGCTTTGTGTTCAATAAAGGAATAATAATTGTGTTTTAGAAAACTTGTTTATCCCTGAATGTTTCCAACTTGTTTCTCTATATCTATCATGTGTTTTCCCACGCCTACTGTATTTTCTTTGTAGTCTTTGATTATTTTATTAATCAACCCAATTCAAAACAGTGTGGTTGACATTGTGATGGTGTTTGCTGTTGCCATCTCCGTCCTCCTCATTTTTGCTTTGTAGTATTTGGGTAAGAGCCATTAGTTAAGAAATTCTTCTTCTTTTTTTTTCTCTTCTGAAATAGCTGATATTTCCCCTGATGTAGTTTTTATTTTATTTTTTAAATATATTTTATTAATTTATTCATATTATATCTCAATTGTTATCCCATACCTTGTATCCTCCCATTCCTCCCTCCCTCCTGTTTTCCCCTTACTCCCCTCCCCTATGACTGTGACTGAAGGGGACCTCCTCCCCCTGTATATGCTCATAGGGTATCAAGTCTCTTCTTGGTAGCCTGCTATTGGGATTCGAGGTGAGAGAAGCATGGGAGAATGGGGAAACAGAAGGATCCAGAGGGTCCTTGAATCCTATAAGAACATTATGTTGGGCAGATCTGGGCCCAGGGATCCTGCTTGAACTATTGCACCTTGCAACAGGCAAGGACAATACGTGCAGTAAACCTCGAACCCCGACCCAGATCTACCCAATGGACAGGACATTCTCCACAGTTGAGTTGAGAATGGGGTTAAGAAATTCTTATTGCTTAAGTAAGTCAAGTTCTTCAAGAACTGGATTTGTGCAAGAGGCTTGAGCGAGAAGTCAAAGCCCTGAAGACTTGAATGAATTCGCTTTTATATGTAGCAAACTCAAGGTGCCATACTGGGCCTGTGACACTGATTTAAAAGTAAGCATGATTTCCTAACAGTCAGGTTCAGGAGATGCCACAATTTGGAGCTTCTGTCCTCCAATTAATCTCTGGTCAATTCAAGTATGTTTATGTTTCCTTGTGGAAATCCTGATGGAACATGATGCCTCAAGACATCCAGGAAAGAAACCTGGATTTTTAGCAAAGTTATTATGCACATGCTTCTCAAAATGACTAATTCCCCAAAACCGCCAATGCGGTCTTCTTTTTGTCTTTCTGAAATGGTCCTCATGAGGTGCATAATTACTTTTACAGTTTAAATAGTTCTTTTTCTTTATTATATTTTTACATATAAATTTATATTATTACACATAAATCTATGTCATTATGTACTCACATCTAATTTTATATTATACTAAGAGTTCAAATAAATATTCATTGATAATAACATTTTTAGTGCTTTGTGGTTTCAGACTAAAACCAGTCTGGCTGTTTTATTTCCTTAGCTTCACAGATATAATCTCTCACACAATAGTTGATACTTAACCCTCGAGCTGGGAGCCCCCTTGGAAGGGTCACTGTGTTCGGCTAGATTTGCCTCAGATCTGGAGGCCTTCTCACTGCTGCCTGTATTTTACCATCTTCAGTCACTCCTCCTCAATCAGGGAAGCTGAGGTAAGGATGTTGTCATCTTTGTTGTGTTTCCATTTCTTCTCTCACCCTTATTTTGGGGGAAAGACTCTAAGAGTAGAAAGTACTGAGGTTGTACTTGGTTTGCAACTTCTTTAACTGCTGTGTTTCTTTCCCCCAAGGAAGCAAGCACCCCAGTGGATAACAATATCTTTTGTCAGCTGGGCACACCAACAATCCTTCCTGTTTCTTTTAAGGTTACTCTGTTAGCTCCCAGACCATGGTAAAATGCCTGAGAGAAGCTAAGTAGAACATGAAACGGGTCACTTGGCTCATGGTTTTAAAGTTTTGCCATGGTCGTATAAATGTGCTGTTTCGACACAGAAGATCATGTTGGGACATGTGGCATATGAGGTCTGCTCACAGTATGGCCACTAGGTAGCAAGAAGAGAAAAAGGAAGGAACTACACTCTCAAAATACAGCCTTCCAAAGACCTAGCTTCCTCCTATTCCTTGTAGGTCTCTTTGCTTCCCATTAGTACCTTTTAGTGGCCCAGCCATTAACATAGCAATGTTTAAAAGACATTAAAGGCCTTATCATCATATTGGGTTTTTCATGTTGAAAATCGGCTAACCAGCACTTTCTTGATTTCTTTTTTCTTTTTTTCTTTTTTTCAATTTTTTGTTTTTGTTTTTGCATTTTTGGTTTTTTAAGACAGGGTTTCTCTGTGTAGCCTTGGCTGTCCTGGACTCACTTTGTAGACCAGGCTGGCCTTGAACTCATAGCAATCTGTCAAGCTCTGCCTCCAGAGTGCTGGGATTAAAGGCATGCGCCACCATGCCTTGCTTAATCAGCACTTTCTAAGCTGATTTACTAACAAGGAGCGTGAGGCTACTACTGGTTATTAGGGTTCATCAATCAAGAGATACTTACTTCCAGGGTCTGGGAGCAGTCTGTACAGCTAACAGATTAGTTTGTGGCTGAAAGTGGTAGACATCAACTTGTCCTGACTGGGGAAGTGGCAGAGAAAAAAATGATCATGTATACACTTGTGACAAGGCCGTTTTACAGTCAAAGCTTAGTCTTTCCCAACATATTTTTTGTTCAATAGTTAAATTCTAAGTGTTAAATGCCACGTTAACACTCCCTTGTTAATTAGCAAGAAGAACATTGTCTCAACTGATTCTTTCTGATTAACACATTATGTTCTCCTTTTGATTTTTTTTAAAAAAATCAAATCCTGTGGTTTAAATTGTAGAGTTGTGTAAAAACTTTAATATTTGCCATAGTTTTGACTTTTGTACTTCTGGAACAAATGGATATGTTTTTCAGCATATAATACATGCTGAAATAAGGAAATGAATGTCTCCAAATGAAATTCTGAGTTGCTTGCATTTGCTATTGCTTTGGATACTATAGTATTGCATTTGCTCACAGTTGATTTAAAATGGTCTTTTCCCTATAGATAATTATGGCCTGCTTGCTTTATGATAACTGGACTGAGAATTTTGTGATGAAACTCAACGTATGGCAAATGTATATTAATTAATTTTCCTATAATTAACTTTATTTTAAAATTATATGTATGTGTGTTTTGTATGTGAGTTCAGTACCTGTGACTTCAGAAAGGGACAGTAGATGTCTTGGAGTGAGAGTTACAGCTGGTAGTGAGACATCCTGTGTGGGTGCCAGGAACTGACTCTGGTCCTTCTAGGAGCAGCACACATTCTGTTTGTTTGTTTGTTTGTTTGTTGAGACAGAGTTTCTCTGTGTAGCTTTGGCTGTCCTGGACTCACTTTGTAGATCAGTCTAGCCTCAAACTCACAGTGAGCCTCCAGCCACTGCCTCCTAAGTTCTGGGATTAAAGGCATGAACCACCACCGCCCAAACGAACAGCGCACATTGTTAACTATCTGTTGTTTAGTATGGCTGAAGTGAACCCATGCCTATGGAATTGTCATTCAGATCAGTGCACTGAATGTTATATGCACCCTGAAATCCTCCTTTATATACCTTCTATAGCACCTCCTTTTCTTCACAGAGGATAGAACATAGACAGATTTCTTAACTTTTTTTTTCTTAACTTTTTAATAAGATATCACATCATAACAATTTTTGGTCATGTTTCTTTTATTTAGTTTTATTTGTGATGTCACCCTCATTTTTTCAGTAGTGGCAGTCACATAATTTTATATGATAAATATTTTATGGAAGTGTGGCTTCATACCATGGCAATCTTTAGGACTTCTGATTTCCATTGCTAGTTCTACTGTGTATATGAAACTAATTTTGATTTTCATTTGTTTTTTCACTCTTGACTGAGGTAGGGATTTCGGGTTTTAAGGTTTTTCAGGGAGTAAGGCTATCAGATTGATGGAGGTTTTTTTGTATCGAGTTTTAATAAGTAGTACCTCTGTAATTATCTGGATTTTATTCAAAATTTCATATTTATGTATAATTTAAGAAAATATTTAAATTCTCTCTTAGCTGCTTGCATTACTTACTCGTCACTTGGACATAACACATGACAGTGGCAATATAAGAGATGAAATATTTGTATTGGTTTACAGTTTCAAAGAGATATGAGTTTATTGTCATGAGGAGGCATCGTGGCGGCAGCCTCCAACTCTGTCTAGGGCAGAGGGAGGGAGAACAGCGTGTTGGCTCGTCTACGCTGCAGCAAGGAAGAAGCAGAAACTTAGCCTGAAGCTGGATACAGTGATACCTCACAAAACCTACCCCTTGTGGCCTGTTTCTGCTAGCCAGACTTTCTTTTTTTTTGACTTTTTTTATTAATTTATTCATATTACATCTAAATTGTTAGCCCATCCCTTGTATCCTCCCTTTCTTTCCTCCCTCCCGCTTCCCCCTCTACTCCCTTCCCCTATGTCTGTGACTGAGTGGGACCTCCTCCCCCTGTATATGCTCCTAGGGTATCAAGTCTCTTCTTGGTGACTTATTATCTTTCCTCTGAATGCCACCAGGCCTCCCCATCCAGACTTTCTAAAAACTCAGTTGATTGAACATGGAACCTCAGTTGAGGTTCAAGTGTTGAAGATCTGAGCCTGTGGGAGACATTGCCGATTTGGATTATAACATGGATATGTATATGTTTTACTTCTTAAATTTAGGTCAAATTTTGCTCTGTGATTAATGCAAATTAATACTTTCTTTTATCTTTTCGATGTCACTTTTTGTTATTAAGCACCCCCATTACTGCTTTTTCTATAAGAATTTGCATTCTGTGTACCAAGTAATTAGGCTATAAAAATCTTTCATAATATGCAACTTGGGTAACATCCCACAATTTTAAAGTATTATATTATAAATGTAATGCTGTATTTGAGATTTCTAAGTGAGACTCATTGTTTGCAGGGCATTTTTTTTTCCAGAGGAACTTTTAAGTAATTTGATGAAATTTGTTTTGACTATTTATCTTTGAGACCTTACGTTTCTAATTGCACTTGTCATCTAAATAGCAGCAACTTCAGTATTTTTGAGCTGTAATCATGCAAAACTGTACACAAAGAGACTTTAGTAAACAAATCATCTTGTGCTTCTGAAAGGTAGAGGTACAAGGTCAAATGTTGGAGTAGTTTCTCCTGAGGCCTCTATCCTTGGTCTGTAGACAGCCACCTTCTCACTGTGCCCTCCCGTGGTCTTTCCTTTGTGTCTAGGGCTCCCTAGTCTCTTGTTGACTCTCTATATTTTCTTTCCTTGTAACAAAACTCTTCGGTAAGGTCTCAACCTACACTTTTGTTTTGGTTTAGTCAAACCTCTAAAGGCTCCATTTCCAATTAGTGACATCAGGAAGTGGCTATCAGGCTGCAATATACAAATTCAGGGGGATTCATGCTGTGGACCCCTATCTACTACAAAAATTGTTCTAAAATAATTTTAGTGGCACTCAGAGGAAGGACAGCAGGTCACCGAGAAAAGACTTGATACCCTATGAGCATATACAGGGGGAGGTAATCCCTCTAAGGAACAGTCATAGAGGAGGGGAATAAGGGGAAAATGGGAGGGAGGGGAGAATGGGAGGATACAAGGGATGGGATAACCATAGAGATGTAACAAGCATAATTTAATAAAAAATAAAAATAAAAATAAATTTTTATTATAAGTTTCATTTTTTATACTCTTTATAAATTAATGAACATTAATTTTTTGGTTATTTTTTCATTAAAATGTTCCCTAATTTATATGTATTAAAATGTTATAATATCTTACACATAAATATCTCATAATATTTCATATATAAGATTTATCCACAAGTATTCTCTTGGTAATAAATTTAGCATTCACAAAGAGAATTTGGTCATTTCAAAGGGCTACATATAAAGCATTTAAGTATTGTGGTAATTGTATCAATATGTTCAGTCAGACCCAGGTAAATTACATATTTTTCTTAAATTTCAGAAACTTTATAACCCCTCCCCAAATTCACTCTTCTTGATTTACGCCTACTTGATTAAGAAAATGAAAACTAGTGTTTTATTATGGGGTTGACAAGTTAATTATAGATGTGAAAAGCATCATGATTAATAACCGAGCCAGCAATTCTTACCTTTTCTTGCTCATAGGATATTCATCACAAACTGAGTGCTCTAAATTCCAGTTTGGACAGACACACATCTCAGATTATATGACAGACTTCTATAGGTCATTAAATAAATACAACGTATATTATCTTTAGCTTCTACTTCAAGTGGATAAATTCCATTTGATTGGGTTTTGGGCAATTAAATTCAGAGAAAGATTATGGAAACACTTTCAGGACTTGAACAATTACAACCTTCTATAAGCGTCTCTTGCTTTTCTTTCTTTGTCCTTCTGCTTAGCAGAGTGAGCTGTGGATTCAGAGAAGGCTTAAGCCACAACATAGAAGGAGTGTAGATCCATTGCTGATGGCACATCCCCTCTCTTTTCAGTCATTATTTACTTACTAAAATGCCATTCACAGTCACGTGATGTTCATAAGATTCTTGTGCTGCTATTTGCATCTTTTTTTTAAAATTTATTTATTTATTTATTTATTTATTTTTTTAATTAATTTATTCTTGTTACATTTCTATGGTTATCCCATCCCTTGTATCCTCCCATTCTCCCCTCCCTCCCATTTTCCCCTTATTCCCCTCCCCTATGACTGTTCCTCAGAGGGATTACCTCCCTCTGTATATGCTCACAGGGTATCAAGTCTCTTCTCAGTGACCTGCTGTCCTTCCTCTGAGTGCCACTAGGTCTCCCCCGCCAGGGGACATAGTCAGATGTGAGGCACCAGAGTACTTGAGAAAGTCAAATCCCTCTAATCTTAAAATTTTCTATTCCAATATATTGACCTGATTTGGCTAATTTCCTATGAATCATTCTTCAAACATTCCAATAATTTTCTTTTTTCTTTTTGTTATTTCTCCCATATCCTCACTGAAGTTTCACACTATTGATGCGTACGTGCTTGTTTCCCAGTGAAATCTTATAATTTTTGTTTTCTGAGCCTTTATTTTTATTTTTACCATATTGATGTTGTTAGGAGAAAGGGATGCGGCCATTGTCAAGTTCTCCTCACATCTAATTATGTATCTTAACGGCACTTAGTGGAGACTGCCAATTGAGGACTCAGCATGCGCAGGTCCTGCCCATTTCATCCATTGAGTTGTCTTATGAGGTAGATGATGCTTTAATCTTATTTTGTGGACAAAGAAACCAAAGGATTAAGGAATTTTATAACTCCTTGGAGCCTGGCTTTGAAGACCAAGAATTTCACACCCCACCCAGCCTTCCTCACCTTTCTGGAGTGGTCCTAGGATGGCTCATCTTTGATATTTAGAGTGAAAAGTCATGTCTTGCACTAAACTTATTCACCGATGTCTTGTAATTAATGTGTACACATGTATTTATTATTTCATGATAAGATATTTAGATTTTAACATTATGAGCTCTTGAACACTGAAAACTGAAGTATTCATGCTTGTAGCGCTGATTTGGGGCCAGGAGTTGGAAGCCTCACAAATTTAAAAAGAAACAGATCTTAATTATAATCCAGATTCCATAGAAGTTATATGAAAACCCCGATTCCTTAGGCTGTTCTATTTAAAAGAAAAATGGCTGATTGTGCACAGAAAATAACTTTAGACCCAAGCTGCTTTGCTAATATCTGTTGAAGTTCAAAGTTCATATGATTATTTGCAAGAATTCATCTTGGTATTTCTATAAAATAATAAGCACTTAGAATACGTCTGGTTCATCATTTATACTCATTTCTAATCTATTTTTCTCTGTGGTAGAGATATAGGAGATGTTTAAAAGACGATCAAAACGAGGAGGCTGTAATTAGGGCTGTATTTGAGTATAATCCTAATTCACTTATTTAATATTATTTGAAAGTTCATCTTGTGTATTTAAAAAATACATGAAAAATAGCTATGTGTTTCTTGAGTTCTGTGTATATTTATTGTTTTATGACAATTTATATATTTTATGCATTCCTATTTTCAGCAGAAAAACAGGCGGTAAATATGGTAGGATAATTGCTAATATATATTCCATGACTTTAACAGCCTTTCCTTCCCTGTGGACTATTATTAGTTTTCTCCTAAAGTCCCTTTTAATTAATCAAAAGAAAATGGGAGATTTCCATTAATATCTGAGCATCTTTTTTCCTTAATTTGCTCTGAAATATGTGTGTCATGGATTGTGTGTCTCTGGACAGGTAGAAGAAGAAGAAGAACCACCAGGGTCCTAACACCGGGAAAAAGGGCTTTTTCTAACCTGATGACTTATCTGGATACAATGGAGTCTTCTCATAGTACCTCTGAAAATCAGGTTACCCAGGCTTATTGTCTGTGTAGCTTGGTAGGTTTTGGGAACAGGGTGCTCATTAATGTGAGGATATCAGACTTACTGACAGATTTTTTTTTTCAAACTATGCCAGTCAAATTTGTATTGCTTGGATCTAAAATATAAGGTGAGCACATGGCACTCTACACTGAGTATCTATGTGGCCAGTCAAATGGGAACTATAAAAAAGGAGTTAATGCTGTCAACCTACAGTTACCAGAAAAAAGAAAATATCAAGCAATTCTGGGTTTTTGTCCTTAAGAAAATACTTTATTCAAAAATTAAGCTCATCATCAATGTCCAATATCACTTAAAGGTGTAAGGGACCCATTGAGATAGTTGGGTTATTGAAAACCCAGTACACACACACACACACACACACACACACACACACACACACACACCTCACTGAAATATTTTTAAATTTTATTTTTATTTTTATTTTTGGAGTTCATAAAATATGAGAGGGAAATCTTGTCACTTAAAAACACACATGTACAGGAGGAACAAATCCGAAGCATGAGGGAGTTGTGGTAACACCAGGAGAGCGGCATCCATCATCACGGGCACTGTGCAACCCACAAATGAAATTACTAGGAACGTATCATATATCCCTAACCGAATTCACTGGAATGGCAGAAGACAAGTGATAGTCTTTGTGATTTCCTGCCTGGAAAGATGAGTGTGCGTCAGTACCTGGAATCTAATTACAGGCAAGCCACTAATAAAACCACCAGACACTTGACAATGTGAGAGGGGAAATTGTACAAACAAAATTTATGACAGAGATCCACAGCACTGCTGCAATAAAAGAATCTCGTTTGAGTGACACTTCCTGAATAGTAATAAAAAATTAGAAGCCCATTCACCCACCAGGGATATTACCAATATTTACTCCTCCTTTCGTTGTCAGGTGCATGTCATGACCCCAAACCTCCTTTAAGGGAGAGAAAAGAAATGTAGCTTCCTCTATTCAAGTAAATTTAAAGGGAAGTCTTTAGCCTTAAGGACCTTTGGTTTTCACTCAGGCAAAGGCATGTTATTGTCTTTTGTCACTCTCCAAAAATAAAAAAAGTTGTTTTGTGAATTGGAAACACACACACACACACACACACACACACACACACACACACACACACTCATCACATATATACACAAAGACATAGACACACACACTATATATACACACAGACACACACATTACACATACGTACACAGAAACAGACAGACAGACAGACAGACAGACAGACAGACAGACACACACACACACACACACACACACACACACACAAACCCCAATATGAGCTTTTAATTAAAGTCTCTGTTACTGCAGTAATTTTTAAAACAATAAGTGCCAAGGCCTGTTCAAAAACCAAGCCTTTTTAGGACAGAATTTTTAAAAAGCAACCAATAGCTTTTGAAAAGTTAAACTTAATTACTTTTTCTGTGTAGGATTTTAATTTACCACTGACATACATAACTCCAATCCCATTATTGAAGACTGACCTTTGCTTTTTATTATTTGATGAGGTTTCTAAAAAGGCTGCCAAATACTCATGTAAAATGAAACAGTAAAATACATTGAATGGAATATTCAATAACTTTCATATCCAACTAATATTTCCACAAGTACAGATAATCACTGGTTGATATATTTTCTTCAATGCCAAGGAATTTTTTCCTAAAGTGAGCTTAATAGTGTGCATTCTCTATACTTGGCCAATGGCTGAATGGAAATCAAGTATCCAAAAAAAAAGTGCACAGGTCAAAAACATAATCATCGTTTTAGGTTTAGTTAGAGTTCAGAATCCTTTAAAAACTGGGTCTTCATTCCTTGGGAGCAATATAACTTTTGATTGGTTTCAGAAGACATTGCTAGGGGTTAAGTTCACAACTTGGAAGGGTGCTCATTTTATCTCTTGCTAACATTAAAAGCTTAGAACAATCAAAGGCAGTCTAATTCTTCCAACTGGTGCAAAGACACTTTCTGACATAAGGGCACTTAGCACCAAAAGGGAAACAAACAAAAACCATGTGCATTGGGCACCATGCATGACCCATGCAAAGATGAAAGCCATATTCCTAGTGATTAATTCACTGACATATGACAGGACAGGTATATACAAGCAGACAATCAAAAAATAAACAGACATGATTTTTTCTTCTTTATTCATCATTTTGGCTATGGGAAGGGAAGAGGTCCATAAAACCCTTAAAAAGAACAACATCAAAATTCATAATTCCACTTTTATGCTTTACTGTCCTTCCCACCTGTGCATGGAGGATAAGGCTTTTGCAAAGTCTAACATTCAAGGGCTCCAGCTAAGGCCAGCATTAGTCCTCAGCTGTCGGTTATAAAACTGTGTCTGGGGAGCAGTGCTTTCCTCAGAACAATTCTTCATCCTTCTTGTCCATAGGAAACTTCCCAACAGCAGTGAAAACAGTGCAAGCCATGTCTTAACTCTTGTGCCAAGTGACTTGAAATTGTATATGTTTCTACTCCACAGGCTGCAGGGCTGTTTACTAGAAAAGTAAGATTTACTAAAATTCTGTATTCTTGAGCAAAATACAACATGGAAAACTCTTGTGCCATATTCTTGTAAGAGTTATGGTTGCCATGTGGCCCTCATGAGGCAACAAAGCCCCGGTTGTGCAAGTGGGTATGGAACTCTGTCAGCATTGAGGATAGATGTTCCAGTGTCTTTATTTTATTATTATTTTCCTCGTGTTTTTTCAGCATTAACTGCCTTAGGAGAATTACTATTAGGCTGTTCTCTACTCTTTTACTCTTTCTATGTTCTGTAATCAACTAGATTTTAATTTTATTTTATGCAAATATTTGTTGAAAACAGAAACCCCTAGTTTTTCAAACTTCCAAAATTGGAGTATATATATGCAAGAAGTACATCAAAAGTACTGATACAAATTCTTACTCCTTTTTTCATTTAAACTGCAATGTTTACATCCTTAATTACAAGGACCTCTATGCATCTCTTCCTTAGTTAGACATGCATAGGTCACACTGACTTCCTCCAGAGGATCTCAAGAGCCCTTTCTTGCTCCACTGGTCCCACTTCATCAAGCTGCACAGAAATATAACCATATTTGATGGTCAAGGAACTTGAGATTGGGATTCAGAGACAGCAGTTAGTCTCTGATGATGTTTACTGAAAAGTTTCTTCAGAGACAGAAATGGTGGTCCATTCTTTAATACCAGCCTTCAGGAGGCAGAATCAGGCAAATCTCTGAACCTGGTCCACAGTGAGTTCCCAGATGGCCAGGGCTACAGAAAAACCCTGCCTCAAAACAACAACAACAACAAAACAAACAAACAAACAAAAAACCAAAAAAATCCAAACCAACCAATAAACAAAAAAACCCAAAACAAAAACACTCCCCCCAAAACTCCCCAAATAACCCCCCAAAAAAAGAAAGAACAAAGAAAACAGAAAACCAATCCAAATGAAAGAAAGAAGGAAAGGAAAGCTTCAAATGCCTTCACACACACACACACACACACACACACACACACACACACACACACACAGCAGAAACACCATGTGTATGATCCAGTTGTCCAGTCTGAGGTATATATCCAAAGGAAATAAAGTCAGCATACAAGAGGCTGGTGCCAGTGTTTGCTGTCCCTTTAACTACCTGTCAGCAGGTGGGTAACAATGTATGGCCCAGCATTCACTTTACAAAGATGAACGGAAGCCTGTCACTTTCTGCAAACCAAGATGGATTCCGAGGACATCATGTGCTATGGTTGGATGTGAACTGTTCCCCAAAGAGCCATATCTTTGACATACATGTCTTTGAGAGCACATAAAACAAACATGGAAATAGTAACATATCAGATACATTCTAAAACATTTCCAGTTGAACATGTAAGAATACCAGGATCTTGGTTTTCAAAAAGTATTATTCATAAAGTAGTATTTTGAATTTACTAATCCAAAGCAACAGGACATGGAAGCAGCTATCTCTCTGGTTCCAGGGTGAGCAGGTTAGTGACCCTGAGAAAAGCTCTCAGAAGCAACAAGAGCAAAACCGATTTAAGCAAACTCCAGATGTGTAGCAATGGAAGGAAAGTTGCTGGGTGTTGTTTTAAGGTTAAAAATAAATAAAGCTTATAGGTCTGCACCTGTCCCAATTCCTGTCAAGAACTTTATATTTGAAGGGCACAAGCTGCTTAGTTGAAGGTTTCTATGTTTCACAGTGCAAAGAGGTGACTTGAGAACAAATAGAGAAGAAGTGGACTCAACACTGTGGATTCTCCTGGGGACAGTGCCTTGTTGAAGGCCTGGGCAGGACCTGGGGGAATCTCAGAGTGTGGGGCTGATGAATGCAATCCACTCAATCACACCTTAATCCTCCACTGCTGGGCTGGACCTGAAGCAGCATAGATTTTTCTGTACCCCCTGCCAGGAGTCTAATAATCTACATCCTTTCTTCTGAAGGGGAGATGTCTCCAAGGGATTGGAAACAAGTCCTGGAAAGCAGGCCAGCACAGTTTCATTATACTAACAAACAGCCTGCTAGCAGGAATCCCTCCCTGCCCTACCCTTGCTGATTCTTCTTTTTATCCTAAATATTTGCCTTAATCCCTTTACAACAAGGCCACCAAGGAATCATTGTGGGTCTTTACTATCTGTAGGCTGCCCCTCTTTGGAAATCCTTTGGTCTCTGGTTTAGGTTATTCTTCTCCCAAAGGCTTTTTTTGTTTGTTTGTTTGGTTGGTTGGTTGGTTAGTTTCATTTTGATTTTGGTTTTGTTTTTTTGTTTGTTTGGTTTGTTTGTTTGTTTGTTTTTCTCTTTGTTTCCTGGCTCTCCATCCTACTTTGATTTTAAGCCGTTAACCAGAACTCTCTTTTCTCTTCCATGAGGTAAGCAAGAAGGCTATGTGCTTAGTCCAGTGGTTAAGGATGTACATTGTGATCTGACTCATGCCAGGCATTCTGCTTAAGGCAGTCTTGAGTCACAGTCTGAGCTACTTCCGTTCCAGTGTCAATCAACTAGAGCGGATTCCAGAAGGTCTCAGTGTAGACCAATCCTTGGGGGAACTGCACCAAGACCACACTGCTCTTCTCTGCAGATGGAATTGGATTCTCACATTTACTTACCAGCTCTTGTTTATTGAGCTGGGTAGATGCTTGGCCCACACTGGACAATGACACTTGACTGAGAAGGCACGGCTAGCTAGAACGTGGAGATGCTAGCTAGCCTCTGGCATTGTTTGAAGTGAAGTACAGATGCCCTCTTCTAAACAACCCTATTCATCACCTGATGCCACACATCACAACAGTGAGAAAAGAAACATAAGGCTCAGATTCTCTGAGTAGAGGTACAAGTCCCTGGGATGCTCTTAGAGAAGCAGGAATAGATTACAGCTTCCTTATAGTGTTGGTTGATACCCCTAGCTCTTAGTGAGCACTCTCTGGAAAGTACTATGTGATCTATGGCTCAACCCTGCATTCCTATAATAAATCTACATTTTAATTTGCACTTGGGATTCCCTATGAAACTGAAAGGCCCATGAATAAGGTGATTTCACAGTGATCAGAGAAACTCATTGTCTCAGTTTGACTGGATGGTTGATTTCTGATTCAAGTCACTTGTTTTATACATAGAAAATTAGTAAAGATAATTGAAAATCAGACCAAGGCTGGTTGTGTGGTAAGAAAGGCTGGTCATCTTCAACTGAGAAACAGCAGGGCAATCCTGGATCTAGACTTGGGGCTCGAAGAAGGTCCTTTCTTAGGATAATTAATGGATTGGGGTGTTTTTGCAGCTTTGGGGCTTTTTTTCCCAATGAGATAATTATATCAGATGTTTTCTTTTCTCCATATAAAGATCATGATTTTAAGCAACAACTCCCTAGTATCAAAGTGAACTACCTGGGTCTGAGGGATATTTAGAAAATGTGGACATGGTTGTTTGGGAAGGTATTTAGCAGCTCACACACTGTGAAAACCTTTGAATTGAAGTGGAAGCTCAGGGTTTCCTCCTAAGGTCCATCAGAGGGTCCTCAGCCTGGCAGTTTTATTTGGGGATAATTCATGCTTAGTGGAGTGGTAAATTGACTATGCATGTAAAAGTGGGCTTGCCCAAGAACCAGGATGGGAGAAAGGGCAGTGAAATGATTCCTAAGGGCATTCTGTTATATTTGTAGACAGGACCCCAGAACAACCATCATCAGAAAGGTTTCAACCAGCAACTGATGAAAGCTGGTACAGAGAACCACAACCAGACATCAGGTGGAAATCCTGCAGGAGAGGAGGAAGAAGGGTCATAGGAGGTAGAGTAGACAAGGACACCACAATAAGACCCACAGTATCAACTCAAGGCTCATAGGGGCTCACAGAGATGAGCTTGACAATCAGGGAGCCTGCATGAGTCTGATCTGGACCCTTGGCACATATGTTATGGTTCTTCAGCTTAGTTTTCTTGTGCGACTCCTAACCATTTGAACGGGGTCTATCTATGACTCTTTTGCCTGCTTTTGGGACCTTACCTAATATGAGAGGAGGTGCCTAGTCTTATTGTAACTTGATATGCCGTGCGCGGTTGATATATCTGAGAGGCCAGCCCTAATATGAAGGGAAAGGAGGAGGATGGGCTGGATTCAGGGGACGGAGGAGTGAAGGACTGAGAGGAGAGGAGGGAAAGGGAGAGGAAACTGTGGTTGGGATGTAACATATGAGAGAATAATAATTGTTAAGAGGGCATGGTGGTCTGTACAGAAACTATAAAGGATTGGGCCTATGTTCCCTCCACATGGGAGAGGATTTGAAAGGTTAACAGTAAATTTATTTTGGTTCCTAGAAGACCTGAAGAAATAGAAAGAATTAAAAGTAATTGTTTCTTTTCATATTTATTTTTCCCTTTTTAGTATGAGGAATAAAGGTGAAAAAAAGAACTCTCCTCATTTTTAGTCACAGAGGACAGAGAATAAAGAGGTTGTTGACAGAGTGAACCCTTTGAATATCCAGGTCCCATGTGGTCTGCCATCTTCTGGTACCTGTTTCCAGAGGCCCTTCTTGTCTGTCCTGTGTTGTGACTGTCTCTGCCAATGAGACAACAAGTGACCAATCCAGTGACTTTCTACTTCACATCACCATATGCATCTGATTATAGCACTTGCCACTTGCCCTAGCTGGGATGCTTCCCTTCAGGTTGCTTCTCACAGACACTCCATGATTCTGTTAATGGTGGCTACACTTCTTCCTGTTCTCACCAGTTCCTGCTTCCTAGTTCCTGCTTCCTAGTTGAGGTTCTTTCTAGAAAATTCCCCTTATTGCACTCCTGATCTGTACCTATCTCTAGCTCTCTCTGTATCCCTACCTTCATCTCTGTCATCTATAACTATCTCTATCTTCACACACACACACACACACACACACACACACACACACACACACAC
>OU015753.1:99184727-99202682 GCA_907169655.1 Acomys percivali | reverse complement strand
CACACACACACACACACACACACACACACACACACACACACACACACACTCACACACAAAGTATCTTGAATGATCATTTAGTAGAGTGAAGATGAGATTAGAATTGTAAAGCAGTAGGAAGTTAAGAAATTCCATCTTTTTCTAGGGTTTTTGAAACATAGTTACTGACAGATATCATTTTTAACATGCCCCATTCTATCTTGATTAATGTTAAAAGTTTGCTGAGTTGCCAATATATATGCATACACAATGTGTAATGTATATTTTATTTTTTAAATGGAAAGGATGTCACAGTTTAACATGTAGATAAATAAAATAGTTCTGATGGAACTCAGTCTGGATGAGGACACTAGCCTTTTGTCACTTCTTAAATGTGTCTTGTGTTTTATACTCATCAGTGTTATACTCATCCCCTCCCTTTCATCTCTAGTGTAGAGTTCCTGCCAAGTTTGAAGATTTTAACAAAACAGGTTTTGTATCCATTCTATAATCAGTTAAAGATATCAATAGTGTTCTAAAACATGCTATGTGCTGTGAAAACCATGTACTATGTCATCATTACTAAAAAGTAGTCTAGAAATGACTGCTAGTATAATGTGCATAAGATGTATATAACACAGGTGAGTCACTCCTCACACGACTGGAATATGCTACTCTATATAACAATAAGGCACTAGTATATGACAGGTTTTTCTGTGATGTGTAAGAAGAGTCTCTGACATCTGCATTTCACTCTGTCCTGGCTCGGGCTCTAAAGGAGCAGTGAGTATTAACTAGGACATGGTGATGCTTAAGCTTGGTTGGCAATTTGATGGAATCTTAGTCAACTAAGAGACAGGCCTGTAGTCTGGTCCAGGAGGGCATTTGCACACAGGATTAGGCAGGGGGAAGACTCTCCCTTAAAGTAAGAAGCATCCTCAGGAAGCAGCCAGACAGGAAGTCATCCTGCAAGCTATCTGTGGCTTGTTTGCATAGGTTGGCTTCTTGCTGAGGACTGTGCTTACTGTACTGCAGCTGCTGTCACCACAGTGATTAGCCTGCAGCTTCCTCAGCCTTCCAAAGGGTACTGAAAGCCAACCCCTCATAAGCAACACTCTAAGCCTTGAGAATCATTGTAGCTGCTGAAGCATAAAGCCTGGAGGGCATTGTGGCATCTCTGGATTCTAAATCTATCCAGCTTGCATGGGGCCAGGGTTGAACTCTCTTGACCATAGTGTGTAAGCCAATCTAATAAATCCCTTTTCATGATGTATAGCCACTCAGTTCCTCTAGACAGCAGCTCTAAGACAGATACCAATGGGGAAGGAAAGGTTAACCAGCAGAGGGTGGAGATTTTCCCCAATCACAAGGACAAGGCTTACTGAGAGAGCTCAGAGTTGAGAGAGGGCAGCCAGCCATTTTACCTGTTAGGCTCTTGCTTTTCCTTCCTGTCATGTTGCCCACGAGGCAGGCTTAGTGAGCTCTGAGCATTTCATGGATTTTATTTCTCATTCTCCTAAAGAACTGGGCACATTTCCTTGTCTTTGTACATGTCTGAGTGGCTAAGTCACACAGAACAAAACAATCAAAACCAACACAAACCCCACCTTTCCTGGAGTGTGTCTCTCCAACCAAATGGGGGAACTACAGGTGAACTTCACAAAAAGAAAGGCAGAGGTCTTGATGGGGTACTTTTTATTTATTTATTTATTTATTTATTTATTTATTTATTTATTTATTTATTTATTTATATTTTCTTATTCAGTGTGTTTCTTTAAAAAGGGAGGGCGCAGATCAGTTTATTCTCTGAGGATTTGTGCATGGAACTTGGTTATTCCAGATAGAAAATTTAAAAGTTATACACAATGGGTTTTCTGACTAGAATGTGAATGAAACAGTCAGGCTTTTCTGAAGTGTGAAGAATTTCAACAAAATGTCTATTTCAGGAATGCTGTAACTTAATGATTCTGAAGTTGTAAAGGTTAGGAAATTCATCAGAAGGCTGCTTATGCCTCTCAGTACTATACCATTTGCTATTGAAGTACGTGTGTCTACCCTTTGGAGAGTCCATCTCTTAACCTGTTGGGCTAGTGTGGAAGTGAGCTGAAGCCCCGCTGATATCTTATTGCTGCAAATATCTGAAGTTTTCTTTTCAGAATGGTAGAATTTGGTGAATAAGCACAAAAACAGACTTTAGGTTGTGCTCACTGTTTCCTCAGTGCTGCCAGCCTCCTTCCTCACGATCACGTCTTGCTAGCTGTGAACCTGTTGTCATCTTAAACCTTGTGAAGTCAGGACAATGTCATCTCTACCATTCCATTTTGCTCCAATAATTAGTTAAAATTTCCTTTTAATTTGTTTCAACGTCTTTACAAAAGGGGCTCTCCAGACTAGATTTTAGCTTTGTTTCTAAATCCATTTCAACATCTTTGTCCTCAAATTTTGTTTATCAGTAGAACACTCTTAAATATTGAATCACTATCCCAGAAATCAAAGCTAGAAAACAAATATTATGCCCTGGATTATAGAAGTGCTCTGGACCTTCTGTGATGTTCAGGCTTGTCTCACATTTTCATGTCTGTTTGCCATGTCTTGGTTACTAACCAGCTTCTGTTCAAGAAGTTCTTTGTATATTTTCCCAGTTTTCCTCCTCCTCCTCTTCCTCCTCTTCCTCCTTCAATTTACCACTTACATTTTCTTTTCCTAAAGGTTTTTAACTATGTAGAGATGTATGTGTCTTCATGTGGGTATGTGCATAAGTGCAGGTGTTTTTGGAAGCCAGAGACATTGGAACCCCTGGTGCTAGACTTAGAAATGGCTGTAAATCACCTGACATGGTTGCCGGAAACTGAACTAGGGTCTTCTGGAAGAGTACTTTTAACCACGAATCATTTCTCCAGCCTCTGCCTTTACTTTTCATACTATTTTCTCAAATTCTCATTGCCTTTAACAACCTCTGATACTAATGAACATTCCTCAGTGGCAATGCATTTCTCGGAAGATTAGAGACTCTTCTGGGAATGCAAGTGCCATGTGTTGCTATTTTATAGGTTTTTCTGAGCTAAGGCTTCTTGAATCCAGGCTATGTTTTTCTTTCCCAGGTATCTAAAATGACCTTAAACTCCTGGTCTTCTTGTCTTCATCTCCCCCAGAGCAGGGATTCTGACAGATAGTCCTACCATTTATGGCTTGCAACGTCAAGCATATTATGGCTTTAGCTCTGCTTCTAGGATACTGTAAATACTGAGGGGTGGCCTTGATACACACATGGGTTCCCTTTATGTCTTTTGCTCCTAATGGGTGAATAAGTTGTTTCCCCTGCTCTTCCTCCAATTTCTTCATCTTAGCAGTGAGGCCAGTCCTGCAGGATTGGCCATGGAGTCTTGAGACGATTCAGCGACTGACATGGAACATACTGAGCACAACCTTGTAGCTCAAGTGCTCATGTGGCTGAATAACTTCTTCAAGGTCATGTCATAACCCAAATCCAAGTGACAATCAAGGTTCTGTCTTCCGCCCACTGTTTTAAAGGTTTATGCAGTTTTTAAGAATCCTCTTATTTGAAAATTAGTGACAATTTCCTGAGATATGTGACTTGTTTCACTGAGGAAATACTGAGTACAAATCCATGAAGTAATTTATTAGTTAGACTTAGGTATAAGAGAAAGAAAAACAGAATCCAAATTCTATGCATCATAATCTGAAGCAATTTCCTTAACTATATATGGATTCTGAGGCATAGGTAACATGGCTAATAGTGTCTTCAAGTCTTGGTGCTGATCATAAACTTCAGACTGTATGTTCTGCCTCTGAGAGAGGATGCTAGTCTTCAGCTTCCTACAACAACTTCTAAAGCTGTTTATTTTTTTTTAAAGATACCATCCACCTATTTTATGTTACGTATTTACAGTTAATCAAGAGTTCGCTCTATTAGATTTTTTGATTGTTCATTAAGAATCGCTCTTCTGAGGCATAATTAGAAGCAGCGTGTACACATTTGTCAGGTTCACATCTAATTTGTATTCTAAGTCTGAGCACACTCTGACTTGCAGCCATCACTGTTTACCTCCTGCACCAGGATAAGTTGTCAAGTCACCACCATCTGTTGTGCTCCAATTGATAGTCTCCCAAGCTCTCTGCTGAACCAAGACTTCAGCTTAAAGCACTGCAAGCAGCTGGAGGCCCTCTGCTCTCTACTCTGAGTGCTAGACCACTCAGATCTAACTATTCTAGTCAAGTTCCCTGCATGCTCAATTCAAAATGAAATTTTCATTTGCATTCTGCTACAAAAGTAAGTATTATTGATAATATTGGCTTATTTGTGTCAATAATATTCACAACTGTGGGTGAAGTGAAAAATAGTTCAGAATCTTAATTTTTCTGTTTTTTTAAAATAATAATCTATGCAAAAGGCAGACAAAGCCCCTAGGGGTCTCTAAAGTGAAATTATGAAAGGCTAGGGAGAAGAACCTTTGCCATCTATAAAGTAGCAATGATAATCTTAATCTTACAAGTGTTTATGTGAGTCACCTTGAGCCCCATACCTTGTAGCAATTCCATAAAGTGAAGAATTTTTCCCCCCTCTTGTAGAAACATCTTAGCCTGGAGGGTTAGTGCCTTGCAATGTCATCTTGCTGAATGTGCCAAGGTTTTAGCTGACTTTCAAGTTCCCCTGATTTCTATTTCTACCTATATCATGGTCCACCAAAAAGATAAAATAATAGAAATAAAAAGAAAGGAAGAAAGAAAGAAAGAAAGAAAGAAAGAAAGAAAGAAAGAAAGAAAGAAAAGTAAAAGAAGCTCAGAAAGAAGGCTTGGTGCCACCAATGTGAGCTGGGAGAGAGGGACATATTCCCTGTGACTATTTTTTTTCTATGTTTTCTTGTTTGAGACATGGTCTTACATAGCTAGGCTAGCCTTGAGCTTATTATACAACCAAGGATAACTATGAACTCCTGGTCTTCCTGACTCTGCCTTCTGAATGCTGGAATTACAAGTTTGTTCCATTACACACTCTTAACAAATGGACAGATACCTTAGAATGGCTCTCTTGTTTATTTATTTTTCTCTCTTTTTAGAATATGTAGTAGTTCTAAGTACACAAACCAAAACAGACAATTCCAAAGTGAGAGCTTCACAAGCTTGAAACTGAGAAACTGCAGTGATTTGCTGAGCACACGGCGAGATAAGCTCTCTCCCCAGGCTGTGAACTGGCTTTACAGAAAAGAAAAAATTATTTTTAAAAACTATTATCATAAAAGCATGCCCATGAAGGGAGTATAAAATATTGCATTAAATAGATTTTGCAGTATAAGAAAAACTGAAAATAATAGATATCCTGTACTCCATGGGAGATTAAAATATCCATGTGCTAAAAGTTGCTTAATGAGATAACTTTTCCATCTTGACTCAAGGTGTTCAAATATTAAGTCTATATAGTCATTCATGACTAAGGTTCTGCACACAATTGTTCTTTTAGTTGTAATTCTGTTGTGTATTTTTTGTAGGGGGAGGGGAAGGATTGGTAATAGATAAGTGCATAAAATATAATAAATACTAAAAATGTGAGATAATGTAAAGTTCCATAACTTATGTCCCAAATGCCTACTCTGACTGTTCATTGATTTGTATAGATTTCATGTTCAGTTAATTTGGGTATATGATGTTTATTTATTTTGCACTATTTAATAATACATTTTATAAAATATTTTAACCAAATTAAATTTGATTAATTAAAGCAAATGGGAACCAGAAAATATATGAAGGGCAGTGGTACTTTGCTTCCTGGCTTAGATCTGAATTTAAGAAAACCTAATCCAAAGGCCTGCACCACCAAATCAGGTCCTTTAAAGTCAAAGTCGGGACTTTGAGAGCATAAACTTAGGATATCACAACTTATCTACATCAAATTGTTTTCATAAGCAGAAGTTTTCATCCATCCTTTTGGAAGCAGAAAGAAGAGCTTCCTGGCAGACTCAGAAAATGGCATCAGCTGTTCTCACTGGCAACAGTCTTGAGGAAAAGGCAGGCACAGAATCCCTAAACACACAACAATGGCTAATGGAGAGTGTAGAACGCCATAAACTGGGGAAAATGAAGCAAATGGCCACTTTTGAGAGCAGATCTGGAAAAAAGAAAAATAGTAGCTAGTATCACACAAACATATTCTGTATGGCTAACATTTTCTAAATTGAACTTAAAAGTACCCCAGCAATTATACTATAAGGGGAAAAAAAGCTATTGGATTCTGAAAACTTCTGGTTCCTGTGAGAATTTGTATGGAAAAGGTTAAAACAAAAACACTTTTCTTCAACTCTGTCTTTTTTCTTCTATGAGGACACATACAATTTAATCATTTTATTTTTTTTTAATGTTTCCCCCCACAGTACAGTATAGGAGTTTGTCCTAAATCCCATTTCCACATTCTTTTTCTGGCATCTTTCCTGACTCTAGCAAAATGCCCAGTAGCCTAGGAATACAAACTGAATAAATTAACAGATAACAGATACTTATGGTACATCTATCTCTTCTAGTGGCTGAGGTGAATAAGAAAATCATCATTGGCCTCAAAGAGCTAATAGTCCACTCTACAATACAGAAAGGGAGGCTACAAAACAGTATAATAAGAAATGAAAGTTATTCACCCTCCCACCCAAGACCACCTGATTTCTGTGTTTGATAGAACTTAAAGGATATACAAAAGAGAAACAAACAAACAAACAAGCAAAAGCCTGCTAAGTGAAGACAAAATGGAAGAGTATCTTCTTGTACCACGGGCCTAAGTTTTACTGGGTAAATGTCAAGACACACGTTAGAAAGACAGTCAGTGGTTAGATCATGAGAGAGCTTATGTACTATGCTTTCAGAGAGGAATTTTCATAACATTATCCTCTGTTTAACTGGCAAACGTGAAAGGTGTAAAATGGGTTTCTAAGCAGATTTGTGTTATATGTAGTTTATTCCCATGATGGTATGTTCCACTGTATGAATTCAAGACTGTAGAGAGGGAGATGCTTGACAGACAAAAAAAAAAAAAAAAAAAAAAAAAAAAAAAAATCACTCAGGTTTTCTACACCAAACTGGTGCAAGACAGGACTAGGGAATAGCAGCTTCCTTCCCTAAGAGGAAACTTAAAGTCTTCCTTTTATCAGTTCCCGAGATTCATCAACACATCCTGAATGTTGCAGAAATCGCTATGAAGAGTCTGGTAGAAAGAAGTTGCAATGTGTTGGAGTAGCTGGACCTGGAAATAAGTTTTAAGTATGAAACTAACTGACACTGCAGGCTAGAAGACGTCATCCCTATGATGCATGGACGGGAGCAAAACTGTTGCTTGGGAGAATGAAGGAGTTTAATCTTGAGTTTGTGGCTTTAAGGGAAGGAATTGGATATGTGAGTGCTGGTTGATATTTGAACAGCTTTTTGTACTTGGAAACATAGTAATAAGAAAGGAAGGTGCCTAGAAAAAGAGTTAGTTTTCAATCAGAAAGGAAAGTGTTTAGGAACAATCCAGAAATTAGAGAGAGAGAAAGACTCATGCAGAACTCCAAGAAATAAAAACTAAAATAAAGACATATTTTAAGCTAAAAATAGCAATGATAAAACTGAGTACTCCCCTGTAGTAATGATTATCAAACTTGTAAACTGAGAGGCTTACAATCTTCAGTTGAAAGAAAAACTCGTAGGATGGAGAGTAACCTTGCCCCTCCACTGAAGCCATATCTCCTCCACATGTGAGGGAGACATTGTCATCAATGGGTTTTGTTATAGCTTTGGCCACACAGAACCGTTGAGGAAAAGTACACAAAATCACAAACAAAGAAGAGCCTTGCACTTGGCAGGTTGTGTGGTTTCTTGATGCCTAATGTCAGCCAGGGGCCTCCAGTCTTCTCTAGGCAGAGCAGACTGAAGAAGCTGATCAGCTTCGCACGGTGACCACTGTGCACATCCTAGCTTTAAAGTGGACTGTATGTAATGATCAGATGGTAAGACATGGAGGAAACTGACCAGGGATCCTCTCCCAAGCATGGCATTTGGGCCTCTTAGAGAAGTAACTGCTGCTCCATGGAAGAAAAATACTGTGTACATTTACAACTTTCCATTTCTGACTGATGATTGGTTACTTTGCTCCTATTCTACATTTATTAACGTTTTAGAAAGGAGCATATTTTAAATATATTATTCTCTAGGTAAAAGCACAGCCCACATACATGGCACATGGGTCATAGAGCTCCATGCCAAAAACACATGAAGGTTTGGAGATTTTTGGTTATGCATAAAGATAAGCACATATTTTAATGCAGAAATGATGGTGAAACTAATCTTAGATGGTGTTGAAGGACAGATCTTACTAGAAGGTATACCTATTGCCAAATACTTGAGGTATTTTTTTCCTTTTGCATATATCCTAGTGTCCTTGTGTTTACATCAGGCTTGTGACTAGCCCTGGTAAATCAGCTATAAATAAGTGATTTATCATAAGCATGAGACTCTGTTAATGAACAGGATGTTCAAGATGTCGTTTGCTTATTCTGGATCCTAGTGTAGAGAGAAGCCTGTCACTAGGTGAACTTTAGCACAACTGTGAAAGAAATCTTGATATTTCTCACTGTCAAATAGTTAGAGGCTGTTGGTGCTACAGCACAGCATTTGCTAACAGTGTTGATGGATGCAAGGCGACTAACACAAACTCCTCTTTTTCTTGTTGTCGATTAAACAAAACAAAAACAACCCACCAACTTCTACTGAGTTAGTGAATGATCAAAGACAGTTATTCTATTTACATTGTTTAAAAGATTGAATCTTTACCATTGAATTGAATTTACAATCATAAGTTTATTTTGACAAAAGGTACTGACTATTTATGTACAGAGCATTGCTAATTCTATAAGAAAAGATTAATGAATAAATAGAAAAATGTGCAATGTTAACAAGTACATTAAATATAAAAGAGAAACTGGCTTCTCACCGTGAGAAAGCATGACTTACAACAATTTAAACTGAAAATTAATACTGCAACCAAATTCCCTTTTTATTAAAATGGAAAAGATAAAACTTGATTATCACATTAATTGATTAGAGAGAAGAAAAATAGGTGCTCTTATATAATAGACTGTAGAGGAAAATCTAATACTATCATTCTACTGAACATATTATTAAAACGACTCCTGGGCTGGGCAGTGGTGGAGCATGCCTTTAATCCCAGCACTGGAGGCAGAGGCAGGTGGATCTCTGTGAGTTCAAGACCAGCCTGGTCTACAAAGTAGTCCAGAACAGCTGAGGCTACACAGAGAAACTCTGCCTCCGAAAAACAAAAACAAAGGCAAACAAACAAAGAAACAAAAAGAGGCCTAAGGACTAATTGGTATACCCATAGATTAGTGTGTCTCTCAGCCGTCATAAAAAAGCTGCTATTGTAATAGCAGACAATTAGCAGTGGGATCTTCAACTGGTCAGCATGCAGACAATGAGGGACTGTGGAGTTCTCAGCCCTAACTGGGACATGCGGACCACACTCCTCCTTATAAGGCTCAGAGCTCTTTGCTAAAGAGGATGTGGGAAGATTCTAAGAATCAGAGGTGTTGGATAACTTCAAGAAAACTGTTTTTCAGACAAAACAGGCCAGGTGCACTTAGGAATGAACAGTGATAGTGATAGTGTCCATAAGACATGGGCAAGCTCAAGCCATGGGAACATCCAGGATGGAGAGAGTTAGGCATAAAATCCCACCACTAGCTATTGAGCAACTATTGACTTTTGGTAGCTGGTAGGAGAGATGAGGTTAGTAGCCTTTGATGACTTAAGCCCTGATAAGTCAATCACACTACAGGGCAGTTCCAACTCCCAAGAGTGGTTGGGAAACACAAACTGGATGTGATTCAGGGAGGGAACTCAAAGTGGAATCAGTAGGCATGGGGGCAGATATCATAAGAGTTAAGGGAGGGCAATGAACATGGTCAAAAAAGATTACATGGAATTCTCAAAGAAATTACATTGCTGTATTAGGGAAGGAGTTGTAAAACTGTACTTGAAATGTAATTAGTGGTACAAGCGAAAGCTGAATGCACTATAAGAAGTGGAACGCAAACCTCAGATTTGTGCATTTGACGGACAGGACACTTATAGGATGGGTTTTAACAGTCAAAAGATTAAATAAAAGATGCTGTCATTGAGAGAACTTTAAAACTTTGTTTTCTTTTAAAACTAATGTTAGTTTGGCGTGGTGGCGCATGCCTTTAATCCCAGCACTCGGGAGGCAGAGGCAGGTGGATTGCTCTCAGTTCGAGGCCAACCTGGTCAACAAAGTGAGTCTAGGACAGCTAAGGCTAACACAGAGAAACTCTGTCTCGAAAACAAAACAAAAAACAAAAAACGAAACGAAACAAAAAAAAAAACCCTAATGTTAATTTAGTTTGGGTAATTCCTCTTTATATAAAGGAAGCATTTGAAACATGTGGTCTGCACATGACATGAAGTCATCTGTGTGAATAAATGACTCATTTTACTTTTCTTTAGTTCCTGGGACATCTGCTTGATGGGGCCCATGCCTCAAATAGAACCCAGGATGTGTGAAAAATGAGGAATGCAGCCCGGTAGTGGCCCCAACACTTGGGAAGCGGGGAAAGGTGCATCTCTGAATTCAAGGTCAGCCTGGTCTACAAATCTAGTTTTAGGACAGCCAGGGCTACACAGAGAAATTCTGTCTCTAAAAAGTAACAACAAAACAACCACCACCACCAACAACAACAACAATAGCAACAATAGCAGTCTAAAAACAAGTGGCAAGTGTAATTTTCGCCTTCTGGTGTATAGACAGGCTGGGAGTATGGCTTAGTGAGGTTACAACAGAGCCCAGAATGACAAACAACTGCATCAAGGACCCTGAGGAAGCAGGATGGCTCCAGAGGAGAACACAGAGAACTCATGAGGGAAGACATCAGCAACCACAGTGAAGCCTAAGAAGTTTCTAGTTGCTGGAAGGATCACTACAAGTAAATGTACGGTTTGCTTCAGATTTTAAAGAAATGTTGTGTTTACAACTTTTGCATATTTATTTCCACCTCTACCTCCCATGCCCTGCCTCCCAATGTCTATTTCACACTCTTGTATAAAAAGAAACTCCCAAAGAAGTAGAAGGATTTTTCCTGAATCTACCTCAGATGTAATATTCATTAAGCAGTACTACAGCAATCTCTCAGCCTGTATGCTACCAGCAGCTTGCTCTGATTCAAGGTGAGAGTTGAAAAATTGAGGTTCTATTATTTTCTTTAATTTGTCAGAAGGCAAAGTACCTCAGCTTGCCACAGCTCACTGTTGCAAGCAAAATTTTGGTTTTATTTTCTACAGCTCTGTCAGTGACTCTAACATGCAAATACTAGATTACCCCTGTAATGGACCCTGTGGCATTTGAAAATGCCCAACAATAGGTGGCTTCTTTAGTACTTTATAATGCAGATGCTCACTTCAAATCTTATTATTTTGGAACGATGTTAGTATGGGTCATCCAGGCATTTAAATTTCAAGTATATAGTTCACTTTCTACAAAAATATATAATTTGCTAGAGGCCTCTTCTCATGCCAAACCAATTTGACAAACACATTTATAAAGCCTTTGGTAGAATGCACACTGAGGCATCCGAAGATTTGTTCACAGACACGAAATAGACTCAGAATGCCATCAGTCAATTTGGGTTCTTGGCATATGGAAATGTTGGCTCAGTGCCTTTTCCTAAATCCAAACAAAATAAAATAGGCTTTTCATTCTTACCGGTGGGTAATTCAGTACCTGAAAATTCTACTTTTCCTTGAATAATTTTTTTTCTGCGAACAAAATGTAAAAAGTTTACTTTCTTGCAAATGATCGTGTGAAGAAATAAAGAAAGAAACACAAACGGATTCTCTGCATTCCTAGAATCAGATAATATAAAGCTAAGTGTTCTTTGTGCTGGAATGAAGGGGAATTTGAAGTAGGCTGAAAAAAATGGAGGAGTTTTGGGGTATGGGATTAACTGAGTTGGAGAAAAGTGTTTGCAATCTGCTGATAAGAGAGCTGCTCAGTAAGGACAATATTCAGTCCTTACCAGCTGGCTCTGAAGAATATCTGGTAAAGTAAATTAATATGGAATTGCTGGATTGGTTCAGGAAAGACCTCAGGGTTCAGTTCAAGTTTAGAGCTATATTTTGAGCCCTTTTCACAGTGGCCCTAGACTACAACAAGGGACTTATGGGTGATTCTCGTTTCTGCCTATAGCAAAAACTTAAACCAGCCAATACTTGTTATGTCTTGTATATACTTGGATATCTTCCTGAGCCCCTCTCTGTGTTTGTATTCATTTTGCCTTCATTTCTGGTTCCTCTTTTGGACCTATGAAAGATGCCTAGTTGGTGGAGCCTGGCATGAGAAGACAGGCAATTGTCTTTTCATGATTAAAGCTGTGACCTTAGAAACATACCCTGCATATATTTTCTCCCATGGATTGACAGATGCTCAGCAGACACCAGGGTTTCTCACCATACTGTATTCCCTATTTCTCCTTTACTTTGCACTGTTAGTGCAGCATTGCAGGCTTCACTGTGCCTTGCATAGTTGCTAGCTGGATCAGCTCAGTACAATTAAAGTGCCCCAGGCCATGCGCTGCTCCAAGGGCCCAGGATTTCATTAGCTTCCAGAGGTACATTGGAAACAGACAGAAGACATTGATGTTCAAGGTACACACATTGAGTTCTTCTCATAAAAGCTGAATTCTATGTTGCGAGACTTAATTACCCAGTGCCAGTATCTACTGGGCTAGCGCGCTCTCTCTCTCTCCAGATGATTGAGTTCCATATCAGAGTCAGTCTGATGATCTTTCTCTTTCCTTTTACTGTGAATCCCTCTCACTCCCTGTGACCTTGCCTTCTGTCTATTCACAGGTGTTTCTACTTTCTTTTGCTACAGTTTTTTTCTTGACAATAGATTATTTTTTCATACAAGGACATTTGCTCAACTACGTTCATAGTAGCCTTATTCATAATAGCCAGAACCTGGAAACAACCTAGATGTTCCTAAACCAAAGAATGGATAAAGAAAATGTGGTACATTTACACAATGGAATACTATTCAGCTATCAAAAACAAGGACAACATGAAATTTGCAGGCAAATGGATGGGGCTGGAAAAGATCATCCTGAGGGAGGTAACACAGACCCAAAAAGATATGCATGGTATATACTCACTTATAAGTGGACATTAGCCCAACATAGATGTCCTTTAAGAGATTCTACCCAGCAGGGGATCAGGACAGATACTGGGACTCACAGTGGGACTCTGGGTGAAACATTGCTAGTTGAATGGAAGAGTTGGGGAATAGTAGGGGTGGGGGTGGGGTGGAGAGCTAGTCAGGAGCCCCACAAGGCTGGCAGATATGGACCCAGAGGGGCTGGCACAAAGGAATGCACCAATCACGGACATTGCAAGAAGAGACCCTAGATCCCCCTGTTCAGATATAACCATTGGACAGCTCATTCTCCACGAGGGAAGGGGGAGAGATCAGGGTCTGCCTCTGAGATGAACTCTGGTTCTCATGATTTGATTACTGCCCCCTTGGCAGAGAGGCCCTGCGGGGACACAGAGGAAGGGGAAGCAGGCTATCTAGATGAGAGCTGATAGGCAGAGGTCAGACTGTGGGGGAGGAGGACCCCACTGGTCAGAGGTCTAGGGGAGGGGAATCAGGCGAAGAGGGAGAGAGTGAGGAAGAGGAAGATAAAAGCGATGAGATTACAATCAGGATGTAATTGGAATAAATTATAAATTTAAAAGTTAAAAAGAAATCCTACATCCCTTCCACAGTTTCCCTTCTCCAAGCTATCCCTACCTCCCTCTCCTCAGATTCATGTCCCCACAGTTCCCTCTTGAGAAAAGAGCAGGCCTCACAGAGACAATCAAGAAGGACAAAGCAAACTCCCTTCTCTCTTATTTCTTATTTTATTTTTTCTGATGCAGAGACAGATACTATCTACAAATTTCTCCTAATATCCTAAAATCACAAAAACAGCAATTAAAAATAATTTGTTCAAAAAGCTTTAAACCATATAAATATAGATATTCTACTCCAGCCCAAAACTTAAAATAAGGACATCCAGTTCTGAGCAGAAGAGCTGGGCACTGGATGAGTAATTTCGTACACATTGCTTGTAGAAGAAGACTGCCTTGGAAACTGTATTTCATGAATAATGTTGAATGGCAGAATGACACCTCTATTTTCCCTCTCTACACCAATTGTATGTCCCCCAACTTCCCATCCCCCCACTAGTATTAACTGAGGGTAAAGCAACGTCATTACATGTTGAAGTCTGTGCCAATCACTTAGATAGCTCACTTAATCTTTTGGGTCCTCAGTTTCCTAATTTGTAAAATGAAAAAGTTTAGGTCAATCATTTCATGTTTGTCACCCAACAAAAGCACTTTATTATTCTTCAGAATCTGGGATGGCAAAACGATGCTCTGATTGCACACTTGCTTTACCTTGGAAAGCCCCAGTGGGCTATGATAGGCACTCAGAGAACAACAGGCCTGATGTCAACGCCATTCTTCTGCAGCAGTGGCTGGGCATCTGAGGTCTCAGCTAAGTGTGGGTTCTGGTGTTTGCTGAATTATGTGCTAACCAGTTTAGCTCTCAGATTGTTTTGTATTTCTTTCCCCTATACACAACAGCAAGCTCGTAGTAAATTTCACATTATTTGACTTGCTCTCACAGTAATTTATCACGTTGGGGAAAACTACATCTAGCCTCAACAAATTAAAGCCATATTTGATTTAATCATTTTCCCTTTAACAGGAAGCCATTAGCATGGCAGGATTAGGAATAAATTCTCGGTTTTGATTATTTGTGTTGATAAAATTTATTGGACTCCTCACCAAATTACTCTTTACACTCTCTTGCTGCTCGACCCTGATTTGTTTATTAATGATTGAGGTCAAAGCCTGATTTATGAACAAAAGCATCTGTCCTACTTACAATACCCTCATGAAAATTCCTGTTATTTACTGCCGTGCATTGAAAGCATTGATGGTGATTAGTGTCAAGCAAGGCTCTAAATATTTATAGATTTGATTCATAAAATTATCCAAAGTGTGGATTTTGTGAAATTTGATCTGGTCAGGGGCATGAGCCCTATTATTCCATCATAACTAATTTCTGCTGCCCAGGGTACACTGTGGGCATGCTGAACGCCAGACCATGTCTAGTGTGGACAGCATGATTCACAGTTACTGAGAATATGTGTTCCTAGCATTGTTCTACACCTCACAGGTAACCTGACGAGGTAGGAGTTTTAACCTCACCTTCTCTATTCTATTTCCTCTCAGTTGGATAATGATATATGAGCTGTTCTTATAGCTCTTGGCATGTGCCAGGTAAACTTCAAAGGGTTTCAGAGACACTTGGCATAACATCCCCTAGGACAGAAGTGCTGTTACCATTGCACAAATGAAGAGGTGAGGCACATAAATATAAATAATTGAGATATAGACAGTTACCCGTGTTCTTACGCTGTAGATATTTCATCAAATGCCACATCACTTCAGCATTTCATATTGCAAGAATCAAATGCATTGACAGGAAAACCAACTTGAAAAGAACTTACTACAGTGGTTAAAACCTCCTTGAGTGGATCCATAGTGGCCCAACTAGAGTTCTTTAGCTTGGCAAGGAAGAGCTAAACATAGAGGCAGCTAGTCCTTCTTGTAAACCAGCAGTTCTCAGGCTATGGGTCACAGCCCCTTTAGGGATCAAACAATCCTCTCACGGGGATCCCCTGAGACCATCAGAAAACACACATATTTACCTTACAATTCATAACAGTAACACAGTTATGAAGTTAGGAGCAAAAATAATTTTATGGTTGATGGTCTCTACAACTCGAGGGACTGTATTAAAGAGGTGTAGCTTTAGGAAGGTGAGGACCAGTGCTCTAAGCCCTTGTCGTTACAAACTGAGTTCTTCTATTTTTCTTTAACACTGAAGTGTTTTTTTTTTAATTTGTGAGTTGTATGTAATCTTTAAAAATAATTCTTATGTTTAAATGATTATAAAATATTTATTTCAGAAGACAACCATGTAGATTGATTAAATCTGGATATATATTTTAAAGGGTTTGGGGAAGTAGAGAATCCCAGTGTAATCTGTGATTTTCTTTGACTTCAGGAACTGTTCTTCATTCTCAGTTAGTCATCATTTACATTTACTGATACACAAATAAAAATACCAAAAAGAAAACAAAAACAAAAACAAAAACAAAATACCATAATTTTTTCATAGCTTAATCAATGAATGAATGAGTGCAAGTGTTGAAGAACACTAGTCGGGCTACTGTGGATGCACTCCAGGAGGTTTTCACCACTACAGTGGGTCATTTTCAAGTTGGTTTTCCTGCCAAAGCATTTGATTCTTATGATATGAAACACTGAAATGATATGGTATTTGATGAATGATCTATAGTGTAAGGACATAGGTAGCTGTCTATATCGTGTGTTTTCACCTTACTGTGAGCTAGTCCTCCCAATATCTTTGGTTTGCTTATCATTCTACACTCAGCAGCTGAATTTAGCATAGCCAGGAGGTTCAGCCATGCCTTCCTTCTAAGCATCACCCACCACCTAGTTTCCACAGCATCAAATACCATAAGTTCCCTGACGTCTCTTTTTTAAAAATATATTTTATTAATTTATTCATACTACATCTCAATTGTTAGCCCATCCCTTGTATCCTCCCATTCCTCCCCCCGCCCATTTCCTCTTACTCCCCTCCTCTATGACTGTGACTGAGGGGAATTCCTCCCCCTGTATATGCTCATAGGGTATCAAGTCTCTTCTTGGCAGCCTTCTATCCTTCCTCTGATGGCCACCAGGCCTCCCCATCCAGGGGATGTGGTCAAATATGGGGCACCAGAGTTCCTGTGAAAGTTAGACCCCACTCTCCACTCAACTGTGGAGAGTGTCCTGTCGATTGGCTAGATCTGAGTAGGGGTTCAAAGTTTACTGCATGTATTGTCCTTGGCTGGTGCCATAGTTTGAGCAGGACCCCTGGGCCCCGATCTGCCCATCATAATGTTCTTGTAGGTTTCTAGGACCCTCTGGATCCTTCTATTTCCCCATTCTCCCATGCTTCTCTCACCTAGAGTCCCAATAGGATGTCCTCCCCTCTGACTCACTTTCCTGGTAAGTGAATACTTTCATGGGTCATACCCCTTGGGTTAGTGTCCAGATATAAGTGAGTATATACCATTTGACTCTTTCTGCTTCTGGGTTAACTTACTCATTATGATCATGGCTTCTGCCTGGGTCCTTTTAACTCCAAAGCTGATCCTCATCCATAATTCCACATCTCTGCTTGGTTACCTAATAATCATATCAGTTTTGTAACATGTGTAATGCTGAACGAAGTCAAAGGGAGAGCAGTGTCTGGGTCATGTAAGAGAACAGGGGGCTTCAGGCGTGTGTAAGACGGTCAATGCCAAGAGTCAGTGCTGGCTGCAGAAAGTCTGGCTGAATGTTCAGAGCTTAAGATTGCCTTGCTCAGGCATGGGTACTGAGCAATGGAGAGTGTGGGCTTTGTGTTCAGTGTGTTTGCTGAAGGCATATGGAAGGGAATGTGTCCATCAGAACTCAGTGAAAGGGGGAGCCATGGGAGACTTTCTAGGTCTGTGACTTGAACAATTAAGCAGGCAAAAGCAATTTCTAAGTGGGGAAAAAAAGCCAATGTCAGATAGTGGTACGCATGGGTGGTGGACAGTGACAAAGAAGACACATTTGTTGGTATTATCCCAGGTCCTAACCTCACAGTGGATGCAACAGTGGAAACTGTCTGTAAGTGATCTAGGAAAAATTGCTCCTAGAGGTCTTCTCACTAGCCAGCTTTGATGCTTTTATTCACCAGGTTTTGCAGCATCTCCATTCTCTCTCTCTCTCTCTCTCTCTCTCTCTCTCTCTCTCTCTCTC
>OU015753.1:99153132-99168954 GCA_907169655.1 Acomys percivali | reverse complement strand
CACATCAGGCTCCAAGGAGACTACAGAGTTTGGCACATGGAGAACAATGCATAGAGCGTGGGTGTGTTCAGAGGGCTCAGTGTTATGAAGAACAGGACTTAAAATTTCCAGCAGCTTGAGGCTGGAACCAGGTAAAAGAAGATATGTAAGGAACCCGTGGCAGTAAGATGTGGCTGAAGCCACGATCAAATGAAATGTTTGTGTACTTCTAACTAGAGCAGTGCTAGGCAGCCTCTCTAATACTGAACACATAAAACAGATTATAACAATATCATTAAGATAACCACACAAGTAATAGTGCTGTATAAAACTCATAAAGTCAAAATGTATGGCTACAATCACCATATTAAAACAAGTACAGTTTTCCCTTAAGTAACCGTATAACCCATGCTTAGAGGATATTATTCCATTTAGAGATTAAGTTTAGGTACCGATGCGTTCTACCCATTTGCAGAATGAAATGAAAGGCCAGTTTGTTCTTTGCTCTGGGTACAGGTGACAATGATCCCCAACTAGGGAATGCCAGACATTGAGAGGGGAATTGAGTACAGGACAGGATAAAGAAGCCCTTTCTTATGGAAATGTGGCAGTTCCTATGCATGGAGATCATTAATATTCATAACAATCTTATGAACAGGAAAATGTACCCTAAATTATACAGGAAGAACCTGCAGCCAAAACATTAGTGATTTGCCAAGATTAAAAGAGCTTTATGGAGAATTTAGGCTTAGGCTTATACTCTTGGAAAGCTGTTGTTTTAACTTGACCTCAGAGAAATCTGTGTGTCCCCATGGCCTTCACTTCAGTTTCTAGAAAATTCTTAATTCTTAACTCTAAACGGTCCCTTTATTTCCACTTTTATATAACTCAACTTTTAGCTTTATGGGAAACAGTTGGTTTTATACACGAGGTCAAATTGAAATGTCATACGGTAGTTACAAATTTGAGGAACTTGGCTATTGACTAATTTCCATGAGCGAATGAGCTTTGTTTATCCTGGTGAATTTCCTAGGAAAGATTATGGCATATAGGATTAAAATGATGTACACTAAATTTGTCAGCTTCTTTGAGTGGGACCAGTCCATCCAGAGAACCGTTGAGGGAGGGAGGAGCAGGGGAGAGAACAGACTTCTACTCAGTGCACAGTTTCAGAGTGGACTAAAGAGGAGTCTGGCTATGAAGTATACAGTAAAGAAAGGGTTAAGAGAGTGATGTGAACTTTATAGTAAGAACAAAACCACATGAGACAGTGGGAAGAGCAGAGAGGAGGAAACCGTTGAGAAGAATGATTGAGGTATGGGCTCATCCTACTTACCATGTATGTTAGCTTCCTGAGGATACTGTAAAGAATGGTAACACACCAGGTCTACCCCTCCTCAGCCCTCAGCCCAAAAGTCTGTAACTGAGATCCAAAGCAGGACACCATTTCCTCCAAAGCTCAAGGGAAAAATCCACCCTTGCCCCTGTTAGTTTCTGCAGGCTATATGCATTCCTTGGCTTCATTCCACACCACTTCAATGTCTATTACATGCTTCTTCTGTCTCTGTCTACGTCTCTGTTTCTCTGTCTCTGTCTGTCTGTCTGCCTGCCTGCCTGCCTGCCTGCCTGTCTGTCTGTCTGTCTGTCTGTCACGCCATGGTAAAGTTGTGCACTCAGAAGACATTTTCCGCTGTTCAACTTTTATCTCAACCTTATTTGAGTCAGTGCTTCTGTGATGTTCTTCACAGAGGTCACCAGGGTGCCTGGCCCTGAGCTTCCTGGCAATCTCCTTCTCTACCTCCTATCTCTCCGTATGAGTGCTGAGATCTCAGGCGCATGCTCCACATGTCCAGTTCTTATGCAAGCTTGTGGAATTTGAACTTAGGTCCTTACAAGTATATGGCTAGCACATTGCTATTAATCCCAAGCTCAGATCCCAAATTCTTCATGGATGTCACTCTACTCCCCTCACATTTAAACAACTTCTCATTATTTGAATCTACTAATGGATTATGATGACAAACATTTCCCCTTTCCAACCACCAAATACATATACACACTTAGAGACTCCTCAATTTTGTTTGTAAAATAAATTTATGACTGATGAAAGTCAGCTTTTTGAAATGGAAGAGTTTCAAATCATACCCATTCTACAAGGCAAAATTCAACATATACCCATGGGAAGATCCATGATTTAATACTCCCTCAATAATAGGTTTAAACATTTTTATATCTGCCTTTCAGTATCCTATTAGGTATCTGTGAGGTTATCCTATTTTTCTTACCATGTCGCAAGCTGATTAAGGACAGTTCTTGGTTTTGAGTCATCACTGTGATGCGTTGGGATTTAAAACACACTCACTGCTGACTGTTAAATGTCTCCATGAAGATGAGTGAGTCCTGATTATGGTCCTATTGCCTTGTTTCCACCCAAAGGAATGCTGTAACTTAGGAAAAGGCCATGGCTGAACTGGAGCAGTTTTCATATTCTAATTCTCCCACTGTGAGAAAGTGTGAGGCATCTACTTCAACAATATATTCAACAGAAAACTATAGAAAGAAATTTAAGTAGTTATTTAGACTATATATATAAAAAAAGAGATCAGTCTTTTTCTTTTGTTTCTAGCTCTTGGATTTTTATCTTACTAAAGTCATAGCCGAAAGACCATTTTTACCATGTTTTGTTCCCATCTGAAAGGATGGCATAGTGCCTGGAATGTCAAGGTTGCCTTAAAGAATAAAATTGCGGTAGTTTAACTCATATTGTGCCTTCACTGTAACAAGAAACATTTGCTTACGGAGCCATTATTTATGGTTTGTTCTTGAAGAAAGGCAGCCTGTAATGTAGATGAAGTCATCACAAGGGTGTGCTACATGGGACATATCTGAACCTACAACAATGCAGTCACTGTTTGCTAAGCCAAGAAGGGCAAGATTATTTCTGGCAGATTCAATGGCAGTAGTGTCTGGAGTGCTCCAAGCAAGAGAGCGAGAGCTGGCATAATTCCCGTATGACTTAGTTGTTATATCATAAAGCATAAATTATTTGGGGGCTGTGCCCTCAATCATTTTCAATAACTAAGTCTTGCTTATTGTGTTAATTTTTCTGTCCTATCAGAATAGAAACATTTATTGGCAGAGGCAGGTGTTTTTATTCCTGTGCCCACGTATTATCTCAGAGCTCAACTTGAAAGATAATACTGACAAGTTGGCACTTTACCTTTGCTTCTGTGTTGACATTAGCTGATGTCTAAACAGTGTCATGAGTCAAAGCCGCCTTCTATGTTGGGTAACAGTTGGAGAATAAGTGTCTCTTTGTATTTCTGCATCTGTAATTTGTTTATATATCACTGTAGGTCAGTAGCTCCCACATCTCAAACCTCTACTTTGTAGAGGGGGACGCAAAACTCATATTCTTTAGAACCCCACTTTTTAATGTTGGCTAGTTATAGTTTTGCAAGAACATGGCAGCAAGGAGGAAATCCTGGGCACGGGCACGGCATGTCAGTGCCTTCGGCTTAGCATGGCTGAATCTCAGACTCCTTTATAAACTCCACTTGTTCCGGGATGACTGTGTTTTCTCAGAGTCCTCAGTGAGGTCCAGTCTCTATCACTGCCCTCTGTTCCTCAGGCAGAGGCTGAGTGATGGTGTCTCCCTTGCTCCAAATGCAACCATTTAGATACCTTCCCTCCCACAGACCTCGCTAATCTTATTCTCACTGTTTACATCCATCTCCACCCTCCACCCCCTTCTCCCTCTCCCCTTCTGCCTCAGACAGATGCATCCATTCCATAAACACTTGGCTCTGGGTGTGTAGACCTAAGCACACAACCTGCCCTCAGTGTGAAGACTGGTCCAGTAGCTCAAGATAAAGTGAGAATTCAGGCAAACCTTCCACATGCAGACCTAGGAGGTCCAGGAAAAATGTTAAGAAGGAAAAAAAATGTTAAGAAGGAAAAAAAAAAGAAACCCTCAATTAAAACTGAGTAGGCTCCTTCTCTCCTCATAACTCCCATAGTAGGAACTTGTCTAAAATGTCAGAATTAAGGCATTCTGAATTATCTCTTGAACATAATCTGGTTTTTATATGATTTTGCATGTAAATGCATTTGCCAAAACAAAGACCACATCCATCCATAGAAGTGTTCTGGCTACAGGAATACCCGGGTATCTCATGCTTTTGTTTTTGTTTTTTTATCTTTGTGTGCACAGTTTTGGAGAATTGCTACACAGCACACCCAAATGTTTGTCTTTGGCTTATTTCACACAACTGTTTCTGGAGCCAAGGAAACCCCGAATAAGGCAGCTTCCAAGTTCACCCTGTGACAGAATGCTCCTGCTCTGGCGTGTTACTGTCAGCATAAAGATCCTCACTACGCTCTGAACACTGCTCTGTCAGCTCATTTACAATGAGCATAAATAACAATGGTCCACGGACTGATCCCTAAGGAACCCCCATAATGACATCCATTAAACCTGACATGGCACTGTTTAACAACACAAGTGGTGTGCGCCCTCTTAAGTAGCTAGCACACCAATTAATTAAGGATGATGCCATACCTAGTCTCTTCCATTTATCCAGCAAAGAAGTATGTGCTACCAATTAGGAAATAAAATGATGTTTGAAGCAACAGTGCATTATTTATCTAAGGAAAGATCTCTTGACTCGAGCTGTAACCCCCTGCTGTGCTGGCACACTCTTTCCTTCTGGGAGCTGTTGCTTTGTGGACATTTTCTTTTCAAATGGAGAGACTTGAACATGACCCTTAGTTATCATAACCAGGATCTTTTCACTGAAGGCATACTTAGAAATAATTACAGTAGGTGGGCCTTTGAAGGAATAATCTTCTATGCTCACTTAAATAGTTAATCAGACAATCTGGCGCATGGGTATTTGATAGGAAGCAATTTCTCTACATGTTTATGTCATTGAATGAAATGTCCAATTTTCATTGTCCAGTGCCAGTTTTCCATGCCAGCTAGTTTTCAGTTGAGGAGCTGTAACCAATCAGTCGCAAAGGAATATAGGGAAGATGCAAGAGAAAGAACTTTGGTGACACACAGTGCTAGGAGACCTGGAAGCAGAAAGAGACTGAAGGCTTTTATATTCACAAATAGGAAAGGGACTAGGGAGGCAACAGATATATCCTTTTACCTTGGAAAGTGTGGGAAAAGAAAGACAGAGTATATGTGTGTGCTCGAGCAAGGGAGGACCATGTTTAGCATCTGGGCCACCCAAGATAATGAAGATAATCCAGTGTGATTGCACTTAATGGTGCTGAATCAATTTATGAGGGGAGGATGACGAGCCTGAACGCGATCTGTGTGATGCCCCCTTGGTAGGAGGAATGAACCAAAGAATGAAGGGACAGAAAGAGGGGAAAGGAAAGGAAAGGAAAGGCAAAGACTGCAAGGGAAGGCAAGCAAAGAGGGAAGCACAAAAGTGCCACTTGCCGGTCTCTGTTAACCGTAGTGTCTCCTCACTGAGTAATACGAGCCTCCCTAAAGCATCTGCCCAAGAAGATAATTTCTTTAGCAACTAATGAGGCCTCACTGCACCTATTTGGGGGAAGAAAAGCAAAATAAGTAATTTCTTTATCCATTTGTTTTTTGTTTTTTGTTTTTCAATAGGCAGAAAACAGGTCAGATTGGAGATTAAAAAGCCTCTGGCAGATACATGGTCAAAATGTTTTCCCTCCTGCAGGAAAAGCCAACTGAACAAATGACTGTTAGCCCCACAGGTCAATTCAAGCCTGGTCAAACTAAATCCCTTTTCTAATACCAGAGCGTTGGCACCCTCAGCCACAGCTGCGGCATCCTCTTAGTGGAGGAGGCGGCTCTGGTGAGTGCTTGACATTTGAAGCCGCTTATTTCCTCAAAAACTTCAGCCTTTACAAATAGAAAAGTCGTAAGTTTTCTATAATTACTATCTGGGGCAAGTGTGAATTGACTATAGATTGCGGAGCAGCTTCTGCCTGATTTGGTCGGCATCACAAGGGTTTTTAAAAAGCGCAAGGGCACTGGAGTGAGGCTCTTTATGAATTAGGACTTCAAAAACTTTAAAACTTTAATTGTGTAATTAGGGGGCCTCACCCACAGTGATGAGTGTGCGTCATTATAAAACCACGCTGGAAAATTAAGGCTAAGTTAAAACCACTTGAAGAGAAACTGAGATTGGAGGGGCCAATCAAGATTAGTGAGAGATAGCTCGGCCAACTGTTCTGTTTGTGACAAACTCATACTTGAAGGAAGACTAAATGCTATGGCTACCTACTTCAGATTGGTGGCAGACAGAGCGTGGCCCACAGACCAGCAGTATCAGCTCCATCTGAGAAATGGCAGCAGGCAAGTGTCTGTCTCCACCCCAGACCCTAAAAATCGAGCCCAGAGTCCAGCTCCACCCCAGACCCTAGGAATCGAGCCCAGACAGCTATGTCTATACAACTGGCCTCTCTGTATGTCTTCTATGCACACACAGTGGGGGCAGGCAGAACATTTTCCCAATATACTGCTTATTTGCTTGCCTTTTCCTCTCTTTGTTGTTCTCAGTGTAGATGGCATGTCTTTGCAGTTCTTTAATCATGTTAGTCTTTAGTCTTGGGCATCTCTCGTTCTAAATGGTTTGATCTGTATGTGGGAGTTTTATGAAAAAAAAAAAATTCAATTCAGGCCCATCAAGATGCGTATCTGATGTGGTTTCCAGCTCTGCTTAGCAGTTACTCTAATTTTGTGATACTTAGCTGGCTCAGTGGTGTTCTGATTGCTGAACAGATCCACTCCCTTCTCCACCTGTTACCGCTTTTCCTACCCCATCCTTTCTTGTACGTCCCTTGGCTAAACTGTTCCACTTTCTGTCCTCAGAAGTGAGCTTGGCCCTGCCTCCCCGCCACTGAGATGCCTAAAAAGAAGTTGTGTTTGTGTAGTTAGCAATCTTAGTGCTGCCAGTATCTTCATGAACAAACGCTAGCCCATTTCTCTCTTTGATTTTGAGGAAGAGGGCATGATCCTGACAGCAATGGCTTTATTTCTCCCCTGAGCTCTTATATCCGCAAGTAATTACCAGGCTCCCACGCTATTTCTAAACTCAGGAATCTAATTTTTGACCCATTACAACATCTCACTAACAGTCTCTTTTCTTTTTCTTTTTTCTTTTTCCTTTCCCCCTTCCTTTCCCCAGATAGCCTGGTGTTTTCCTAATGTTTACATAATTGTTCCTTGCCTTAGCTTTCCTGAAGCACTCTGAAACCATGAGGGTTTGTTGTAGGGGTGAAAAAAAGTCCCGCTGAAGCTTTGGTCATGGGTGACCTTTCTGTGGGAAGCCTGTGACCTTCCTTTGGATTTTCAGGGTCGTGGGGCGGCGGTATATCTCTCTGTAGAGATTTTCTTTAGTAGGTTTCAAAGATTCTCAGGGCAGCCTGGAATTGTCCCTGCTCAATAGAGATTGATTGTGAACACTGATTCTTGGAGGCAGGTACGGGAGCTGGACCCCCTACTGGGACAGCACCATCCTGCTGCGTGGAGGCGTGTCTCCTGCTATGATATCTCATCGGTTTCCTTTCCGTTTTTTTGATTTCACAGAGGCAAATCCCTAGGCTTGTACTGCGGCTTTCAAATTTCTCGGTTCCTGGTACTTTTATCAGCTGGCTCACCTTTGCCAGCTTTGCATGTATCAGAGTTAACACTCCTGGCTCCCATTTCCCGCTTGCTTTTTATGCAGCCTCTAGATCTTTCTTTTATCCCTTCGATTTTTAAGGGGCAAATTGAATGGCAAATATTTACAGTCGCTTTTCTCTTGCACTCTTTACGGAAACTGGTTCTACACACAGGGCCAGTGATTTGTTGAGCAGGTGGTTGAAAATTTGTGAGGAAAATGTCAACAGAAGGTTGAACTTCTCTCTGGAGGGAAAAATAAGGGCGTAAATGAACAAGGAGGCAGCCCACCGGGCCAGAACCAGGGAGAAGTGAAGCATCCTGGAAGGAGTGCAGGGAAAGGAGTGTGCTGAAAAAAGATTTTGGTGTGAGAGTGATCAGGATGAAAAAAAAAAAGTGAACTTGCTGGGAAAATATATCTCACATTTCAGTATAAGATGGCCACTCTCTGCTGTTGTACACAGAACATCAAACACTGTTTAAGTTGGAATTCCGTGCTTGAGAATTAAGTCCAATTATGTACAGGACTATTGAAACTTTGGTACAACTACATTTGAATTTAAAATTACACTTTACATAGGAGAAAATAAATACATGCAATTAAGCATATATATATATATATATATATATATATATATATAAAATATATAAAGACCAATCTTAGTTGTTTAGATGTGCTACCTACGGGAAAGTCTTTCCTTTCTTATTGTTCTGAAGTGTTTCCCGGAAGACTGACTGTTCCTAGGGCAAGGTTTAAGTTGAGAAACCTGTAGTGCATACACATGTGTGAAAAATAAAACCTTAGGATACTGGGGAAAGGGTTCCGTAGGTGAGGCATCTGTCGTGCAGACATGAAGACCTAGAATTCAGAGTTATGAGCACTCACAACAAAAGGCGGGCATAGTGGCAGCAGTGTGTAATTCTGGTACTGGGGCAGCAACAGAGAGATCCCTGGAGCGCAGTGGCTTGCCAGTCTAGCCAAACTTGAGCTTCACTGAAACATACTGTCTCAGAAAAGTTGAGTTGGGAGACAGAGAAGGACCCCCACTGTGCAATCCACCTGAGCACCACCTGAACACATACTTTCACCACTCCCACACAGGAATTTCTGTACAAGCCAAATAAACATAATCTTCTTGACTCTCCTGCCATAGAATGTCCTTGGTGCCTATTTGAATGTTGAGACACTGCAGTTGTGAAATAGTCCTACAGAATCCAATATGCACTGGGGAAGCCTGTGAAGATCTGTTAATGTTGATAAGATGTTGTAATTTCACAACCCCTACAACAATTTGGCTGATGAAATAATTCTAGTAGTACAATTTGGAAGAAGGATGGATGAGATATGGAGAAGAAACATAACTTTGAGGAGTTTGTTTTGATTTTTTTTTGACAGGTTCACTATTTGAGTATAATAATTTGATTTCAAAATATCTTAATTATAAACTATATTGAATTTGCTCTCCACTTAAAGTTAGTTGCTAACAAATAATTTTTGACTTACTCAAAGTCCACCAGCATTGTGGTCACTTTTAGCAAATAGTTGTCTATAATATTACAAGAATGTAATTGATCATTCATTTCCATGGTAAAATTCATGTCAATGTGCTCCAAAGTGTTTGATGTTTGCCTTGGTTGAACTTCCAGCTCTTAAAAGTTATTTACCTTCTGTAAGGCTATTAAAATCAATTCTACTCTAATTGGAAGGGAGGCTTTATGGTTGCTCTTAATCCTCTGCCATTCTCTCTTGCCAGTTTGGCTATGGTGTCAGCCAATAACAACATATATCGCCACCAGTCACGAACCATCACTAATTGATGATTCAGTGGCCAGGGCGTAAGGGTCTAAGCCATCTAGATAAAAAGGAAAACAGTTACGTCATCTGGATTTCTTAAGCATTATTGGAATTATACTGCCTACGTGTGGAAGGCAAAAGCCGTCTGTTTCTCCAGGTCTGCAAGTTGTCTGTGTTTTGACTCTGCCTCTACAGCTCACTAAATAACCTTGTCCAAGTCACTTAACCCCTGAGTGCTTGTTTTCTCATCTGTAAAATGAGGATGATTACCCTTACCTATCTCTTAGGGATGGCACTCGGATTAACTAATTAAAGATTAGAAACTGCTACTCCAAAACGCTAAGTATTATTAGGGAAAACTGAAGCTTTTTCCAGTGCCTTTGGGTATGTGAGCTAGTTAGCAACAATGACTCCCAACAAGGGCTTGATAGTGTCAGGAGCTGCCAGGTCCCCCCTGAGGGATGACACTTGCCCGGGGGACCTTGCCCTTCCTTGTCGTTTTGTTAGTGAGCACTGAGGCCACCCATATCAGAGACAGCACTGTGATCAACGCTACATCTCCTGCTTCTGACAGTGTGAAGAGCTCACTAGTGATAGCAAGATATGTCGCTTCAAATGGAAGAAGCTGTCTCTACCTATTCAGGATGCAGCAATCCCTGGGGGATGTGATTCCTATAATTGCAGTTTGTAATGTAGCCTTACACAAAAGGAAGGCAGCTGCAGGTTTTCTTTGCAGGTTAGGAAGCAGCTGTTTGTACCATCAGCGTTTCTCCTTTCCCTCGCACACTCTCTGAGGATCCCTAAGACCTTCTTGCATGTGCACTTTCAGCACAGTGGCCCAGATGGCTCTTCCCGAATTGTCCCTACTGCCAAGTATCCTGGCATCAGACTGTGAGAAACATTCCTCTGGGGGCCCCTGGTTTCTTTTCTTGATGTAATGACATTCTTGTATTTTTGCACACTCCTTTCTTTATCCTTTTCCATTTGCACTTGTTCATATCCTCAGATTTTTCCTTGGCTTACCTCCTAAGGCCAAGAGCACTAGACAGTTTTCTATGTGAGCACCTAATTTGTCTTAAAAGTCAAATACTTTTTTCTTTGTGTGGTACTGAGCATTGAAGACAAGGCCTCAAACACTAGACAACTGCTCTACCGCTGACCTGTATTACAACCCCTTCTTCTTTGAAACAGGGCCTTTATAGTACTCAGGATAGCCTTGATTCCTTCTGCATCTGGGGCCTATGTTGCTACCTAACCTGTAATTCTGCCTTGGACCCTCCAGTAGCTGTGATTCCAAGATCTACACCACTAAGTCTGGGTTACTTCTTTTTTGAAGAATAAAGTAAAGTCTTTAAGAATGAAAGCATTTTAAGATAAGGTGTTTCTTAAGGAGTTTCCCTGAAGTTTTGAGATGAAGGCCAAATCACACAAGATGGCAGGCGGTCCCCCACACAGCCCGCAATCTCCTTCTAGCATCTTTGTCTACCATTACCATAGTTACAGCCCCATCCTGTCTCTCCACTTATTGCTATCATAATTGATGGTGTCAGGGATAATAACTTACTTCTTAAATAGTTTTGTTATCTGAATTAAATGAAATTAAGTAATATGCACCTGTAAACAGCTGCAGAAGGACAAATGCTCCACAAACTTACTATGGTGTTTCTCACACTCTCTTATGGTTAGTTGTATAAGTTGCTTTCCCCCTTAGTTTGGGCTGTTTATTTTTCTTTTCTTTCTTTTTTCTTTTTTGAATTTTTGTCCGTTCTATTTTTTTAATGTGTATGTGTCTTTATTTGCATGTGCCAGGGGTGCACATATGTGTGTGTAGGAGGCCTGAATGTGGTGGAGGCCCAAGATTGAGATCAAAACCATCTAGTGTCTTCCTGGATTACTGCTTATCCTCCATCCTGAGGCATTTGCCTCATCTGAACCCAGATTTTGCTAGTACAGCTAATTTAAGTAGCCAACCTCATATGGAGGCCACTGCCTCCATGTTCTGCATGCTGCAATTATATGTGGGCTGCCACCTCTATCCAGGGTTAACATGGGTGCTTAGGATTCAAACTCTGACCTTTACACTTGCATGAAAGTGACTCCACCGACCCAACCACCATCCAACCACCACCTAGCCATCACCTACCCACTACCCAGCTACCACCCAGCCACCACCTAGCTACCACCCAGCTACCACCCAGCTACCACCCAGCCACTACCTAGCTATCACCCAGCCACCACCTAGCCATCACCCAGCCACTACCCAGCCACCATTCAGCCATGACTCAGCCACCATCCAGCCACTACCCAGCCACCATCCAGCCATCACACCTAGTCACCACCCAGCCACCACCGCAACTAACATCTAGCCACTACCCAGCCACCACCCTAGTCACCACCCAACCTCCTCCCAGACAGCACCCCAGCTACCAACCCAGCCACCACCAAGTCACTACTCAGCCACCACCCAGCCACCACCAAGCCTATCACCCAGTCATTACCCAGCCACCATCCCAACTAGCATCCAGCCACCAGCCTAGTTACCACCTAGCCAAAATCCGGTCACCACTCAGCTACCACTCAGCCACTACACAGCCACCATCCAGCCACCACCCTAGCTACCATCCAGAAATTACCCTAGCCACCAACCTGGCCAACCCCTCTGTTATCCCCCCTCTCCAGCCACCACCCAGCCACTAAACAGCCACTATCCCAGCCACTACACCAGCTCCTTAGGTGGCATATTTCCACTGTTTATACACACACCTACACAGGTGAGGCCGCCACCTTACACTACATTCTGCACTGCCCAGATTCTGCACACATCTCAAATAAAGTAGTTTCTTTGTAAGTATTAACAACTCACATGAGAAGGAGGTAAACTGAAACTCTTAGACCACCAAAAGACTCCAGGTCTGCTGATGGTTATAGAAGGCTGAATTAAAACCTCATGATTGTGGAGTTAGAATGTTGCAAATCCAGAATCAAACTATCTTGAGCTATTTTTGAATCCCTTTGAAAGCCACCTCATGTCTGGTGTAACTTCCTTGTGATACAGTGGGAAAGCATTTATGATCTTTGAGTACAATGATGGAGGCATGTCCACTTAAGTAGGCAATAACATTGGGAGTCAGGATGCCAGACAGTGAATGACTACAGGAGCCACTGTGGACCAGTACCAGTGGCTTCTGGACCCTCTGTCTCCTGAACTCAAAGAATGAATTTTACACATGATGGAAGGGTTGGGTTCAGAAAGGAGTTGTAAGTGAGAGATTAAGAGAAAGGAAATGCACTAGAAAGATGCAAGAAAAGGTTGTCACCAAGGATCCCACTAGGAGTTAATAGGGCTTTATTGGGTGAAGTGGGTGAGATGGTCACACATAGAGTATTCAGGACCCTCTCCATCCTGGTTTCTGGACATTTGCGTGCCCAGCTCCCTGACAGCTATGCTCATTAAGGTTCCTGTGCAAAAAGAGAAAGACAAAAGCAAGAGCTGAGAAGAAAAACCATTGCCCCAAGCATCTCTGACATTTCTGACTTTTGGGGGGATTGAAGATATAGGCACAGCCAAGGAAACTTCCTGTTTCTAGTTCAGAGAGATGTCAGAAGCATCTGTTGGCTTTGGAGGGTCCCACCTTTTGCTTGGCTCATATCTTCTTCTGCCATCACCACTGTGATTATCAAAACCTTTAAATGTACTAGCTTCTACCAAATGCTAAAATCTTAAAGCTTATTGAAGAAAGTGCCCTTCTCAGCTGTTACCTGACTACCAGGAGCCTCTACCAGTGGACCTGGTTTATGCCTTACTTCATTAGGTGGTTTTGTAACTAAAATAAATAAAGAAATAAATAAATTCTTCTGAAAGCATACCTACAGTGGCACATGACTTTGGGTGCCACTTGAATGCATGTCCCTAAGCCACAATAACTCAACTTTTGTTCAAGATTAAACCACCTCATTTTTCTTCAAGGTGAGAGCTGTGTTTTATGTGGGAAAAAAAAAGCAAGCTAAAAATCATTCCAAGTCTATGTCCTTCATTTCCAGCCAATTCTTTTTTTTTTTTTTTATTCCCCCATATCCATTCACCCATGTACTACGAACTGTCATTTAGAAACGGAATACTATAGAATATCATAATTTCTCATATTTCATCTCTCAGAATCATAATGACAAGTAAGCTATGATTTTCTGACTAACAGGATATAATTAATCTATTGAAACTACTTGATCAAAAATACTACTTGTAAGGATGGAAGACCGTTGATTCAGCACACATAGGACTATCTGAACATGTCCTAGCTGTGCAGTGAGTAAGACTGTTCAGTGTCTTACAAGAAGTATTGAAATCGTTCCAGTTATGAGTGGGCATACAAACAAATTCTTGGCAAATACAATTATCAAATTACCAGAGACTCTACAGAAGAAAATGACATCAAACCAAGAAGGAGTTTTCCTCTCTTGATTCTGTTTATACGCTTAGACTCAACCATTGCATGTAAGTGCTTTGAACTTCATGTTACAGCAACTGGAAAAACAATTAGCCAACCCCAAACATGTTGCCACTGTTTTTCACTGTTTTATTTTAGTATTAGAAAGTGTTCACTACTTTCAGCACTATAGTTTATATCGTTAACAGTAAATTTTACAAAGACTCCCAGACTTATAGTATTTTATTCAACACAGCACAAAACTCATTAAAAAAAAAAAAAACCAGAAAATAGGTTTACCACAACAGAAAAAGTTACTTGAAAGTGAGTGTTAAAACTTTTAAGAATTATATTTTCTGTAATCAAAAATGAGGCTGAGTTCATCATTTGAAAGGCTACTGACAGAGCATTTTTTCCCCCCAAGATGATAGAGTAATTTAAACTTTTCATTAAAAGCCTTTTCAGTCTCAACTGAATAAAACCAGCTGTTCCTTTCTCTCCCTGTTCTACAGCAAGCAGCACATCGTAAACATTCAGACCACAGCTCTGGATGACACCAAAACTGCCAACTCCAACCACCCCCATCCCAGAAGCGTGACACAAGATAGGAGCTGGCAAAGGATGACAAAACAAGGTATCTTAATTAGAGCTCTGCCTATCAGTCCATCTGGAGGAAGGTGCCACCTGAGAATACAAAGTGGTATTGTTTTAAAGGCTGTGGCTTCCAGGTGGAGGGGGGAAAGGCACACGGGGGAGTTGTTGCTCAAGGATGCTTCTTGGTTGCTCCAGAGCCTCCCTGAACCAGAGACCAAATCTCAAACCTAGAATAACAACTGCTAACAGGAAAAAAAAAAAATCAACTTGCTGTCTGGTGTCAAGTTCTCCCCCAGCTAAGACGCTTCCCTTCTCTTGTTGCTGGGCTTCCCCCTGCTGGATTTTGCATAGGAAAAACTTGAAAGCTTTCCCTCTGCCCCCCCCCCCCCCCACCACCTCGGGCATGAAGTGTTGCAACCTGGCAACTATGATTCATAAGGACTCAAGGCCACTGACTTTCATTCTCTTGTCTTGATTTTGCTTTTGAGCTCATTCCTTGTATAATTCACTCTTCTGGATCTTTCTTCAGTGTTATTCAATCTAATCTATCAGATTCCCTGCTGATAGACACAATCACCCTGCCACGTCTTTGATAACGCCACTTCTTAACTCAAAACCTCAATGTCTTTTTGTTACCTATAGAAGAGACATAAACTCTAAAAATGAGAATCAGTGTTTCCCTGTCTGCGGTCTGTCTTCTCTGCCTTTTCCTCTCTCACTTCCCCTCCCCCTTATATATTCAGTGAATGCAAACTAGTACTAATGCAATACAAGCCAGAAACGTGAATGTAAATTTTTAGTATTGCATTGATGGAAATACAAACATTAAGAGAAAAATATTCACTATTCCATAGTAGCAACATATAATGTTTTATATTATTTACATGTGTGTAGAATTACTTTATTAATATTTTTCTATATTTGCATGTTTTCATATCTATATTTACACATCTCAAAAATCAGTAAATGTGACAAATAACCCATATGTGTAAAAATTATTAATTAGATATTTATGAGAGTCTGTTCCTAAAAGGATATTCAACAATGTCTGACAGTGTGTAATATCCTTCCTTAATTTGTCAAGACTGCTTGCTATAACCAATGTAATATTTCAGGTAGCATGTCACTTACTAGGCTAAATTATGAAAAATCCGTGGATGAGCCTGGAGACGGATCTCTATGGTTGAAAGTTTGTACTTGTCTTGTAGAAGATCTGAGTTTAATTCTCAGCACCTGTGTTAGGTGGTCCACAAACACTTTCAACTGCAGACCCAAGGACTCAACTCTTTCTTCTAGTCTTGTCAGGTACTTGCATCCATGCACACACATAAATCTCTCTCTCTCTCTCTCTCTCTCTCTCTCTCTCTCTCTCTCTCTCT
>OU015753.1:99115023-99145216 GCA_907169655.1 Acomys percivali | reverse complement strand
TATTATTATTATTATTATTATTATTATTATTATTATTATTATTATTACATAAGTGCTATGCATATGTGGAAGCCAAGGGAAAACTTTGTGGTTTTAGTTCTTTTCTTTCACCTGTGAGTTTTGAGCTTGTAATTGAGCTCTCCAGACATTTGTGGCAAGAGATCATATCCACTGAACAATCTTGCCATTCCTTAAGAGATAATTTTAAACACAGCAGAGGATAACATGTCCAAGTGATTAAAGAGAAACGTGACACACATGCATGCACATATTAAGGAATGCTACTATAAATGCAATTAAATGGCGATGAGGAAGCTTCTCTTCTCTCAGTACCCCTTTTTCATTAGTCATTTTACATCCAGAGAACCAGCAGCATTGTGATCCAAGGGCTTATCAACAAGCCTGGACTCCAAGTCCTATCAATGTTTCTCTCTTGCTTTCCTCTCATATCTTTAAAATCATGCTTAAAGCTCTTGTTGAAAGGCAGGTGGCCACCTGTATATTTCTGTAGAACCCATTAGTGATCCTCATAGACACGGGTGATATATTACAGGCTGTAGGTAGATAAGCATTGCAGACCTTACTCCACCCACACAACTCTAATCTACTCCAGAGTTTAAAGCAGAGATGTGACAACAGCAGCAGATGTGAGAGATGTGTTTACAAACAACGCATGTGTGTTTTCTGAGTCAATGCAGAGAACTCCAAGCATTCCTTATATGCCTAATGTCACACTGACAACCGAAGGTGGAAATACAAATACTAGTAAACCTCTTCAAATATATCTCAACAAACACCGATAAAGAACTTTGAGAATAGATTTCACTATAAGAAAGAAAACAAATAGTGCAAGCTGGGCATGCTCACTGTCCTCCTCCCCGTAAGGGTAGCTGGTCTTGGCATTATCTCCAGAGACATTTTATGTGGGGTGACACCAAAAAAAGTAAACTGTAGGACACTGTACTGTGTAGAGTCATAAAAATACCAATGATTATTTCTATGCAAGTGTTCCATTTCCTGTTGACAATGCCATGCTAAATATTTAATTGATGTAATTAAACATGTTCAGATATTTTTACATCACAGTTTGTGGATTTAAAATGAGAACATATTGATTAAGATAAGGATCAGGAATAAATATTCTAACCCTATCATGCTGTCTATCACCCTTGATCAACAATTTGGGAGTTGGCCTGATGACTGTAAATGCAGAAATACAGAGCATTTTAAATCAAGATATTAATTAGAGCTCATGGGTGGTCCAGGCAGGGACTGGTTATTTAGCTCCTCTCCCACAATCATGTGAGCCTTCATCTTTCAGTGGAGTGACGAAGACCAATCCCATTTTCTGCTTCATCTTTCCATTTTTCTGCTTTTTAAAGAATGAAAGCAAGTTTATATCTTACATTATACCAGTACTCAGTCAAAGCCAGCCAGACATCTCTAATTAATGACAGAATTCTAGGTTCCTTGGTATAAAGATTTGTCACTCAATATCTAAGAAACACTTTTAATGTTTCAGAATTGCCTACATTCTAAACAGTAGGGATGGCTTTCTGGCTTCTTAGAGACTTGTCCCTGATACCTTTTTACACAAGAAAAGCTACACTTTATATTCCCATGTGTGATCTTCCTTGATTTCTTGGTAAGAAGGGCAGAAGCTGCTTTTTCTCTCAGGAGCAGGACAGATTTCTGGCTATTTGAATATGCTTTGAGCACTGCTGAATTTCTAAGTGCGTGTTATTGGCACCCAAAACTTGTATTGGAAGGATGGAAATGCATTAGAATTCTACTAGGCTCTTTGTTCTAAGCTCTGCTTGTTATCTTAGTGTAATAATTTCACTGCAGCAGAGACATTTTATCATTACTCTGGCTCAGATAAGCATGGTTATGTTCTCGTGTCAATTTTCTGAATAGCAAAAATCAAGCAAAGAAGAATCACTCATATTTCATGAGGTACTGGGAGCCCACGATAGATATATAAAGATGAGGAAAGGCTCTGCTTAGCTTATATTCTTCTTCCAGTCATTAATTCATCTGCAATACACTAGCAGTGAAGGTACACCAAGAAGAAGGAAAGCAGCACCCTAAACAGTACATAATGATCTTCTGGTAGAAAAGCAAGAGAAAATCCACCCAACAATATAGAGATATGTAAGTGTATTGCAAGGAAATGGGGCGAGCCTTGGAAATCAGAGGAGACCTAATCTGGAAGAAAGGTTTCTGTATGTTTGTTTGTTTGTTTGTTTGTTTTTTCTGAAGATGTGAGGTTTGGGATAATCTCAGAAAACTGAATACGATTTAGTCTGGTGGGAGCCACAGTGAAGGAAACAACAGAGCTTCTGAGAGAGAGAGAGAGAGAGAGAGAGAGAGAGAGAGAGAGAGAGAGAGAGAGAGAGAGAGAGAGAGGGAGAATACCTTGAGGCAAGAAGGTGTGTGGTAACTCTGAGCAAGTGTTAGATGTGGTGGAAAGTAAACAATATTGCTAAAGAGCTAAATGGGACTGAGATAACTCAAAGGGACCACCATGTCAGACTAGTAGAACAAACAGAATTTTTTTAGAAAGAGTATTCTCTCCCAGATCATACCAGTTTTGGAATAATGAGTTGGAAAAAGGACAAGGCAGACAGCAATAGAAAAGCTGAGAGCCTATTGCTTTTTCTGTGTGATTTGAAAATAGCTTAAGCAACATTGATGCCCGTGGGATGAAGAGAAGTTCAAAGATACAAAAGATATTTAGAAGAAAGGCAGCATCAGCGTTAGAAGACAGTGGAGGTAGAGGGTGCCACTGTAAAGGTCTGGGCCATTTCCTCATTCTCATGCCTACTTGCACAAAAGGGAAGAACAGAGCCAAGAGCTTGAAGTAGGTGAGTGCCATTGTGAAGACACTGTCTTCTCACTGGAAGAAGACTATAGACCTATAAAGGACTGCACCAAACTGAGTAGACACCCAAACTTAGTGATGGCCTAGGGAGGCTTGAAAACAAAAGAATATTCACTAAATTTATTTATCCAACAAACTTTTATTTAACATGACCCTAAATATAAAAATTGTTATCAAGGCTGTGAGATTACAAATGTGAATGGTGGCTCTATTTATCCTGGAGTTATTCCTCACCTAGAGACAGGGAGATATGATAATCAAGGTTATATCCGGGTGTCTATGTGGCATGTGCTGTATTAACTATTTTACATTTCCCAGTTAACATTATTATGTGACCATGACTGGGTGTCTTGGTCACCATAATATAGATCAGGGGAAAGTTTCAAGTTCACTTAGCTGGGAAGTGGTGTAGCTGGGCTTTGAATTCCATTTTGCTGAGATTGTAGCCCTTTTCTGTTGTTAGTGTAGTTTCTTAGTATAATAATTTCTGAGGCTAACTGATGAACAAACCATTTGATGGGTTATATTGTTTTCTTCATCTTGTACAACAGGAGCACAGAGGCCATATCAATCATTGTACAAGACATTCCTGGAGGCGCCTAAAAATCATGAGTTTCATTTACAGCATACTTTTAGTGAGGAAAGTTATTTCCAACATTTCCAAACTGTTGACATCTTTTTTCATTTTCCCATGGGATTAAGAATTAAAAACCACATGGGGAAATGGAGAATTTTGAATGTCCTTATTAATTTGGAATGTAAGGAGAATCTAATATAATGTCTGAAGAAAGAAAGAATCTGATATCATGTCTGAAAGTGTCTTTCTCTATGGGCTTCTGTACCATGCTCTGCTTTAATTCAGTTTTGCTGAGTTAAAGAGTATTGTGTGTTTGTTTTGCTTTGAAACTTGACATTGACAAACAGAAATCAAATTTTAAATGATTTTTACTTATATGCATCAGGATTAAATTTAAAACAAGGGGTATTTCTGATGTTTACCTGTGGGTTTCTCTTCCTATGTGTGAGGGGAAGCTCCATTCTGTCATTGGAAGGTCACCTGATTACATGAACAGTGAACATCTATTTCTGACACTGAAAGGAAAAAGATCAAATTTCTTGGAACAACCTAAAGATATGGTTTTACTCTTTTAACAGGTTGCTGTTGAGGCTTCTTAAAGTCAGGTGTGTTTCTACCATTGTGTTTTAGTTTGAAGCTACAGGCAGTTTCCTCGCCTTCTCTGTGTTTAGAAGTGATTTGGCATACATCTGAAAATAAGATCTTTCACAAATAAAGCATTGGGTGTTTTACAGTATGTTAATCATGTGAATGAGGCTCAAATATGGGCTATAATTTTACAAAACGGAATTCTGTGCCTTTGTATCGTCATTCTCAATAGATAGCAGATTTTACACTCAATGACTGTGTGCAAAATGATGGATGTGATAGAATGTGTCTTTTAAGGACTGTGAAAGCTATGAGGGAGAGAGGAAAATCAAACACTCTAGTAGTGAAGGTTGAACAATTAGTCAAATAGAATTGGTTAGTATAATAGGATTAAAAAAAAATAAAGCAAAAACTTCACACAGACTCAACCTTGCTTCATCCTCCTCAGAAACACTTTTTCATTATTCTTTCTTTCTGAGTGCCTATGTCTGACTATCTGGAGTACATACACAGATGTCACATAATATATATATATGTGCTTAACCTAACTACCAATGAGCAGTTTACAAACTAAGTGTCATATCGACAACTCTAACAGTGACAAACTCACATCATAAGTTTCTTTTTCATATCATTTGCTTAATCATTAATTTCATATTCATTTTTTGTATTGAAAGTGTGGGTTAATAGCTTTCCCTAAAACACATTAATCTCTTTTATTTTCATAAGAGCAATTGGTTACAAATTTTGAAATTTGGGGGTTCATGTGTGAATTCTTAGTTAATTATATATTTTGACAGCATCTTTCCCTAGACTGTTTACTCAAGGTTATGTGGGATTTTATTTCATAGTTCTCATTACATATTTCATAACTTGTGGTTTCAATGTTCGTGTCCTTCCCAAATTCTCAAGTGAAATCTAATCCCTGAAGAAAATAAAAGATGGGACATTTGGGAGCACATGGCTTATGAGAGTCTTCCCTTTTTGTTGACATTAGTGTCTTTAGGGGGGAAAAGGCTAATAAATTGTGTTTCTTTCTCTTTTAACATATGAGGATGCTTCAAGAAGGCATCATCTCTAAAGAAGAAAGAGCTTTGACAGACACCAAATGTACTTATCTTGAACCTCCCAGCTTATTGCATAGTAAAGGTAAATATCTTTTGCTGATAAAGTACTAGGTTTATGCTATTTTGTTTTAACAACTCAAATAGACTGTTATAATTATTAAACATCATTTTATTTTTAAGGTTCTGAGAATTTCACATGTACGTATGGTATTTATATCATTTCTATATTCCTCCTTAATTTTACTTATTTTATGTCCCCTCCTACAACTCCCTCTCTCATATATATATATATGCAGGGCACTCACTTCTGAAGAAAACTGATTCATCCTGATTGTCTGTAGCTCTTCATCTAGGGGTCAGGCCTTGAGTATTTTTTTCCCATTCACATAGGTATGTCAACTGCACTGTCATCATGCAGGGATGGTTTAGGCTACCATACTGTTGACAGTTGGTAGATTCAACTTCCCTGTCATGTCTAGAAGACAACGTTCTAGGAGGAAGCTTCATAGCCCTATGGCTCTTACAAACTTCCAAGCCTATCTCCTATGATTTTTACCCCCTGAGCCTTAGATTCTGGAGTTTGCATTTTTGAGGATTCTACAACTACCTCTCGAATCTCTCCTATATCTAGGAGCTCTCTTTACATTCAACATTCTCAGCTGAATCAAGACTTCTTGTTTATAGTCAAAATCTTTTGCTATCTTGTAGTCTTTGGTGTTAAGTTTATTGTGACATCTGTGGAATCTGAGAGATCTAATTGGGGACACTTTGTCTATCTTCATCTCTTTCATGATAAGGTGGTGTGGTGGTTTGAATAATAATGGCCCCCTAGGCTCAAATATTTAAATGCTTAGTCACCAGGGAGTGGAACTGTTTGAGAAGGATTAGTAGGATTGGGTGGTTTGACCTTACTGGAATAGATGTGGCCTTGTTGAAGGATGAGTGGTACTAGGTGTAAAGTTTGAGTATTGAAAAGCCCTTGCCAGTCACTGCATCTCTTCAAGGTGCCTGTACATCAGAATGCAAAGCTCTTTGCTACTGCTCCAGTGCCATGCCTGTCTATGTCTCTCCATAATAATCACAGACTAACCCTCCAAACTGTAACTAAGCCCCAAATTAAATGTTGGCTTGGTCATGATGTTTTCTCACAGCAATGGAATAGTGACTAAGACATGGTCAACACAGAAAGGAAAAGTATTTTCGTTACATTTTGGATATTCTTACAAAATCTGAATTGATTCCTTTAAGTAGACATGAAGTCACTGATGTAATCCAAACATTTCTGAAGTGACTGTGAATGTAGTTACAACTTGAAAGCTAAGACTATGGAATACCAGCCAGAACATCCCTTGTGTTTTTCAGACTTTGATTGCAGACCTGTTTTTCAAATTAATTTTTTTGCCATCATAAAACATAATATTATACTTTCTTATATCTCTGTATACCTGTCTTCCTATCTATCTATCTATCTATCTATCTATCTATCTATCTATCTATCTATTTATCTATCTATCCATCTATCGTCTATCTATCAATTGACCTACCTATCATCTATCTATTATCTATAAATATATCACATGTCACATATGTCAGTCTATCATATACCCTCTCTCTATTATCTATTGACTATATCCCTGATATGCTCATATCTATGAATTGCAACATTTCACTGGAAGAAATTGGTATCATTTTATAACAGAGGCAAGTCCCTATTTGGAATAAGAATCTTCATGATAAGTATTTTAGAGTGAAGATAAAAGTTATATCAATATGATAAGTTAATTGGTACTCAGGATTTTCAGTATACACAGGAAGTCCTAGAACTCATGATGTATGCCATGTTGGTCTTGAATGTACAGAAATTGTCATGTCTTGGCTCTAAAGTGCTAGGATTATAAACTTGAGTCACCAGACCTGATTTGAAGTTATATTCTAGGACTGTAAATTTGAAAATATGTAGCAGAAAATTACCTCAAAGGACTCGATTTGTCATCCAAGTTTGATTCTCTTAGCAAGTAGCTTTTAGTGGTCAAATTCACCAAAAAGCTTTCGGAAATATTTTGAAGGTATTTTAAGAATTAGGACTATGTTTAAATGCCCTCCTCAGTGGAAAACACTGGAGTATGGGCAGACTAGTGAATCTGGGCACACCCTTTACCATTTCTAATTTTGTAGATTAGTCCACATAGTTTCCTGTGTCAAAAAGTAGACATTAACATCATGATGAATGTTGGCATCTTTGTATTAATGATATCTGAGATTTAATTATGACAAGCAGCCCACAGGACCTCCAAATAGACTGAATAATATTGAAAGAGCAATTGTGTAGGCAAAAAGAAAAAATAAACAGTGTCATAACAGGGTAGAGAGTTCAGGATGCTGAAGTTGCATAAAAGTCAAAGAAAAAAGATACAAAAAACATCCCTGCTCAACTAGAAAAATTATTCACCTAATGACAAGGTTGTCTAGCCATGTCTATTAAATAATCACACTAGTGAACTGATATGAAACCTTAGAAGTGGATCATAGAGAGTGTTGAATATTAAGGTAGTAAAAGGCATATTTCTAGCCCAGTACTCTTGAGTGAGCTGAAATGAAGTGATGTTAGAAAGGGATGCTATAAGCTTAACTAAGAAACCAGTGAGTAGTCAAGGAATACCCATGCACACTCCTTTATCCATGTGACTCTTCCCACTGAAAAATGTGTGTGTGTGTCTGAGACCAAGAGGTGTACAGACAGAGTGAAACCAAAGCAAACTTACACACACACACACACACACACACACACACACACACACACACACTGCAAGGGAAACAAGATGGTATCTGTTGAGCTGAGAGTAAAATGAATTATTTGCGTGAGTATTCTCCAAAGATGAGAAAGGTGGTATTCTAGAAAATACATTCATTCTCCTTAGGGGAAAGCAAGATGTTAAAAGACTTTACCATCACACTAGAGCAGATAATTAGCCAATTACGACTATTAAGTTTGACAGAGCATTAGTTTAAATGTGTTATTCACTGGAATTCTGCAGGAAGTAACAAATAGCACCATTTTAGTGAACACTTTTGAAAGCTCATTGAGGACAGCATATCACCAGAGGACTAAAGAGCAATAATATATTCCCATGTTTGACAAAGCAACCCCCCCCCCCACACACACACAAATGAGGCTGTGGGAAGATTCCTCGGGAAAGTATGAGGCTTCTGAAGTCTTTCTCCTGTTTGATATGCAATTACTGCAATGTGCATGCAGCTATTAACCCACTAATCATCAGAAGACCTTTCGCAAGTAGACAGTAAGTATCGTTTCAGCACCTCCTACTTTGATTTATAGCTATTAAAACAGAAACAAAAAGAAGTCACCTTGAAAGTGGGTGAAAAGACCAAGCCTAAGATTTAAGTAATTGACAATTAGAAAACATTTAGTAATGCATAATTCACTGATGCCAGAGTTATCTCAGAATGCTGTCCTCATCACCTTGCTAGAAGTCTTTTTTTAAATGGATTACTGCTGCATTTTTAAAAAGCATGAAATATAGTGATGCCGAACAATATTTTAATGCACTAATCACCCAGTGTTCATCACTTACTCCTCACTATCTACAGTTGACTTCTCTGGTTTGACTAGATTCAGCTCCTATACATATAAATCATTGAAGCTAAGAATAAAGAGCTTCTAAAATTAGTCATGTCCATGTTCATGCCACCAAAATTCCCAATATTATTTCAAAAGATCATCTGTTGCTAAAGCAACCATCATTGTGGTAGAATTGCCATCAGAATCCATTTTCTTGAGGTCATAATGGAGAATGACAACCTAGATCCAGAATCACAAGCCGTGAGCAGAACAGATCTTAGAATGTTCATTCAAGACCTGTATTATTTCAGACTCTGTGGTAACTATGAAGGGCTCTCTGGTTGCATTGAGACTTCATTTGGATGGAGTCCCACCTTATGTATCGATGTATTCTATCCCAAGACTGATGGACACATGCTATTTTAGTCCATAATTGTTTTAAGGCATGGATGAATGAAAAGGTTTTTCTATTATGCTTTTTCTGGTATCTTCATAAATGAGTTAGATAATTCCAAATAGGCACCTACTGAAATGTTTGCATTTTTATAGTTAGAAGTCTGACGATCCCATTGTTGAGGAATCTAGTTTTGGCTTAGAATCATTCCTTCTAATTGAATAGTCAGTGCCTAAAGCACAATAGGTAGGCAGTAAACATTTGCAAATGAATTTACACATATGCTGCTCCATAACAGCTTTGCTAAGATATTTATTCACAAACATTCAGGGTACTCTTCATGTCTATATTTTAAATTTTACTTTTAAAATGTCACTTTTAATATAGTGAATAGTGTTGCATCTGAAGTGTGTTTTACTTCTCAAATCTGACGATTTTTTTTTCGTGAGTGGCTGAGTGACACTGGTGTTAGCATAAGGTAGAAGGTACTAAAATGTGGCTTGCCACAAGGACAGCCATAAGTTTACCTTATTGGGAAACCAGTGTTACTTTCATTGGCTTGCTATGAAGAAACAATTTAGCCTCTGTGATTTGAACATTGATATCTATGGAATGGTGAGTTTAGAGCAGGTGGTACTTAAAATATTTTGACCCTCTTAATCCTAATAAGAATTCATCTGGAACAATTAAAGTGAGGGGACATCTATTCATCTCAATGTAATAACAGGAAAAGAGGAAAGAAAGAAAAGCAAAAAAATTGAGGGAAGCCAAACACTCGTGGTCAACATGTTGATGATAACAGAACTTCTGTCTCCTCTTCAGTGCCCAGTACAAGCGCGTGAGTCAGAAGCACACAGACTCATGCAGCACTCAAAATCTCTTGAACAGCTAGTATAATTGATACACTTTCTTAAATTTAATTTTGTCAGTTCTAATATCCAAATACATTAGACAATTTGGGCTTACAGTGATAGATACAGGTATAAATGACACTGAAAGGAGTCTGAAAACAGAAGTACATAAAGAGACTTAGCTGTAAAGTAAAACTATCAAGCTCCATCAGCAGCTCAGCCTCTAAGATAAAGCATTAATGAAACTGAAAGGCTTCTGTAAGGCAAAGGACACCGTCAACAGAACAAAAACAACAGCTCACAGACTGGGAAAAGATCTTCATGAACCCTACATCTGACTGAGCATTAATATCCAAAATATATAAAGAACTCAAGAAATGAAACTCAACCAAACCAAAAAGCCCAATTTAAAAAATGGGATACATCTGGGTAGCCTGCATCTCCTTGCTCTGTATTTCCACAGGGCATCTCTGCCAAGGGGCAGTGATCAAATTCCAGGCACCAGAGTTCCTATCAGAGGCAGTCCCCTGCTCTCCCCTCCCTTTCTCCATGTGGAGAATGAGCTGTCCACTGGCTACATCTGAACAGGGGGTCCAGATTCTCTCCTTGCAATGTCCTTGGTTGATACATCAGTTTGTGAAGACTTGATGTGTCCAGATCTGCCAGACCTTAGCCAGCTAGAGGACCCTATCTGTCAGAGGACTAGGGGAGGGGAATAGGGCCGAAAAGGGAGGGACGGTGGGACAGGAAGATAAGAGTGAGGAGCTAACAATTGGGATGTAATGTGAGTAAATTATATAAAACAATGAAAAAGACCAAGATAAAGTAATATCAAAATGGTGTACAGAGCTAAACAGAGGGTTTTGAACAAAGGACTATGAAATGGCTGAGAAACACTTAAGCAAATGCTCAACTTCCCTAGTCATCAGGGAAATGCAAATCAAAATGACTCTGAGGTTCCATCTTACACCTGTCAGAATGGCTAAGACGAAAAACTCAAGTGATAGCTCATGCTGGCAAGGATGTGGAGAAAAGGGAACACTCCTGCATTGCTGTGGGAGTGCAAACTTGTTCAACCACTTTGGAAATTAATCTGGTGTGTTCTCAGAAAATTAGGAATAGTTCTGCCTCAAGACCCACCCATACCTCTCCTGTGCATATACCCAAAAGATTCTCAACCGTACAACAAAGACATTTGCTCAACTGTGTTCGTAGCAGCTTCATTAATAATAGCCAGAATCTGGGAACAATCTAGATGCCCCTCAACCAAAGAATGGATAAAGAAACTGGTACATTTATACCATGGAATACTACTCAGCTACCAGAAGCTTGAAGAAAGGTTGGAGAAGTCCCTACTACCTGCTGTCCTCTCCAGGGTAGATCTTAGAGGTCTCCCCATCACTAAGAATGTGTAAATGATCTTTTCAGTGATATGAAAATTTGCACACCATGAGAAGACCTAACTAGTAAACTAACCAGGGCCCATGGGGCTCACACAGACTGAACTACCAAACAGTATGCATGGGATGGACCTGGACTCCCAATACATATGTAGATGTGCATTTTGGTTATCATGTGGGTCCCTAAAAACAGGAATAGGGACTGTTTCTGACTCTGCTGTCTGCTTTGGATCCCTTTCCCCAAGCTGGGCTGCTTTGTATGGCCTCAGTGGGAAATGCTGCTGTTAGTCCTGCTGCAACTGAAGGTGCCAGGGTGAGTTGGTACCCTTGGGGGCCTCCGCTTCTCTGAGAAGGGGAGAGAGGAGGGAGCCCTGAGTGTGAGACAGGGAGAAGAGAAGAGAGGGGGCTGGGATCAGGCTGTAAAGTGATTAAATAAATAAATATATTGAAATAAAAACCAAAAACAACAAACAAAACCAACCAACCAACCAAATAACCAAGCAAACAAACAAACAAAAAAATTCTGCAAGAGATCAAATCTCCTAATAACACAGAAAAACTTAGAAATTACTGAACCAACACAATCATAAGATTGTGTTAGTCTGGCATTCTGAGTAACTATTAAGATCTAAAAATGCTAACAAGTAACAGGAGAGGAAAAATAAAAATAAAATCCATAAAAAAAGATTCAGATGCATCTTTGGTGCTTCTTAGGGGAAATAGCATGAGGATAATCTATGAGTCTATCAATGTATTAAAATTTGTACTATAAGATATTTCAGCTAAAATCAGGGCAACAGTATTCATGCTTAGAAATATTTAGAAGGTAAAGAAAAACTAGATAGTCAGAACAGAAGTCTCTGGACCTCTGGAGTCGAGGTCATTGTGTCAGACTTGAGGAGAGTGAAGCCATGCATGGCATAACATGCCACATTGACTCATTAGAATTTATTATTATTATGTTGAAAGGTTATCACAAAACCCCAAAGCTATGCTAGAAGGCAAGTGCAGATTTGCAATATAAGAGGTCAGGGGTTAATAATGAGGAATGATTGCCCAGTGCCATCAAATATGGCCTCAGGAAGGATGGTGTGCTTGTCTGAATGAGAATATCCCCCATAGGCTCATATGTTTTGATATTTGGTCTCCAGTTGGTAGAAATGTTTGGAAAGAAGGGGCCTCATGTTGAGTGCATAACATCTGGGTTAAATTGCCAGCCGATGGATCCTTTAGCAACCCAAAGACCATATAAAGACTGGAGGGTGCACATGAGGGAACAAGGTAGGTTTGCATGAGATCAGTCTTTCCTGTTTGCTTTAGTGTTGGAATAGAAGTGATTTGGATCTTCAGGAGAAAACAAAGATTCTAAATGAAGATATACTTGCCTTTCTTTATTTGTCCCTCATCTGTTACCCTCCTAGCTCCAAACTACTGTTTTAAGCTTCATTACTAAATGCATGTTCATTTCATAAATTATTTTTCAGGTGAAAATATTGCGCTTAATGATTGTGTTTGTATTTTTGAAATGTTTATGTCTTGAATTTAGTGCCTATTTTGCTATTTTGTTGATACTGACATGACAGTTGCTTTCTTCAAACACATAGGCTTGGATAAGAAGCTCAGGGTCATGTTAATGGAAAAACAGTAATGACACTGGATTTATCCTATATTTCCCTATCATTCAGACCCACCCTTGACTTCTTTCACAGTCTCATTGAAATATGGGCATTAGAGGTTGATGTTCTCTCTTTCCTCCTCTGTTTCTCTCCATCTCTGTTTCTCTACCTCCTCAAATGCCTTTCTTTGTCCCCTTGAGAATATAGCCATAAAAAGAGCCACTAGAATTACCCAGGTGATGGTGGCGCATGCTTTTAATCCCAGCACTTGGGAGGCAGAGGCAGGTGGATCACTGTGAGTTCAAGGCTGGCCTGATCTACAAAGTGAGTCCAGAATAGCCAGGGATACACAGAAAAACCCTGTCTTGAACTCCCCCCCCAACAAAAAGGAATTAATTCATGTAGTGAAGGCCACATAAGCACCAGGGTGACTTTATTTGAAGATGGCTATATTTAACAAGTCACTGCAGTGTAAATTAAGAGATGTAGGGGTGAGAACTGTAACGTAGCCTAACAAACATATCCCACTGAACACTATATTATGACAAATGAGAACTCTATGGCATGCAGATGGTTATCATGAAGACTGCATTTGTGTTTTTAACAAAATGAACAAAGAAGATTGAAATTCTCTGCAGAAACTGAGAGGCTAAATGCAGACATGCTGTCAGGTACACTATGTATTTAGGTGGTAATTTACTGGAAAAGTATAGGTTAATTGAGAACTTATTTGTTGAGCAATAACTTCCATGACTTAATCTTTCCTCTGTTTCTAAGAGATATGTGTAACAGTAGGGCTGCCCTTACTTGGCTTCTGTTAACTTTCTAGTATGTGGCTATGAGGGAACATCTTGTTCTGTGGCAGATTTTTTTCTTAGCTCTTTCAAATTAAATAGAATCCGAATGAACTCTTGCTTGTTGTTGTTGTTTGTTTGTTTGTTTGTTTGTTTTTGAGACAGAGTTTATCTGTGTAGCCTTAGCTGGCTTGGACTTGCTTTATAGACCAGACTATCCTCAAAAATCCACCAGACTCTGCCTCACTGTGTGCTGGGACTACAGGCATGTGCCAGTGGGCCCAGCGATCTCGTGCTTCTTAATTATTTAATTTAAGTCTCCTCTGAAGAAGAAGGTGGAACACAATTTTGGCTTATTTGCCTTCAGATTGCCTGGTAAGAGAGAAACACAACATTTGTAAATACTTACCAATTTGTTTGGGACTATTCATTCAATATTTTTGATAATACAACCACGGACAATCCAATAGAAAGGCAGAGGAGAAAAAGATGTATTAAATTCTAGTTTTAAACAATGTCATTTTTTCTTTTAGGTATAATCACTTGTCAGTTATTCACACACTCTCTCAAATAAAGAGAACTAAGACATAATTTAAGATATGTAGTTCAAAATATATTTAAATAGTGACTGGATAAGAAATGACTTCAAGACACAAAGGAAACCCGAGGCCCGAGATATCAGGTCCCAGCCTCATATTTTTTGGGCCAGAGCATCTCCAGATGAGTCGCTGAACTCTCCGGTTCTTTTCTTGTCCATCTGTCACAGGGTGAAAGCTCTGCTTTATTTCTTAGTAAATGGAATAAATAAACATCTCCCAGGTTTTTCAAAGGACAGTTTGCTCCAAATGCCATCGAAAACAAGTGTGATAAGATAGCAGAGGGGACTTTGTCTTCCTGACAGCTGGAAAACACAGAACATTGCAATATTGTTTGTCCCGCAGGCAGTGTTAAATATTGTAACTCATTTCATTCACTGATTGGATGCTTTTACTAGCTTGTGAGAAACAAAACAAAATTATTAAGAGTGTTGTTGTTATGTGCATTAAAATTACTAGGACATGGCAAGCGGAATGCTGCCATGTGAGCCTCCTACCTGTCCTGGTGATGTATTTGCATGGAACCAAACAGCAGTCCAGCGGCTCAACTGACCTCCACTGTGATTGAAGTTTTTGAGACAGCTGGTCAGGATTACTGGAGGCACAAAATGTGGCTGATGAACAGATGCCTTCTTTGTTTTAAGTTAACTGGTCTGTTTAGGTCTCGGCCTTTGACCTTCTCCTTATGAGTACTAAAAGTAACTCAGATTAAATGGCCTCATTTTCCTCTGCCGTAGCTACTGAGGAGCATTCTTATGGAAAGAATTAAGTGCAGCAGGTGCTATGACCTCTATGGAGAGCCCATTGATTGCCTTGGATCCACTTTTTCTAAGTTGCAAGAATAAAATGTTAAGTATTAGAGTACCAGGTTGTCAGTTGACTTCATTGAAGGTTTAGCTGGGTTTGATGAATAATTATAATTTGACTGTGGTTGAAATTTTTGTAGCACTTTTTTAAGCAACTAAGGTTAAAATGTCAGAAGTTTTTAATATAATTATTGGACATTAGGGCTGTGTAACTGTGAGAAAATTAAAATCCCCTTCACCATAAGCTTACAATGAGACACACCTGCAAAGGCTGCTGTCCTAATTCTGCATTGGGGTAAGAGATCATACGAAAACTGACTTGATAAAGTTCAACTACTTGGTAATTATTTTATGATATTACCTTTCTTATTAGGTTATTCCCTCTCAGGGGTGAGTCTGTGAAAGATGAAATTCTACACCATGCTCTATTTCTCTAGAAGATAAAGTGGTTGGGAAGTGTTTGGTTCATAGTGTCCCTGCTTCATGTATTAATTTATAAAGACCAGGCTGACAGGAGATGCTATGACATAGAACACATGGAAGAAACTGTCTTCACCAGCTGCTCCTTCTCCAGCGTGAAGGGCTGAGGTTAGGTTAGGAGAGGGTAAGACCTATCATGTTCCTGTCTTTCACAGGACAGTGGCTTTTGATTTATGCTAGGAAGGAAAATTTGGCCCATCTGGGGCTGTGTTTGCTTACTCCGTTTCTGAGTTTTTTCAAATGAAAATGTACATAAACTCACTATTTACAGCTTCTATTAAACTTTAATGAGAAAACAACTATAATCAACAGTGAGTATCACTTCTGTCTGACATTGATTCAAACTATGTTTCATTTTGCTCAAAAGCAAGTAGCTTAATGTGAATGTCACTGCATATTGTACTATTTATAAATTAATATATTTTCTTTTATGGCAATGTGTTACCTAGATGTTCCATGCATTTAACTTTTTTAGATTCCCATAGTCAATTTCAAATATTAATTCTGGTCATTTTTATTCTCGTAGGCTAATGAGGGACTTACACTGCTTAATATGTTCATCTTCTTTCTCACTTAGGCCTGCTGCCATTCAAATTAATTGTTTTAATCATCTCAGATTTTAGCACTAAAGGAAATAATTTTCCTTGTGGTTTTGCTTTTAAAACTAAGTGTTGTTTGTAATGTATAATTTTTGTAAAACTTAACTTTAACTTGCAGTGTATATCTTTACCCAAAATTAAACATTACTTTAGAATATAGTTTCATCAAAATCTATGTAAAAGTAACAAGGAATAAATGCTGTTTATAAAAAAGATTAACAAAATATATTTTAAAACTCAATATCACTGTCATTTTTCTTTTCTACTCCTTTAAAAAAATTTTATTCAAGTAATTTATTCAGATTACATCTCAGTTGTTATCCCTTCACTTGTATCTTCCATTCCCCTTCCTTCCCTCTTTCATCCTACTCCCCTCCCCTAGGTCTGTGACAGGAGGGGACCTTGTTCCCCACTATAAGATCACAGACTATCAGGTCTCTTCCTAGTAGCATCACTGTCATGTTATTGTGTTGGTGTGTATCTATTTGTTGTTTGTATTCTCTAATTTCTTTGGTAAGGATAAGAAAAAAGTCTAAAGATAGGAAAAATGAAGATTATCCATTCAGTATGCATATGAGAATTATTGAGAAGAGTCAACCATCAGGTGCTAGATGAGAAAGATGCAAAACTAACCGTTGTGTGCTCCTGAATGCTACCACAATTCAGTAAAAAAATTTTTTTATCACATCGCTTCTCAAATTTAGTTATTTAAGGGCCAAAACAAACAAACGAACAAACAAACAAACAAACCATACGGTTTTGAAGTGCTTAATGGAGTCTCACCACAACTATCCTTACCCTGTTCCTGCTCCGTCCTTCTGCTTCCCTGGAGCTTAGAGGTTGAACCAAGGTTTTATAGACGTAGGAAGACGCACTGCCACTGAGCTTCTGGCACAGCTCTCCACCAACTTTGATGTTGCCCTTCCCTTCTATCTAAGAGTGCTTTTGGTAAATGCTTTGCTCATTGGAAACAAACCAAATTACCGAAAGGCAGAAAGGGAGAGTGATCATAGACAAATCTCATAGGCGTAGAAATCATACAAAACAAAGCAATGTACAACACAGAAGCCTTTATGGAAATGTGGTTCTATTCAGGCATGGTCAGTGAAAGCTTTCTGCTGACCGCTGGACCTCTGTGGAGCCCGGACACACCTTCTGGCCCCTGTTCACTTATGTCTGCCTTCTTTCAGACATAAGTGTTGTTGTGTGGTAGACAAAAAGGAGAAAGGAGACTTAGACAATAGGAGCAATCTCTTTAAACCTTGTCTCCTTCACTCTTATTTTCCTCCCCTGGGGAAATTAGGCCAAATAAAAGACAATAAGCTTTATATAAAAGCCAAAAGGCCAGACGGTTACTAATTGGGTAAATAAACAGAGTGCCATGAAACCCTGTTAATTTGATATTAGGATCATCCAGTATAGCATGAAATTTGAAGTAACTGCTATTCCCCAGCCTTGTTAGACAAGATTCCTCCCATTAAGATCAGTCATTTAATCCAAAGTACAAAAATATGTATAATTTGAGGTGGAAATTAGATCCCCAGAGTACCCTGGGTTGTTAAATTGGTGAGATAACGTGAAGTGAATGTCACTAAACAGTTAGCCATAGAGTAGCATGACCTGGGAGCCACCGTGATTACCTGTCAACAGGGGAGGAGGGAGCAGGCCAAGCTATAAAGGAAGTAACCTTTGTACATGACACCCTTCTGTTGAGAAGTCACATGGGCAATTTACTGGTTTTCTTTGAAGGCTCCTCCTTGCTCAGCTCTCTTGAGGTTTAATGAGATACAACCATCTGAGAGTCAAAGCCCTGGGCCTTAGAATTGCCTTTGTCATCTGATTAACTAGGGTTTATGGTTTTTGTTTTGTTTTGTTTTTTATTTTTATTTTTATTTTGTTTTCTGGTATCCTGTTAGCCTTAATTAAAAGAGACAGTATGATAAAACAGCTATTTTCCTTGTGCAGGCATGTGGGCAGATGTGCGTGTGTGACTTGGGTTTGTGGATAAGAGCTTGCTACCTTGGGTGAAACAAGCATTAGCTTGCAGATATCAAAGTTAGCTTTAGTTTGACTTTGCGAGACTCTGAAAGCAATATGCTTTGTTGCAGTGGCTCAGATCCCATCAGTGATGCTGTTCTGAGGATTATATATTTGTCTCGTCCGTGTCAAAAGTCCCATCCCTTGTGACTTCACAACTCTGTTTTTGTATTTAATGTAAAAGCGTGATAGCTTCGCATTGATGATTGTCAGCAGTTGCTATTTATCATCTGTCAAGAGTTTCCCTCCTAGGAAAGCAGAAAATCAAATGGATTATGACTGTTTTTCTAGTTGCTTCAAGGAATCTTACATGACACAAGGTAAAAAAGAAAAAAAAAAAAAAAAAAAAAAAAAAAGAAAAGAAAAGAAAAAAAAAAAGACCAAAGGAAAATGAGTCCTTGACAAGTGACTTAGCATTCAAGTAAATTTGTGATTTTATGCACATAACATCACTGCCACTCACCCTGACAATACAGGTATTCTCAATTGTTGTGTCAATTTGCTTGTTTGACCTTAAGGCTTCTTTACTACCTAGCCTGGTACTTACACAATCTGACAATTCATTTTTCTAGTGAAACTATTAACTAAGTGTTTTGGTGGCATCACTAAAGGAAAAAAAAAAGATAGTTAAGGGAAAAGGAGGGATTTATTTATTTATTTTATTTTTATACCTTTAGGTTTTCACATGCCAATATCATTAAGTTCTGGTAGGCTGTCAAAATTGTAGAGGATAGTGTCACTAAAAAACAAGAATTGCAATTTTGGTAATTAAATTTTATTAACTAGAAACACAGGTAAACCAGTAGCTTATCTTTGAAAGTAGGAATCACAGTAACTTTGGATAACCACAGAGACATTTTAAAACAAGAAGTATGGCATCTCTATAAAACAACATAAAAATACCAGTTTTCTTTTAGGAGTATTCCTTACTATCAGTAGACATGACATCTAATTTTATTCTGTTGATGACACTAATGCACTGACAAGAAGTAACCTGGGGACAGGTGTATTGCATCTTGCATGTCCAAGTCACAGTGCTTCATTGAGGGACGTCAGGACAGGCACTCATGGCAGGAACCTGAAAGTGGGAACCTTGGAAGAACTTTGCCAGCTGGCTCACTCTCTGACTCATTCCTGCTTTTGTTCAGCTAGCTCCCTTATATAAAGTAGCACATGGATATGGTGCTACTCAATCTAGGCAGTTTCTCAATTACACCTTTCCTTTCAGATGTCTCTAGACTGTTAACTTGATGGTTAAATCTAATCAGGATACATGACATTTATAGGACCTCAGTTTACTCTGACATATCTATCATCAACTAAATTTTATTTCCCAGGGTTTCATAGAGACAGAGATAGTAAAAGGAATAGAATAAATACAGGGCTGTTCTAATTGCAGCTACATATTCTGTTTAGAAATGTACTTGGGGGAACTTCTTTTCTCTTAAAGGAAGGTAACATAAACAACATTTTCTACTCCTATGATAGAAAGATGGACACTGCGCCACAGAAGTGAGCCCCTAAGACATAAGTAAAGAAAAGAAAACAGATTCTAATTGGCTGGATACAAAAGCAAAACACACACACACACACACACACACACACACACACACACACACACACACCAATGTTGGGAAACCTTGATGCTAAGGTCTGACTTACTAAGAAACAAACTGGAGGACTTTGTCACCTAGGCTTCCACTTTGCTCCCTGGGGCAGGGTGAGGGCTGGTGGATTCCAGACCCCACAACCTCTATCTGAAAAATATCACATAGCCTTAAGGGAAATTACACATCCAACTCCCCTTCTCCCAATGAGAACCCATTCAGCAAGCACCTGGCATTCCTGGAATGCCTCCATGCTACAGAGTTATCTCAGTACCTTAGCCCTTCAGCCAAAGACGTTCTCCCACTCTGGCTATTCCTACCTCCTTCCCAAAATTCTATGCAAGCCTCGTTCATCCAGACTAAAGTTGATCTGCCTCCCCAAAGCTGATCCTGGAGTATTGTCATTTCTGTTTGTACTTGCTGGGCTTCCAAACTCACCACAAGCACATACACAAACACATATACAAACACACATACAAACAAACAAACAAACAAACAATAAGTAAATGAGAAAACAACCAAAAGACATAACCTGAGTGCATGCTATAACTGGGAAAGTCCTTGTTTTTACATGTTATGTTCTAAACAATGGGCCTGAGATGTCAGTGGTTAGACAGCAGTAGAGCTCCACAGACCCTGCTGTGGTACAGATGACTTCATTGTCATCATCATTTCCTGACTCAGTGACAATGATCCTCCTTGCATCTGCTCCTCTTTGGTTTTCCTTCAACAGTCTCATTGTCGTAGTGAAACTGGTATCGTGCTTTAATCTTCAGAATTCCAAATCTTTCTTTAAGAACCTAAAGTAACAGGGTTCAATGTGGTTCTGGACACCTGAATGTGCAGAGACATAGGAAGATGAATGAAAGCTCAGAGTCCTGCCCAAGTGTTGCTTGTCCAAGTCTCTGGAATAAAAGCTTGCATCTGTAGGAACCTGACCTGTGGATACAGAGTCATTTAGAGTTCTGTGAACTCCCTATATGATCCATTAACCTCCAAGGAGGAAACTTCAGCACCTCACTTTGTAGCTAGCCAACTGGAAATCCCTGAACCCTTGGCTTGCATAATACAGGTGCCATTGGGCACAAAAGCATAAGACTGAGCTTTCAACCTATGTGGGGTCTATATCAGAATTGAGTCAGTGGGATTGGATTTGCAAGAATGGATCTGGTTTGCGGAGGGATGTGTTTTGTAATAAAGAATAGGGAGGAACTTGTGTTGAGTCCTTGTTGGCCAGATGGTCAACAAAGGATGGAGTTGTAGTTATGCTGGAATTGGTGTTTGTGGGGAGAATTTTGCAAATACTTTGGAAGCACAAGAATGGTCTATACTGTGAGTGTCTGCTGGAGAGAAAGTTGGTTAGAATTCATTTTTCAATTCACCTTTATTAGACTGCACCTAGCATACAGTGAAACCTCCTAAGTAGTTTAGGACTAGATAAATGTTAAGGGCACATCAACTGTCATGAATTAGATTTAAACACCAAGATGTACTTACGTATGTAGACCAGAGGCAATGGTGAAAAACACACCAAAAATACACAACTTAGGCAGATTCCTGGAGTGGAACAGTATGATATACTAATTTACAGGTGTGTGTGTGTGTACTTTACATGTCCCAAACGAGCCCAGGTGGCCATGGGAACACACAAAATATTTTATGTTGCTTTAAAATATTTTTTAAAAACTCAGAAATATAAAAAAATGAGGACATAAAATATGTCAAAAGGCCCTATTGGGTGTGAGTAGATCTATGGAAGCAAGAGTTGATTTTAGCCTTTAACAAGGAATTCAAGAAAGAGGATGGGTGTGGCTCAAAAAGTCAGAGTAAATGTGTTTGACATGTGACCTGGGAAGTTCACATTTTTGTGTGAAGGCCTTTATAGGGAAAGGGAGACAAAATTAGAAACAGCCTGTAGGAGTTTGAACAAGTGAGAAGCCCTGAAGTTTAAATTGGATTAGCTTCAAACTACACATCTGCTTATACAGGTGATAAAGTGCTGGCCCAGATGACAGAATTTTTGTGGCTGTTGCTTTGAGACAATGCATTTCTACGTGGCCTAAACTGTCCTGGAGCTTGCTGTGTGTTGACTTCAAACTTCTGATTCCCATCTCAGCTTCAGGAATGCTGAGTTTGCAGGTGTTTCAACGTACCCAGTGTAGTCAGTACATTTTGGTGAGGAAAGCTAGACTAGAGAGGAGACAGACTGACATTCCAGGCTACGGAAGTTTTCTCCTCATGGCTATGATGGAAGCATTGGATACTTTAAAAGATTAATTTAAAGAGCAAACAAGTTTAGGGAATAAGGAAGGTCAGGTGACCATTAAAAAGGCGTAAGCAGGGCACATGAGACAATAAAGATTTTAACAGACCTCAGGCAATGTGTGCTGTGTTAGTAACTGTGTTCTTTATGAGACTTACACCTTTCAGTACTGCTACCAGTGATGGAACAGAGCACTGTGTCTGGAGAAAGAAACTGCAAGGGATGTGTTTATATTAAAATAATTTTATTTAAAAAGCTTTCATGAGTGATGTTTAATGAATTACTCCTATTAGAGCATTTATAGAATCAAATACTTAAAGGATAAGTTAGGCAAGACACTTTTCACCTGAAATTTATTTTTACACCTAATGTTAAAGTGATGAAGAATTCTTCTTTTGTTTTGAGTTTGATTGACACTTCTGTGCTGGAAGATGGTGGACCCAAGTCTCATATCCTCCTCTGTGCTCAGACTGCATAGACCTCATAAAGTACATCCTCTGGAGAGAGTCCTCCAGCACTAGAGATACTTATAGGGGGATTAAGCCAGTCTTTCAGATTCTTCAATTCACAAATAAACCTGAAATTCAATTTTTTGGAATCCCAAGAAAATAGTATAGTTTAAAAAAAACAAATCTCAAGATTTCTGCTAGAATTAGATAAAAATAAAAAATTTAAGAACTCTGTGGGAAGAAGAGCATGTGAAGGTTCCTAGAAGGGGTTAGGAGGTTCCTGGAAGCCACATCACTGAAGAAAAATCGCCTTGCTTTGTCAGTGTAAATATTAGGTATGGACGGAATGGGGGAAAGGTAGATGTGAAATTGACAGTAAAACTGGGATGACCCTTTCAACCTCACTTTCCAGGGGCATCAATAGATGGAACAAGACAGCCCTGGATATTTTGATAGGAATCTTATCTGTGAAACAAAAACTACAGAATCTTTTGATATTGCAGCCGGGTAGGACCTGGAGGAACTTCATATCAGTTGGTTTTCAGGAATTAAGTATAATAATCATGTTTTCCAATTATACTTAGGCTACTTACTTGCCACTGTGATTTGCATCAGAGGCATTATGTGTGCATGTGTGTGTGTGTGTGTGTGTGTGTGTGTGTGTGTGTGTGTGTGTGTACATAGCAGGTGATTGACAACATAGGAATTTTTCTAATGCCCTCACTGGAATCATATCCCTCAATGGAGTGGTTAATAAGTAAAAGGAAGATGTGTTGAACATAGAAAGCAGATATTTAGCAAGGTTTTACCTCCCTTCATAATCTACTTTTCTAGATAGTTCTTTTTATTTTCAAGATAGAATTTCTTTTTTCCATTCCTTGTTCCCACTTCTTTCTGGAATGCCCAGAATGAACTGAGAAGTTTCCTGTACATAAAAACAAACAAACAAACAAACAAACAAAAAACAAAAAAACTAACCAAACAAACAAATAAACAAAACACCCCAAAAACAACAACAACAACAAAAAAAAAACATTTTCAGACGGTGCAGATTGCATTTTACACAACAAAAAGAATTTTCAGTTATTTCAATCAATCAACCAACCAACCAACCAATCAATCAACCAATCAATGTACAAACAGAATTTAGCTTCACCCTCCATCCACATTAGTATAAAAGAGAAATAGCAAGCTTTGAAATTTGAGACTTTTTGAAAAAAGGCTTAATCAACTATAGCCAGTCCTTGAGTAGCAGGCCGGGTTGAGGAGCACAGAGGCATTACTTTGAGTAACAAACTCCTCCTTGCTGGGACTGCCTAGCTCTCAGCATCTTTGGCATGTGAGAGACTTTTCCTTTTCAGAGCCTAGGGTGCCGTCTCTGGAAGCAAAGAAAGAGCCTGGAGACTCCAGCTGGCGTTGATCACTGGGTCCCCTGCCTGTAGCTTTCTTCTTGCTCTGGCAGCTGCAGCTAATCCGGAAGTAGTATTCCCTCACATGACCAAGACACCATCTTTGAAACATTGTCTGTTCCACATCTGGGGACATTCAATTTCTTAAAGTGTTTGTATGGCAGGCCAATTTGCCATACATGACAAAATAATTAGACCACTTATCTGCTGGTCGATGAAAAACTCATTATAGGGTGGGGATCTATCTTTCAAGTCACCTCATTTCGTTCCTCCCAGGTAAGTGTTAGAAATGACACAGGATCACACATCACACCTGCTGGAGACTTAGATGCTGGGATTCCAGCCTCTGGCCTTTGTTACGGTGCCAGAGTACAGCATGATGTTAAATTTTATTTGAAACGTTATCTTCTCACTTGCTCTCGTCTCCTTCTATTATCTTTTGCAGCCTTAGCCTCAAGTGGGGTCACCTGACCCCATCTGCTGTATTACACAACAGCACAGGGGCAAGACACTGTTCTCTGTTCCCTGACCACCCTACTTAGAATGGTGCTATTCCCGAGAGGGCCGGAGAATGCATGCAAGTGTGTGCTCTGAACCCCAGGGAAAGGAAATCAGGGTCAATATCTAAACTAAGATCTCCTGACATTTTTCTTTCTACTACAGGAAAGGTCTTCTCTAATAAAACATGGATGTAAGTTGGGATAGATTTTCAAGGTCACAAATAGCCTGGTGCTGCAGAGAGGAATACAGCATGGTTTCTAAAAACTACTTACCTTTCTGCTGCCTCTAAGTATCTTAACCCTAGGCCTGAGCATCCATGTCACTGCCCTACCTTCTCAGAGCAGGTTGCAGAGTTCTGGAACCTGCCTTGGGATGTTGAGAATTTCAATGACAAGATGCAGAGACTAAGACTAATTCTCTCTGTGCCCTGGTCGAACTTCTCAGAAGTTCTGATCCTCACTGAAGCCAAATCACAAGTACCACTGAGTGCTGGGAAAGTTCTCAGACCTGCATTTATCTGCACAAAACTACAAGCGCACTGTGGCTAGCATGGACGAACACGCTACCATAACCCAGTTATACGATGCTTACCTCATATGCAAGCCTTAGTGGAATAAGGACAAGACGATCAGAGACTGAGTTTGATTTGCTGGTAGCAGCACAGAGGGAAGAAGGAACCTGCTATCTGGGAGGTGCATATTTCCATGACAACTGGACGAGAAATAGGAATACTGAAACATTGAATCAAGTTTTGGCTCCAAGAATCTGCAGGCTGAAGGAAAATATAGGCAGTAAACTTCGAACCCTTACCCAGACTAGCCAGTGGACAGGACATTCTCCACCGTTGAGTGGAGAAGGAGATCTGACTTTCACACAAACTCTGGTGCCCCATATTGGACCATGTCCCTTGGATGGAGATGCCTGGTGGCACTCAGAGGAAGGATAATAGGTCACCAAGGAGAGACTTGATACCCTATGAGCATATATAGAGGGAGGAGGTCCCCCTCAGTCACAGACATAGGGGAGGGGAGTTGGGGGGGGGAAGCAGGAGGAAGGGAGGAATGGGAGGATACAAGGGATGGGCTAACAACTGAGATGTAATATGAATAAATTAATAAAAAAAGGAAAAAAAAAAGAATCTGCAGGCTGAGGGCACACTGGTCACCCCAGTGAATTTATTTTGGGCAGTGTTATGTGGGCCAGTAAGGACATAGATTCATCATCTGGTATATATATTTTTTAAATTACTATATAAAACAATTTTATTTTGGATGTATAGGTATTTTGCCACATGTGTGTATATACACCATGTGTTTGCAGTACCTCTAGAGAATGAAGAAGACATCAGATCTCCTAGAACAGGGGGTCACAGGTGGTGGTGAGCAGCCATGTGGGTGCCAGGAATCAAACCAGTGCCCACTGGAGTAGCAGCCAGTGATCTCAAGTGCTAATGCATCTCTCTAGCCCATCTCTGGTAGTTTGTTTCAGTCTAACTAACGTCTCTTACCCTTCTGTTCTTGATAAGAAACTTTAAAGAGAAAAATAAGTAAATGCTCATGAACTTTTTAAAAACCACTCTCTTTGTTTATAAAATTGTTTGACGGCAGTCATGAATAAAATTACCAACATCTTTGAAGCAAGCAATGTCTTTCCCTTTATCACACTACTAATAAAAAAGATGACTGGAGAGCTAATGGTTTCTATCCATCTCAGGATAAGAGACAGGTAAAAGCTACGTTTAAAACATCCGTGGAAGAACTAGATATACAATTCTAGTATCTGGCACTTGAACATTTAAAGACAGAAAGCAACTCTATATTTGTTGCCCAGCATTTCTGTAAGGCCTCAGAAACATATTGGTAACATACTTCAAAAACTTCAGACCTCTGTTAGTCACTGGACCAAAGCTTTGCTGATGAACTGAAGAGATAAGGTCTTACGCTTTCAGTAATAATACGACACTTTGTACTTCTGATAATCCTTTTATCTAAGGAGCTCAAGGCACATTAAAGTGAAAATAGAAATAGGGGACATGGGGTGATAATAGCCTGGTTTTAAAAAGTGGAGAAATATTCTGTACAGATCAAGGTTAGGAATTTCCAAAATGGATCGATTCTGAGACTGCATCGCTCATGAGCCCATGCATGAGTGTCACGGCCCTGAAGATCTATGGCAGCAAGCAGCCTCAAAATCAACATCACAGAAGCCTTCCTCCAAAGGACTGGAGTCTTGCTGCAGTTCTTCAGATCAGACATGTATAAGAGCTTCAGCAATCCGATGTAATCTGGATGTACCTCACGTGTTTTCTAGCAATCCTTTAGACACTAATCTCCTCGCAGTAGCAGGAAAGACTACACACCAAGTTCACATTTCTCAGCACCACATGTCCCATGAAGACAGTTCTACTGAAGTCAGGGAGAATTCAACTACAAAATTGTCTCAGCCTATTTGGTGTGGCTATAGCATTATACCTGATGTTGTGAAGAGAAAAATGGTTATTTGGCCTAAAGTTCTGTGGCTGGTAATTCCAAGCAACGTGCCATAGGCATCTGACAGGCTCCATGGCTAACTTATAATGTGATGGGTGGCACTGTAAAATCAGGAAAAGTGTGCTTGGGGAGAGCTGGTAGGAACAACATAGTCGTGTGTGACTTACATCAATTTCTCCTGAAGACTCAGGAGAACAGTTTGCATCACATCAAAGCTCATAGTTCACTAGAGAATTAAACCTTAACATGTTTTGTGCTAGGACAAACCAGCTAATACTCTGTGAAAGCTAAACATATACATTCAAACTTTTATACCTTTTTCCTACTATAATTTGGAATGTCCAAGTTTTAGTGAACATAATTTAAGAAAAGCATTATGGTGGAAATGAAATTTCTCAAAAGATTAGAAGATCTTGATGTCAACTCTGAGATAATATACGGGTTCTTTTTTCCTTTTTTCCCATTTATTTATTTATATTTATTCACTTTACCTCCTGATCACAGCCCCCTCCCTCCTTTCCCCTCAGTCCTACATTGTTCCCACCCTCATCCTCAGCTCCCACTTTCCTCAGGAAAGAGGAGCCCTTTGTTACCTACCCTCGCCAACACTTCGAGATGCATCAGGACTAAGCACATCCTCTTCTACTGAGGCCAGATAAGGCAGCTCAGCTGGAGGAAAGTGATTTACAGTCAGGTAACAGAGGCCATGCCATAAACAGCACCTTGTTCCACTTGCTAGAGGATCCACATGACGACCATGCTACCCAATCAGCCGCACATGTGTAGGGGCCTAGGTCAAGTCAATGCATGCACTTTGATTGGTGGTTCAGTCTCTATAAGGCCCCATGGGCGTATGTTAGCTGAATCTGTAGGTATTCTTATGGAGTTCTTTTCCACTCCAGATTCTTCTATCCTTCCACCTACTCTTCCATGTGTTTCCCTGAGCTCTGCCTAATGTTTGGCTGTGGGTCTCAGCCTCTATTCCCATCTACTGATGAGTTAGCCTCTCAGAGTACAGTCATGTCAGGCTCCTGTCTGCAAGCAGAGCAGAGTATCTTTAATATTGTTGGAGTTTGGCTCTCTCCCATGGGGTCGGTTTCAAGTTGAGCCAGTTATTGGTTGGCCATTCCTTCAACCTCTGCTCCATCTTTATCCCTGCTCATCTTGTAGGCATGGTACATTTTGGGCTGAAGGTTTTATGGGTGGGGTGGTGTCCCCCTCCGTCCACTGGAAGTCCTACCTGGCTATAGGAGACGACCACTTCAGTCTCCATAGCCTCTGCTGCTAAGAGTCTCAGGTAGACTCAGCCTCATATTCTCCCATGAGCCTACCCTGTCACACGTCTCCAGCTTGTGACAGACATGTCCCCCACAGATCTTCCTTCTCTTACTCACCCATCTCACCTCCCACCCTGACTATTCTCATACCTGCTCCCCACCCTCATCCCCCTCCACATCCCCTCTCCCACTCAGTTCCCTTTCCATCCACTTCTGATCTCTGTTTTATTTCCCATTCTGAGTGAAATTCAAGTATCCTTCCTTGGACCACACTTGTTACTTAGCTTCTTTGGTTTTGTGGATTGTAATATGGTTATCCTGTAATATATGGCTAATATCTACTTATAAGTGAGTATATATCATGTGTGTCTTTCTGGGTCTAGGTTATCTCACTCAAGATGATATTTTCTAGCTTCAGCCATTTGCCTGCAAATTTAATGGTTTCCTTGTTTTTAATAGCTGAATAGTATTCTATTGTGTAAATCCACCACTGTTTCTTTATCCATTCTTCGGTTGAGGGACATTTAGATTGTTCCCAGATTCTGGCTATTATGAATAAAGCTGCGATGAACGTGGTTGAGCATATGTTTGTTGTGTGATGGAACATCTTTCAAGTATATACCCAGAAGTAGTATAGCTGTGTCTTGAGGTAGCACTATTCCCAGTTTTCTGAGAAAGTCCCAGATTGATTTCCAAAGTGGTGTACAAGTTTGCACTCCCACCAGCAATGGAGGAGTGTTTGCTTTCGCCACATCATCACCAGCACATCCTGTCACATGACTTTTTAAAAAAAAATTTTTATTTTATTAATTTATTCTTGTTACATCTCTATGGTTATCCCATCCCTTGTATCCTCCCATTCTCCCCTCCCTCCCATTTTTCCCTTATTCCCCTCCCCTATGACTGTTCCTGAGAGGGATTACCTCCCCCTGTATATGCTCATAGGGTATCAAGTCTCTTCTCGGTAGGTATAAGATGGAATCTCAGAGTTGTTTTGATTTGCATTTCCTGGATGGCTAAGGATGTTGAGCATTTCTTTAAGTGCTTCTCACTAATTGAGAATTCTCTATTTAGCTCTTTAACCCATTTTTAATTGGATTATTTAAATTGTTGGTGCTTAATTTCTTCAGTTCTTTATGTATTTTGGATATTAGCCCTCTGTTGTATGTAATTCCTATTTATTTGCCAATAAAGTGAGTAGTTTGTAGGGCAATCCTAAATTCTTTCTTGCATAAAAATGTGATTCCATTTGAAGTACTCATTTAAAGCTGGCACTTGTGAACATAGCATATTGATAAAATATTCATTTCTAGGAACTTATAAAAAATAAAACAAACCTCAAATTCTTATGACAAGTAAAGGTATTAGCATAAAGATTCAGACAACCACACTCTCTCATTCTGGTTTATTTCCTCATGAACAGGTTATTGAGTATAATTTCTGTGGCAATAAATTACTTTAAAGATTTTGAAAGATAGCTCTAGATAAATAGCTTTATTACTAAAGACCAACATTCCAGGCATATCTCCAACACTGGTAGTCTCTGGTGTGAGTGACATAAGCTTCTCATGTACATATGTGGTGAGCACTTATTTACCTGGTTCTCATGTGTAGGGATGTGGAGAGCATTTATTCACTGATTCTCATGTCTATGCATGTAGAGAACACTTATTTACAGATTCTCTTCTGTATGGATGTGGAGAGCACATGGTGGTTCTCAGGTGTAGACTTGAGGAGAGCACTCACTGCTTCTTCTGTGTAGGCACATAGAGGACACGTATCACTTCTCATGTGTAGGCATGTAAAGGACACTTATCAGTTCTCATGTGTAGGCATGTAGAGGACTCATGTCATTTCTCATGTGTAGGCATGTAGAGAACACATATCACTTCTCATGTGTAGGCATGTAGAGGACACTTATCACTTCTC
>OU015753.1:99091388-99113078 GCA_907169655.1 Acomys percivali | reverse complement strand
ACACACACACACAAACACACACACGTGCTCCTGCAACATTCAATTTATTTTTGTTCAGTTGACTCTGTCATGTATTATTTAGTGTCCTAGCCTTGACTTACTGACATCATACTTTCTTTAGTGAAGATTATATTTTGCTGGAGGTGAAGACTCTTAAATTGGGAGGACCCATATAGTTGCATGTAACCCATGCATGTAACAGAGTATCAGTGGCCAGGGAAATCCTTTCTTGGATTTGTGCCAGTCGGCTCCTGAAAGTACAGTGTCTAGGTGCATTGTTATGGAGCCCTTCTCTGTGAAACTGTGTGGATCACTAAAACAAAAATGAGGCCAATGTATTGAGAGTGCAGTGGAGCAGAAGGTGTGAATCAGTTTTGTATTATGTAATGGAATACTTGGGATAATCAATTTACAAAACGAAAGTGTTTCCTTTGGCTCATGGTTCTGCAAGTTACCATCTAAAATACAACAGCCCCAGTCAGTCTGTAGAGGTAGTACATTTTTACATCAATAAAGCCACTGTAGTGATATCACATTAGAGTGCCGAGATGAATTTGAGACTTCTTTCCTGTTTCATGATGGCAAAATGTTTTGCCTTTATTTCATCAGATCAATAATCACTTCAGAGATCTAGAAAGGAATTACATTGCATTTGGTTGCTACATTTACAGGCTTCTACACTCCTATTCTCTTGAAGCTGTAATTTTCCCCCAAAATCATTCTGCCTCCTCTTTTCAATTCCTGATTCCCGTTATAAGATTCACTAGAAGCAGCCAGGAACACCCATGTTGTAGCCTGAATGGTTCCCAGATTAGAAATGTCCTGGTGGCACTCAGGGGAAGGACAATAGTTCACCAAGAAGAGACTTGATACCCTATGAGCATATACAGGGGGAGGAGGTCCCCCTCAGTCACAGACATAGGGGAGGGGAGTAGGGGGGGAAGAGGGAGGGAGGGAGGAATGGGAGGATACAAGGGATGGGCTAACAACTGAGATGTAATATGAATAAATTAATAAAAAATATATTTAAAAAGGGAGTTAACATCTTAAAAAAAAAAGGAAAAAAAAAAAAAAAAAGAAAGAAAGAAATGACAGCTGCCAGATAAACTAGTCCGTTACCTTTAAGACTGCCTTTAACAGGATCCATATGGTGGTTTTTTATCTAATTTTCAACAGAAAACTCATTTTTTCTGCACAGCTGTTATTGTCCACATTTCCATCAGTGTTCAGGTCTTTTGAGCCCCCACCAGAGTATTCTATTTGGCTCCACTGAAGAGCATTATAAGATTCCTCAACTGGCATCCACCAAGCTCTGACACTCTTTCTTTAACCCAGTGGTTCTTAACTTTCCTAACCCTGTGATCCTTTAACAGTTTCTCATGTCATAGTAACCCCCAATCATGAAAATATTCAATATTGCTACTTCATAATTGTAATTTTGCTATTGTTATGAATTGTAACATAAATATTTTTGGAGATAAAGGGTTGCCAAAGGGGTGAGACCCACTGTCTTAACCCATTCCAAAGAGTCCTCCATATATTCAGGTAGAATAATAACATTGATCCAGAGGCTGAATCTCTCCATTTTATCAATTCTCCATGGTCAGCAGTGAATTATGTTGACAAGATACCAGATGCAGTTAACTTATAAACAGAAAGTTTTCATATTAGCACACAGGCTTAGATATTATAGCCCAAGTTTACATAACTCCAATTGCTTTGGAAATCAGGAAACACTCAAACTGTGTGGTGGAACCAATCTCTTCCTAAAGGCCAGGAAGCAGATAGATGGAGTGAGATGACATCCCATGATCCCTTCAGGGTAAACTTCTATTGGTCTAAGGACTTTCTGCAAGTTGGAAGTCCTCGTCCTCAAAGGTTCTGCTCCATTGCAAAAGCTTTAGCGACAAAACTCTCGGGCATATTAAATATCAAAATACAATTTTGAACCTGTATGACAGAAGTGGACAATTTAAATATACCTGGGAAGATGGACAAAAGGGTGATTAAACAGACACATATAGAGAGGATGGTTTTTAAAATAACATTTATTTTTTGCCTTCAGGGTAAATACAAAAGGACTCTTTCAAAGGGTAAAGTTTACCATTTGGTAAAGGTTACCCAGTTACAGAATAGATGGATAATAGGTTGTAATAAACAGAAATAAACAAATATAGCTGCTTAAGTATTACATGATTATTTCAGTCCAAAAGTGATGTTAAATTAAATCTAGTAAGGAAAGGATGATGAAAAAAGAAGAACATTGAGAGATACATAAAGGGTAGCACCAAAAGGATAACCACATGTAAAAAAAAAAACCTGTGGTGAGAAGAAGATTCTAGAACTCCTTTTGCACAATATGCTGTTAACATTATCGGTATTCAAATCATATGACTGGAGAAAGATGGGAAAGACAGAGAATGAACTGGACTCTCGGGTACCAGAAAGAATTATTACAGTCAATCTTAGGGCACCCTGCTTTGAGCAGAGAACTACGTTGAAAGAAAAGAATGTGTTATCAACTTCTTAGTGATGCTGCAAACTGGTGGAGAACCTTTAAGAAGAGAATCTGGACAAGTAGTTGAAAGTATGCCCAGCATGTGATGCCCGAGATGGAGATTCTCCACTGAAGAAGTGTCAGAAAGAGAGGGAGGAAAGATGAGATCAGTTGGCACTATGCAGGGAAGAAGTGTGCTTCCAAAAGGATCAGGGAGTTTGAGGTGACATTGTTGTGGACAAGATGATGTTTAATGAGCTTTTGAAATTAATTATTCAATTTAATGACATGGAAGAGCCACTGGAAACAGAAATTGCTAAGAGGAGGGCAGGCGAGGGTGTTTGGGGTCATGAATAAAAGGCAAAACATGATTCAATGACCTCTTGTACATCTTAGCTTAGTTTTTAACATTACTATGCATAATTAATTATTTGAAGTAATTAGGACCCTGATAACTTTACATGTGTGTATCTCATTTGTCTGGCCTACGGTTAGCATTTAGAAGATTCCTGCTGTTTGAAGGATTTGTTCTTAGATTCTCAGTCTATCTAAAAAAAGAAATGTAATGTGAAAGAGGAGCTTATAATTGCTGTGCAATATGAGATGTACTGGTTATTAGCCAGCAGAGACTACCTTATTGTAGGCACATTCAACAATCAAATTTATTCCCTGTAGTCGTAAATACTGAAATTTGGACCAAAGGGTCAGCAAGGCAGATTTTATTCTGAGGTCCTTTTCGTGGCTTATAGAAAGCTGCCTTCTCACTGTGTTTTCAGGTAACTCCTCTTCATGTACATATGATGGAGAATGTGAAAAGAAGGTAGGGAGGACAAAAGAGAAGAAGAAGAGTAGAAAACAAAGGGAAGGAAGGAAGAAACAAAGAAAAGTGAGGATAAAAGTGCACTCTCTTCTTTCTTTCTTCTTTCTTTCCTTCCTCATTCCCTCCCTCTCTCCCTCCCTCCCCCTTTCTTTCTCAGCAACTATTTTCCAGCCTCCACTTTTTAATGCTCCTTCATAATGAAAAATCAGAATAGTAAAGAGCCTTCTTATAGACTATATGAGTTTACTTCAACACATTAATCTCTGAAAATTCTTCATTGAAAGTTAAAAATGTTGCCTTTCTAAACATAAGTTTCATGGAACTTTGTTACATGTATCCTGTCTAATTAATAATCTGCACCCTGAGACCCATGTGAGTGTCCATATGAGGTACATATTCAAAGAATTATATATTCAAATGGAACATAATTTAATCAAGGCTTTGTTACACAGTAACAAATACCACCATTTCTACACTTTTAAACAAATAAATGATTCTTCATTACCTTTGGAGTCTTCAATACAAGGACCTGCCTACATAAGTTGTATGTTTTATACTACAGCACTCCATTCCTGGCACTAAAATCTACTCTGCAGCTTTCTCTCTTGAAACATCTACATATGGCCTCACAAAGAGTTCTCCCTAGTGAGAGAGGAGAGGAAGACTCAGGATGATGCACAGATGGTTCTGGATTCTCAGACATTGTAATTCCCTTCTAGAACACCCATGAAGGGCATTGGCTAAATAAAATTCTCCCTATAGGAAGAAGCTTTCCTAGTTCATCTGGATTTTTGCTTTGTTTCAAATTTGCAGATATGCGATTACATACCAACTAATGAATAGTGGACAGTGGTTTGTCCAAGTCAGTGCCTTGGAAGGAACATATTACAATCTGAAAACTCACAACATGGAAATCTGGGGAAAAGAAGTATGAATGGGCCTTTCTAAATGTCAAAGAGAAAGAGGTATTTGGTTACAGTCAATAGAGAAGAAAATAGCACAATATGGCTATCTAGAAAACTTTCACTGTTATAAGAGAAACAATATGAAAATATTAATAATTGAGGTAATCTTGCTTTATAAAAGTGTTTTGGGGGCTGGAGAGATCACTCAGTGGTTAAGAGCACTCACACTCATCCTCTGCTCTTGCAGAAAACATGAGTACAGCTGCTAGCATCAACATAGCAACTCACGAACATCTGAAACTCCAGTTTCAGGAGAGTCAATAACATCTTCTGAGTTCTGTGAGGGTATGGTTCACAAATGTACATGAAGCAAAGTAAATAAATCCTGAAAAGTTAAAAAATATTCTGCTCACCGTTCCATTCTTGCTTCCCATTTTGCCCTTGACTAGAGCTTATCCTCTGAGATGAGAAGCTATGATACAAGGAGCTCAATGGTGCTAAATTGGTGTCTTTGGCTAACTGGTTATTTCCATCACTATCAAGTTTATACCTAAATAGAGATTCTATCTGAAGAAACAAGAAAACTTTTGATGAGTCCCTGAGCTCAACTTGACATTCATAGTTTTGTAGAAATGCTTGTTTCTGATGGTACAACATAGCTCACAGCACACCAAAAATTCTTTCCCCAAAGATTTTGTCAGATCAGAAAAATAGAGTCTCTTCAGTTTCATCTATGAGGTTAAAAATCTAATTTTACGATGCCAAACAGAAATGTTCGGCACTATTTTGCCTTGTCTGTAGATACTATGATCTGTTTCTCCAGAGAGGGGGTCAGACTGTGAAACCTGACTTCTGCCAGCTAGCTTTATCTTCCTGCCCAAGTTTAAGCACAGTCACCTGCAGAGAGAGGCTGGAAACTCTAAATAATTCACTAGAATATCTGTGGGGAGCCATACACTGTCTGAAGGGGCAGGCTAGTCTCATTTCTCAGAAACCCGTCTCCCCTAAACTCTCACACATCACCTTCTGTAATCAAAGATGAATGCCTATGGATTTCCCAGTAACAGGATGCAGCGCAGCACCTACTTTTTGATGTCTCCAGTGTGAAAACAGAAAGATTTCAGGACAAGTATCTAAGAGGTCTGGGTCTGCCGCATTTGGATGAGGTGGGGGTTATGGCATAAGGCATGAGTGTCAATTCTCATTTACTCTCAAAGAAATGAGTACCACAGTCTTGAATGAGTGAATCCAGACGCAAGTGGATGCACGCAGTAATGATGCCTTCCTTGTGCCTGCCATGATGCTATCCTACTGCCCAAATCCTATTACAGTCTCTAGATATCACTATACTGGAGACTAGAGTTCCACTCATTGGTCTGGTTCATATACATTAAGTCTATAATACTTGATAAATCTTTGCCTAGATTATCCTGAATCTGTAATGTCTGATAATTAATCCGCGACAGAGAACATGGTACAAATGTGTGAGGACAAACTTCAAAGAAAACTAAGTGTCCTTACTAAATAGTGAGGTTAATCTCACCAAAGGAATTTGCAGGCTTAGGTAATTCAGCTTAGTGATTGAGTGAATTAGGTCATTTATGATGTTTTATACCAACGGCTTTGTTTCCCTGTTTTATTTCTCTTACTTCCTAGTACCATATTATTTTGTCTTTGGTTTTTATCTTTGGCTCTGATATCAATTACAGTTAAGCTTAACACATAATGCTTTGGTTTTGTGATGGAGACTTTGGCAGATTCACAACATGATCTAGGCTAAATGATATGCACAATATATCACTCTCTGTCCCTCTCTCTTTTCTCTTCCTCTTATCTAATTGATAACAAAAATAAAAATAGCTCTGTGGTGACTCAAAATCCAGCTTATACCATGTGATTGGTTTTGAATAATAGTAGTAATAGCAATAATAAAATTGGGAATTTTAAGTTTGGGCCCATTTACTCTTTGTTTCTCTTGCATTTCAGAGTTAAGCTATTAATTAGAAACGTCAGGAAAATCTAAATAAAAGGATGTTTGATTCAAGCATTTGAATCAATGGAATCCTGAAGATGAATGAAAATAACTGTCTTTCATCTATCTGAATCACAGAGAGCTGCAACATACCAGAATTACTTTAACATCAGGAAAGCATATGGAATTCAAGGAAATCTTGGTCATCTCAGAATAACAGTCAAGTAGTTTAAAGAGAAAAACAGATTCTTGCATTAACGAGGAAAAGGAACACCCCCCTCACCAACCACAGTTGGCTAGTGATTTAATTGCATAAACAAACAAAGCAAAACATCAAATATTATATCAGACTAAACTTAAAGATTTATTAGAGACATTTTCCCTTTAATTGACTGTTTAACTAAATAAGCCAGATAAAGCTATTATCCCTGGAATCTCTGAATCAATCTAAGAATTACTAAATTCTCAATCAAATTTCCCCAAGAGACCATTAATTTAGCTGTGTTGTGACGCTTGAGAAAAATAATTAAGAGAATCAATATAAAGAGCCCTCCTCTAAAAGACTGACAATGATGTTTTCAGAATGATTTCAGTCATTCCAGTAGGCAGCGAAATAATCATGGCATTTTTCTACAGAGCACATGCTTACTCAGCCCAGAGAGTTCTAGATTCTGTTTCCCTACCTCAGGATCTCACATACCTCCATCTCTCAAAATACTGGTATCCTCTGTGTCAGTTATCTTCCTATGACGAAGCTATGGTGGAATTTCCCATGGAAGTTTCTGAATTATAGCAAAGAAGGCCATATTTACCAAGGAGATTTTCTAGTTTCCAGGAGCATCCAGATGCAAAGCTAGAGCACAGAGCAGTCTGCCACTTGTGCACTTTACTCCAAACAGGCTTTGCATCTTACTGGCTAGTTACTGTCAATGCTGAATTTGGAGATTATCTGCCATGGTTAAAATTAGACATTGCGAGTCATTTTACTTTAGTAAAAACAGGTGGTAAAATTTAAACCCCTACCCAGATCTAGCCCATGGACAGGACAGTCTCCACACTTGAGTGGAGAGAGGGATATGACTTTCTCATGTACTCTGGTGCCTCACATTCGACTATGTCCCCTAGAGGGGGAGACCTAGTGGCACTCAGAGGAAGGACAGCAGGTCACTGAGAAGAGACTTGATACCCTGTGAGCAATATACATGGGGAGGTAATCCCTCTGAGGAACAGTCATAGGGGAGGGGAATAAGAGGAAAATGGGAGGGAGGGGAGAATGGGAGGATACAAGGGATGGGATAACCATAGAGATGTAACAAGAATAAATTAATTAAAAAAAACAAGTGGCGTTTATAAATATTTGGAAAGTGACTGATACCTCTCAACAGAAAGGAGCTAACAAATCACTTAGGTTTACAATGACAAGTGTAGAGCCTGCATCTCACCAGTCACCGAGGACTGGATTTTGTCACCATGCTAATCTGCATCTGAGAATATTCATATCTGCAGACTGGCAGGGCTAGTATCTGAAAGGCTTCCAGATTCTCATCTCACAAGCCCAGTCGCTGTTGTGATTTCTCTGTCTTTCCGTGCCTTTACTGATAACACTTCTTTTTCTGTAGGACTGGGGCACTTTGAAGACAGAAGTCAATCACTTTGCAAGATAAGCATTTGTCAGGAGGAGCAAGATAGCTGGTTTAGATTGGTGTCTTCTAAGTATGGGGAGCCAGTGCCCAGGGAGAAGGCTGGAGTGGGAAATGTCTTCCAAGCAGAAGGATAGTCATGGGCTTGCTGTGCTTTAACACCGAAAGCAAAGGTTTGGAGGCTGCACTGCCCACAGCATAAACCTCAGCACCTTGAACAGCGCATCACAACCAAAACCTGAGTGTGGAGGTCATGTAAGATGTGACAATGCTTCCTGAATGTGCAACTACCAAAAACTAATTCCAAACCTAATGCACAGTGAGTCGGAGGTACCCATTACATCACATGATGTCACTGTGGCCTTGGCTCTGACCAGATGACACTTGGCATCCCACATTCTCCACGGCACCAGTGGCTGCTCTGTGTAGCTCCTCGGGTCAGATGAGAGACTACTGTACTGTGAATTGTAGTTTCTACTATATCTACAACATTTTTTTCTGGTTTTATAAAAAGTTTAATGGTTTAATTACAGAAAACCCAAACTTTTAATACTATTTCTTTGTATTGGATTGCAATATTTAATAATAAAAATAGCTGTTTGCGTTGTTGACTTATTATCATTAAAATTTGTTAAATGAGTTGTGATTTGGGATCTGGCCAGAATTTCCAGTTAATTTTTGAGTTGTTTGTAACAACACCTCTGCTTTTTTCACTATGTGTTTATGTAAAGCAACATACATTCTCAGAATTGACATCTATAAAATCAAAAGTTTGGTCAAATTTGGAAATTGTTGAAGGTGTTCTAGGTCCCACAATATTAAATATTTAGCTAAGATCCATTTTTTCATGTAAAAATAAACAAGCATAAATGTCATCAGTGTTCACTTTTAGTAAATGTTAAAATACACATACCAAATATTTTGTTTTAAATGAATTTCTTTTTAAATTATTATTACTAAGGATGTGATTTACATAACCATTTTATATATATGTATTCTGAAAATTGTTCAAAATTTTATCAGGCGAAAAAAATTGAGTATTGAATGAAAAAGCTAAAAAACTCTGGCTGAAATTGCTCTTAGTAATTCCATAACAGGGGGACCCACAACGGCCACTTATGGAAGAAGCTAAATAAGACTGTGTAATGTGGTAACTTGGTATTTTTTGAGATTTAAGAAAATAAATAGTGATAAAGTTGAATTTTCAATTTGTCCTCCCTACCACATGTAGTAATTTCACAAACCCCCCTAAATGTAGAATGTACAAAATTCATACAATAAAAAAATTTTAAAAAATCACTAAAACCAACGTTTTATTCTAATATTGCTTTCTGCCTTCTGAGTTATCATCTTTCGTGGTAACATGTTTTCATTGCTTTCTTGGTAAGTGTCATTTTATTTTAAATTTAGATTATGCTTTGCTATGTATCTTAAATATTGTTATGAATGGTGCTGGAGTTAAATGTGGAACGAAATGAATTCTTCGCGCAAAAAAAAAATGATGAAGAAAATGTAGGGAATGAGAAATGAAGGAGGTGGCAAACGTTTTGTTGGTACTCCCAACACTGCAGTTGCACCCAGACAGTGCCATGCAAGAACCAGCACCAGCTTCACCGCAGCTCATTCCCCAGGAAGGAAGCTAGCAGAATGCAAATGACATTTCTTTTAATTTGGGTGCATAAACTTTCGAAAAACCACAAAGCTTTACAGAAAAAAAAATCTAGTTGTAATTAGGGGACAAGGTAAGATGTCTCCTAATTTATGTACAGAAAAATACCTCTCCTTCAAGAGTAAAAAATCAAGACTTTCAAAAAAAAAAAAAAAATCAAGACTTTCCAATGGGATAGGAAGATGGAGCCTGATTGAGGTAGTTTGACTGGATAAGAAAATATAAGGGTCCTAATTATATACCTACATCCTTGTTCTCATGGTGAACATTTCTCCCTTTCAGGGTCTGCTATAGTTTAAATGTGTCTCTCAAAAAAAAAAAAAAATCAAGCGTTGAACTCTTTCACTACACAATGTGAGGAGGTGCTGTCTAAGGAGAGTGATGCCAAAAAAAAAAACACCTGAACTCACCTTTGCAGGATGCCTACCTTTGAAATAATATATTTACTCACTCCTTACGACTCAATTTTGTCCCTTCTGCCATAGTAGAGGCGTATATGCTAAGAAAGGTACCATTTAACTTGAATGCTGAGATCAAGACAAAGGAATTAAAATGGAGGAATAATGTCTTGACCTCAACATCAATAAGGTTGTTTGGTCCCTGAGTATGAAATTAGTTAGGTATATTACTCACTAAAACATTTTGATGTTTTTCATTATGAAACATCCTTTATTCAAATGAATAGCCAAAGCTAAAATAGTTCTGGGTAGAATAATGGAATCAATTTCTACAAAGGACTAATATGCAACTCAAGTATATGTGTATATGTGTATATGTGTATATGTAGTATATATATATATGTATATATACTACAATTAAATATATATAATTATTTAGTTGTAGTCTCTGGTTACATGAGTCCTACTCATATGAGAACTTTGAGAAATTGACTTTCTAAATTGCTATTTAAAATGTGCAACAAGAGAAAAATAACAACACAAACATTTAAATGATAAAGAAGAGATTAAATTTTGCCCCTGGAATTTGGATAGCATTTGTTTGACATAATCCCAATGATTTATGACTGCTTAATTATTCTCTCTCTATCCCTTGGAATACAGGGTTCCAGGGTGAAGTTGAGAAAGGTTGCATTTAAAGGACTTCCTGATGCAGGAAAATATTGGGTTACAGCAATAGTGTAGCAAGAGTGGGAGGCTTAACAGCCAGGGACTTACAAAAGCCAACAGTGCCAGCACATTAGAAGGTGGACTTTAGAAAGCATTTCTCCCACTGACGTGTGCATGTGGACATGTTTGCTCACCAGCTTCTCTCCTTTCTGTTGTCCAGTTCCACGTCTAGGTCTGAGCACGTAAAACAGCATCCTTAATTCTTGAACTAGCCTGACTGACGCTGTTCTGACCAGATCACTTGACAGCCTAAGAAAGATGAAAACAATCCTCATGTGGCTGTTTCGATGACTGCTCAGTAACAACAACCCATCATTTGCCTGATGCTCACAATGATAAAATGATGCATAATATTAAGTGACAACATGGAAAAATACTATAATGGCGACACAATTTACTTGCGAACATGGTTCTGTACTGGAAACTTTCCCAGTGTTGCATGGGTTCATTAAGGCAATTATGCCTTAAATTCCAGAAAGACAAGACTGGCTTGGTCAGGGGTACTGTTAGTGATCTCCTGTTGTGCGGTGTTTATGATAGTAGTATAAAGCCAGCATGAAGTTACATTTGCTTGGGGGATCTTGTAACTTAAGTGCTTGCTTTTTTTTTTTTTTTGACACTTGTTCATATTTTTGGGAAGAAACATATTTTTGTTGGTTTATTTGGCCAGTTTTTGCTGGAGAGAGAGAGAGAGAGAGAGAGAGAGGTGTGAAGCTTGCATGACTTAAAAAATAATTGTAAAACTGTTCTTCCAGGGATAAGGAACCCTGCTGTCTATGGCCAAAACAGGCTATTATTTTGTACATGTTCATAACACCAAACCTCTTTCTCTTAAGAATGAATGTTCTCCAAATTGCTATTTTTTTCCCCTATAAGTCAAGAAGTCATGAAAAAAGACTGGTGTGCAATTGAAAGAAATGAATAAGGTCTGGCCTTAGATTAAGGATGCTTTGAACGTCTATCATCCTGAAAGGCAATCAGCAGAGCTGGCTCCCTGTATATTGCCTCAATCAAATTGATTTGGATTGTGTGTGATTTGATATGCGGTCAGAACCCTTGTTTTCCTTCGTATGAAAATTTGCATTTTATGACAGAACTTTATCTTTTATCATGACATCACTTTCAGAAGTATCATGTGGGAAGAGGGAATTTCCTCAGTGAGGCTATATGGGAACGCAAGCTGTCGGTGCTGGCCCTACCTTTGACAATCTGTCCATGTGGAACAGATGGGAGTTTTAGGATCTCCTGGTTCTATTTCTATTTGGTTACAGGCTACACAAGGACAGTTTAAATCCTGATAAGTCTGCTTCTCTTAGCTATCTCCAAATGCTGTCAGTTCATATAAACATCTACATTAAAATGAGAGTGCACTGTTACCGTGGTGTCTAGAATAAACACTTTGTGGCTCAGACTTTATCATTCAAGAGTCAAGAGATGGGAAGCAAAGCCTCTCCCCACCAACCCTTGCTCCTTCAGAAAGCAAATTTCACCCAACTTGTTTGGACATTTCTGATTCCCAAATGCTAAGCATAATGAGGGAGCCATTTGGTCATATCAGAAGACATTCTTATTTACACATATTGTCTAATCTCAAGTTGGATAAGAATACATCTTTCTTTGTGAATCTTTTTATTGGCAAAGTTGAATGTACTGAACAGAATTGAGGAGCTTTAAATAAGCTCAGTGATACACTTACATTACTTAAAAGATTATGTCTGTAAATGTTTTGATAGGGAACCAAATTAAATAACCATGAATCATTCAGTGTCAAGTTGAGGGATTCAAGTGTGGATTAATCCAGGGTGCTGTTTGTTAACACTAAGTCAGTAAGTAGTGCATGATTATGGGTCTCAGTTTCTGGAAACACCTCAGGTCTCCCTGAATGCATCGTTCCCCTGTGTGTCTGAAGTCATAAAGAAACTGGGCAAGAGCAGTAGCCTCCCCCTTAGGGATGTATGGCTTTGAACTGAACCCAGGGAAATCCCTGGCATGTAACAAAGCAGTATTGTTTATATACAAAAGCAAGACACTTGTTTAGAACGAATTTCAAGTGCTTAATCCATGTCGTAAAGCATAATTAGGTAAAATAAACAGCAAGTTGTAAAAGGAAATAATAATCAGAAACCTGATCCTTTATTGAAAGGGTGTTGGTTGTGACCAGATTGTCCTGCATTCAGAACACTGGGGCATGGCTGCCCCTCCCCCTCTGCCCCATAATCTCTGTGCTTCGTTATTCCTATTTTGGACAGCATCTACGGACTACTGTGTGGGAACATGCTTCAATACCTAAATTTCAGTTTTCTCTGTAGAATATCCGAGTTTAAGGCTTTTCTATACCGTCCATGCATTTACTGATGAATTCAATTAATATTTTAGCAAAGACTTACTCTGTAAAATTTTGTGCAGTGTGTTATAAAAGCCGTAAGTAAGCATGAGCTATGACTTCACTCCAAAGAGTCTGTAATAAAGTAAGAATTAAAAGTCTATCAAGAAGCTACAAAATAATATTTCACAAAAAAGTGTACACACAGACACAGAAAACACACAAACACACACACACAAACACACCAGGAATAATAATAGTTGCTAATGTCTCCTGCTTGTTCACTGTTCATGCTTTTCTGAAAACTCAAATGCATGGACTTATTTCATTCTTCCTGTAATCTGAGAAGGTTTATATTATTATAAACATCAGTTTACAGAAGAAACTGAGGCACAGAGAGCAAATAATTAGTGGCAGGGCTAAGCCTTGGGACAGAACACTGTGTGATTTTGTGCCCATTAAAACCTTGAGTCTTCCATCCTCATACTTTGTCATGAAAGAGGTGTGTGTGTGTGTGTGTGTGTGTATGTGTGTGTGTGTGTGTGTGTGTGTGTGTGCTTAGTACTGATTTCTTGTGTTTTTTATTTAGTTATAAGTGTGGGTGAAAGATATTACATACAATGAGGTTACTCAAATTACTTTTTTTCAGAGAAGGACGCTTCTGAAAGGCCACTAGATAAAGAAATGTGACTTTTGTAGCAATGAACTACTTTTCTGACACTAAAACTAACAGCAACAAGTACAAACCACTCTCGATATTTACACGCAGAGCCTTCACATTTTGGTATGTGTCCTTTGTGGGTGATACTTTTTCTTTATGCTTTAATAAACTTTACAAATATTTTTTTTTAATTTTTTTTTTTTTTTTGGTTTTTTGAGACAGGGTTTCTCTGTGTAGCCTTGACTGTCCAGGACTCACTCTGTAGACCAGGCTGGCCTTGAACTCACAGCGATCCACCTGCCTCTGCCTCCCGAGTGCTGGGATTAAAGGCATGCGCCACCACGCCCGGCTCAAATATTTTTTCAATGAAAAGAGTTATATTTATACCCAGAAAAGCTGCACAGTTATTAAAGGTTCTTTTTAAAAACAGAAAACATCCACTTAATAAATGAAAGCATAGTATTTTTACGGAACAAATGAATATCCTAATGAAAGTTATTATATACCCGAAAAGGGGGAGATTTTATCACGATAACGTATCAGAAATAGAATAAATAGATGAAAGAATGTTCATACTCTAAACTGTAATGTTCTATATAACAAAGTTCCCTGAGAGAGCTCAGACTGATCTTTTAAAAAATTATTAGAATTTATTCAGATTACATCCTGAATGTTATCTCCTTGCTTGTATCTTCCCATTCCCACCCTCACTCTCACTTCTACCCTATTCTTCTCCCCTATACCTCTGACAGAGGAGGACCTCCTCCCCCACCATATGGCCACAGCATATCAGGTCTCATCTGGATAGTCTGCTTTCCCTTCCTCTGTATGCCTCCTGGCCTCCCCACCAAGGGACAGTGATCAAATCAGTAGCATCAGAGTTGATGTCAGAGTCAGTCCCTGCTCAATCCTATACTTGCTCAGAGCCACCAGACAGCCAATGTCCCTAATATTTCCCTATTTAATATCATGATGGAACTATTGGCTTCATTCCTGGGGTTCCATAATTCAGCTAACTTTCTTTGATTTTGGTGAACTACCTTATAATTATCTTTTGTTTCTATTTCAAAGAATCTTTCTTTTTATTATTTTATTAAGATCTCAGTTTGAGTTTAAATTATGTATCAGAAATGTTTAATTAAACAAACCGCTCTGGCTAGTTTCTTTACTCTCTTTCTAAAGGTTTGGTATTTTATTTGTTGTCTGTCTTTGTGTCTCTCATTATTCACTACTGACACTGGACCTGCTGTCCACAAACAGTGCAAACTGACTGTTTCTAAGACTCCCATTAATGTTCATCTTGACACCACTTTCAGACCTCAGACTTTATGGCAGCCAAAGTTATATGATCAGATCATAAATGGCAGAGACATGTGCAGGGGAAGGGCATATGGACCCGTAAACATGTAGCTCCACCATTATTTTCTTATTTTAGAAGAAATTAGTCACACACAAACTCACCCCAGGCAGGAAAATAATAAAGGTACATTTACTGAAAATCTGAGGCATCAAGAAAGACATAAACTGAAATGGAGGCCAGTTGTAGAGAATCTTGAAGAAAAATGCAAATTAAAATTTGCCTCATGCTCTAAAGTTTTCAAGGTACTGTGACAGGTTCTGCTTCTTTATTCTTATGACAATTCTGAGAAGTAGACATTATCTCACCTTTACAAGAGCCTTAGAATGATTATGTCCTGTGCCTGGGGCATCCAGTTGTTAAACAGATAATCCAAGATGTACTTTTCTACCTCAAAGAGAAGCAAACATTTGTGCTCATGAGGCTTAATCTATTGGTAATTGCATGATGATACACAATGAAAATCACTTTTTAGAAGCATGTTTGGGCTACTCTTTTACTTACCATAGCCTAGGTAACTTACAAACTCCACAAATTTACTATGCACTGCTTTGGAGATTGGGAAATACAAGATCAAGTCACTAGCAGATTGTTTCTCTTTCATAATGAACTTTAACCACACCCAACATGAGGTGAAACAAACCAGGTCATTGGAGACTCTGTTACAGAGGTGTAAATCTCACTCACTCTCTTGATTTAATTGCTTCCGGAAGGTATCACCTCTTAATATTATTGCCTAGGGGATTTCAATGGGTCAATCTTACAGAGACACAGTCAATAACAATAAGAAAGAAGCATACATTCCGAGACTCTAAGCATCATACTAAGTCATGGTGTGGACACTATCCAGGCTACACAGATTTCCCTCTTTTCCATTTCCGTGCTGCACAACATGAGACTCCTGCACCCCATTTTCCTCCCCCCCCCCGTTTCACATGCTTTTGTATTCACCTTGAAACTGGGCAGGATGTGTATGAAAAATACTTAGGATGGCTACCATCCAGAAAACTCTTAACAAATTGTAGCTATCCTCAATCTTAAGCATCTGCTTGTAAGCCAGATCCTCTATGGGATGATGTGAATTCCCCTTTGCTAACACTGGGAGGGGTTGTTTCTTCTGAGCTAGAAAGAACGAGAGTTTAGAAAGGAGAATTCTAACAACCTTCACAGAAATCTTACTTTTTCTTGAACCGCTGTTAGCACCCATGTCATAAAACTTTCTTCATATTTCTCTCTGTGATGTCGACAGCACTAGATGGGTTGTACTTCCGTAGTCAGTACCTGCAGCAGTTTTTTGGTCTGTTTGCTGGATGTCTAGACTACAGACAGAGATTGCTGACTGTTTATTGATGGTAGCAATGATTTTAATGATGTTGGTTACATAACAGATCAGGAAGCAGAGTGACAGAAAGTTGTTCATTGAGCCAAAGAAAATGCTTTAGATTAATTCTAGCCTGGGGGGGAAAGTTCTATCACCTTCTCACAAAGAAAGTGATGCAGTAGAGCCTACCTTGAAACAACCCACCCAGAGTAATTCTTAATCATTTTGCTTACTTCTATTCTGCGCTCTGCTAACACTGTAGGTATTCTGGATTAGCAAGCACTCCCTGAAAAGCTGACACTGCTCTGAGGATCCAATGGCCTAAATTTTATTTTTCATTCTGTTGTTGACACCCCTATGATGTGGAAAAGGAGACATCAGGAGAGTGAGCCTTCACTGGTTATGCCATCTTTTGCACTACATATGGACCTGGGAGTGTCTGAGACAAGCGGTAAAAGAGGGTATCATTATCTTCTGAATGCAATTCAGCTTCCAAGTCCAGGAAAATTTTGATATGTCACTTGTGATTTGTTTAGACCATTTACAAGCTTGAACTGTGCCTCAATGTAAAGATAAAGTACAGGAAGTGTTTTCCACAATCTTTTAAGACCAACAAGCTTCTTAATGATTCCTGTTACTAATCATGGACCTCAGTGTGTACCACCAGGAAACAAGGGCCCTGATAGTGTGGACTCAGTAAAGTCTACTCACAGGCAGATGCCGGCACTGTAGCAACAGATCGGGGTTATTCACTTATTACTTTCCCTTCTTTCTTCCTTTTTCCCCTCCTTCTCCTCCTCCTTCTCTTTTTCCTCAGCCTCTTCCTTTTTTCATGTATCTAGTGATTGAGCCTCGGGTTGTGACATGATAGGCAGTAATCTACCATTAAGGTACATCTACATTTCTCTTTTTATTTTTATATTATAGACTGAGTCTCCCTAGGATGTACATGATCATCTTGAACTTGGAATCCTCATGCTCCAATTTCTAGAGTAGCTGGGATTAGAGGCTTGCCTCTCTAAGCTTGGGTCTCTTATTCTACATGTTAGGAACCCTAAAGTTACTACAGTAGTTTAGGATTTGGGAACTTTGTATCCATTTTATTATCTACCACATTTCTGCAAAGCCTTTTGTTTGTGCTATTACCATTTTCCCAGTTATTGATTGACTTCAAAACTACCGCAGTTATAATCTCACACAGGCATGATAGACCAGAGGAGTAGACTAAGGGTCAAATTTTAAGTTCTGGAACATTGAGAAATTATTTAACAAGGAATAACCATTCCAGGTATTTCCTGGCACAGAAGTACCATTTGCAGAGGCTGGCTTTTGAGTAAAACCCTGCAGAGAGTGAGGGAGTTTGACTTGTCCTTTTCTAGCATGAGAGTGCTCAAGAGAGTGGAAATGACAAAGAAAGGAACTGGTGACAGGAGGTAATACATGGGTTTCTGGAATATTAAGGAAGCCAGTATGAAGAAAAGCAAAGAGCAATGGGTAAAGCGTAGTGATGAGGTTTAAGGGCCCAGAAATAGGCTGGGAGAGGAGACCCAGACTCTAGAACCCTAATTTATGAAGTCACTATGAAGACTGATTGTTAATTGGAGAGTTGTACAAATTGCTTGAAGGTTTTTTAAAACAAGATAGTACATTGAGATGATCCACTTTAAAGTAAACTTTTGAGCTTAATGTGAACTTTAGTGAAGAAAAGCTACCTAAACATTACTGTGACACAGCCAGGCAGGATAACGCTTGCCTAAGAGGCAGACGCAGGAGGATGTTTGCAAGTTGTAAGCAGCTTGGTTTACATAGCAATGTCCAATCTGGCCAAGGCTACAAAGTGAGATACTGTATAAATATAAGTACTTAAAGGAACAACCTTTAATCTTGGAATAGTTATAGGTTTATAAACTGTTACGCAAATAGTAGAGAGGCATGGGCACAGTCCATATCCAATTGATCCCATCTTCCATCCTTCACTCTTGCATTTTACCACAAGCAATGGATCAATCCTGATTAGTTATTGTCAAATAATGTCTACACTCGATGCATATTTCTGTGTTTCCAGCATCATGTCATTTCTGTGTTTCAGGGTCTCCACGCACAGTTATCACCTCCCAGGCTGCCACTGTTGTCTCCAGAGGCTTCTGTGGCTATTGATGTCTCTCCTCTGTCTGTGTTTGATGCCATGGATTTTGAGACTCCTGGTCAGTTAGGGTACAAAATATCTGCTAATTTGGAGGGTCTGATTCTTGTCATATTTACAGAGCTCTGATGCCTTATTTGAAGGAAAGGAAGAGAGCAGTATTGTGTTCATCCCTTGAAGCTACATCCACAGACTGCAGACATGCTGCCCAGATTTCACCACCAAAAATTCACTCTTTGTCACCTTGTCTTTTCATTTCAAACAACAACAAGAAAATGATTGTTTGTGGACATACTTAAGGACTGGGATTGTCATCCTTGTGGGGAGATTATGTATATAAAATATTTTGACTTAACGCACAGGAGGTTCTTTTAAACTTCATTCATTTAAGTAATTATCTATGTTTGTGCATATTTACTCTATTCTTTATGTTGTAACCCAACACTGCCTGATTTCATTGCTCACATCATTCTACGTTTGGGTTTGAGAACTCTTTCAGTTGGCTCTTGTGTTCCTCGGACTCATTCTTATCATTGTACATGACAATTAATTATTTGCTATGATTTGCTAGTATGTGTGTGTGTGTGTGTGTACATTCACATGTATGTAAGTACATGTGTGAGTGCTTGAGTCCTTCCTTATTTTCTTGTACTCCAATATGCTAACAGCTGGCTTAAAGGTCCCTTACCTTAGTTGGCATTCTGAAGGATAAACTACTGTTTAGGAGCCCTAGTTCTCTTTATTGGAGAACTCAGGACCTGGTTGCTAGAGGCACTTAACCCTTGTTTGACATGGCAGAATAGATACTCTTAACTGACAGAGCAAGCACTATATTGTGATGATTTCTGACAAGGTTCCATCATTGTGCTGCCAGAGAACTGCAAAAGCAGTCAGTGAAGAATCCATGTCATAATTGGGTAGAAAAATTAAAGTCATTGGTAAAGGTACTAACAGAGTAGAATTGCATTATCAAGTCCATCTCATAGTAACATTTAAGTGTTGTCTATATAGACAGTCCTATATTTCTAAAGTAATTTGATCATCAAACATTTGAACACTTATAGCAGACAGTCTTTGTTTGCATACAGAAGACACACTGTTCAAACTCATAATCATGTGAGTGTAAGCATGGGTAGTGTGTTTGGGCTTTGCTGGGATAGCAGAGCTAATATGTAGCGAGTAGTGGGGAAATATCTATGATGTCTTTTATTTTTCTATGGCAAATCTTTCTACCAAAGCGCTGTATAAAGCCACATACAAAGGATAGCTTCAATTTAGCATCTACCACTGGTTATGTGTTTGAAAACAAGAGCAAGATAGCTCTTCAGAAAGCATGAAGTGTGCTCAGTGACTTCTCCATTTCTCCCTTTTCCTACCATTTTTATTTATCTTTCAATGATCATATTTTGAATTTTACTTTTGTTTTCCTTCAATTCTGGATGGTCTTATTATGTGTCATTTAAAATAGGTGAATTATAAACCTTAAAAATCTGATACCAATCTTTATAGCAAAGTTTTCTCACACATTATATGTGTGCATGTATATTAAGCATGCCAGAACATCACAGTTGAAAGACTCATCTTGACAAGTAATAATCAATTTTGAATGTACTTAATACTAGCACAGCTAAGAGTGGCCAAGCATTCAATAGTTGCAGCCTCATCTTCCAGAAACTGTAAGAAAACAGAGGGGTCTTAAATGTTTTGCCTGTTATGATCAGATTTTATCATTAATTTATTATGAAAATAGATCGAGACAATGACATTGTCGCATGTTGCCATGTTCTACTCTCAAAGATCTCCTTAATGTTTAATAATGTTTATGTATCTGACATGAAAAGCCATTGACGTGATAATGGCTAACAGATGCTAAGATCTGGTTCTTTTGTAATGGCTTCAAAGGAACTGGATCAAAAAAGAATTCTTTAATAAGGCACTTCACACATTAATATCCTTTAAAGGAACCAGTTCAATGGAGTGTATTTTATAGTTGATCTTCAAATTCATCTAAGAAATTGGTATGGCCCCCACTGTTATTTAAATGTTACACAGATTTAAATAGGATGAAGAATTGTGTACTACATATACACATAAGCATGTTAATAATGGGGTTCTATTAAGATCTGTTTCTGGAAAATGAAAATAAGCCAACTCTTTGAACGCTACATTTATAAAGACTTTTCCAAATAAAAACTTTCTTTTTTTCTTTTTAAAATCTGCCTTCTCTATGTGTGTGTACGTGATATGTGCACATCCATGCATGTATGTGTGTTATATATGCATGTATGTATGTATGTATGTATGTATTGTATTGTATGTGTATAGCCACAGGGATACATGTATGCAAGTAAGTGTGGAGGTCTAGAGTTGATGAAAGAGTCACCAAGGCAGTCTCTCATTCAATTTGAAGCAGTTCTCTAGGATCAGTTTCATAATTAACAGTTTTATGAAAGGATAAACAGTTAAATAGGGTTAAGATTGCATATATTGAAATATAAAGTGTTCAAGATTGTTGGCTCAGAATTAGCTCACTCATTGTTTTCATAGATGTTTGTGGACATCTGGCACATGTATTTGTTCTGAAGGTATTGATAATACAACAAGCTAGTCACCAAACACATTATTTTCATGATGTTTACATGGGAGAGAGCAATAGTGACCAAGTCATCAATAAAGAAAAAATTAAGATTCCTTCTTATGTGGTTAATCGATAATATAATATAGAATAAATATTTCTCATTCCTAAGAAAAAAACATTGGTTTCAGTCCCAGAAAATGTTCTTGGAAATGTGACAATTAAAATCCACTTTTATTTCATTTAAAATTTTTGAGAAAAAAATTAACTCAATAATTTCCTTTTCAGATTTATAAGAATAACTATTAAAACATACTAATCAATTCAGAAATATTAGTCAGTCGTAAAGTATAAGTTGTAAAAATATGTTTGAGGGTATCTACTTCTAATACCTTCATATAAAAATTAGAAAATGAAGCAATTACAAAAACAATGATGATTTGTTTCTAATTTTATACTGAAATTGGAAGAACTACAGAATAATATGGATTTTAGAACTATATTTCTGATATAGTCTCTTGTTTGAGAAAAATATGTTTGTATATAGAAAGAGTCAAGTATATCATTTTATACCACTTAATCCTTATAAAGTAAATTGAAAACAATATCATTTTTAAAGACTCATTTTAGTGTGTGTGCATGTGGGGTGTGTGTATATGTGTGTGTGTGTGTGTGTGTGT